>JARUPY010000292.1:890000-1490000 GCA_029817715.1 Melastoma dodecandrum | reverse complement strand
ACTCTTCAGCGGGATTTCGACCCTGCCGCCGGGATGGCCGATGTCTACCCGCAGGAGATCACGCGCGTTCTGCTGAACCTGATGTCCAATGGCTTCTACGCGACCGAGAAGAAGGTCGAGGCGGCCGAGCCAAGCTACGCGCCGACCCTGTCGGTGGCGACGCGGGACCGGGGCGACCGTGTCGAGATCCGGGTACGGGACAACGGCACGGGGATCCCCGATAGCGTCAAGGCCAAGATGTTCGACCCGTTCTTCACCACCAAGCCGGCCGGCGAGGGCACCGGGCTCGGCCTGTCCCTGAGCCACGACATCCTGGTCAAGCAGCACGGCGGTACGCTCGATGTCGCCACGGAGCAGAACGTGTATACCGAATTCACGATCACGCTGCCGCGTCGGGGCGCCAAGGTAGCCGAGTCGGCGCAGGGCGCCCCGACCGATCCCGAGAACCATCCATGAAGGTCCTGATCCTCGTCGTCGATGACGAACCCGATGTCGCCGATCTGTTCCGGCAGCAGTTCCGCCGCGAGTTGCGCGCCGGCCGTTTCGAGATGGCCTTCGCCTACTCGGCAACGGAGGCCCTGGCGCGGGTCGAAGCCACCAACGGGCCGAACCTGCTCCTGATGTTCTCGGACATCAACATGCCCGGAATGACCGGGCTCGAATTGCTGCCGCTGGTGCGCACGGCGCGTCCTGAGGTGCCGGTCATCATGATCACCGCCTACGGGGATGCCGACACGCGGGAGCGGGTCGAGGCGGCCGGGGCGGTCGGTCTGATCACCAAACCCATCGATTTCGCCCTGCTGAAGGCCGAGATCGAGCGGCGGCTCGTCAACCATGCGGGGACGGCATGATCGACGGTCTGCCCAGCGCCAAGATCCTGGTGGTCGATGACGAACCGGATCTCGAGGACCTGATCACGCAGAAATTCCGCCGCCAGATCCGCCAGGGCGCGGTCACGTTCCTGTTCGCCCATGACGGGCAGGACGCGCTGGACAGCCTCACCGACCATCACGACGTCGACATGGTGGTCTGCGACATCAACATGCCCCGCATGGATGGGCTGACCCTGCTCGGCAAACTGCAGGATATCGCGGAGCGGCCGTCCACCATCATCGTGTCCGCCTACGGCGACATGGCCAATATCCGCACGGCGATGAACCGCGGCGCCTTCGATTTCCTGACGAAGCCAATCGATTTCGCCGACCTTGAGATCACGATCGAGCGGACCCTGCGTCACGTCGAGGCGCTGCGCGAAGTTCGGCGGCGGCAATCGATGGCGGAGCGTGCGCACGCCTCGCTCGCCCGCTACTTCTCGCCCAATCTGGCCGAGCGGCTGGCCGGTGACGCGTCGGGGCTCGAACTCGGCGGCCACCGGCGCGACGTGTCCTCTCTGTTCACCGACATCGCGGGCTTCACCAGCTTGGTCGAGAGCCTCGATCCGACGCTGCTCGCCGAGATCCTGAACGGTTATCTCGCCGAGATGACCGACGTGGTGTTCGCCCACGAGGGGACGGTGGCCAAGATCGTCGGCGACGCACTTCACGTCCTGTTCAACGCCCCCGGAGACCAGCCGGATCACGCCGCGCGCGCTGTGGCCTGCGCCCTAGCGCTGGATCAGGCCGCCGAAAGCTTTCGGGCGCGCTGGCGCGAGCGCGGGATCGAGATCGGGGCCACGCGGATCGGCGTGCATGCCGGCCCGGCGATCGTCGGCAATTTCGGCGGCGGGCGCTACTTCGACTACACGGCCTACGGCGACACCATCAACACCGCCGCGCGGCTCGAGAACGCCAACAAGGCGTTCGGCACGCGAATCTGCGTGAGTGAGACGGTGGTGACCCGGGCGGGGGCCTCCCGCGGCCGGCCCCTCGGGGATCTGCTGCTGCGGGGCAAGCAGGAGGCCCTGCGGGCGTTCGAGCCTCTCACCGAGGCCACCTACGACGCCGCCGCCCTCGACCGCTACCGGGAGGCCTTCGGCCGCCTCGAAGCGGGCGACGCCGGTGCGCTCCCCGCCTTCGCGGCGCTCGTGGGCTTGCGGCCCGATGACAGCGTGGCGGCCTTCCACCTCAAGCGCCTTCTCAACGGATCGAGCGGGACGCGGATCGAAGTCCGCTGAGATCGGCGCGATCCTCCTCGACCTGCCCGCTGCAATAACCGAAAGATGCGGGTCTCGGATGGCGATCCCGGACCGGCGCTGCGGCCATCACGGGCAGGAGTTGCAGGCATGAGACGGCGCGACGTCATCGCGGGGCTGGGCGGTGCGGCGGCGTGGCCCGCGGGCGGCCGCGCGCAGGCGGCCGGAAAGCGTCGGCTCGGAATCCTTCTGGTCTACGGCGAGACGCATCCCGACACGCCGGTCATCGTGGAGACCTTGAAGGAGAGCCTGCGCCGGGCCGGCTGGATCTGGGGGCAGAACCTCGCGGTCGACCTCCGTTTCGGCGACGGCGACGCCGGCAAGATGCGCCGGGAGGCGGACGGGATCCTCACCGGAAAGCCGGATGTGGTCCTGGCCCAGGGCGTGGTCGGCGCCACCGCCCTCCAGCAGGCGACGACGACCACGCCCGTGGTGTTCATGATGCTGCAGGATCCGGTCGGTGCCGGTTTCGTTACGAGCCTGTCCCGCCCGGGCGGCAATCTGACCGGGTTCACGAACTTCGATTTCACCTTCGTGGGGAAATGGCTTCAGCTCCTGAAGGAGTTGAGCCCCGGCGTCGTCCGGGCCTTGGCCCTGGTCAACCCGGACTATCCGGCGCGGCTCGCAGGGTACTCGGCCCAGCTGGCCCGGATCGCTCCGGAACTCGGTCTGGTCGCGCGGATCGCGGGCGTGCACGACGGCGCCGAGATCGAGCAGGCCGTGACGGCCTTCGCGCGGGAGCCCCATGGCGGGCTGATCGTGCTGCCCGACGCCGTGACGGGCGTGTACGGCGCCCAGATCGTCGCTCTGGCCGCGACCTGTCAGCTTCCGGCGGTCTATGCCTATGCGGCGCAGGTGCGGCTGGGTGGGCTCGCCGCCTATACGACAAGCGTCGTGCAGGATGTCCGGCGGGCGGCCGGCTATCTCGACCGGATCCTGCGCGGTGCCGTGGTGGGCGATCTGCCGGTCCAGGCCAGCGACCGCTTTCTCACCGTGATCAATCTGCGTACGGCCGCAACCCTGAAGCTGACGATCTCACCCTCCCTGCTGGCCAAAGCCGACGAGTTGGTCGATTGAAATCAGGGGCAACAGCTCTTAGCCTGAGCTTGGCAGATGAGGGCACAGGCGCGCTTCGGGAAGGCGAGGTGGAGGTCGGCGCGTCGCGCGTCGCGGATGGTCAATCGGTGGACGCGGTCCAGCCAGGCCAGGGTTCGCGCGACGATCCGGCGGTGGCGGCCGAGGTGCTCGCTGCTCGCGATATCCCGTCGAGCGATCCGTGGTTTGAGGCTGCGATCCCGGCACGCGCGCCGGCAGCGACCATGATCGTAGCCCTTGTGGGCGTGCAGCTTGTCCGGTCTGCGCCGCGGACGACCCAGGCGGCCGGTGCGCACCCCGGCATCCACGACGCGGTGGCGCGTCGTGTCCGGCTTGCCCCGATCCGTCGGGTTCGGCTCCGTCGCAGAGCCCCTTTATTCGCCGGCAGGTTCGCACTGTCGCGAGCAGCGCGCGCCCAATCGAGCGCGTCCACACCCTGACGCTGCTCCAACAGCGCGCAATGCAGGCCCGCCCAGACGCCAGCCGCCCGCTACGTGCCCAGCTGCCGCCCATTCGCTTTGCCGCTGGGACCGACCTCAGAACGCGGCAGATGCTTCCACGGCAAGCCGGTGCGCGGCACGAGGATGATGCCCGCCAGCACCGCCCGATCCGAGGCGCGCGGCCCGCCACCTTTCAGCGTTACAGGCTCGGATGGCAGGAGCGGCTCGATGACCGCCCAGAGGTCGTCGGGTACGAGAGCATCCATAGCCGCCGAATCTGCTCGCCGCGGTTTTGTGCCGCGCTCTGAGCTGGCCGATCGGTTTCCGAGCTGCAGTCCCGTATCCGTGACGCGGGAAAAGGCTTATCTGCCCAACGCCGCTGAAAGATCGAGGCCCTGATCGTCGGCTTCTGCGTCGATTGCACGGACCGCGAGGCGCGCCACCGCATCGCTTTCTGCCTCACCGAACTGGCACTTCAATTCGATTTCGCCTAGGCGATGTGCTCCGGAATAAGCGCAGATCGCGCATAGGACTATTTCCAGGGCATTAAATGGCCGCGCTTGAGGGGTTTTTCTAGCACGTGACTTTGAGCATTTCGAAAGACGGTGACAGATCATCGCGCCCTCGTGGTCCATCGTCTCATGCGACAAAGCTGATGATGGATAAGAGCGTCGTTTCAAGCTCTGCCCTCAATACCAGCTCCGAGAACCCGCCGCACGCGCGTACGGCGATGATGCTAAAGAACCTCGGGGCCGGAGCGACTGCGAGCATCCTTAAGATCGTCATCCAACTCGCCCTGGTGCCTTTGATGGCGCTTCTGCTGGGCCCGAGGGAATTTGGCGTCTATGCCCTCGCGCTGCCTGTTGTGGCGTTCCTGGCGCTGATTGCCGATGGCGGCGTAGGTCTCACCCTCGCACGCGACCGGACGAATGCGCCGGAGATCTGGTCAACGGCCTTTTGGATGCTGTTGGCGTCCGGCCTCGTCCTGTCTGTCGTCGTCATTGGCTGCGGCTATTTTTTGGCCTTTATCTCGTCTGAGCCGCAGTTGAGCTCGCTCATGCTGATCCTGGCGATGAGTTTCCCGTTCCTCAGCCTCTCGGTGCTGCCCGTAGCGCGGCTGACGCGGAGCGGAAACCTCGTCGCCTGCGATATCGCCAACACAGTCTCGACGATCGCGGGTGCCATGTGCGCCATTTGCCTCGGAATCCTGGGCTTCGGAGCGAAGAGCCTCGCCTTCCAGTTCCTCATAGGATACGTCTTCAGGGCGGCCATTCTGAACATCTACGCCTACGAGCGGCCGGCGGCCATCTTCCGACCTTCAGCGATACTAGACCACCTGTCTTCCGGCAGCATGCTCATGGGGGGACGGGTCGCGGAACTCGTCTGCCGCGCCGGAGAGAACTTCGTGTTCGGCTCCATATTTGGTGCCGCAACGTTAGGGATCTACAATCTGGCCAATCAAGTGCCGCGTTTTCTGTTCGAAGCGTTCAGCAATCCGGCGTGGGCCGCCCTTTATGCCCAGAGCCTCAGCGAACGGCGTGAGCGTCTGCTGCAGTTTTTCTACAAAGTATGCCGCCTGATGGCCTTCGTGACGTTCCCGACGGCGGCGGTGCTGGTGGCTGCTGGGCCGGAGATCCTGGCTCAGCTTCTCGGCGCGAATTGGCAGCAAGCCGGTGTATTCCTACAGATCCTCGCCCCGAGCTATGCCTTATCCAGTACCGCCTCTATGGGGACGGCTCTGCTGCTAAGCCTGAATGCCAACCTGATCTTTTTTCTCACGACGCTCATTGTAGGCCTCGGCCGCTTGGCGGCGGTGGCCGCTGGCCACTTCGTACAGCCTTGGCAGTCGGTGTGGCTGGTGACTGTTGCGAACGTGGTCTACGCCCTGCTGGTCTTCGGTTTAACGATGAGAATCGCGAACGTGAAGATCCTAATAATCGTTAAAGAATTGAGCGGAATATTAATTTCATCAGTATTCAGTGGTCTCGCGTGTTGGGGCATGCTAAAGCTGACCGGCGATAGTCCCATTGCAATCTTTGGAACGATCTTGACTGCGATGTCCTGCTATTTCGCTGCCATGTTCGTTCTCGAGGGCAAAAATCTCAAAAACGAACTCATATTTCTGAAGTCTGCTTTGGCCGGAATGGTCAAGAAGGACCATTGAGACGTAAGGTCGGGAGCGAAACCTCTTGGCCTGAGCTTGGCAGATGAGCACACAGGCGCGCGTCGGGAAGGCGAGGTGGAGGTCGGCGTGTCGCGCGTCGCGGATGGTCAATCGGCGGACGCGGTCCAGCCAAGCCAGGGTCCGCGCGACGCGCCGACCCTTTTTTAAGGCTGAGGACGCGCGGCTCTCCATCTTGGCCAATGGCTCGCCGGAAGGCCGGATACGTTTGTGCAGACTGCTCAGACCAGCGGATCCAGAGGCACGTGCGGACGGGGCGGGCCATACGTTTCGCCGGCAGGCTCGCGCCGTCGCGAGCAGCGCGCGCCCGTTCGAGCGCGTCTGCACCCTGACGCTGCTCCAGCAGCGCGCGAGGCAGGTCCGCCTACCCACTCATCCGGGGATCCCTAAGCGCAGCGGCGCGCTCCAGCGCTCGCACGAGACCAGGACAGCACCTCCGAGGCTCGCTCACGCGGATGCCCGATGCGACGGTGGGCAGGGCGGGATCCACCGGTAACCCGCTTTACGTGCCCCGCCGCCGCGGTGAGCCGCGCGTCGCGGCGATCGATGCCGCCGCGACGCGCGATGTGGCCTCAGCCGAGAGCCGGGAGACGGCCGTCCGGCGAGTAGCGATCGATGGCCATGGGCAGGTCGCGCGAGAGTCGCGTCAGCAATTCCGCGCGGCTCAGGCCTGTCCTCTGCTCGAGCACCGTCAGGGTCTCGGGTCCGATGGCCCGCTCCAGATCGGCCGCGGGGATGTCGCGGTTCGGTCCGTGATTGATCCAAGACTGCGCGGTCTCGGCATGGCCGCCCTTGGTGAAATGATCGATCAGCTCACCGAGCCCGCCAGCGATCAGGCCGCCCACGCCGGCGCTGCCCGCGCCGCCGAGCAGCCGGTCCAGGTTGGCCGGGATCGCCGGACCGGATCCCGGCGCACCGACCGGATTCTGAGGCACCGGGGAGCGGCCGACCTCCTTGCCGTGGGCGCCGAGCCATTCGGCGATCTTGTCGCGGTTCTGGTAGCCGGCCACGGCCAGCAGGCCCAGCAGCGCGGTCATCGATGGGTATCCGTCGCTCATCGTGCATCCTTCCCTGATCGGGCTCGCCGGCCCGCATGATGCGGCACGCGTCCGCTTCGTTACTCCGCCGCCGCGGAGATCTTCGCCGCCATCGCGTCTGCCGGTGACGAGGCGTCGTCTCCCACGGACGCGATGGCGCGCTTGACCGTGGAGCGTGCCGCGTCGATGGCGATGGAAGCCGCCGACATGGTCCGCGCCTCGGTCGGGCGCTCGAGGGCGTGCTTGGCGATGTCCCCGGCGAGATCGTCGATCTCCCGCGCCAGGGCATGCAGACGGTCGCGCGCTTCGGTGTCCTGCGCCTCGTGGCGGATCGCCAAAAGGCGGTCGGTCGCCTCCTCGACGCGCTCCCGGCGCAGGCGCGACAGGCGCTGCCCGACCCATGCGAGGGCCGAGCCGATGCCGCCGCCCAGGAAGGCAAGCAGATAGATCCAGGTCTCGTAGCGCTCGATGAAGCTCTGCTGCTCGCGCTCGAAATAGTCGACGGCGCCCGGATGGATCGGCAGCCGGGCGCTCGTCGCGCCGACCGTACTGTCGTAGGCCGGGGCCTGCACGTAGTCGGCCGCCGCCGTGACGTTCGCCATGCCGCTGCGCAGCTCGAACAGGTGCTGGGTCACGTCGGCTGCGACCGACCGGGGAAGGTTCGCCCGCGCCATCAATCGGTAGGACGCTCCGACGGTTTTGATGTCGGCGGCCGGGACCTTGGGGCTTCCGCCGAAGGTCTCCGCCGGCATGGTCACGACCTGAAGCCGCGGCATGCGGGCGACGAAGGCGTCGGCATTTTCCATGTCGACGAACGCGAGCTTGCGGTTCCGGCTGGCCGCCTGAACGGTCTCGATGATGCGCTGAGCCGTCGGCGCCGTCGGCGCGGTGACCGAGATCACGGCGTCGACCCGCTTGCGGGCGAAGGCGGCGGCAAGGTCGGCCTCCGCCATCTCCACCAGGGCGACGTGACGGGGCAGGAGCGAGCCCTCGGGATCGGTCGAGACCAGCGTCAGGCCGTAATGGGCGAGGAGTGCCCGGATCAACGCCTCATCGGCGTCTCTGTGCGCAAGAATCGCCAGGCGCTTGCGGTCGAGGTCGGGGAATTTGTCGATCCCCGAAGCCTCCGGCGCCGCGATGATCATGGCCTGATCCCGCAGGATGGCGAGGGTCAGACCGTTGTCGGGCAGGTCCACGTCGGGCCGCACCACCGCGAGGTCCGCCCGGCCCTCCCGCAGGGCCTCGGCGCTGTCGCGCACGTCGTCGAACGGCAGGATTCGCAGGCGGATCGCCTTGTGCCGCTTGGCAAGGGCGTCCGCATAGGCCTGGATCAGGGCGGGCTCGGTGCCGTCGCGCGGCGCGACCGCGACCGTGAGCACCGTCGCGCGGGACGCCCAGTAGGCCACGGCGGCGCCCGCGCCGAGCAGGATCGCCAGCGCCAGGAAGACGAACTCCCGGCGCAGGAGCAGCCCGACGACCGGCCTCATCGCGCGGTACCCGCGGGCGCGCGGTGCGGCCGTTACGGCCGTCCCGATCCGCGCGCACGACTGTAACGGCGGCCCGCATACGCGATGAGCCGCGGCACGATGTAAGCCATGAGAATCTTGCGCAGCATGGAATGTCTCCCCTCAACCTGCGCGACGCACGAGCCAGCCGGTCGCGAACGCTAACGCGGCCAGGCCCATGAGGCTGCGCGTGCGGTTCGCATCGACCGAGCGCGCCGCCCGCCGTCCGTACTCGGCACCGCGGCGGCCGACGTCACGCATCAGATGGCGCCCGTCGTCGATCAGCGCATCGGCGTGGGTGCAGGCATCCCGAGCGAGGGCGCGGCCATCGTCGGCGAAGTCTCCGGCGCGGTCGCGAGCCCGGCCGTAGGCGTACTGCGCGCCGCCGGCGACTTGATTGACCGCCCCGCGCACCTGCCGGGCCGGATCGCCCGTCAGGCCGCCCAGCGCGGACTGCGCGCGGCCCTTCAGGTGGCGGGACGCGCCGCGGATCTGGTCGCGGTTCATGAGGACCTCCTCTGTGCGGGTAGGCGTCTCGAATGAGCTGGCCGAGGCCGGTGCGGCGACGGAAGGGCCGACGCCGCCCCGGACGGTCTCACCGCTTTCCTGTGATCTTGTCGGCCAGGTTCGAGGCGCCGTCCTTGGCGTCGCCGACGGTCTTCTGCGCCTCGCCCTTCAGCTCCTGCGCCTTGCCCTCGGCCACGAGCGTGTCGTTGCCCGTCGCCTTGCCGGCCGCCTGCTTGACGTTGCCCACGGCCTCGTTGGCCAGACCCTTGAGCTTGTCCGTCGTGCTGCTCATCGTGTGCTCTCCTGCTGCGTGTGGATGGCCGGGCATCCCGGCCGGGGGTGACCCCCGCCCGGAGGCAGGGGCCGATGAACGGGTGAGGGAGGGGCCGGGACCGGCGCTCAGCCGCGCCGGGCCTCGTAGGCCCCGAGCAGGGTCGCCGGCTTCGGGGCGCCCATACGTCCGCCCAGGAACGCCGCAACCGCCCCCAGGATCAGCGCCAAAGCCGCGTAGAAGGCGCCCTGCGTCGCCGCAGACTTCGCCGTCACCGCCGCAGCCTCCGCCTTTTGCTTGGCGACGGCCACCGCCTGGTCGTACTGCTTCTCGTAGTCCTGGACCTGCTGCTTGGCCTGATCGACCGGGATGTTCTGGGCCTTGGCCAGCGCGTCCGCCGCCCGGCTCTCCGCCTGCTGCTTCTGCGACGCGTCGCCGGTGAACAGCGCCTTGATCGCCGCCACAGCCGCGTCCCGGGCCGCCTGCGGGTCCTGACCAGCCGTCTGCTGGCGCACCTTGTCCTCGATCCCATCCAGCGGGTTCGAGACCTTCGACAGCGACGGGGCGGCTGCCTGCGCGGCCGTCTGAATCGTGCCGCCCACGAGGTTGCCGGCTCCGCCGAGCGCCCCGGAGACCGTGCTCAGTGTTCCACCCACCAGGCCGCTGGCGGCAGAGGTCAGCCGGTAGAGCACCACCAGCGTGGTCACCGCCCAGGAGACCAGCCCGTGCAGGGCGGCCGCGCCCGGCAGCGGCTTGCCCGACATCTTGCCGGCCACGAGGCCGCCGGCCAGCGAGGCGACGAGGCCCGAGGCCACGAACCAGAGGCCCGCGCCCATCGACACCGTCGAGGCGGACGGGTTATCGGCGGCCGTGGTCCCCACGGAAGCGAGGCCGACGCCCACGCCGACGAGATTGACGATCACCTGAGTGACCAGCGCGGTCACGGCGCCGGCGAAGATGGCGCCCCACGACACTTGATTCAGCAGCACGGCGCGCGTATCGGCGTGGGCCGCTCCGGTCGCGAGGGGGGCGGTGGTCGTCTGGATGGTCACGCTGTCACTCCGGTTGGGGGTCGTCGGGGGTGTTCGGGTCGCGGGCGCTCAGTCGCGGCTGGCGCTCACGAGCAGGCCGAGGCCGAAGCCGACGGCGCCCGCGATCAGCAACGAGGCGAGCGGGTATTCGGCAACCTGATGGCTGACCTCGCGGGTGCCCCGGCGCAGGTAATGGCCACCGCGCTCGTAGGCGTCCTCGGCGGCCTCGTAGGCCGCGTCGTAGGCCTGTCCGGCGGTGTCGCGGACGGTGTCCTTGGTCTGGCCGTACAGGTGCTCGGCCTTTCCGGCCGCCTCGCGGGCGCGGCCCTCGACCTGTTCGTGCCTGGAGCCGGTCAGGTCGCCCACCGCGCCCTGGACCTTACCGCCCATTTCTTTCGCGGCCCCTGTGATACGATTCGTATCGATCATGTGGCTCTCCTGTTCGCTTTCGTTCGATGTGGGTGACGCCGCACAGTGCGTCGGGGAAATGGCTCCGGTCGGCCTCCTTGCGACCGCCCGGCACACGTCACGGGCCGTGTCGGTCCGGCGGTGCGCTTCTGCCGCTCGACCGCGGTCGGAACGCCGCCGGTGACGCGCCGTTGATTTGCCGACCGGGTCCCTGTGCGCAGCGGCAAATGGTGACGATGATTCTCCCGCCTTCAGCGCCTCGTCGGTCGCGAGAGAAGCCGACTGAGCCGAGAGATGTGCGCCGATCGGGCTCAATCAATGGTTCAGATGTACCGGTACGCTGATCATTATCCATCTGAGATGTTGAGCGGGAAACCGTTCTCGCGACCCCAAACGACAGCCTCGCTGCGCTTGTGGATGCCGAGCTTGCGGTAGAGCGCAGCGCCGTGATTGCGTACGGTATTGCGCGACAGGCCGAGCTTGCGGGCGATTGCCGCGTCGTCGAGCCCCGCGCAGATGAGGTTAAGGATCTGCCGCTCGCGCACCGTCAGGTTTGGCGACGATCCATCCGCACTCTCCCGCCCGGGACGACGGAGATTGGCCAGCTTCTCGATCAACCCGCGGCTGAACCACGACGTATCGGCCATGACGGCCTCGATGGCGTCGAACAGTTCCCGCTCCGTGTGCTTGCGCTCGGTGATGTCCTGCAGAACCAGCAGGACGAACTCGGTGTCGTTGATGCTGACCCGTTCGGCCGAGACCAGACAGTCGAGGTTTCCACCGCCCTCGTGGCGCAGACAGACTTCGACGCCGAAGACGTAGCCGTGCCGCTCCAGCGCGGTCTCGAATTGCTGGCGCTGCGGATCGGAAACCCACAGGCCGGCCTCGTGCAGGCTGCGCCCGACGACCCGATCCTCGCCGAAGCCGAACACCCGCCCGAAGGCCGCGTTGACACCGGTGACGGACAGGTCCTGTGCGCGCGCCAGGACGGTGGGGATCGGCGTCATCCGGAACGCCTTCGCGAAACGCTCCTCGCTCTGGCGCAGGGCCGTCTCCGCCTTCCGGCGCAGGTCCAGGTCGGCGAAGGTGAAGAGCATGCAGGGCTCGTCGCCCATCTCGATGGGTTGGCCGGCCACGATGACGAAGCGCGAGCCGCCGTCAGGCAGGTCGAGACAGGCCTCCATCTGCGGGATCGTGCCGCCCTCGTGCAGGCGCGATACCGCCAACTCGCGATTGCGGGCGTTGGCCAGGACATCGACCTCATAGACGCTGCGGCCAATCACGGCGTCGCGCGTGTAGCCGGTCATTTCCAGGAAGCCGTGATTGACCTTGACGTGCCGGAGATCGGACAGGCGCGTAATGACCGCCGGCGCCGGGTTCGCGTTGAACGTCGTCTCGAAGCGCTCTTCCGCTTCGAATTGGTCGGAGACATCCTTCAGGATCAGCGCCAGGCAGCTCGGCTTGCCGTCGCGGTCGGTGGCAACGAGGCTTCGCAGCGAGTGGACGAAATCCGTGTCGGGCTTGTCGGCGCGACGGACCTCAACAACGACGTCGTGGAAATGCTCCCCCGCGACGACGCGCTCGATCGGGTACTGGTTAGGCGTCACATGGTTGCGATAGCGCAGGCAGAAGCGGTCTCGGTAGTCATCAACGGTCGGGCCGAGCTCGTCGAGGCTTTCCGCCCCGTGCATGGCGAGAGCCGCCTCATTGGCATACGCGATCGTCTGATCGGGCTCGACGAGGATCACGCCCTCGCTCAAACCGGCGATGATCTGCCGCAATTCGTGCCTGTCTACGCCCGCCGTCACGTCCGCCTCACCCTTTCGCACCGCTCCCGCTTTACGGCAGCGCGGCACAAACGGATCGTGCGCAATCGGGTTCCGCAAAAATTGTAATTTTCGCTGGTATACCTGCATCAGCGACGCCATCGAAAACGACCACCACCGAATTGCGACCGGCTGGGCGAAATGCTTACACGGCCGTCGATGCGGTCTTTTCAATCGACCCGCATACGCTGCCCGTGCGCACGTGCCGACGTGTCCACAACGCCGCGACCCGAGACGACCCGTGTACCGACGCGGGACCATGCCGTGATTTCGGTAAGACTATATAGAAGTTGTGTCGTTCGGCGGATTTCCATCGCAGGGGTGGATGCCGCAAGGCCACTGACCGTCCGGCATCCGCGGCCCCTGATCAAGGCGAGATACCGGCCACATCCGTGAGCAGCGAGCCGCCAACGCTTGCCGTGCCGATCGACGCACGCGCCGCAAAACGGCACGACTATCGAGATCGCAACGAATTTTGGTGAAGGTCGGGACACTTGCCCGGCACGCTGGCGCTCCCAAGGGGAATCGAACCCCTGTTTTCGCCGTGAGAGGGCGACGTCCTAGACCGCTAGACGATGGGAGCTTTTCGGCGGCGCGGGGGTGCTATAGCCACGACCCGCCGGGGGAGCAAGGGCCTTCGCGGGGAAATTCGCTTCGGCGGGTCAGATCGCGTGCGCGCAGAGGTCAGGGTGGACAGGGACGCCGAGGAACGCTTCGGGATTGTAGAGGATGGGGACATGCGGCTCGACCGCGCCCTGGTGGCGCTGTTTCCGGACCTGTCGCGGGCCCGGTTGCAGGATCTCGTCCGCGAGGGTCAGGTCCAGCGGGACGGCACGCCGGTGCGCGATCCCGCCGCGAAGGTCGGGGCAGGCATGCGGATCGCGCTGAGCGTTCCGCCGCCCGCGCCAGCCGTTCCGGTGGCCGAGGCGACGGCGCTGCCGATCGCCTACGAGGACGACGATCTGATCGTCATCGACAAGCCGGCTGGTCTCGTGGTCCACCCCGCCCCGGGACACGAGACCGGTACCCTGGTGAACGCACTGATCGCCCATTGCGGCGCGAGCCTCTCCGGAATCGGCGGCGTCCGCCGCCCCGGGATCGTTCATCGTTTGGATAAGGACACGAGCGGCCTGATCGTCGTCGCCAAGAACGATGCCGCCCACCAGGGTCTCACCGCCCAGTTCGCCGATCACGGGCGCACCGGGCCGTTGGAGCGCGCCTACGCGGCGGTGGTCTGGGGTTTGCCGCACCCACGATCCGGCACGATCCGGGCCAATCTCGCGCGCTCGCGCCATCACCGCGAGAAAATCGCGGTGGTCCCCGAGCCGGCCGGCCGCCATGCGGTCACCCATTACAGCGTGACGGAGGCGTACGGCGAAGCGAGCTTGGTCCGGTGCCAGCTTGAGACCGGGCGGACCCACCAGATTCGCGTGCACATGGCCCATCTCGGCCATCCGCTGCTCGGCGACCCGGTCTATGGCGGCGGATTCCGCACCAAGGCGGCGCGACTGTCGCCGGCGGCACGTACCGCGTTGGCGGTGCTCGGCCGGCAGGCTCTCCACGCCGAATTGCTCGGCTTCCGTCACCCCCGAACCGGCGAGACGCTCCGCTTCGAGAGCCCGGTCCCGAGCGACATGGCCGCTCTGGTCGAAGCGCTGCGGGCGGACCGAACGGTCGTCAGCCGCCTGTAACCGTAGATCGCGCGCGTGCGAAAGGTCACCCCGTACCGCGGCACTTCGTGCCATGGTAAGACCAAATCGGCCGGTGGCGCGTTGAAGACAATGTGGGTGTCCTCGATCGCGACCGGCTCCCGGTGTCCCAGATGACATGGGATGTCGGTAGGGTCGGCTCAAGAGCGGCCCGAGTGGACGGCACTGTTGTCCGTCGCGTCCGCCCGATAGGGGGACTTAGGTCCAGGAGAATGCCATGGCCGGTGCGCTGCCCGTGCTCGCCAACGAAGGTGGCCTCTCACGCTACCTCGACGAAATTCGCAAGTTCCCGATGCTGGAGCCGACGGAGGAGTTCACGCTCGCCAAATCCTGGCGTGACGCCGGCGACCGTGAGGCCGCGCATCGGCTGGTCACCTCACACCTGCGCCTCGTCGCCAAGATCGCCATGGGCTATCGCGGCTACGGCCTGCCGATCGGCGAGGTCGTGTCCGAGGGCAATGTCGGCCTGATGCAGGCGGTGAAGCGCTTCGATCCCGACAAGGGTTTCCGCCTCGCCACCTACGCGATGTGGTGGATCAAGGCCGCGATCCAGGAATACATCCTGCGCTCGTGGTCGCTCGTGAAGATGGGCACTACGGCCAACCAGAAGAAGCTGTTCTTCAACCTGCGCAAGGCCAAGGGCAAGATCTCGGCCCTCGACGAGGGGGACCTCAAGCCCGATCAGGTCAAGCAGATCGCCACCCGCCTCGGCGTGCCGGAGCAGGACGTGATCGACATGAACCGGCGCCTCTCCGGGGACACATCGCTCAATGCGCCCCTGCGCGAGGAGGGCGAGGGCGAGTGGCAGGACTGGCTGGTCGACAATTCACCGAGCCAGGAGACCGTGCTGGCCCGCGAGCAGGAGGGGCAGAACCGCCTCTCAGCACTGCGGGACGCTCTCAGCGTGCTGAACCCGCGCGAGCGCCGCATCTTCGAGGCCCGTCGCCTTGCCGAGGATCCGATCACGCTGGAGGATCTGTCGGGCGAGTTCGGGGTCTCGCGCGAGCGCGTGCGGCAGATCGAGGTCCGGGCCTTCGAGAAGGTTCAGGAGGCGGTCAAGCGCAACATCGCCAGCCGCGAACTGCCCCGGGCAGGTATCGAAGCCCATTGAGTCGGCGTCCGGCGCGCCCGCCTGCGCGCCGGTTTCAACGATGACCGATGACGGGACCGGTCACTGCCAGGCGTCGAAGGCGTTCTGCATCACCTGGGCGCCGGTGGAGCCCTTCTCGAAGGTCAGGACGGCGCGCTTGCCGGACGTGTAGCGCAGGGCCAGGTCGAACCAGTTCTTGTGGAGCAGCAGATCGGTGTTGCGCTCCACGTCGTTCGGGAGCGACGACAGGCCGATCAGGAAGAGATTGTCGCGGACCCGGACCGGAAGGCCCGAGACCGGCGAACCTCGGGCATTCTGATCGTCCTTGGCCTGCAGCAGGCCGACATCCTGAACGTTCCGGATGGGATCCGTGCCGCCGGTCTGGCTGAAAGCCAAGCTAACGGTGTGCGAGGCCGGCAGGGTCGTGTCGAGATTGCGCTGAATCGTCATGACCAGCGTCAAGCCCGCATCCGGGATCGTGACGGTGGCGACCACGGCGTTCTGCAGGGGCTGCCCCTGGTCGCCATTCACCGTGTCCAGTCGCCACGTGACCCGGCCCGGTGTACTCGTCGGTTGCCCGCCCTCGACCCCGGACGTCTCCTCGATCAGCTCCGCGCGCTGGGCCACAACGATGCTCGAATCGGAAGGACTCGCAGCCGATCGCTGAGACGCCCCGCTTTCCGGGCGCGGTGCCGCTCTCGGAGCCGGCGTCGCATCGCCGCCCACGCGGTCTCCGAATTTGGACTCCCCCTCCAGCTGCTGCGTGTCGGCCGTCTCGGTCCCGCTCGACGGCAGGCCCTGGGGCCGGTCGCGGAGTAGGAAGGCGGCCACGGCAATCATGGCGATCACGGCGGCCAGGATGCCGCCGACGAAGACGTTGCGCAACAATCGCGACCGACCGGTCCGCGGTGGCACCACTTCGATGCGTGGACGCTGACGTCCGTTGCCGCCGTCCAACGACGCGGCCAGGTCGGCATCCTCGGGAGCCGGCGTCACGCCCGGCGCCGCCGGTCCTTCGGATGGCCCCGCCTGGATCGAGCCGCGGCGACGGGGCGCGATGGGAATCGTCGCCTCCCGGGCCTCCTGCATCGGTGCCGGGGGAGCGCCCGCGGAGACCTCAGACTTCAGATCCGGCGCGCGGGGCGTGACCGCGAACGGCGACTTGGCCGCCGGCAGGACCGGCTCAGGCTTCGGTGGAAGGCGTTCCTCGGGCGGCGACGGCTCGGGGATCTCGGCCGCCGGGTTGGCCGGCCTGTGCGCCTCGGCGCTGATCTCGGCGACGTGTGCGGCGTCGTTGGCAGGGGCCGGGAGCCCGCCGTGATCCACTTCGAGCCGCTCGATCGCAGCATCCAAGGCACGCCGCTCCAGGTCGATATCGGCTTCGGACAGGGGCGGGTCGAGCGAGCGGAGCTGGCTGATCAGGGCGTTGCGCGCACGGTCGTAGACCGCCTTGCGCAGGGCGGGGGTTCGATCGGGCAGCGCATCGAGCGCGCGTGCCAGAAGCGGGTAGTAATCGGCCATCTTGCCCTGGTCCGCCCCTTCGGCCGCCGACCGGTCGGCGGCCGGAGGCCGAAGGCTGCACACGCCCGGTCAGGTCGGTCACAGCCATCGGCCAGTGATGTCGTTTGCCCACCGCCCGGACTGGAAGCCGCACGGTGATCGTCCCGATGACGGCGCACGGGCGATCCCCGCCGCATGCACCCTTCTAGATCAAGCCTGTGCGGGCTGGATATGGGCGGACGGGTCGGGGCGATGTGTCGTCAACGGGATAGCGCGCGAAGCGTCAGTCTTCGAACGGGTTGTGCATGAGGATCGTGTCGTCGCGCTCGGGTGACGTCGACAGCAGCGCTACGGGGGCGCCGATCAGTTCCTCGATCCGGCGGACATACTTGATCGCCTGTGCCGGCAGATCGGCCCAGGACCGGGCGCCCGCAGTGGTCTCGGACCAGCCTGGGATCACCTCGTAGACCGGCTCGACCCGGGCCTGCGCGGCTTGGCTGGCTGGGAGATGGTCGATCGGCTTGCCGTCCAGGCGGTAGCCTGTACAGACGCGGATCTCCTCGAACCCGTCGAGAATGTCGAGCTTGGTCAGCGCGATCCCGTGGATGCCGGAGGTCCGCACCGTCTGGCGCACCAGCACGGCGTCGAACCAGCCGCAGCGGCGCTTGCGCCCGGTATTGACGCCGAATTCGCGCCCGCGGCTGCCGATGGTCTCGCCGATCTCGTCGAACAGCTCGGTCGGGAACGGCCCCTCCCCCACCCGGGTGGTGTAGGCCTTGGCGATGCCGAGCACGTAGCCGATCGCCCCCGGGCCGAGGCCCGAGCCCGTCGCGGCCTGGGCGGCCACGATGTTGGAGGAGGTGACGAACGGATAGGTGCCGTGATCGACATCGAGCAGGGCGCCCTGCGCGCCCTCGAACAGGATGCGCTTGCCGGCCCGCCGCTCCTCGTCGAGGAGCGACCAGACGGTGTCGGCAAACGGCAGGATCTTGGGCGCGATCGCCTTCAGATCGGCCAGGAGCGCCTCGGCGTTCACCTCGTCGATGCCGAGGCCGCGGCGCAGGGCGTTGTGGTGGGTCAGAACCCGCTCGATCTTGGCGGGCAGCGCGTCAGGATCGGCGAGGTCGACCACGCGGATCGCCCGGCGCCCGACCTTGTCCTCGTAGGCTGGGCCGATGCCGCGCTTGGTGGTGCCGATCTTGAGACCGGCATTGGCGGTCTCGCGGAAATGGTCGAGCTCCCGGTGGAGCGGCAGGATCAGCGTGGCGTTGTCGGCGACCCGCAGGGAATTCGGCGAGACCTCGACGCCCTGCGCCTTGATCCGCTCGATCTCGTCGATGAGATGCCAGGGATCGACCACCACACCGTTGCCGATTACCGAGAGCTTGCCACCGCGGACCACGCCGGAGGGCAGCAGCGCTAATTTGTAGGTGACGCCGTCGATGACCAGCGTGTGGCCGGCATTGTGCCCGCCCTGGAAGCGGACGACGATGTCGGCCTGCTCGGAGAGCCAGTCGACGATCTTTCCCTTGCCCTCGTCGCCCCACTGGGCGCCCACAACGACGACGTTGGCCATGTCTGCCTGCTTACCCGCGACGGAAACCGGGACGACGCCACCCACGGGTGCAGGCGGCGTACGTCGTCAGCCGTTTCCGCGATCCGGGCAGCGAAATCAAGCAATGCGCCCGCATGGCACGCCGGCCATACGGATGAAGCGGGCTACTTGGCCTCGGTTCCCGGCGCGCGCCCCGGCAGTTCGTTCGGCTTGATCACCGGCATGGAGCCGGACTGATCGGGTTTCACCACCGTCCCTGTGGTTCCATTGGCCGGCGGCTTGATGACCCCGTCGTTCTGCTGGAGCTTGTCGCTCAGCGACTGATCCTTCGAGGGCGTCTGCGTCGCGGGCGGGAGCGCCTTGTCGGCGGTCTGGGCGCAGGCGGGCACCACGATGGCGGTTGCCGCGAACGCGGCGAGCAGGAATCTTGTCGGCACGACGGGCCTCCCCGGATCGGGACACGAATTCGGGAAGGAACAGCCGGCGATGGGATCCGTTCCTGCGCGGTTCCAGCTTCGGAATTTGGATCACGCTGGAGCGCGGTCGTTCGGGACGGCGCCGCTGCGCGGCTTATCCTCGTGCTGGGTCCTGGATCAGGTTCCGCTCCGCTCCACCTGTCCGGAAAAAGGGGCGGTGCGGATCGAATCGCGATACCTTTTCCCGGGCGCATGCAGCGATAGCGGAGTGCGACCCGGGACCCAGCACAAGACTCGCCCCGCAGCGGCACGAGGCGATCGCTGCCCGGCGCCGGAAGCGCCGGCCTCAGCCCTGCCGCGCCATCTCGATATACAGCTCGCGCAAGCGCCGGGTGAGCGGGCCGGGCCGGCCCTCGCCGATCGTCCGATTGTCGATCTCGACCACTGGCATCACGAAGGCCGAGGCGCTGGTGTAGAACGCCTCCTGCGCCTCGTAGGCCTCCGCGACGGTGATCAGCCGCTCCTCGATGCGCAGGTCGGATTCCTGGGCGAGGCGCAGCACCGACGCCCGGGTGATCCCGGGCAGGAGCGCCGTCGAGAGCGGCCGGGTCACCAGCACGCGCTCCCGACTGACGATGAAAGCCGTGGACGAGGAGCCCTCGGTCACCGCGCCGTCCTCGACCATCCAGGCCTCGGCGACGCCGGCCTCGGCGGCCTGCTGCTTGGCGAGGACTTGGGCCAGCAACGCCACCGACTTGATGTCCCGACGCTTCCAGCGCAGATCCTCGACGGTGATCACCCGGGCGCCGGTCTCGGCGAGCGGATTGTCCAGCACGGTCTTGGCCTGCGTGAACATCATGACGGTCGGCGCGACATCGCCCTTCGGAAACGCAAAGTCACGCTCGGCGACGCCCCGCGTCACCTGCATGTAGACGAGGCCCTCGGTGACGCCGTTGCGGGCGACCAGCTCCGTCTGCAGGCGCTCCCAGGCAGTCGCATCATGCGGATTGCGGATGCCGATCTCGCCGAGCGACCGGTCCAGGCGCGCGAGATGCGCGGCGTTGTCGACGAGCTTCCCGTCGAGGATCGCCGAGACCTCGTAAATCCCGTCGGCGAACAGGAAGCCGCGGTCCATGATCGGCACGCGCGCCTGCTCGAAGGGGAGGAATTCGCCGTTGAGGTAGACGGTGCGGGGAGCGGTCACGGGCAGCTTTCCTGTATTCGTACCAGGGCCAAGCAGGAATCGTGCGGCGCGCTCAGGCCGCGCCGAAGACCCGCGTGAAAATCGTGTCGACGTGCTTGAAGTGGTAGCCGAGATCGAAGCATTCCTCGATCTGGGCTGGCGAGAGCGCGGCGGTGACCTCGGGATCCGCCTTGAGCAGCGCCAGAAAATCACCCTCCCCGCGCCAGACCGGCATCGCGTTGCGCTGGACGAGCCTATACGAATCCTCCCGCGAGACGCCCGCCTGGGTGAGCGCCAGCAGCACCCGCTGCGAATGGACGAGCCCGCCGAGCCGGTCGAGATTCTTCTGCATGTTGGCCGGGTAGACGAGCAGCTTCTCGATCACCCCGGTCATCCGCGCCAGGGCGAAGTCGAGGGTCACGGTGGCATCGGGGCCGATCATGCGCTCCACGGACGAATGCGAGATGTCGCGCTCGTGCCACAGCGCGACATTCTCCAGTGCCGGCGTGACGTAACCGCGGACCATCCGCGCGAGGCCGGTCAGATTCTCGGTCAGCACCGGGTTGCGCTTGTGCGGCATCGCCGACGAACCCTTCTGGCCGGGCGAGAAATACTCCTCGGCCTCGAGCACTTCGGTGCGTTGCAGGTGGCGGATTTCGACGGCGAGGCGCTCGATCGACGAGGCGATGACGCCCAGCGTCGCGAAGAACATCGCGTGCCGGTCGCGCGGGATGACCTGCGTGGAGACCGGCTCAGCCGTCAGCCCCATCATCTCGGCGACGTAGACCTCGACGCGCGGATCGATGTTGGCGAAGGTGCCGACGGCGCCCGAGATCGCGCAGGTGGCAATCTCGGCCCGGCCGGCGACGAGGCGGGCACGGTTGCGCTCGAATTCCGCGTACGCCTGGGCGAGCTTCAGCCCGAAGGTCACGGGCTCGGCGTGGATGCCGTGCGAGCGGCCGATGGTCGGCGTCATCTTGTGCTCGAACGCCCGGGCCTTCAGGGCGTCGAGGAGCGCGTCCACGTCCGCGATCAGGATGTCGGCGGCGCGCACGAGCTGCACGTTGAGGCAGGTATCGAGCACGTCCGACGAGGTCATGCCCTGGTGGACGAAGCGGGCCTCCGGGCCGACGATCTCCGCGAGATGGGTCAGGAATGCGATGACGTCGTGCTTGGTCACCGCCTCGATCGCGTCGATGCGGGCCACGTCGAAGACCGCGTCCCGGCCCTTGGCCCAGACCGTCTCGGCGGCCTCCTTCGGCACGACACCGATCTCGGCCAGCGCGGTGGTGGCGTGAGCCTCGATCTCGAACCAGATCCGGAACCGGCTCTCGGGCGACCAGATCGCCGTCATTGCGGGGCGGCTATAGCGGGGGATCATGGGGCCTCGGCGCGGTCCGGAACAGATGCGAGGCCGGTAGCACGCGCCGCCCCGGCCGCTCAATGCGCAACGGGCATGCCCGAGCGGCGATGAGCGTCCGGTTTCAGTCGGCCCGCACCCAGCCCTGTCCCATCAGGCGTTCCTGCGGCAGGAATCTGGACTTGTAGTCCATCTTGCGCGAGCCCTCGACCCAGTAGCCCAGGTACAGGTACGGCAGGCCGAGGCGCTGGGCCCGGCTTATATGGTCGAGGATCATGAAGGTGCCCGGCGAGCGGGACGCCTCGGTCGGATCGTAGAACGAGTAGACCATCGACAGTCCGTCGGCGAGGACGTCGGTCAAGCAGAAGGCGAGTGGCGGACCTGAACCGCGTCCGGTGATCGCCGTGTCCGGTCCGTGGCGGCGGTAGGACACAAGATGCGTGTCGACGTGGCTGTCTTCGACCATCATGGCGTAGTCGAGCACCGTCATGTCGACCATGCCGCCATCCCCGTGGCGGGCATCGAGGTAACGCCGGAACAGGGCGTATTGCTCGGAGGCCGGCCGGTTCGGCTCCGGCGTGCCGACCCAATCCGTGTTGCGGGCGAGGATGCGGCGCTGGCTGGCGCTCGGCTCGAACTCGTCGACCACGACGCGGACCGAGATGCAGGCCCGACAGGTCTCGCAGGCCGGGCGGTACGCGATGGTCTGGGAGCGGCGGAACCCGCCCTGCGTCAGGATCTCGTTGAGGTCGCGGGCGCGCCGGCCGACGAGGTGTGTGAACACCTTCCGCTCTTCCTGACCCGGCAGATAGGGACAGGGCGAGGGTGCGGTGAGGTAGAATTGCGGTGTGTCGCGCGGATGGCTGGTCACGCGTTTGTTTGACCCTGGGCCGCCAGATCCTTTCGGCCGCGGCAAGCCAGTGTACAGGCGGCGCGCCCGGGCTCAATGCCCCTGCTGCGCACCGCGCGCGATTTTCAACGCGTGACGGAACGCCTCAGCGCCCGTGGACGACCGCGAGGCCGAGCAACAGATCGTGACCGAGACGCCGGTCGGACCGAACGAGGCCGAAGGCGACGTCGACGCACCAGAGCAGGAAGGTCGAGATCGCCACGTAGAACAGCAACGCGTGGACGGCCGCCGTGATGATGTCGACCCGTGCGCCGCTCTCCGGCGCCACGACCCGCAGACCCATCAGCCTCTGCCCGATCGTGCTCTGCCGCGAGCCGCCGACCGTGATCGCGCTGTAGATGATGCCGCTCGCCGGCAGGATCGCGAACAGAGTCCAGCCCAGCCCGAAGGTCACGACGCCCACCACCGTGATCAGCAGCGTCAGCAGGACGGTGAAGCCGAAGATGAACAGGATATCGAGGAGGTAGGCCACCGCACGGGCGCCGAGGCTCGCCCGCACGAACGGAACCGGCAGCGTCGTCGCGTAGCCGGGCATATCGAAGCGCTGCTGCGCGTAACCGGGTTGGGGATTCTGCATGATGAGCGTCCTGCAAGCGAGGCTGCGGACGAGAGGTGGGTGCCGTCGGCGGCGACCGCAAGGGGACGCCGTGCGCCACGATCGTCAGCGCCGGGCGGGATCGGCGGCGGCGGCGTCGGGCGTATCCAGGTAGAAGCGCTTCAGCATGTAGAGCGCAGGTCCCGACAGGCTGTGGCCCTCCGTGGCGAGGGCCAGGAGGGTCGAACCCGCATCGAACCGGCAGGTGAGCCAGTGCTGGCGGGTGCCCTCGGCGTAGTCGACCCGGACCGTGTCGGACGCCGGACCCGGCGCCGCCCGCAGGAGGCGGACATCAGCCCGCGGCGCCACGGCCGGAAGGGCGCGACGGCACGTGGCGACCCGTTCCCGCCGGAGCGTGTCCTGGCAGGCGGCCAGCCCGCCGAGGAAGCCGGCCGTCACCGCCGCCGCGAGCAGCCAGCGGTGCGCGGGCTTCACGGATGGTTGCGCAGACGCTCGGCGACCCGGGGCGCGTGATAGGTGAGGATGCCGTCCGCCCCCGCCCGTTTGAACGCCAGCAGCGCCTCGACCATCGCGCGGTCGCCGTCGAGCCAGCCGTTCCGGGCGGCCGCCTCGATCATCGCGTACTCGCCCGACACTTGATAAGCGAAGGTCGGGACCTGGAATTCGTCCCGCACGCGGCGGATGATGTCGAGATAGGGCATACCCGGCTTCACCATCACCGAGTCGGCCCCCTCGTCGAGGTCGAGGCGGACTTCGCGCAGGGCCTCGGCGGAGTTGCCCGGATCCATCTGGTAGGTGCGCTTGTCGCCGACGAGAGCCGCCTTGGTCCCGATCGCATCCCGGAACGGACCATAGAAGGCGCTGGCATATTTCGCCGCGTACGCCATGATCTGCACGTCGAGGAAGCCGGCCTTGTCGAGCCCGGCGCGGATCGCACCGACGCGGCCATCCATCATGTCGGAGGGGGCGATGATGTCGGTCCCGGCCTCCGCCTGGATCAGGCTCTGCTCCACCAGGACCGCCACGGTCTCGTCGTTGAGGATCGCCCCGTCGCGCATGAGGCCGTCATGGCCGTGGCTGGTATAGGGGTCGAGGGCCACGTCGGTCATGATCCCGATTTCGGGGACCGCCCGCTTCACGGCGCGTACCGCCTGGCAGACGAGGTTGTTGGCGTTGAGCGCCTCCGACCCGGTCGGATCGCGCAGCGACACCTCGGTGAACGGGAAGAAGGCCACCGCCGGGATGCCGAGCCGCGCCGCGCGTTCGGCGTCGCGCACGATCTCGTCCACCGAGAGGCGCTCGACACCCGGCATCGAGGCGATGGGCTCGCGCCGGCCGGAACCGTCGATGACGAACATCGGCCAGATCAGATCGTCGACGGTCAGGGTATGCTCGCGGACGAGGCGGCGCGACCATTCCGCCTTGCGGTTGCGGCGCGGGCGCTGGGTGATCTTCAGGCCCTCCACGCGGCCCCCCTCGCGGGCGGCCTCCAGGGCGATGGGGCGCGGCTCTGGCAGGGTGTCGGACATGCGGGCTTCGCTACGGTTCGCGCGGCCGGCGCCGCGGATCGCACGGCGCCGGGCGCCGGGCGTGTCCGACTAGCACACAGGGCGGGCGCGGCGAAAGCCGACCGTTGACGTCGGAGGACGGAACCGCTTCAAACCGGCGCAACCTCCGGGGGCCGACAGGATCCCGGGATCCGACCCTGACGCGGACCCCTCTCCATGAGCGCGACCTAGTGCCCAGCTATTTCCCGATCCGGCGCAGGACGGCGCGGCCCGGCGAGCTCCCGACCGACCGCATCGAGCGCGCGCAGGGGCCGGCCCCGGGCACGTGGGATACGGTGCTCATCTGGTTCATGCGGATCACGGCCCTGGTCTGGCTGCTGAAGAGCCTGTCCTCCTGGGCGACCATCCTCGACGTCATCCCCCGCGCGCGGCCGTTCGAGACCGAACCGTTCGGCCGGCAGGCGGCGATCGTCTACTTCGCGGTGGTCGATGCGGCGGCGGCGATCGGCTTGTGGCTGACCAGCGCGTGGGGCGGCGTCATCTGGCTGCTCGCGGTTACTTCCGCCATGACCCTTGCGGTTCTCACCCCGCAACTCCTGCCGATGCCGTTCTCGCTCCTCGTATTCGGAGGCTGCGTCGTGCTGTTGTACTTCCTGCTGTCCTGGCTGGCCGCGCAGGAAGCACGGTGAACGAACCGTTCTGATCTTCGCTTCAGTTTGTCTTTACCGCAAAGCGTAAATCGGCAATTCATCCTGTCGCTTAAATCGCCTTTCATTCCCGAGCGGTAGCTTAGCCATCATCAGCGGCACCGCATTGTACGGATACCGCAACATCAGACGGCGAGGCAGAGATGAAGACGCAGGGCGCCCGGGCCACGAAGATCGAAACCGCCGACGAGGCCGTGCCCGGCAAGGGCTCCTACCTGGAGGCCCTTCACCTCGTGGAGCGTCTGCACCGCCGGCTCCTCGACGTGATCAAGGATGAGTTCGAGCGCCGGGGCCGCGAGGACGTCAACAGCGTCCAGGCCCTGCTCCTGTACAACATCGGCGACAAGGAACTCACCGCGAGCGAGTTGCGCACCAAGGGCTATTATCTCGGCTCCAACGTCTCGTACAACGTCAAGAAGCTCGTCGAGGCCGGCTACCTGCACCATGCCCGCTCGAAGACCGACCGCCGCTCGGTCCGGATCAGCCTGACCGACAAGGGGCGTCAGGTGCACGAGATCATCCAGGGCCTGTACGACAAGCACGCCCGCACGATCGCCCCGATCGGCGGCATCTCGGACGACGATTTCGGCCGCCTCAACCAGGCGCTCGGCCGGTTGGAGCGCTTCTGGACCGATCAGATCCGCTATCGGCTCTGAGCGCGGCGCTCAGAGGTTCAAAAGCCCCGCGATCCCGGCGATGACCGCGTAGGCGAAGCCCGCGTTGATGGCGACGCCGAACAGGCCGATGACGAGGCCGCCCATCACCACGATGCCGTCGCGCTCGACAAGGCCGAGGCCCACGAGACAGACAGCAAGTCCCAGCGGGATCTGTCCGACGATCGGTGCGGCCACGATCAGGGCCAACGCCAGCGCGAGCAGCGCGATACCCATGCCGCGCATGCCGAGCGCGGTCTCGAACACGCTCAGCCGCGGGCGCGACCAGCGCTCCAGGCGCCGCAGGACCGGCACCGCGCGCGTGACGGCGCGCCGTACGTCGGTCAACGCGATCGACCGGCCGAGCAGCATCCGCGGCAGCCACGGCGCCGACATGCCGGCCGCAATCTGGATCGCCACCAGCAGGAGCAGCAGCCCGCAGATCAGCGGGATCGGCGGCGGCATCGGCAGGCAGTTCGGCAAGCCGAGCAGCACCACGAGCAGCGCGAAGGCGCGATCTCGCAGGACCGCGACAATGTCCCCCACCGTGAGGCGCTCGCCTTCCTGGCTCGCCAACACCGTGAGGACGTCCGACGTTCGTGCACCGGAGGTCAAGGATCCGCCAACCTTCGCTGTCCCGCGGGGGCTCTAGCCGAGAACGGGTGGTACGCCAAGCACGGCGGGTTCGCGACGCTGCGCGCCCCGGTCGCGCGCGGCGAGGCGCAACCCTCGGAATCCCCTCTCGGCCTCAAGATGACTGCGCGTAAACACGGGTCGCGCTCCGAATTTTCTCGGACGTCAAGCGCCCTTCCGCCGAGCATCGCAGAACATTTTTTCTGTTAACTTTGGGTTAATTGGCGCTTCTCTTCGCAGCAGGGTCTGCGATGCTGCCTCGCAACGAAGGCTGCGTCGTGATCAATCTTGCAATGCGTTCCGAAATCAGGACAATCACAGCTGTCATCGCGATCGAAGCCGCCGCTTCCGCCTGCTGCGCCGCGCCGGTCGCTGCCGGTGAGATCGATGCGTTGTTGTTTGGCAGCCTCGATGCCGGTTCTTCTCAGTTCCTGACCGTCGGGGCCAAACTTGGCCTCGAAGCCCTCGACCGTGAAGGCTTCGTTGCCCTCGCGAGCGTCGGCGGCGGACGGCGTGCCGAGTTGGGTGCCGAGGGTCCACGTTGCCGGTATGCGATGGCTGCAGCCGCCGTGTTCGGGTATCAATGGGCCTTCGATTGGGGCGTCGTCGCCGGCTATGCGGGTCCCGAGATCACCGGGGACTTGCTGATCGCCGCACAAAACTTCGTGCCGCTGTCGCCGCGTGTTGGTCTCCGCCTGCAAGGCGAAATCTGGGCGCGTCCCAGTGAGGCGACGCTCGTTCAGGGGAGCGTGGTCGCCGGATCGGCCCAGGAGAGCCTGTGGCTCCGGATCGCCTGGGGCTATCGGCTCTGGGGGGCATATCTCGGGCCTGAAGCCGGCGGATACGTCGATGCGACCGGCTACCGCAAATTGAACGTCGGCCTGCACGGAACCGATTTCGACGTCGGCCGCTTCAGCGCCCGCATCTCGGTCGGGTTGCAGACGGAGAGCGGCCGGCGCACGGCGGCTCCCTACGTGTCGCTCGCGGCCTGGACGCCATGGTGAGGCGGCCGTTCAGAGAGCGACGCCAGGAAGGTCGCGGCATCGCGTCGAATTTCAGTGCGGCGTTTGTCGCCCAGGCCGCCCAACGTCCGGTACGGCATCGCCATCCGCTGATTTCCGGCGAGCCTGTCCTCGTTCTCGATGAGGAAATTCCAGTAGAGATAGTTGAACGGGCAGGCCTCGGGCCCGGATTTAAGCTTCACGTCATAGGCACAGGCGGCGCAGTAATCCGACATCCGATCGATGTAGGCCCCCGACGCCGCGTAGGGTTTCGACCCCATGACGCCGCCATCCGCCCAGAGCACCATGCCGTGCACGTTGGGCAGCTCGACCCACTCGTAGGCGTCGGCGAAGACGATCAGGTACCATTCCTCGACCTGCGCCGGGTCGAGGCCGGCGATCAGGGCGAAGTTGCCCGTCACCATCAGCCGCTGGATGTGATGGGCGTAGGCGTGGGCGCGCGTATCGGCGACGACCTGCGCGATGCAGTTGAGCTTGGTTTCCCCCGACCAG
This sequence comes from Melastoma dodecandrum, assembly GCA_029817715.1. Classification (NCBI taxonomy): domain Eukaryota; kingdom Viridiplantae; phylum Streptophyta; class Magnoliopsida; order Myrtales; family Melastomataceae; genus Melastoma; species Melastoma dodecandrum. Next base: position 1,462,273 of record JARUPY010000292.1, on the reverse strand, counting down.
TAGAACCACGGCAAGGCACGACCGGCCTCGAGCGCGTTCGTCTCACGATATTCGGGCATCCGAGCCCAATAGAGGCCGCGCACATATTCCCGCCAGCCGAGGATCTGCCGGATGAACCCCTCCGTGCAGTGGAGCGGCGCCGTACCGTCACGATAGGCCCGCTCGGCGGCGTGACAGACCTCCTCCGCCGTCAGCAGCCCGGCGTTGAGGGCTGGCGAGATCAGCGCGTGATACAGGAAGGGCGAGCCCGCCTTCATGGCATCCTGATAGTCGCCGAACGTCGGCAGGCACGTGGCGATGAAGTGCCGAAGGGCGGCGAGCGCATCGTCCCGGGTCACCGGCCAGGAGAACCCGGCGAGAGCGCCGAAATGGTCGCCGAATTCCTGCTCAACCAGGATGATGACCTCCCGGGTCACGCCATCGGGCTGGAAGCCGATCCGGTCGGGGAGACGATGCCCCTTGGGCAGCCGCTTGCGGTTCTCGGCGTCGAAGTTCCAGCGCCCGCCCACGGGCTCGCCGCCCTCCATCAGCAGGCCGGTGCGACGGCGCATGCCGCGGTAGAAGGTCTCCATCCGGAGATGATGACGGTCCGCCGCCCAGCGCGAAAACTCGTCCCGCGGGCAGAGGAAGCGGTTGTCGGGGCGGATCTCCACCGGGATGCCGAGGGTCTCGCGCCAGTCCTGCATCATCTGCCAGACCCGCCATTCGCCGGGCTCCGTCACGACCACACGTTCGGGACGATGCCGCGCGACCGCCCGCTCCAGCTCGCCGGTGAAACCGCCCGTGTTGCCGTCATCGGTCAGGCGTACGTAGTCGACCGCGACGCCCTCATCCGCCAAGCCGTTCGCGAAGTGGCGCATGGCGGCGAACAGGAAAGCGATCTTCTGCTTGTGGTGGCGGACATAGGTCGCTTCGTCCCGCACCTCGACCATCAAGACGACATCGCGCTCGGGGTCGACGTCGCCCAGACTGGCGATCCGGCGTGTGAGTTGGTCGCCCAGGACGAAGCGAAGCACCCGCCGTTTCGTCGGCATGGCATCAGCCCTTTGTGCGCAGGTTGATCGGGTCCACCGCGTCGACGAGCCCCGCGAGGTCCCGTCCGACCGCCTGCGTCGCCGCCGCGACGCGATCGGTGTCGGGGGCGCTGGCCGAGCGGAGGTCGTCGGCTGCGCGCGTGAGCCGCGCGGGGTGGCGCGCAACGAGGTGCAGGGCGTGGCCGCGGTTCCGGAGGGCATGCGCGGTCGCGAGGCCGCCGGTCCCCCCATGGATGATCACCCGACGCACGTGGTTGCTCGCTCGCTACCCTTTCCGGCCCGATCAAGGTAAGGCCGAGGGCGACGCCGGGCAGGCCGTGGGCCTGCGCCCTCCACGTGCACAAGGTCGCAGGCGGAAAGCATGAAGTTCGCGTTCGCCGGCATCGACTTCCTGGGCGGCGTCTTCGAGGGGCTCGTGGACGCCGGCTGGACGCCGGTGAAGCTGTTCACACGGCCCTGCGACGGGATCTACGACCACAACGACGTGATCGTCGCCCGCGCCCGGTCGCTGCGCATCCCCATCCAGCTCTCGCGGATCCGCGAACGCGATATCGAGGCGATCCAGGCCGATCACGGGAAGGACTGGGCGCTGGTGGTAGCCGGCTATCCGTGGCTCGTCCGCGGCTGGCGCGGGCGCGCCGCCTACGGGTTCAACATCCACCCTTCGCCGCTCCCGATCGGGCGCGGTCCCTACCCGCTGTTCCGCGCCGTGCTCGACCGCTACGAGACCTGGGGCGTGACCGCGCATGTTCTAGCCGACGGGTTCGACACCGGTGACATCCTCGCTCAGGAGATGTTCCCGCTGAGCCCGCAGGAATCCCATGAGACGCTCCTGGCGAAGTGCCAGATGTCGGCTCGACGCCTCGTGACCGCCCCGCTGGGCCGTGACCTCCCCGGCCGCTGGCGCTGGGCAGAACCGCAGGGCGACGGATCCTATTGGCCCCGCGCCACCGATGGCGACCGGACCCTCGATTTCCGGCAGGACGTCACGACGATCCTGCGCCGCGTGCGGGCGTTCGGCACCGTCGAGACGATCGCGCGCCTGGGGGACGCCCGGGTCTTCGTGGCTGAGGCCCATGGCTGGCGGGAGCGTCACCAGCACACGCCCGGTGCCGTCGTCCATCGGCACCGCCGGCACGTGGTGGTCGCGGCGCTCGACGGATACGTGCAGATCTCCCGCTGGTCCCCCGTCGCTCTGGCGGAGGCGGGGCAGATCGGACGTTGAATTGGATACGGCCCGGGAACCGATCCGGGCGCGCGGCTGTTTCCGGCGGCCTGAGACGTCTTGGAGGCCGACATGTCGACACGCGCAAGTCTCGCCGCCTCGCTCGGGTTCACCGTGCTGTTGACCGGCTCGGCCCTGGCGCAAGCCGTCATCGTGGCGCCGGACGATTTCGGTCCTGACGACGACGTCGTCGTGCGCGACTACATCGTGCGCCGCCCGGTCGGGCCGGGGCCGATCGTCGGGTCGATCCCGCTGCGCCCCGGCAGCATCGTGCCGCCCGACGTGGCGCTGGCGCCCTTCACGGAATCACCCAACCCGCGCCTGCGCCGGTTCGGCTATTTCGTGGCGCCGGGCGACAAGATCGTCGTGGTCGATCCCACCACCCGCGCCGTGGTGCGCATCCTCGATCGCTAGCGCGCCAAGCCGTGGCCGTGGTCGGCCGGACCGGATTTTCGGGTTTTCGCTCCGGAAAGTTGGCGCCGTCGGCGGCCATACAGTTTGGAACCGAGACGACGCGGGACACCCTCAGGGTAGCGCGCGCTTCGACGCAATTTGTCGGCGGTGAGCCGATCAGTTCCCGCGCTGGCCGGCTGCGAGCGAACGAACGTAATCGACGCACGCCCGTCGGTCGTTGCGATCGGTGAGGCGATCGAAGGCCGCCAGTAGATCCAGCGTCTCGTGCAACGGGCTATCGCTTACCCGGCGATCCGACAAAGCCGCGACATCGGTTCCGAGCGCGTCGGCAATGCGTTGCAGGATCTGACGGGGCCCATCACGATTGTCGTTCATCCGCGTACTCCGGACCGTTTAGGTTCGGATATAGGTACGCGACCGCTCGAAGGGCACGAAACAAACTTCCGGACCTGCAAGAGGTATGTGAAAGGACACCGCCCGGTGTCCGACCGTCTCGTGCTCACAACTTTTGCGAGCACTGCCGTGCATGAGCGCTGTATTAGGTGATCGGTTGCGGCGCAGTGTCAACCCATCATTTGATAAACTGCTCGTGGGTCCGCAATGCGACCCCGCGCCGATCCGTGCAGCCAGCCGCGGGGCGATGCGTACGGAAGAGCGCGTCGCGCCCGTGAAGGATCATTTCCGAACGCTTCTTGGCCCCCCGACCCTCAGGAGAATGATCGATTCTCCGGCAACTGATCATCGGATCCGTTGCGGAGTTTCGCCGCCATCTTGACGATGGACAGGACGCTGGCCCGGGTCGTCTCGTCGGCGATACTGGTGAACGCCATGACGAGTTCCATGACCTGCGGATCCTCAAAGAACGTCCGCGGCCCGGCATCCCCCGCCTCGGATCCCGCCTGCCCGACGAAGAAGGTTTCAACCGGCACGTGCAGCGCGTCGGCGATGGCCTGAAGCCGCCCGACGCCGATGCGGTTGCGGCCCTTCTCGTACTTCTGGACCTGCTGGAAGCTGACGCCGAGCGCCTGACCCAGCGCCGTTTGGCTGAGCCCCTGGGCCTTGCGCAGTGCGGCGACCAACCCGCCGATCGTGCGGTCGGCCTCGGTGGTCAGCTTCGGGCTGTTGGATGTCGTCATGTCAGGTGAGGCTTCCTGCAAGAAGGCTCGGCTCGCCGGCGAGAAAGGCTACGCTCAGTAACATGCGATTGTGGTATGCACCACACAACAATCCTAAGGTGCGACAGCAATGGACTTTCGAGTCCGTGATGCGCAGACCGCCCGCGCGCGCCGATAGCCGGGACGCGTCATCGTCTTGTCGCCGACACGCGTGGCACCGCGCTGAATTTGGGTTGGCCCTGCCGGCTCGCGACCGGCTGACGAATCCGCGTGTTCCAGCGTGAACCATGCACGCAGCGCGCTTGCGTCCTTTGGGTAAACGAATGGTTTGCTCGGCCACCATCCGTGGCCGGAACCGTGCGCGCTGGGCGGTCATGGCAGTTGCGCGGGTCACATCGCGATGGCTTGCTCGCGGTTATCCTGCTGAACGATGACGGTGCCGACTCTCCCTGCGGACGGCCGGGCTTCCTGCCGGTGCACGATCGTAGATCGGTCGCAGGCCCTGCCGATCCTTGCGACGACCGTCGCGACGGCGCGCTCGGCCCAGGCCTCGGCGGCAGTCTCTCCCGCGACGGCGGCTGGAACGCCCATCGATCCCTTGCCCCTTCTGTTCAACCGCACGCACGAATTGCCTGTCGGGACCGATGCGAGCCTGCCAAGGACTGGCGAGCGGTACGGATGGGCCGCGTGTGGAGCGCCGCATCGCGCGTGTCAGGGTTCGGCCTGGCGTCCACATCGGACTGCGATAATGGGAGGTCGAACGCGCCTCATCGCATATGGACTATCCGCCCATGCCGGCCCGCCCCCTCGTTTGCCATCCTGATCCGAGACTGTCCCGTCCGGCCGATCCGGTCGAAGTATTCGACGAGGCGCTGAAGGCGCTCGCCGAGGACGTCGCGGACACGCTCAGCGCGGCGCAAGCCATCGGCTTGACGGCTCCGCACATCGGCGTCTTGGCGCGTGTCGTGGTGATCCGTATGTCGCCCGAGGACGCTCCCAGCACCTACGTCAACCCGGCGCTGCTCTGGACATCCTCCGACACGGCGACGCATGAGGAGGGCAGCGTCAGCATGCCGGGCGCGCGGGAGCGGATCACGCGGCCCGCGGCCGTGAGGTTCGGCTATAGGGATCTCGACGGGACCGCCCACGAAGCGGAGGCGGACGGATTCCTGGCCGCGGTGGTGCAGCACGAGATCGATCAGCTCGACGGCATCTTCTGGATCGATCGCCTGTCGCGCCTGAAGCGGGATCGCCTCCTGAAGCGGTTCGGGAAGCTGAGGCCAGACCTCCAGCGGTAATCCGCCGCCCGCCCGGGGCGAAGCCGGGTAGCACGCCGTGCGCGCCGGATAAAATCGGGCGCGTTCGCAACGTCGTGCGGCGCGTCTCACGAAGTACTGGACTGGTAGGGAAAACTGGAGCGGGCGAAGGGATTCGAACCCTCGACCCCAACCTTGGCAAGGTTGTGCTCTACCCCTGAGCTACACCCGCTCACTCACCGTGCCGCCCGGACTTGCGTGCCGGCGGCCCCGGCGGCGCTCTCTAAACACCATTCCGCCGGGCGACGCAAGCGTCTCTTTTGCCCCCGGCACCGATTCACCAATGCGCGGCGGGCGGGAGGCCCTGGCGGACCTCGTCCAGGCGCGCACGGGTCCCGCGCGTGGTGTCATCCGGCAGCGCGTCGACCGGAAAGAAGGCGCACGCGGCAATCTCGCGGTCCGGGACCTTCGGGTGCGGAACCGCGAAGGCCGAGAGGACGAACAGCGCTACGTGATCGCGGGGTGCGGCGACGACGTTGCGGTAGAGGCCGTGGAGGCGAAGCCGCTCCGCGGGGACGATTCCCGTCTCCTCGCGGAACTCGCGCACCATCGCGTCGTGCGCCGTCTCGCCGCGTTCCACGCCGCCACCCGGGAGGTGCCAGCCGCTGACGTAGGTATGGCGTACCAGCGCGACACGGCCCCGCGTGTCGAAAGCGACGCCGCGGACGCCGAGGGTCATCCCCCGCGTGGCCAGGGCGCCGAGATGGAACAGGCGCCGCAGCAGCCGCCGATCGAGAAGCATGTCGGTCCGCAGGCGCCCGATCAGACGACGTCGAGGGTGATGGCGCCGAGGCCGGCGATCGAGGCCACCATGCGCTGGCCGCGCTCGACGGGCCCGACGCCGGAGGGCGTGCCGGTGAAGATGAGGTCGCCCGGCTGCAGCGCGAAATAACCCGACAGGTAGGCGATCTGCTCGGCCACCGACCAGATCATGTCGGCGAGGTCGCCGGTCTGGCGCGTCTGCCCATCCACCGACAGCGTGATCGGTCCCCGCGCCGGGTGGCCGATTAGAGAGGCCGGGTGGAGGGCGCCGATTGGGCCCGAGCCATCGGCCGCCTTGCCGGTATCCCACGGACGCGACAGCTTCTTGGCCTCGTCCTGGAGATCGCGGCGGGTCATGTCGAGGCCGATCGCGTAGCCGTAGACGTGATCCAGGGCATCCGCGACCGGGAGGTCGCTGCCGCCGCCGGCGAGCGCGGCCACCAGTTCGACCTCGAAATGATAGTTGCTGGTCTTGGGCGGATAGGGGTGGGGCGTCGGTTCCGACCCCACGATCTGCAGGGCGTCGGCGGGCTTCATGAAGAAGAACGGCGGCTCCCGGTCCGGATCGGCCCCCATTTCCCGGGCATGGGCGGCGTAGTTGCGGCCGACGCAGTAGACCCGGCGGACGGGGAAGAAATCGCTGCTGCCGATGATCGGGAGCGCGATGCGGGGCGGGTTCTGGATGACGGAGAGCATCTCTGCCTCTGCGGTGACATCGTTCGACGGCCGGCCTTTGCGCCGCCGGGTGCGTACCGGACCGTTGTAGGCTGCCCGCCGCCCCGCGCCATCCCGGCGCTTGCCACGACGGCGCCGTGGCCTACAAAATTTTTTCGATGATTCCGATGGCAGACTCCCTCGATACGTTGATCGCCGCGCTCCGAGACGGCCTCGGCGCACGGCATGTGGTGACCGATGCCGCGGACATGGCGCCGTACCTGGTCGAGAGCCGTAAGCTGTTCACGGGTTCGGCGCTCGCGGTGCTCCGGCCGGGCTCCACCGAGGAGGTCGCCTTCGCGGTGCGGGCCTGCACGCAGGCCGGCCTTCCCGTGGTGCCGCTCGGCGGCAATACCGGGCTCACCGGCGGCGGCGTGCCGGGGGGCGGCGTGGTGCTCTCCCTGGAGCGGATGACGCGTCTGCGCGCGGTCGATCCGGTGGATGCCACCATCACGGTGGAGGCCGGAATGATCCTCCAGCACGTGCAGGAGGCCGCCGACGCCGCCGGCATGCTGTTCCCGCTCTCCTACGCCTCGCGCGGCTCGGCTCGGATCGGCGGCGGCATCAGCACCAATGCGGGCGGAATCGCAGTGCTGGCCTACGGCAACGCCCGCGATCTCGTGCTGGGGCTGGAGGTGGTTCTCGCCGACGGCCGGGTCTGGAACGGGCTGCGGGCGCTCCGGAAGGACAATGCTGGCTACGATCTCAAGCAGCTGTTCATCGGCTCGGAGGGCACCCTCGGCATCGTGACCGCGGCGGTGCTGAAGCTGTTTCCGAAGCCGCGCAGCACCAGCGTCGCCTTCGTGGGTCTGGCTTCGGCCCAGGCCGCCCTCGACCTGTTCGTGGACCTGCGGACGCGGCTCGACCGCGATCTGACGGCTTTCGAGTATCTGCCGCCCTTCGCTCTGGAGATCGTTCTGCGGCACGTACCGGGCACGGTTCGCCCGCTGGCCGACCCTCATGGCGCCTACGCGCTGATCGAGGCTTCCGCGGCCCGGCCGGATGCCGATGCGCGCGCTGCCCTGGAGTCCGCCCTCGGTCGGGCGTTGGAGGCGGGCCTGATCGCCGATGCAGCGATCGGCAGGAGCGGCGCCCAGAACGATGCGCTCTGGCGGCTGCGCGAAGGGGTTCCGGAAGCGCAAACGCGGGAAGGCGCATCGATCAAACACGACGTGTCGGTGCCGCTGTCGTGCCTGCCTGATTTCCTGGCACGGGCCGACGCCGCCTGCATCGCCGCCATGCCGGGCCTGCGCCCCTGCGGCTTCGGCCATTTCGGAGACGGCAACATCCACTTCAACCTGTCGCAGCCACCGGGCATGCCGGCGCCGGCGTTCCTGGCCGAGTGGGGCCGGTTCAACCGCATCGTTCACGATATCGTGCACGAACTCGGCGGCTCGATCGCAGCCGAGCACGGGGTCGGCCTGATCAAGCGCGAGGAACTGGCCCGCTACGGCGATCCCGTCGGCCTCGACCTGATGCGCCGGCTGAAAGGTGCGGTCGATCCCTCGAACCTCCTCAACCCCGGCAAGGTCATCGCGCTGGAGGCCGACCAATCGGCACCGCCACGCTGATGGATTTTGTGCGGCGCGCCATAATTTGGCACCGAGGCCGGTGCAGGACAGACACGCCCCGCCGCGATCCGCCGCGGACGCCCGGGGCGTTAAGCGACCGCTAACGCTTCGGACCGACCTTCGTAGAGAAACGACGGCGACGTGTCCGTCAACGCTGGGCATGGCACTTGCTCCGGAGCCTTCCTATCTCGCACTTGCGAGATCGAATGACGAATCGTCAACGACAGGCTGAATCGCATCCATTCGGAGATCGACGGAATGCCTACCTCACTGGCCCGCGTGCACACCACGGAAGCGAGCCGCTACCTGCAGCAGCTCTGCCGGCACTGGAGCCACAAGTTCAAGGTCGAGGCGACCCCCCAGCACGGCACCGTGCCGTTCGGCGAGGATCGCGTTTGCACCTTCGACGCCGAGCCCGACGCGCTGGTGATGCGCATCGACAGCTCGGACCCGGTCAACCTGACCCGCCTCGAGAATGTCGTGGCGGATCACCTGGCCCGCTTCGCCTTCCGCGAGAGCCTCGGCGACATCCGCTGGTCGCGCGCCGCGTAGGCGGTCGCATTGAGGTTCTCAGACGGGCGCGGCCGCGGGCAGCTCAGCCGAGACTCATCAGGCTGGCGTTGCCTCCGGCGGCGGCCGTATTGATCGCGGTCGACACCTCCTCGACGAGGCCGGCCGCGACGTAGAGGTCGCCGGCCTCAAGGGCCTCCGGCGTCCGCGCCTGGATCGACACGATCGGCCCGGGACGCGCGGCGAGCGCGCTGTTCAGGTGCAGCAGACCGGCCGCGTCGCCCTCGAACAGGACGGCGTGCAGGTCCGGCGCGGCTTCCAGATCCGCGGTCCAAGTGATCCGCGCGGTGCATTCGGTCGGGAGTTGCGGGATCCCGAACCGTCCTGTCGGCGGGCCGATGATCACGGCGCGATTGCCGCTGCCGAGGATCGTTCCGAGCTGATGAAGAAGGCCGGCCTCGGTGCTGGGGATCGCGGCGACGTTGCCGCGCGGGCGAAGCGCGTACAGGTTGCGCTCACCAACCGGGCCGTCGAGGACGACGTCCGCGAAAGCGGGATAACGGGCCGGCTCGAGGAGATCGGCGATGCGGTCTCGGCCGGTCGAGCGTAGCCAAGCCAGGAACGGCAGGATCGGCGGCGTATCGGCCGCCAGTCCGTCGAGGGCGCGCGCCGACGGACGCTGGACGAGCCGGACGAGATAGAGCGGTCCGCCGGCCTTCGGCCCCGTCCCGGACAGGCCGGATCCGCCGAAGGGCTGCACGCCGACAACGGCGCCGATGATGGTGCGGTTCACGTAGCGGTTGCCGGCGGGGACGCGGCCGAGGGAACGGGCGATCGTCTCGTCGATCCGGCTGTGCAGGCCGAAGGTCAGGCCGTAGCCGGTGGCATCGATCTCCGCGAGCAGGCGGTCGAGGTCAATCCGGGCGTAGCGCAGCACGTGCAGCACCGGGCCGAACACCTCGTGGTCCACATCGGCGACCTGCCCGATCTCGATGATCGTCGGCGGCACGAACGTTCCGATCTCCGCTCCGGCCGGGAGCGGGAACTGCTGCACGGCGAAGCCGCGGGCGCGCATCGTCGCCACGTGGCGGGTGATGCCCTCGGCGGCTTCGGCGGTGATGACCGGACCGATATCCGTGGACAGGTGACACGGATTTCCGACGGCCAGTTCGCGGAGCGCCCCCGTCAGCATCGCGAGCGTGCGGTCGGCGATCTCCTCTTGCAGGCACAGAATCCGCAGGGCCGAGCAGCGCTGGCCCGCCGAGTCGAAGGCGGAGGTGATCACGTCCGTCACGACTTGCTCGGCCAGGGCGGAGGAATCCACCACCAGGGCGTTCTGGCCGCCGGTCTCGGCGATGAGGGCGACGGGCTCGCCGCGGGCGTTCAGGCGCTCAGCGAGGCTGCGCTGGATCTCCTTGGCCACCGCCGTCGAGCCGGTGAACATCACGGCCTGCACCCGCTCGTCGCGGATCAGGGCGCCGCCGACCGCGCCGTCGCCGGGCAAGAATTGCAGCGCCTCCTCGGGGATGCCCGCGGCTTGCAGATTCCGGACCGCCTCCGCGGCGGTGAGCGGCGTCTCCTCGGCGGGCTTGGCCAGGACCGGGTTGCCCGCCGCCAGGGCAGCCGCCACCTGGCCGACGAAGATTGCGAGCGGGAAGTTCCAGGGCGCGATGCAGGCCACCGGTCCGAGCGGTTCGTGGGCCGGACCGAGCGTCCGCTCGGCCTCGGCCGCGTAGAAGCGCAGGAAGTCCACGGCCTCCCGGATCTCCGCCACAGCGTTGGCGTAGGACTTTCCCGCCTCGCGCACGACGAGCCCGATCAGCGCCGGCATCCGCGCCTCGAACGTGTCGGCCGCACGACGCAGGGCGGCCGCACGGACGGCGCAAGGTGTCGTTGCCCAGGCGCCCGCAAAGGCATCGGCGCGCGCGAGGGCCCGTTCGATCTCGGTGGCCGTGGCCGGCCGCCATAGGCCGACCTGATCCTCGTGATTCGCCGGGTTGAGAACGGGCGTGTCGGCCGAGCCCGGACCGGCCCCAGTCGGGACGGCGCGCCAGGGCGTGCGCCCGCTCACCGCCAATCCGTCCGCAAGATGGGCGAGCGCACCGTCGTCGGCTAGGTCGAGGCCGGCCGCGTTGGCTCGGGCCGGACCGTAGAGTGCCCGCGGCAACGCGAGGCGTGGATGCGGCGCCCCCGGTTGCGTCGCGGCCTCCACAGCGGCGACCGGATCGGCGATCAGCGCATCGAGCGGCACCGATTCATCGGCGACGCGGTTCACGAAGGAGGTGTTGGCCCCGTTCTCCAAGAGGCGGCGGACGAGATAGGCGAGCAGCGTCTCGTGGGTGCCCACCGGCGCGTAGATCCGGCACGGGCGCCGCAGATCCGCGCCGGACACCACAGCCTCGTAGAGCGGCTCGCCCATCCCGTGCAGGCACTGGAATTCGTATTGTCCGAGCCGGAAATTCGGGCCCGCCATCTCCACGATGGCGGCGAGCGTCTGCGCGTTGTGGGTGGCGAATTGCGGAAAGACCGCATCCGGGGCGTCGAGCAGCCGGCGCGCGCAGGCGAGATACGAGACGTCGGTGTGGACCTTGCGGGTGAAGACCGGGAAGTCGGCGAGCCCGTCCACCTGCGCGCGCTTGATCTCGCTGTCCCAGTAGGCGCCCTTGACGAGGCGCACCATCAGCCGCCGCCGACTGCGCCGGGCGAGGTCGATCAGCACGTCGATCACGAAGGGGCAGCGCTTGCCGTAGGCCTGAACCACGAAGCCGAGCCCGTTCCAGCCGGCGAGATCCGGATCCAGGGCGAGCCGTTCCAGGATGTCCAGGGACAGGTCGAGCCGGTCGGCCTCCTCGGCGTCGATGTTGAGGCCGATGTCGAAGCCCTTGGCTAAACGCGCCAGCCTCAGGGCCCGCGGCGCCAACTCCCCCAGGACGCGCGTCCGCTGCGCTCGCGTGTAGCGGGGATGCAGCGCCGACAGCTTGATCGAGATGCCCGGCCCGCGCAGCACCCCCCGGCCATCCGAGGCCTCGCCGATGGCCCGGATCGCCGCCTCGTAGGAGCGGAGGTAGCTCTCGGCGTCCTGCGCGGTGACGGCGGCCTCGCCCAGCATGTCGTACGAGTAGGTGAAGCCCCGCGCCTCCATCCTGGCGGCGTTGCGCAGGGCCTCGGCGATCGACCGGCCGGTGACGAACTGCTCGCCCATCATCCGGACGGCGAGATCGACGCCCCCGCGGATCAGCGGCTCGCCGCCGCGGGCGATCAGGCGTGTGAGCGCGGCGGACAGGCCAGCCTCGTCCCGGGTGGCGACGAGGCGGCCGGTGACCAGCAGACCCCAGGTCGCCGCGTTCACAAACGGCGACGGGCTGTGGCCGAGATGGGCCGCCCAATCGCATCGCGCGATCTTGTCGCGGATCAGCGCGTCGCGGGTGGCCGCATTGGGGATGCGCAGCAGCGCCTCGGCGAGGCACATCAGCGCCACGCCCTCCTGGCTCGACAGGGCGTACTCGTGGATCAGCCCCTCGACGCCGCCGCGCGGAACCCGGCGCCGCAGCGACTCGACGAGTCGCCGGGCCTGATCGGCCACGCGCCGGGCAGCGTCGGGCGGCAGGCGTGCCTGTTCGAGGAGCGGCGCGATGCAATCGGCCTCCGACCGCCGACACGCCGCCACGATGGATGCGCGCAGCGGCGAGAGGGGCGGCAGCGTGGTCGCGAAGACCCCGAACGGGTCCGCCGCATGCTCCGAGTCACGGGAGGCACCCATGGATCATCCCTGGCAACGGGCCGAAGCTTCGCACCTGAGCCCTGCCGCACGCTACTCCCTCCGGAGTCGCAGATTAACAGCCGGCCGCCGTAAGGCTGCGTCGCGCCGCGGGCTTTGACGCCGGCCGTCGCGGTGGCAGAAGCGCGGCATGAGCACGATCCTGATCTACGGCGCCACCGGCTATACCGGCACGCTCCTGGCCGAGCATGCCGTTGCGCAGGGCGTGCGGCCGATCCTGGCGGGGCGCGATCCGGACAAGCTTCGCACGCTCGCCACGCGACTGGGGCTCGACTGGCGCGCCGCCCTCTTGGATGATTCCGAGCGCCTGCGCGCCGCGCTCGCGGGCGTCACGGCGGTGATCCACGCCGCCGGCCCGTTCTCCACGACGGCCCGGCCGATGGCCGAGGCCTGCCTCGCCGCGGGGGCGCATTACATCGACATCACCGGCGAGATCTCGGTGCTGGAGGCGCTCGCCGCCCGCGACGCGGAGGCGAAGGCCGCCGGCATCGTGCTGCTGCCCGCGTCGGGCTTCGACGTGGTGCCGAGCGACTGCCTCGCGGCCCACGTGGCGCGGCGGCTCCCCGGCGCGACGCATCTGCGCATCTCGATCGGCGGATTCGGCGGTTTCAGCCGGGGCACGGCCCGGACCATGGTGGAGGGCATCGCCTGGGGCACGCGGGTGCGCCGGGACGGTCGGATCGTCGAATTGCCGAGCCCGCCCCGCGGCAGTGCCGATTTCGGGCGCGGGCCCCGGCGTACCGTGGGGCTCGGCTGGGGCGACGTGTCGAGCGCGTGGTACTCGACCGGCGTGCCCGATATCGACGTCTACTTCGAAGCGTTCCCCGCCATGGCGGCCGCCGCCGGCCTTCCGGCGGGGATCCGGAAGGTCATCGCCGGCGCCACCGCGCAGCGCCTGATCAACCGCGGCATCGACCGGCTGCCGGCGGGTCCGACGGCCGCGGCCCGCGCCTCGGCCCGCAGCACGTTCCTGGCCGAGGCGTGGGATCGGTCGGGACATCGCGTGGCCAGCCGGATGGAAACGCCCGAGGGCTACACTTTGACGGTCTTGACCGCCCTGGAGGTTGCCCGGCGCCTCGCGGCCGGCGCAGTGGCGGCAGGCTTCCACACGCCGGTGACCGCCTTCGGGCCCGACTTCATCCTGGGCTTTCCGGGCGTGATGCGGACGGATCTCTGATCGCGCATATGGCCTCGCGTGCGCCGTCATCACGCGCGGAGCGACGTCACCCAGGGCGGCGCGCGATCGCAGGGCGCGGGACGAGGCGGGGTTGGTTCGCTTCGCTGTCAAAGACGGTCTGGGCACGCGCGCGTGCGCCCGGCGGCACCCTTCCGGCTCACACCGTCGCGCCGATCTGCCAGGGCGCGAATTCCGACGATCCGAAATCGAACTGCTCGCTCTTCGTCCGCTCCCCGCCCGCGACCTTCAGGATCCGCTCGAAGATCCGCCGCCCGGCCTGCTCGACGCTCTCTTCCCCGTCGAGGATCGTGCCGCAATTGACGTCCATGTCCTCTTCGAGCCGCCGGTACATGGCCGAGTTGGTGGCGATCTTGATCGAGGGCGCGGGCTTGCAGCCGAACACGCTGCCGCGCCCGGTGGTGAAGCACACGAGATTCGCCCCGCCTGCCACCTGCCCGGTCGCCGAGACCGGGTCGTAGCCGGGCGTGTCCATGAAGACGAAGCCCTTGGCGGTGACCGGGTCGGCGTAGCGCAGCACGTCCACGAGGTTGGTGCTGCCGGCCTTCGCCATGGCGCCGAGCGACTTCTCCAGGATCGTGGTCAGGCCGCCGGCCTTGTTGCCGGGCGATGGGTTGGCGTCGATCTCCGAGCCCTCCTTGCGCGTGTACTCCTCCCACCAGCGCATCAGGTCGACGAGCTTCTGCCCCACCTCCGGGCTCACGGCGCGGCGGGTGAACAGGTGCTCGGCCCCGTAGGTCTCCGTGGTCTCCGACAGGATCACGGTGCCGCCGTTCCGAACCACGAGGTCGCTGGCGATCCCGAGCGCCGGGTTGGCCGAGACGCCCGAGTAGCCGTCCGAGCCGCCGCATTGCAGGGCGACGATCAACTCGCTCGCCGGCACCGGCTCGCGGCGGACGACGTTCGCCTCGTCCAGGATCCCCTTCACGAACTCGATGCCGGCCTCCACGGTCTTGCGGGTGCCGCCGAGGCTCTGGATGTTCATGCTGCGGATCCGGTCGCCGAGCCCCTGCTCCTCCAGGAAGGCGCCGATCTGGTTCACCTCGCAGCCGAGGCCGATCATCACGATGTGCGAGAAGTTGACGTGCCGGGCGTAGCCCGCGAGCGTCCGGCGCAGGAGCCGCAGCGGCTCGCCCATCGCCATGCCGCAGCCGGTCTTGTGGGTGAGCGCCACCACACCATCGACGTTCGGATAGGCCGCCAGCGGGTCGAGCCCGAGGATCGGGTGCCGCCGGAACGCGTCGGCAATCAGGTCGGCGACATGGGCGCTGCAATTCACCGAGGTGAGGATGCCGACATAGTTGCGGGTCGCCACCCGCCCGTCCGGGCGGCGGATGCCCTGGAAGGTCGCGGGCGGCGTGACCAGTCGGGTCGGCTTGGCATCAATCCCGAAGGCGTAGTCCCGGGCGAACTCCCCCATCCCGAGATTGTGGACGTGGACGTGCCGCCCGGGGGCGATGTCCTCCTTGGCGAAGCCGATGATCTGGCCGTACTTCGTCACCGCCTCGCCGCTCCGGTGCGGGCGCACCGCGACCTTGTGGCCGGCCGGAATCCGCTCGGCGGCGGCGACGCCCTCGGCGACCGGCGTGCCGGGCTCGATGGCGCAGCGGGCGACGACGACCCCGTCGTCCGGGTGCAAGGTGATGACGGGATAGGCGGACATCGGTCTCTCCTGACGATCCATTCGCGGGGTGTCGCTCAGCGGGCGGCGCGCGGCTGAAGGGCCGGCGCTGATGCGTCCCGCACCGGCAGCGGCGCGATCTCGCCGACCACGAACAGGTAGATGAAGGCGCCCAGCAGGCAGAAGCCGCCGGCCACCATCAGCGGGATCGCGAACGACCCCTGGGTCACGGTCAGCATGACGCCGGTGAAGGTGGTTGTCACGATGCCGGCGACGTTGGACGCAAAATTTTGGATGCCGCCGATCGAGGCCACGTGGGCCGGCGTCGGCGCAACGTCCCCGGGCAGCGCCCAGATCGAGGCCGCCGTGAAGGCGAGGCTGCCATAGGCGACCGCAAAGCACAGCAAAGCCACGTAGACGTTGGGGGCGATGATCGAGAGCGTGATCACCGAGGACATCAGCATGCCGCCGACCAGGCAGGTCTTGCGGGCGGCCGTGAGGCTCCAGCCCCGGCGGTAGAGCGCGTCGGAGGCGAAGCCGCCGAGCCAGCCGGCCGGGATCGAGGCCAACGCCGGCAGGCTGCCCAGCGTGCCGAGTTCGGCGAGCGAGAAACCCCGCGCCTTCACGAGGTAGGTCGGGAACCACGTGATGAAGAAGTAGATCACGAAGTTCAGGCAGAAGAACCCGGCCATCATCCCCCAGACCGTGCGGTAGCGGAACAGCGAGAGCCACGGCACAGCCCCCTGGGGCGCGCCCTGCGTCTCGGTCCCCCGGGGTCGCTCCTGCGCTGCCCTGAGGCGGGCGAGTTCCTCGCGCGTCACCGCCGGGTGGTTCTCGGGCTCGCGGTAGAGCCACATCCAGAACACGGCCCAGACGAAGCCGAGTACGCCCGTGACGATGAAGGATTCGCGCCAGCCGAGGGTCGCGATCACCCAGGAGACCAGCGGGATCGCCAGCGCCGAGCCGACCCGCGAGCCGCTGTCGAAGATGCTGCTGGCGAAGCTCCGCTCGCTGCGGGGGAACCACGAGGCCGCGACCTTGGCGAAGGACGGGTAGGCGCCGGCCTCGCCGACGCCGAGCAGCATGCGCAGGCCGAGCAGCGACAGGAACCCCCGCCCCGCCGCGGTCAGCGCCGTGCAGGCCGACCACCAGACCACCGCCACGACCAGCGAGAGCCGGGCCCCGACCCGGTCGGCCACGTAGCCGAACGGCAATTGCATGATCGCGTAGGTCCAGAAGAAGCCCGACAGGATCAGGCCCATATCGGTGGCGTCGAGCCCCAGCTCCTTGGACATGGAGGGGGCGGCGACCGCCAGATTCGCGCGATCGATGTAGTTGATGGCGTTGGCGGCCATACAGAGGCCGATCATCAGCCAGCGCAGTCTGGGCATGCTCTCCTCCTCGAGTCCGGTCGCGGCGGTCCGATCCCGTCGGCTGGCCGCGCCGCGCGCCGCCTCAGGCGCGGTAGGCATCTCCGTCGAGCCCGTGCGGCCGGCCGGCGGCGAGCAGCGTCTCCCAGACCGGTTCGGGCAGCGGCACGCCTTCGGCGAGGCGTTGCGCGCGCATCCGGCGTTCCGGCTCGCCGGGCAGCAGCACCTCGGCGCCCGGCATCGGGCGGGCGCTCTTGAAAAAGTCCAGGTGGGTCCGCGCCTCGGTGGCCAGGACATCCTCGGTCCCGAGCGCCGCGGGTGTGACGTAGATCGACAGCATGCCGTTGCAGATCCGGCGCTTGCCCGGCCCCGCCGTACCGGATCCAGTGAGCGCCCCGGCCAGCAACTCGCACATCAGCGCCAGCCCGGAGCCCTTGTGCTCGCCGAAGGCCCGGATCGCGCCCGCGCCGCGCTGGTTGTCGCGCTCGTCGCCGTCGAGGGGGCCGAACAGGGTCGCGGGATCCGCGCTGAGGCGGCCATCGGGCTCGATCAGCGCGCCCTCCGGCAGGGGCTTGCCGCCCCGGGAGGCGACCAGGACCTTACCCTCGGCCACCAGCGACGTCGCGAAATCGAGGATGATCGGATCGGCATCCGGCACCGGGAAACCCGCCGAGAACGGCGCGGTGGAGAAGCGCCGCTCGACGGAGCCGAACGGCGCCACCAGCAGGCTCCCCGCCACGTTGACGAAATGGATCGAGACCAGCCCGGCGGCGGCGGCCTGTTCGGCCCATTCGCCGATGCGCCCGAGATGGCCCGAATGGCGCAGCGCCACGATGGCGACGCCGTTCGCCCGCGCCTTGGCGATCCCGAGATCGACCGCGAAGGGGCCGGCGGTCTGCCCGAACCCATACTGCGCATCCAACAGGGCGAAGCACGGTGCGTCGGTGACGATCTCGGGTGTCCGGCCGGCCTCGACCTCGCCGGTGCGCAGCCACTCGACGTAGCGGGTGACCCGGACGACCCCGTGGCTGTCATGGCCGGTCAAGTTCGCCGCCACGAGGAAGCGACCGATCCGCTCGGCCTCCGCCTCGGCGCAGCCCTCACGCACGAAGATATCCCGCACATAGGCGATCAGCCTGTCGGCTGAAATCCGCATTCCAAATCCTCCCTGGCCGCGCCTCGCCGGGCGCGTACGGGATGAGCCTAACGCTCCTGCACGTGCTGCGCGAGGATCGGGGGTGACGCCGGGCGGCACCTGTCGTCCGCGCGGATCGGCTCGCCCTCACGCCCCCTGCGGAAGCGGGTCGGGCGGGTCGCCGAAAGGAAAGAAGGTGTCCGCACGCATCTGGGTGTAGGGCAATCGGTCGAGCCGAACGGTGCCGAGGAACGGTTCCGGCGGTTCCACCAGAAGGATGGTGCGGGCGTAGCCGCTGTCGTCGAAGCCGCGGCGGAAATGAACCCGCGACTTGATCGCCACGACATCGAAATCGCCCGGGTCGAGGCCCAGTCTCCACAACTCGGCGGGTTCCACGATTTGCGCCAGTTGCGGGCTGAGCACGAGGATGCTTCCGGATCCGAAGCCGACGCAGATCCAGTGTCCGCCACCGCCTCCGCTGCCCGCGACCCCGGGCGCAGGCGCCGCGACGACCTTCAGCACCGTTCCGGTCACCCGCACGGGTTCACCGGCCGAGGCGTCGCCGCCGCCGCCGACCGGCGCATCGAACCGATCGCCCGGCCGGACGCCGCCGGCGATAAGCGTGTCCACCGTCACCGGCGAGGCGACGGTGGCCACAACGCAGCGTGCGAGCCCCTGGGCGAGGATCTCGCGCAGGAGCCATGTCGCCCGTCCCGACCGGTCGCTGTGATCGGCCAGGACCACCGGGACCGCCCCTTGCGCGACGGCCTCGTGCGCGCGCCGCACGCCGTCCGCGATGGGGTAGACCTCGGCGGCGGTCAGAAGCCCCCGACGGTGCCGCCACGCGAAGGCCGCGACATCCTCGGCCACCTGCCGCGCGAGATCGGGATCGCCGTTCGTCAGGACCTCGATCGCCATGCCGGCGTCCGGCACGTCCGACCAGGGGAAACCGAAGAATACGTTAACGAAGACGTCGGGCTCCCGTGCCTCCCAGACCAGCGCGCGTTGCACGAGGTCGGACCAGGGCGGGGCGCCGGTCCACTGCACGACGGTGGGCGAGAGGATCGGGACCTTGAGGGTGCAGTGCGCCGGCCGGTAATCGCCACGCACGGCCCTTATCAGCATGCGAGCGGCCCGCTGGCCCTGCAGATGGCCATCGTAATGGGGGAAGTACTTCACGGTGAATGCCATATCGGCGTAATCGAGGAACGTGGCATCCTCGTTGCCGTGCAAGTCGAAGGTCGCGGCGATAACGGCTTCCTCGCCCACGGCCTCGCGCACCCGCCGGGCGATCTCGGCCTCGGGGCGCGGCACCCCGCGCACCGCCATCGCCCCGTGCAGGGCGAGGTAGACCCCGTCGAAGGGGCCTTGCGCACGCAGGTCCGCCAGCATGAGGCCAACGAAGTGGGCATAGGCGTCGGCGGTGATCCAGCCCGAACCGATGCCGGTGCGCGGCCAGAGCGGCGAGGCGAGGCCGACGAGCTCGACGCCCTCGTATTCCCGGGCGACCTGGACGAAGCCGCCCATGTAGCCCTTGGGATCGGTGGCGAGCAGCGCCTCACCGCCCGCCGGGGAGCCCGGATAGACGAAATCCTCCAGGGTCGTGTCGTTCGGCAGGAACGTCACGGTCTCGTGGGTGAACTGGAGCACGGCGATGCGCATCGGCGGCGTGATCCTCGGGTTATCGGATGGCGGGTCAGGAGATCTCGCGGATCAGCTTGGCGATGATGGCGCGCCCGAAGGCCTCGAAGCTCTCGGCGGTCATGACGAAGGCCCCCTCCCCGCCGATCACGACGGTCCGGAAATAGGTGTCCAAGCCGCCGGCCGGGTTGGTGTGTTCCCTCAGGAAATTCGGCATCCCCTCTGGGTCGGTAAGGATGACAATGCCGTTGATGGTGATGCCACCGGCGACGGCCGCGTCGCGCGCCTCCGCGATGGACCGTCCAGCGTCTCCGGTGCCGTCGCCCGAGATGTCGATCACCTTCCGGTCGGTCCGGAACGGCGCCCGCGCCAGCAGATCGGTGGCGAAGCCGATAGCCGATCCGATGGCGGTCCGGCCGTAGAAGGGACGCTGCACGACGGCGAGGCGCGTCGCGAACTTGCCCGCATCCTGGGCCGAGCCGATGATCATCCAGTCGACCGCGATGCGCTGCTCCCCGGGCCCGGCCCAATCGAACAGGGCGACCCCGATCCGGCCGGTGGGTCCATCGGCGATGGCGCGCAGGACGCGCGGATCGGCGAAAGCCTCGGCATAGCCACGCCGCTCCAGATCGAAGCGGGCCTCGCTGATGCTCAGGGACACATCCACGGCGAGGACGAGCAGGAGATCGACGGCCTGATCGGCCGCACTGGCCCGGCGGAGTACCGGCGCCAGCGGAGCGAGCATTCCGGACAGGAGCCCGGACAGGAGATGGCGTCGCCGCATGGCCGGCTCACAGTGAGGGATGCCCACGCTGGACTGCGGACGCCCATGAGAAGCAACGAGCCTGCCGCCCCTGCGGTTCGCCCGCAGCGACCGCCAGCAGACCGCTGTCCTCGCGGGCGGGGCGCCACAGCTCCCATGTGCCCCGTCAATCACCTTCGCGTGGCTTGGACCCGCCGGCAGCCGGGGGCCCGGTGCTACAAGCCCGGCCCCTTGGCAGCGCCGAGGATCCGGCCCGGTTTCCCGTCCGCGGCCCCCTGCAGCAGCACGACCCAGCTGTCCGCGTCGCCCATCTCCGCCTGGAGACCGGACACGTCGAACCGCTGCGCCTGCCCGGTCCACGATCCGAGGTGCTGCAAACCCCGCACCACGTTGACGTAGGTCGCCGTCCGGCCGCCGTTCTCGCCGGCTTGGATCGTGATCGCGCGGCTGCGCAGGATCGGCACGAGCCAGACATCCCCGCGGATATCGGGCTTGACCTCCGGCGCGGCGCCGACCTCGACCCAGATCCGGTCCCCGCGCGCCTCGCTGCGGATGGGGATCGGCAAGCCGCCGCGCTGGACCGCATCGCGCAGCAACCGGTCGAGGGCGGCCTTGTCCGACCCCAGCGCGATCCCGCTGCCATCGACCACGGCCTGCGGGGTGAAGACCTGCCGCCCGCCGCGCCCGCGCGCATAGGCCCGCTGACGCTCGGTGAGGGGCCGCGACGCCAGCGTGTCCTTCCAGCCGAGATAATCCCAGTAGGTCACCGGCAGGGTCAGGGCGATGACACCGGGTTGCCGCGACAGATCGCGCAGCACGGGTTCCGCCGCCCGGCAGGCGCCGCAGCCCTGGCTGGTGAACAATTCCACCACGGCGCGGACCGGCTCGGCGCGCGCCGTGGACGAAACCACACACATCAGGACGGTGGCGCAGAGCGCGCGGCGGTCGCGGATGCGGACGCGGTGCCGTGGGGTCATGTCCGTATCAGAGCGTGTGGGATGCGGTCTGGGAAATCACGTTGGCTTGAGAGGCTTCCACCGTAAGTTGAGACGCCTAAGGTGCTGTCCGGACCTTGGGCAGCATGTCGGGGCGCCACCGGCGGTGCATCCACAACCATTGCCCGGGATGCTCGCGCACCCACCCCTCGACCACCGCGGTCATCGCCTGCATGGCGCCCGGCACATCGACGGTCCCGTCCGCGGCCCGCGGCAGGTCGAGCGGCGGCGTCAGTTCGAGCTTGAAACGGCCCTCCGGCAGCCGGACGACCCGGACACCGTGGACCGGGCATTCGTAGTGCCGGACGAGCTTGGCCAGCAGCGGATTGGCGAGGCAGGGCCGTCCGAGGAACTGCACCACGACGCCGCGGGTGAAATGCTGGTCGATCAACTGGCCGAGATGGCCGCCCTTCTCGACCACATCGCGCATGGCGAAGACGGCACCCGGCGTGGAGGCCGCGAGCCCACCCATGGACCGGCGCCGGACCTCCTCGACGAGCCGGGCGGCGGCCGGATTGTTGGGCGGGCGGAATACGGCCGTCGCGTCGAGGCCGAACCGGGCCGCGCAGATCGCCGGCAATTCCCAGTTGGCGAGGTGCGCGGAGAAGATCAGGCCCGGCTGGCTGTCGTCGCGCAGGGCGAAGAAATGCTCGATGCCCGCGACCTCTGTTCGTAAGGGTCCCGCCGCCTCCGGATCGTAATCGAACAGCCGGTCGAGATGGGCGTATTCGGCCCCCACGCGGCCAAGATTGTCCCAGGCCTCCAGGGCGATCCGCCCCCGCTCCGCCTCCGGCATGTCCGGAAAGGCCGCGCGCAGATTCGCCAGGGCGGTGCGGTGTGCCGGCAGGAACGGACCGATCCGGCGCAGCATCCCGGCGCCGAACGCCGTCGACCGCTCGGGCCCGAGGCGGCGGGCGAGCCAGACCAGCGCCCGGATGAGGGGGACCATCGCGTAGCCCGCGAGGCGCGGGTAGGACCGCTTCAGAAGGAGGGCGAGACGGAGCACATTCGTTTCCCGGGCCTGCACGAGCGGCCCCCCGACGCACCCGTAAAGCGAAGCTTAAGCCAAGTCTCCCGCAGCGCGAAATGGCGTGTCGAAGCTGACCAGAATCTTGCCGAAGACCCGACGCGACTCGAGGCGCTCCAGCCCCTGCGCGAAGTCGGCCAAGGGGTAGACGGTATCGACCACGGGCCGGATACCGGCCGCCATCTTGTCCAGGGATTGGGCGATGTTGGCCAGCGAGCAGCCGAACGAGCCGGTGATGCGGTATTGCTGCTGGAACAGCTGCATCAGGTTCATGGTCGCCGAGACGCCGGAGGTCGATCCGCAAGTCACCAGCCGCCCACCGCGCTTGAGGCACAGCAGCGAGCCGTTCCACGTGTCGGCCCCGACATGCTCGAACACAACATCGACGCCCTTGCGCTTGGTCAGGCGCCGGACCTCGCCCTCGAACCGCTCGGTCCGGTAGTTGATCACGTGGTCAGCACCGAGTTCCGCGGCTTTGCGGCCCTTCTCGTCGTCGCCGACCGTCGTGTAGACGGTGCAGCCGATCGCCCTGGCCATGCGGATCGCCGCGGTGCCGATCCCCGAGCCGCCGGCATGGACCAGCACGCTCTCGCCGGGCTCAAGTCGGGCGTTGTCGAACAGCATGTGCTGCACGGTGCCGAAGGCGATGCCCGCGCAGGCGGCATCGGTATCGCTCACGCCGTCAGGCACCTTCACGACGAGGCGCGCCGGCAGCGTCACCAGTTCCCGGGCGAAGCCGTCGAGATGGAAACCCATCACGCCGGACACGTCCTCGCAGAGGTTGTCCCGCCCCTCGCGGCAGGCGCGGCACTGGCCGCAGGTCATCGCGCCGTAAGGCACCACCCGGTCGCCGGGCTTGAGGTCGGTGACGCCCTCGCCGGTCGAATCGACCACGCCCGCGGCTTCGGCCCCGACGATCAGGGGCAGCTTGCGCTTGGCGAAGGCCATGCCGCGAAACCCCCAGACGTCGATGAAGTTGAGGCCGACCGCCCGGATGCGGATCCGTACCTCGCCCGGACCTGGGACCGGCGCGGGCTCGATCTCGGTCAGGCGCAGGTCGCGGTCGCCGAAGAGCTGGAGGGCTTGCATGGATCTCAATTTCTCGATGGCGGCGCCGGACCCGGCGTCACGCATGCAGGATGGCCGCGAAATGTGCGGCCAGTCTGGCACGATCCGGCTCGGCGAGGTGTCCGATCCGGCGGCCGATCTGACCATTCGGAAGCGTGAATAGCTTGCAGCGGATCACGGAGTGATGTTGCAGGCCGGCGGCAACCAGATCGATGATCGGGTGGTCGCTTGGCCAGTAGCTTCCAGCGCCCGTCGTGATCATGGCCGTCACGACGTGCCCATTCGCGGCGTTGAACGCGCTGCTCGACAGCACCACGACCGGGCGTGGCTTCCGCACGGGAACATCGACAAATGGAAAGAGCGCCGTCAAGACGTCATAGCGCTCAAAGACCATCGTACGCTGCGGCATCTTCCGGGCTGTTCCACTCGGTCAAGGTGGCGCCGAGGGACAGCAGATAGGGATCGGGCCTCGGCCTCTCGGCTTCGACGGTCACCGTCGCACCGCGGCGGTTCTGCAGAGACTGCCAGTAGGCTGCATCAGCGCGGTCGGGCTCCAGGCCATCCGCTGCAGAACCGGTTCCTCGATCGATCATCTTCCGGAAGCGGATCGGCCGGTCCTCGATGCGCAGGACGAGTGCTTCGTCCGGCGGCAATCCAAGGAGCGCCTGGACCAGTTCCGGATCACCCTCGACATGCCGCGCCCGGAGAACGGCGTCGCGAAGGATCATCGTCGCCATGGCTGCACCTCCGACCAAGAGGTACGCGCGCCGTCTCCAGTGTTCAACACGCGCTAGTCCGGCGACAGATACCGCCGGCGCGCCCAGCCCAAGGTCCGGCCGGCCTTGACCCGGCACCACGTCGTGCGGCTCGGCGTGTCGTTGGTGCAACCGAAGACCAGGGCGCGGACGCGGATCTCGCCGACCTGCTCAGCGGCGGCGTCCGGCTCCACACGGATGCTCAGCGGTTCGCCCGCCGGCAGGCCCGAGATCCGATAGGTCTCGGGCTCGGCCCGGGCCGGACCCGCGACGAGGGCCGCCGCCAAGGAGAGGGCGAAGACAGCGAGGCGGGCGCGCATTGGCAGGATCGTCGAATTCGCTTGCATCACCGTCAGGCCCGATGGACGCCCATCATCGCGGTCAGGCCGCCGTCCACCGGCAGCACCGCCCCGGTGATGTAGGACGCCCCTTCGCCCATCAGGAAGGCCGCGAGCGCCGCGACATCTTCGGGACGAGCGAACCGCCCGGCGGGGATCTGCCGCTCCATCCCGTCGCGATAGGCGGCGTAGCGCGCCATCATGGCGGTGTCGACGAAGCCGGGGGCGATCACGTTGACGGTGACGCCGCGCTTGGCCGACTCGATCGCGAGCGTGCGGCAATAGGCGATCAGCGCACCCTTGGTGGCAGCGTAGGCGGCATTGCCCGCATTGCCCCGGAGGGCAGCCACCGACCCGATGGCGACGATCCGGCCTGAGCGCGCCCGGATCATCTCGCGCATGAGCGCCTTCGCGAGCCGGGTGAGGGAAAAGAAGTTGACCTGCATCGCCGCCTCGGCACGGTCCTGATCGAGCATCGCGGCGAGCGCGTCGCTGGACTGACCGGCATTGTGGACGAGGCCGGAATACCCGGCGGCCTCCGCGGCGTCGCAGAACCCGTCGAGGGCGGCCTTGTCGGCGAGATCGACGGCATGGGCGTCGAAGGCGCGGTCCGGATGGGCCTCCCGCAGTGCGCCGAGCAGCGCCTGTGCGGCCTCGCCCGAGGCGCGATAGGTGAAGTCGACGGAAAATCCGGCCTGCGCCAGGGCCCGGACCATCGCCGCCCCGATCCCCGAGGCACCGCCGGTGACGAGGACGCGGCGAGAAGAGAGGGCGGCGCTCATGCCGGCTCCGCGCCGAAGACCAGGCAGGTGTTCTGGCCGCCGAACCCGAAGGAGTTCGACAGCACCGTGCGCACCGGCAGATCGCGCGCCGTCTCGACGATGTCGAGGGCGATGGTTGGATCAGGCACACGGTGATTGATGGTCGGCGGGATCCGGCCATGGCGGATGGTCAGAAGCGACACCGCCGCCTCGATGGCGCCGGCCGCAGTGAGGGTGTGGCCGATCATCGATTTGTTGGACGTCACCGGCAGGGCGGCGGCGCGGTCGCCGAACACCGCCGCGAGGCCCAGGGCCTCCATCTTGTCGTTCTCGGGCGTCGAGGTGCCGTGGGCATTGACCGTATCGATCCCGTCCGGTTCGAGGCCGGCATCCTCCAGGCTCGCCCGGATCGCCGCGATGATCGGCGCCCCGTCGGGGCTGGAGCGGGTCCGGTGGAAGCCGTCACCCTTCTCGCCGCAGCCGAGCACGTAGCCGAGGATCGTCGCGCCGCGGGCGACCGCTGCCGCGGCATCCTCGAGGACCAGGGCGGCCGCGCCCTCGCCCATGACGAACCCGTCCCGGTCCTTCGAGAAGGGCTTTGAGGCCGCCTCCGGCTCGTCGTTGCGGGTGGAGAGCGCCGAGAGCAGCGAGAAGCGGATCAGCGATTCCGGGTTCACCGAGCCATCCGTGCCGATGCAGAGCGCCGCCGCGGTCTCGCCGCGCCGGATCGCCTCGACGCCGAGCTGGATCGCGGTGGCGCCGGACGAGCAGGCGGTGGAGAGCGAGATCGGCGAGCCCTTCGTGCCGAACCGGTCTGCGATGCGATCGGCCACGGTGCCGAAGATGAACAGGTCGTGCCAGGCATCGAACCGGCGCGTCGCGGCAGCCCGGAGGAGGCCGGCGTAATCGACTGGGCCGTCGCCACCAGCGGCCTCCGCCAGGGCCTGGCGCTGCGGCCATTCCATTTCCACCGGAGGCACCGCGATGAACAGTGCGCCCGGAAAATCGCCCGCCGTCCCGATTCCGGCCTGCGCGATCGCCTCCTCGGCCGCCACGGCGGCGAAGCGCTCGGACAGGAGCGGCGCCACCAGGGGCTCGGTGTCGAGGAAATCCACCGTGCCGGCGATGCGCGTGCGCAGCCCCTCGGTGGGGAACCGGGCAATGGCGTGGATACCGGACCGCCCCTCGGTCATGGCAGCCCAGGTCTCGGACTGCCCCTGGCCCAGGGAGGAAACGACGCCGAGGCCGGTGACCGCGACGAGCGGACGGCCCCGGGCATCGCGGTAGGATTGCGCGCTCATGCCGTGGTCCTTACGGGATTTTCGGACCCGGTACACCTCCGGACACCCGGGATCGGCGCCGGCGGGTGTGGCCGACCGAACGAGCTCGGAACCGTTCGCTACGGCACCGTCGGGGCCGCACCGTTGTCCCCCGGCGCGTTGGCCAGGCGCAGCACCGTCTGGAGCAGGACGTCGGCGCCCGCAGCGCAGTCGGCCTGCGTCGCAGATTCCGCTTCGTTGTGGCTGATCCCGTCCTTGCACGGCACGAAGATCATCGCGGCGGGCACCTTCGCGGCGAGGTTGCAGGCGTCGTGCCCGGCTCCCGAGATGATCCGGCGCCGGGCATGGCCCAGGCCTTCGGCCGCCGCGTCGATCGCCGCCACGATGGCGGGGTCGAACGGGACCGGCTCCTTGCGCCAGATCCGGTTGAGCTGGATCTCCAGGCGACGGCGACCGGCGATCTCGCCTGCCGCCTCCTGCAGGGCGGACTCCATGGCATCGAGGATGGCCGAGCGCGGGTCGCGCACATCCACCGTGAAGACGACCCGGCCCGGCACGACGTTGCGCGAGGGCGCCAGGATCGTGGCCTCGCCGATCGTGGCGACCGCCGAGGGGGCGTGCGCCAGGGCGATGCGCTCGGCGGCCAGCGCGAACTCCGACAGCGCCAG
This sequence comes from Melastoma dodecandrum, assembly GCA_029817715.1. Classification (NCBI taxonomy): domain Eukaryota; kingdom Viridiplantae; phylum Streptophyta; class Magnoliopsida; order Myrtales; family Melastomataceae; genus Melastoma; species Melastoma dodecandrum. The sequence goes on along the minus strand of JARUPY010000292.1, from coordinate 1,435,217 downwards.
CAGGGCGTCCCGGCGGCGCGGCATCGGGGTCGTGCCGGCATGGCTCTCGAAGCCGGTGATCACGCCGTCGAACCACATGATGCCCTGGCCGCCCTCGACCACGCCGATGGTCTTGCCCTCGGCCTCCAGGATCGGCCCCTGCTCGATATGCAACTCCACGAAGGCGCCGATCTCCCGCGTGCCGACAGCCTCGACCCCACGATAGCCGATGGCGTCGAGGGCTTCCGCCACCGTGGTCCCGGCAGCGTCGCGCTTGGCCAGGATCTCGTCGGTGGTGAAGTCGCCCGCATAGGCCGCGGAGGCCATCATGGCGGGGGCGAAGCGGGAGCCCTCCTCGTTGGTCCAGTTGACCACCATGAGCGGCGCCTCGGTCTCGATGCCGGCATCGTTGAGGCTGCGCATGACTTCGAGGCCGGCCAGCACGCCGAGCACGCCGTCGAACTTGCCGCCGGTGGGCTGCGTATCGAGATGCGAACCGAAGGCGATCGGCGCCCTGTTCATATCCCGGCCGCGGCGCAGGGCGTATTGCGTGCCCAGCGCATCCACCGACACCGCGAGCCCCGCCGCCCCGCAGGCGTCCCGGAACCAGTCGCGCACGCGGCCATCCTCGGCCGAGAGGGTCAGACGGTTGATGCCGCCGGCCGGCGTCCCGCCGAAGGCGCCCGTCTCCAGGATCGTCGCCCAGAGGCGCGATCCGTCCGTGCGCAGGTTGTGGGTCTTACTCAGGTTCGTCTCGGCCATGCCGGTTCCTCTCACGGCGGGATGCCGTGGAACACGTTAACGATGCGGGAGCCGCGCGGGTTTAACGGCGCTCCCCGAATGAGCAATGCCGATGCCATCGCGTCCGTCATGCCGAAGGTCGCCGCACCGGGTTGGCCCGCAGGAGCCCGAGGCCGTCGACCCGCAGCGCCGCGGAGATCTCGCCGAGCGCGCTCGCCTCGATGTTGCTGATCCCGTCCTGATCGGCGACATCGGCCGCGATCAGGAACACGTTCTCCCGCTGGCTCCCGGGCCGCTCGGCGACCGCCGCCACATGGCGCAGGTTCTCCGCCCGCCCGAGGCGCGTCCTGGCGCGGGCGATGCCCTCATAGAGCTCGGATTCCAGCATCAGCGCGTCGTAGCCCTTCATCAGCACGGGATCGGCGCTCAGGCCATGGAGGGCGGCATCGAATTCCTGGCCGGCGACCTCGCCATCGGCCACGATGACGTTGGCCGCAGCCGAGACCGCAGCAAGCATCAGGGCCTTGTCGCCGACATAGGCCGTGACGGTGCGGCCGACTTGGCCGAGGATGTCGCGCAGGAGGCTCATGCCGGAGGATCGCGTGCCGGTGAATCGAGGGTGAGCGCGGAATCGCCAGAGGGATAGCAGACGGCGGCGCGGAGGGAACCGGGCGGAATCGGTCGTGCGACGTCGCGGTGTCGCCGATTATGTTATCGCAGCGACCTGCGGGCGCCGGCCGGAGACCCGGCAGACATTCTTCGGAAACGTGACCATGCGACTCAAATGCTTGACCGTGCCCACCAGCACGGCCGACGGATTGCGGGCTCAGCTTACCCCCCTTCAGCTGGATCCGTTTCCGTCGTAACGCCGCCGGGCCGACGTTCGGGCGCCCCCCCAGGTCCGAGCTTCGAACCGGCGGCGGTTTCCGCGGCCAAGTGGTCCACGACCGCCGACAGCGCCGCCCGCTCCGGCGCGCCGGCTCTCCGTGCCGCGGCGAAAACGGCCATCTGACGGTCGGCGCTCGTCCCCTCGGCGACGATGCGACGGGCCTCAAGGCAGGCCGCCACGCAGTTCAGGGCCTCGGCATCCTGCGCGACGGCGGCCAGAAGGTCGTCAACGCAGGTCGCGAGCGGTATCGCGCGGGCCTGCGCCTCGTCGATGAGCGAGGCCCGCACCCCGTCGCGCTCGGCCCGCCACAGGTTCTCCATCACGAAGCCCCGCGACGCCGCCGTCATGCCGGCGTTCAATGCGCGGTCGCGCACGACGCGGCGGACGAGGCAGCGGAACAGGGCGGCGATGCAGAGGGCGTCTTCGAGGCGTGTGCAGCTGTCGGCGACGCGCAGCTCCAGGGTCGGGTATTTCACCGAGGCGCGCAGATGCCACCAAAGATAGCTGGCATCTGCAATGGCACCCGATTTCACCATCACATCCACGTAACGGGCGTAGTCGGCGGCGTCGGCGAACAGCTCCGGCACGCCCGTGCGCGGCAATTCGGCATAGGCACGCATCCGGTAGCCGGCCATCCCGGTCTGCTGGCCCTGCCAGAACGGCGAGGACGTCGAGAGCGCAAGCAGAATCGGCAGAACCGGCAGGAGCCGGTTCATCAACCCGAGTCGCGCCTCCGGGTCCGGGACCTCGACATGGACGTGCAGGCCGCAGACCAGGTTGCGCCGGCCGATCATCCGGAGATCGGCCATGATGCCGTGATAGCGGGCCTTGTCGGTGGGCCGCTGGTCACGCCATCGGGCTGTCGGGTGCGTGCCCGCCGCGAAGGTCAGGATCCCGCGTTCGGCGCCGATCTCGGCCAAGCTGTGACGCAGCTGCGCGAGGTGCTGCGCGGCCGCGCCGACATCGTCGGTGGGCGGTGACGCGATCTCGACTTGGCATTGGAGCTGCTCGCGCTCGGCGTCATCGACCCGCGCCCGCACGGCGGCGTGGAAGGCGCGCAGCCGGGCGCGCGGCGTACCCCGCGTGCGGGCGTCCGCCAGGAAGAACTCCTCCTCGATGCCGAACCTGTACGCGTGGGCCATCCGCACTCCCTGCCCGCTCCCGCGCGCGCACAACCCGGCGAACGCCGCCGCACCGGCCGAGTTCCGGCGTGGCGATGCCGCAAAAAGCGTCAGCGCCAGAACGGCTTCACGTCGAGAAGATCGCCCCGGGCGTCGGCCGCGGCCTTCAGCAGGTCCTTCGTGCCAGGCTCGTCTGAACCGGGCATCGGCGGCCCCGACAGGCTCTCGGTCATCGATTTGGCGGTCTCCAGATCGTTGAGCGCGCCGAGATGGTCCTGGAGGTCCGCCAGGGCAGCGCCGAATTTCTCCTGCCGGCGCTGCGCTTTCTTCGTGTGGTAGAGGCCGGAGAAGAACTCCGCGCCGTAGCGCAGCTTCTTGGCGGCGATCCGGGCTCGGTGCCGGGTGTGCGGATCGAGATGCTTGAGGCCGCGACCGCGCTTCTTGAGCCGCAAACGCGCCCTGTCGAGCACCCGCGCCGCGAAGGTGCGTCCATCCTCGGCGGCGGCCGTCTGTCCGGTCCAGGGGCCGGCCTCGACCCATCCGGCGAAGTCGATGATCAGGCCGCGCCATTGCGGGCTCTGCAGGGTCGCGAGGACCACATCGTAGGCGCGCTCCCGCTCCGCCTCGGCCCGTTCCCGCAGGCCCGCGAGCCCGGGGTCGTCCGGTCGCTCCTTGACCAGCGCCGGAAGCGTCTCCCCCAGGAAGACGTCGAGGTTGCGGGCATGGCCGAAGGGCTCGGTCACGCGCTTGATCTCGTCGTTGAAGCCGGCCGCGCGGGAATCGCCCTCCAGCATCGGGGCGAACAGCGACAGCGCCGAGCGCAGGCGGCGCAGAGATACGCGGATCTGGTGCAGGGCTTCCGGCGGCTGGCCGCCGTCGAGGAACACCGTCTCGTTGAGCCGCATGTGGCGCAGGCAGCCCCGGGCGACCCGGCGGAAGACTTCACCGGCGCTCGCGTCCTCGGGCAGCTCCAGCGGCTCGGCCTTGACCACGCCCGGACCCTGCCCGTCGATCAGCGCGTAGCCGATCGCGCTCTTGGCGTGGACGCTGAGGCGCAGCGGCACCGTCTCGGCGAGCACCTGCGCCAGCTGGAACAGGTCGGCCGGATCCCCCTCTTGGAGTTCCAGCTCGAGCTCACAGAGCGGCGCATCCCCGGCCGGGGTCTCGACCCGACCCTCGTCGAGGGTGACGAGGATGCGTGAATCGCCCTGGGTGATCGGGAATTCCCGGCGCATCACGACGGTGGAGAACAGCCGCTCCAGCGGCGCTTCGACCTCGCGCAGGACCACCTCCGCCGCCGTCCCGGCCCAGGCGGCCGGATCGGGCGCGTCGCCGGCGATCTCGGTTTCCCACTCGGCGCGGTCGAACAACCCAACATCGCCAGCCCCGGCCTTCACGGTCTGGACGTGACGCCCGCCCGCCGCGCGGACCCGCAGCGTCAGGCCAGCCGCCCGCAGATCGCGCTTCGGCGTATCGTAATACGTCGTGACCAGCAGTTCCGGCTCCGAAGCCGCGCCCTGAAGCCTCGGATGGGCGGCGAGCACCGTCAGATCGGGGCCCGCGCAGACGAGCTTCAGCTCGATTTCCCGAGGCGCCGGACCGGCGTGGCTGTCGATGTCGCTCATGCTCTCCTCTTCGTGACCCGCCTGCCGAACCGTGCGGCGTCGGCGTTCGATCGCCTCCGCGCGACACGCGATCGGGCCTCGGCGAAGGCGATCGGCCCCGTGATGGGAGAGAAGGCGGACACCCCGTCGGCGTCAAGCGCGCGGCGCCCGCGCATCGCCCGCCGAATTCCGATGTTGCAGTGCGTTAAAATCGCGCTTTTACAAATCGATCGGCCGTGGCAATGTAAATTGTCCACAATTGATCTGCCTCGCAGCCGTCGGTCCCGACTGTCCGGCCGGGCACGGCTCGACAGTGAGCCGGCGGGGCGTATTCCCTGTTGAGAACGGTGCGCCGGGCGTGGCCGGCGGCGCCGCGGAGATGGTCAGGTCGGTGGCTGCCTTGAAGACACTTCTCGTGGGCGTGGTCGGGCATGTCGACCACGGCAAGACCGCGTTGGTTCGTGCCCTCACCGGGATCGAAACCGATCGATTGAAGGAGGAGCGCGCCCGGGGCGTGTCCATCGTGCCCGGCTTCGCCCTGCTGTCTTCCGCGATGGGCGAGATCGATCTTGTGGATCTCCCCGGCCACGAGCGTTTCGTGCGCGCCATGGTGTCCGGCGCCACCGGCATGCGCGCCGTCCTGCTGGCGGTGGATGCGCATGAGGGTATCAAGCCGCAGACCGTCGAACACCTCGAGATCGCCCGGCTGATGGGCGTTCGTCGGGGCGTCCTGGCCTTGACCAAGGCGGACTTGGCAGGCCCCGACGTTCTCGAAGTCCGCGCCGCCGAGATCGCCGCCGCCGCGGCCCGGGCCGGGCTCGAAGCCGGCCCGGTGCTCGCGACCTCCACGGTGACAGGCCGCGGCCTCGCGGACCTGAAGGCCGCTCTCACGGACCTGCTCGGCGACGCGGAGCCCGGGACCGACGACGGCTTCCCCTACCTGCCGGTCGATCGCGTCTTCTCCCGGGCCGGCTTCGGCACTGTCGTGACCGGCACCCTGCGGCGCGGGCCGCTCGCGGTCGGCGACACCGTCGAGATCATGCCGGGCGGCCGGACCGCGGTGGTCCGCGGCCTCCAGATCCACGGACGTCCGGTGCAGCGCGCCGAGCCGGGCCGCCGCACCGCCGTCGCCCTTCGGGGTATCGGCCTCGACGAGATCCACCGCGGGCAGGCCCTGTCGATGCCCGGCTTCCTCGCGCCGAGCGCGTGGCTCGACGTGGCGATCACGGCGGCCGCCAGCGCGGACGGCGCCCTGGCGAGCGGCACGGCCTGCCGCCTGCTGTTCGGCACCACGGAGGTCGAGGCGCGGCTGCGCCTCCTCGACCGCGACGCGTTGGAGCCCGGGGGCACCGCCCAGGCGCAGCTGCACCTCGCGGAGCCCGTCGCGATCCCGGCGCGGGAGCCCTTCGTGCTGCGCCTCGATTCGCCACCGGCCACCGTGGCGGGCGGGCGGATCCTCGATCCGGCGAGTCGCCGCCGACGACGGCGGGATCCCCGCGTCACGGCCGACCTCGCCGCCCTGGCATCGGGCGGTCCATCCGACGCGCTGACGATCCGTCTCGGGCAGGCGGGCGCGTCCGGCGCGACGCTGCCCGACCTCGCCCGCCTCGCCGGCACGGCTCCCGACCGGGTGCGACGCCTTCTGGCGGATGCCGGCGCCCGCGAGGTCGGCGACCACTTCATCGGCGCGGCGGCCTTCGACGCCTTGCGGACAGGCGTGTTGGCGGCCCTGTCGCGACATCATCGCGACAACCCGATGGAGCACGGGATCGCCGTCGAACGCCTGTCCCGCGTGCTAGCTCTGCCGGAGGCGCTGACCGGGACGGTCCTGCGCGTGCTGACCGCCGCCGGCACGGTGGCGCAGACCGGCAGCCTGTGGCGGCGCGCCGATTTCGACCCGGCCCGCAACGAGAGCGAAACCGCCCGCAGGCTGGAGCAGATCTTTCGCCGCGCCGGCCTGAACCCGCCGGACGAGAGCGAGGCCGTCGGCCGGGACGTGCGCCGCCGCGAGGCGCTGACCTATCTGGTCGGCGCCGGAACGGTGATCCGCGCCGTCGACCGGGTGCAGCGTCGGGCGGTGCTGTTCCATCGGGAGGCGGTGGCGAGCGCCCGCACGCGCCTCGTCGCGGCCTTCCCCAACGCGGCGACGCCGGAGACCGGCTTCCTCGCCCGGGAGGCCGGCGCGACGCTGGGTATCTCGCGCAAGTTCTCGATCCCGCTCCTCGAACATCTCGACGCCACGGGTTTCACCCGGCGGGCGGGGGATCGCCGGGTGATCGTCGCGCTGGAGGCGGATCCGCTTCAGAAGCCCTGACCGGGCCAGTCGTCCAAGCCGGGCTCGGTGCAGGTGTAGCCGATCAGGCAGTTCGGGCTGTCCCGGGTCGGGCGGAAGGCGCGCTTGGCGATCTCGGTGGGCTCGCAGAACGAGCGGTCACGCACGAACCGGTCGTACGTCATCCCACCCGTACCGAGGACCAGGGCGCCGCGGGCCTGAACGAGGCGGATGGTCTGCTGGCAGGTCATCGTCGTGCTCGACGGACGCGTTTGCGCCATTGCCGGGGCCGCCGCCAGCACCAGAACCGAGAGAATCCGGATCACCATCGCGCGCCTGTCTTCCGTCACGACACCGGAGGATAACCCCGCCGGGACGGGCCCTTGTTCCGCGCCGGCGCAGCACCGGCCGCCGCGGCCCGTCGCGCTGTCGAGAGCACCTGCCTTCCAAATCCGAATCCGCACTCACTGGCTTTATGTCAGAGCGAAATTGGATAATGGCGCCATGTTTCGAATAAATATGGAAAATATTTTGACTGATTTTGCGTAAAAAAGATTTTTAAGCCTTGATCGCTATGAAGAGTTCGACAGAATTGGCAGAGCGAACAGGGATATGCAGGCACAAGTGCTTCGGTTTAACCTGCCACGGTATGAGAACCGGCGTCCGTTCGAACCGCATGCGCCGTGTTACTGGTACCATTCCATGCAGTTTCCCGACGGTGCCCGGGTCCAGGGAACTTGGACCATCTCCGATTTCGCGGCCTATATCGGCGGCTACGACGTCGGCGGTAAGGCGGTGCTGGATGTTGGAACTGCCTCGGGCTACCTCGCCTTCCACGCCGAAAAGGCCGGCGCCGAGGTCACGGCTTTGGACGCCGCCTCGACCCACGAATTCCGTCAAATCCCGTTCGCCGAGAGCCTGTCCTGTCGCGATATCAGGCAATATCGCGCGTTGTGGGAGACGCAGAATCTCGTCCCCATCAAGAATTCCTGGTGGCACGCGTGGCACAAATACGGCAGCGCGGCCCGTTGCGTCTACGCGCCGATGGTGGAGCTCTACGAATGGCCCGAGCAGATGTTCGATGTCGTCATGGCGGGCGCCGTCGTCGAGCATCTGTCAGACCCTGTCTTTGCCATCGGGGCCTGGGCCCGGCTCGCCCGGGAAGCGGTGCTGATCCCGTTCACCGACGTGCTGCCGTCGAACGAACTCATGATGCGGCCCATTACGCCCCTGGACGACAGCCGCATCAATTACGTGTGGTGGCACCTGTCTCGGGGCCTCTACGTCAAGATTTTCGCCAATCTCGGCTTCGACGTGCACTTCACCCTGGCGCGGTCCGAGCATCACGATTCCGGCCGCGGGACGGAGACCGCGACACGTCCGTCCGTCATCGCGATCCGGCGTGGGACGGAGGCGGCGCGCACCTTCGACGCGTCGCGCCTCAACGATCCCGTGCGACCGCCCCTCGACCTGAACCCCCGTCCGGATGCGCCCGCTTCGCGCCGCAGCCTCATGAGCAAGTTACGGAGGCGGTGACGATGTCCGATCGGCGTGCCAAATACGAACGCTTCCGTCTGATCCTTGAAGCGCCGCTCGACGATCATCCGAGCGGCACCTTCCCGATCATCGCCGGCGATCGGCACTTCGACCTTGAGCATTATCAGGCGGAGAGCACAGGCGCGAACGTCGCGATGTTCGATCACATGATCCAGCAGCACCCGGACGAGCTGTTCCTGGATCTCGGCTGCGGACGCCGGGAGAAGACCTTCGATAACTGCCTCTACCTCGAGGTCTACCCGTCCGTGTCGGCCGACCTGGTCGTCGAGCCGAACTGCCTCTACCCGATCAAGGACCAGTCGCTGCTCGGCATCGGCTGCTTCGCGGTCCTGGAGCACGTTCCCCAGCCCTGGCTGGTGATCCAGGAGATGCACCGGATGCTGAAACCCGGCGGCTACGTCATGATCGACTGGCCGTTCCTCCAGCCGGTCCACGGCTACCCGAGCCATTACTTCAATGCGACGCGGGAAGGTTTGACGTCGATCTTCCGAGAAGAAGGCTTCGAGGTGACTCAAGCCTTCACGGGGGCGCACCAGAGCGCGGCCTTCACCATTCGTTGGATCTTGAGCGTGCTGCTGCAACGCTTGCCGGAAGACGAGCGTCGCCGGATCGCGAAGATGCGTGTCGGCGCCCTCGCATCCCTGGACCCGCTCGGACCCGACTGGGCGCGCCTCGTCGATGCGCTACCGCAGGCGGCCCAATCCGAGCTGGCCTGCGGGAACATGCTGGTGGGCCGAAAGCCCGGGGCGTCGGGCGAACCGCTGCATCGTAACGATCTCCCGGTGCTTCCCGACGCTTCGGTCAGCGAAGCCCATCTGCCGGTGCGCCGACCGCGCCGGGGTTTCCTGAAAGCCTTCCGAGCCCGCTGAGGCAGGCGCGCATTCACCGGCAGCCTGGCGTCTCACGTGCGCCGATGCGCAGCGGAGGTCCGTCGTCGGCACGCCGTGTGGTCGGATCCGCCTTCAGCGCTCGTACCGTGTCCGTTCGCTGCCTTCGGTCAAGCCACCTTCGCGAGGAACGCGCAGCAACCCGGCGTCGCTTCACCCACCGCGACCGCGCGGGTCACCATTTCCGCGCTGCGATCGCGATGGCGGCATGCTCGGGGCCCTCGAAACGTTGCGGCGGAAACGGGATCGGACGGTCGCGGCGACACGCTGCTGTCGATTGATGCGGTCAGACGTCGGTCGGCATTCGCAGGACGTTCCAGGCCGCCGAGCCCGTGGCGAAGGAGGCGGCCGGGACCGGCACCGGTGCGAGGGCGGCATAACTCGGGAGGTGACGCGCCGCGCAGGCTGCCCACGCTTGATCCCGGACGATGTCCCGGCCGGCATTGCGCAGGCGCGCGCGCCGCGCCGGTTCGAGGCTCGCCCGCATGGCGGACGTGATCGCGCCCGCCTCATCGGGCGCGATCCACAGCGCGGCCCCCGGAGCGAGATATTCGCTGAAGGGCGGCCGGGCCGGAACGATCGCGGGCGTGCCACAGGCCAACGCCTCAAGGACGCAGAGGCCGTAGCTCTCCGTCAGCGACGGGAAGACCAGGGTGTCCGCCAGCCGGTAGAGGCCCGGCAGGTCGGCCTGCGCGACCGGTCCGGTGCGGATCACCGGGCGGCCGGGCCCGACTTCCAACCCCTCGCGTTCCAGCGCGGCGCAGCAACGGGCTCCGTAGCCCGTTCGATCGAGCTTGGCGTCGCCGCCCGCGAAGATCAATTGAGCCTGTGGGAAGTCCCTGCGCAGCGCCGCGAAGGCTTCGATGATCGCGAGTGCATTCCGGCGCAGATCGAAGCCGCCGATGCCGAGGAAGATCGGGCCGGCACCGACGCCGAGGCGACTGCGCAAGAACGCGTCACCCGGAGCCGGGTCCGGCCTGTAGACCGTGCCGTCGACGCCATTGCCGATCACCTCGGCCTCCGCACCGTAATCGGCCATGAGTGTCGCGGCCGTGATCCGGCTCACGCACAGCAGCCGACCGGCGTCGGTGATGGCCCGATCCTGCCAGCGGGCCATCAGCGGATCCGAGAAAGTCTCGACGGCGTGGACGGTGCGCACGAAACCGGCGATCAGCCGCCGTCGCGTGAGGGTGGCCAGAGCATTGCCGCTGATGCCGCACTGAGCGTGAAAGACGTCGAAGTCACAGGCCGCAGGCGTCGCGAAGTGGGCGAGGTAGTCGGCGATCCGGGCACCGAACTGCGCGGCCGCGGGGCCGTCGACGGACTTGGCCGTCACTGAAACCACCGGACAAGCCGCATCCCGGTAGAAGCCTCGGCCGGTCGGATCGGGCGCATGCACGACGGCTTCATGCCCCAGGGCGCAGAGGGCCTCGCCGAGGGACAGGGCGTGGGCGACACCGCCGCCGGGCGCGGTCGCGTGTGTGAGGATCGCGATACGCAAGCTGTCGACCCCGGGCCGGCGCACGGAGGTCCGCATCCGAATCGGGTTCAATCCCGACATCCCGGACCGCGCTCTCCGCCGCCCTTCGGAGATCCGCCCGAGCCCCTAAGCATCGTTCGTGCCGGCCGCGATGGGGGAGGCGGAGGCCGGATGCGGCGGCGATTAATTTTGCGTTACGAATTCATTCGGCTTTCACGCGGGGCGCGGAACCGGTCTTCCAAACCCGTGTGTCAAATTGTATCCGTCGCCTGCGAGAGCCGGAGCAGTCGGTCCCGTGACCCACCGTTTGATGCCTGCGATGTCCGTTCGTCCTCTGCGCAAAGGTCTGCGTTGCCTTGGGCTGGTCGCCGGCCTGATCGCGCTCCCGACCGCAGTGCTCGCCTATGCGGACCTCCTGCCTGATTCGCTCGATCTCCTCGGTATCGACGTCAGCGAAAGCCCGGATCTTCCGCATGTCGCCCGCCAGATCGCCATCGGTGCACCGCTGAAGATCGTGGCGTTCGGTTCGTCCTCCACCGAGGGCATCGGCGCGTCGAGCCCTGCGAACGCCTACCCGGCCCGGCTGCAGGTGGATCTGCGCAAGAAGCTGCGTGGGATCGATGTGGCGGTGGTCAACCGCGGCATCGGCGGTGAGCACGTGGACGACATGCTCGCCCGCCTCGACCGCGATGTCATCGCCGCCGAGCCGCAACTCGTGATCTGGCAGACCGGCAGCAACGATCCCCTGCGCGGGGTGTCGGTCGCGCATTTCCGCGAGGTCACGGTGGCGGCGATCCGCCGGATCCACGAGGCGGGCATCGACGTGGTGCTGATGGAGCCGCAATGGTGTCCGAAGCTCGAAGCGACGCCGGGTGCCTCGCGGTTCCTGGAGGCTGTGCGCGGCATCGGTGAGGAACTCGATGTCCCCGTGATCCGGCGGGCCGACCTGATGCACGGCTGGGTGCGCGAGGGGAAGCTGACGACGAAGCAGCTCTTCGCCGCCGACGGGCTGCACATGGCGGATCGCGGCTACGCCCTGCTGGCCGAGGCCGCGGCCCAATCGATCCTGGAGGATGCGGGCCCGGTCCAGACCGCCGAAGCCGTCGCCGAGTAAGGCGGCGCGTCTTCAGCCCTGCCGGGTGGACGCGGCCGGAAAAGCTCCCCATCTCCGCGCCATCGAAAGCGGAGCCTTTTCGTGAGCCAGGACGCATTGAGGTACGATGACCGGGGCGCGGTGCCCCAGATGCACGCCACCACCATCCTGATGGTGCGCAAGGGCGGCCGCGTTGTCCTGGGCGGCGACGGGCAGGTCAGCCTCGGCCAGACCATCGTGAAGGGCAATGCCCGCAAGGTGCGACGCTTGGCCAAGGGGTCAGTCATCGGCGGTTTTGCGGGCGCCACGGCCGATGCCTTCACCCTGTTCGAGCGGCTGGAAGCCAAGCTGGAACAATATCCCGGTCAACTCACCCGTGCCTGCGTCGAACTCACGAAGGATTGGCGGACCGACCGCTACCTCCGTCGCCTGGAGGCGATGATGCTGGTCGCGGACCGCGAGGTCAGCCTGCTGCTGTCGGGGTCCGGCGACGTGCTGGAACCCGAGAGCGGCGTGATGGCCATCGGCTCGGGCGGCAACTACGCGCTGGCGGCCGCCCGGGCCCTGGAAGATGGCGACCTCGATGCCGAGGCGATCGTGCGCCGCGCCATGGCGATCGCTGCTGAGATCTGCGTCTACACGCACGGCAACTTGGTTATCGAAGCCCTCGACGCGGGCTGAGAGCCTATTCGACCGGGGAGGATGATCATCGTCGCGCCTGGCGTGCCCTGTTGGCGCCCGCCAGGCGGTCGCATGCGTAGTGCCGCGCCACGTCGGCTCCACCCGCGGCGTCGGACCGCGCGTCGCGGGCCCGAACGCCAAGGAGCGGCCGGGGCTCGGAACTCGGCGGAACGAACTCCCGCCGCCAACGGTCCGACGCGCAGATCTGTCAGCGCTTTCCACATCCGGCAAACGGAAAAGACGCGCCAATTCCCGGCCAGCGTTGGTTAAGTTTCTGTTGAATATTTGGAGGCATTTTGCATTCATCCTCGCTTGAGCGGTAAAACGGTCATGAAAATCGGCGGGAAACTCCTGGCCTTCGTCGGCGCCTGCAGCCTGACGACGCTGGTGGTCGCGGGTGTGAGCGTGGCGACGCTCAACAGTTTCGAGCACGCCCTTGCCACCGTCGAGAACGCGTCGACGCGGGCACTCAACGCGGCGAATTTCAATCGCCTGACCGCCGAGGTCACGATGGATTCCCGCGGCGTCTACGCCGCTGCCGATCGCACCGAAGCCGCGAAATACGCGGCGGCGATCCGGAAGGGTCTGGCCAAGATGGACGACCTACGGGCTGCCTGGGCGCCGACCGTCACGGAGTCCGAGCGTCCGCTGTTCGACGCGATGGCGCACAATGCGGATGCCTTCAGGAACCTCCGCAGCGCCCTCGCCGAGGCTGGCGAGACCGTCAGCCCGCGCGCCGCCGCGGATCTGGGCTTCAACGAAGCCAATCAGAGCAACCGCCGGGCCTTCCAGGCCAGCATCGACGCCCTGGTGACGCAGGGCAAAACCGAGATGACCGCGGTTCAATCCGAGAGCCGTGCGCTGTTCGAGGCCCGCGCGCTCCTCCTTCTCGGCCTCGCACTGGCCGGGACGCTGATCTGCTGCGCCCTCGGCCTGCTCGTCGGACAGCGCCAGATCGCCCGGCCCCTGCAATCGGTCTCCGACGCCATCCAGCGCCTCGCGCGCGGCGAGCACATCTTTACCGCGGCCAAGCCCGGTCGCGACGAGATCGGCGCGATCTGGACGAGCATGGCGGTGCTGGGCGAGGCCCTGCGCGGCGCGGAAGTCATGCGGCAGGATCGTCAACGCAGCGTCACCGAGGCCGAGATCCAGAAGCGCGTCGAGATGGCCGGGCTCGCCGACCAGTTCGAGGGCAGCATCGGCGGCCTCGTCGGCCACCTCGCCGGCGCGGCGGCCGGGATGGAACGCGCTGCCGCCGCGATGGCCGGCAACGCCGAGCAAACCGGCACCCAGTCGCGGGCCGTCACACGCGCCGCCGAGACCACGGCGCGCAACGTCGAGGCCGTGGCAGCCGCGACCGAGGAGCTTGCCGCCACGGCGAGCGAGATCGGCGTCCAAGTCTCCCAGACCTCAAGCGCGGCCGAGAGCGCCGTCGAGGCGACCCGCCGGACGCGGACCAGCGTCCAGGCCCTGGCGCGGAGCGCCGACGGGATCGGGAAGGTCGTCTCGCTGATCTCGACCATCGCGGGTCAGACCAATCTGCTGGCCCTGAACGCGACGATCGAGGCTGCCCGAGCCGGCGAGGCGGGACGGGGCTTCGCGGTTGTGGCCACCGAGGTGAAGGATCTGGCGACGCAGACCGCCAAGGCCACCGAGGAGATTGCCGGTCAGATCGCCGCCATGCGCACCGCGACGCACGAGGCGGTCGCGGCGATCGAGGAGATCGGCGGCACGATCGAGCAGGTCCACGGGATCGCCCTCGGCGTGGCCGCTGCCGTCGAGGAGCAGCAGCTCGCCACCCAGGAGATCGCCCGCAGCGTCTCCGAAGCGGCGAGTGGGACGCGGTCCGTCACCGAGACGATGGCGGCGGTCCTGGGTGCCGCCCGCGAAACCGGAGCCAGCGCCGCCGAGGTGCTGGACGCCGCCGCCGACCTTGCGCGGCGCTCGAATGGACTCGGCGGCGAGGTCGGTAGCTTCCTCGCACAGGTGCGGGCAGCCTGAGGGCCGCGCATTCGCGGCCACGGATGCGTGCCGCTCTTGGGATCGAAAGACATTCATTCGACCGGTCGGCGCAGACCTGAGGGCCCGGACGCGCATTGGAAACGGTCCCGGCTCGGGGCCGCACTTCGGGGGTTCGGGCTCACCCCCGACCCCTTTGAAACGACAGCGTTGTTGCGGCCTGCAATCGGACCGAGGCGGGCTGCCCAGCGTTGAGCTGCCTCCAAGGCCCGTCATCCCTGTGCAGCCCCCGCTTGGCCGACGCGCCGTTGTGGCGGTGGCGGCGCCACCCTGAGGCGGCTATCTGCCCGCACCGCGCCCCTTGCGCGGGGCCGCGCGGGACCCCATTCCCGGCGCGGGGCCGATTGGTGGGCCGGGAACAGGGATGGACCAGCGGTGACGACGTTCTCTCCGCGCGAGATCGTGTCCGAACTCGATCGTTTCATCGTGGGACAGCACGACGCCAAGCGCGCCGTCGCGATCGCGCTGCGCAACCGCTGGCGGCGCCAGCAGCTCACCGGCCCGCTCCGCGAGGAGGTGGCGCCCAAGAACATCCTGATGATCGGGCCCACGGGCTGCGGCAAGACCGAGATCGCCCGGCGCCTCGCCCGGCTCGCCAACGCGCCCTTCCTGAAGATCGAAGCCACCAAGTTCACCGAGGTTGGCTATGTCGGCCGCGACGTCGAGCAGATCGTGCGCGACCTCGTGGAGGTGGCGATCGGCCTGACCCGGCAGACCAAGCGCGAGGGCGTGAAGGCCAAGGCCGAGGCGGCCGCGGAGAACCGGATCCTGGATGCCCTGGTGGGACCGACGGCGAGCCAAGCGACCCGCGACAGCTTCCGCCGCAAGCTGCGCAACAGCGAGCTCGACGACAAGGAAGTGGAGCTGGAGCTGGCGGCCGGTGCCCCCGCGGGCCTGCCGATGTTCGAGATCCCCGGCATGCCGGGGGCGTCCATGGGGGCGATCAATATCGGCGACATGCTGGGCAAGGCGCTCGGCGGCCAGCGCGGCAAGCCGCGCCGGATCCTCGTGCGCGATGCCTACGCACCGCTGATGGCGGAGGAATCCGACAAGCTCGTCGACGACGAGGCGCTCGTCCGTGAGGCGATCCGCGAGGTCGAGAACAACGGCATCGTGTTCCTCGACGAGATCGACAAGATCTGCGCCCGCGAGGGCCGCTCCTCCGGCGACGTCTCCCGCGAAGGCGTCCAGCGCGACCTGCTGCCACTGATCGAGGGTACGACCGTCACCACCAAGCACGGACCGGTGAAGACCGACCACATCCTGTTCATCGCCTCGGGCGCCTTCCACGTCTCGAAGCCGGCCGATCTCCTGCCGGAGTTGCAGGGCCGGCTTCCGATCCGGGTCGAGCTGCAGCCGCTGACGGTGGAGGATTTCCGCCAGATCCTCACCTCCACGGAGGCGAGCCTGATCAAGCAGACGGTCGCCCTGATGGAGACCGAGGGCGTGACCCTCACCTTCACGGACGATGCGGTGGATGCGCTGGCGAAGGTCGCCGTGGAGGTGAACTCCTCGGTGGAGAATATCGGCGCCCGCCGGCTTCAGACCGTGCTGGAACGGGTGATCGACGAGATCTCCTTCACCGCGACCGACCGCTCCGGCGAGACCGTGCCGATCGATGCCGCCTATGTCCGCTCCCGGGTCGAGGATCTGGCGGCGAACGCGGACCTGAGCCGGTTCATCCTCTGAGAATCGCGGACGGTGCGGCCGCTTCCCGGCAGCGCCTCCTCTGTCGTATCCCGCTTGCCGCGCCATCGACGGCGCCCCCCGAACCGCTTTCGGAGCGGGTTGGTCATGCATCCGCGGCTCTGGCATGACGGGGCGATGGGTGTAGCTCCTGATGGACGCGTCAACGGCCCTCGCCCGAGCGCCCAGCAGTCCTGAGAGTATCGCCGCGTGTCACGCATCAGGTTCGGCCTCGGCGACACCGTCGTCTCGGTGATGGCCCTCGTCGCCGGCATGGTCTCGCTCCAATTCGGTGCGACCTTCGCCAAGAGCCTGTTTCCTGTGGTCGGCGCAGCGGGGACCTCGGCCCTGCGCGTCGGCTTCTCGGCGCTGATCCTGGTGGCCGTCTGGCGGCCGTGGCGCCGCAGCCTGCCGGCGCGGGAGGCGGGCTGGATCGCGCTGTACGGCACCGCCCTCGGGGTGATGAACCTTCTGTTCTACCTCGCGCTGGCCCGGCTTCCCCTCGGGCCGGCGGTGGCGATCGAGTTCGCCGGTCCGCTGGCCGTCGCTCTGATCGCGTCGCGTCGCGGAACGGATTTCCTGTGGATCGGCCTCGCCGTCCTGGGGCTGATGCTGCTCTTGCCGATCGCTACCGCGGATGGCCTCGACCCGATCGGCATTCTGCTCGACCTCGGCGCCGCGTTCGCCTGGGCGCTCTACATCCTGTTCGGCCAGCGCGCCGGTCGCGTCGATGGCGGTCAGGCGGTCTCGCTCGGGATGTTGACCGCCGCCCTCGTCATCGCGCCCTTCGGCGTGGCGGAGGCCGGATCGGGGCTCCTCGCGCCGGGCATCCTGATCGCCGGCCTCGCCGTGGCGGTGATGTCGAGCGCCCTGCCCTACTCCCTGGAAATGGTCGCCCTGAGGCGCCTCGACCGGAAGAGCTTCGGCGTCCTGATGAGCTTGGAGCCGGCGGTCGCGGCCTGTGCCGGATTGGCGCTCCTGGGTGAGCGGATCAGCCTGATGCAATGGCTCGCGATCGGCCTCGTCATCGCGGCCTCCGTGGGGATCACGGTCGGCGCGCGGCGATCGATGCCAGCGGCCCCGGCCCTGGAGGCGTGACGATCCCTATTTGCCCGCGAGAACGCGCGAGGCGACGTTGATGTACTTGCGCCCCGCCTCCTGCGCGTGAAGCCCCGCGTCGCCGAGCTTTTCCTCGTCGCGGACGCTGGCGAGCTTGATCAGCATCGGCAGGTTGATGCCCGCCACAACTTCAACTGAACCGCCATTCATACAGGACAACGCAAGGTTGGAGGGCGTGCCGCCGAACATGTCGGTCAGCACCACCACGCCCTCACCGGTATTCACGCGACAGACCGCGGACATGATGTCCCGCCGCCGCAATTCCATGTCGTCTTCCGGCCCGATCGTGATCGTTTCGATCTGATCCTGAGGGCCGACCACGTGCTCCAGTGCGGCCTTGAATTCGGTCGCCAGCAGCCCGTGAGTGACGAGCACCATGCCAATCATCGACACGTGTTCCAACGTCCTGTGAATGCCGCCATGTTGTGCATCGCACAGCCCCCCACAAGGCGAACGCGACTTTTTTGCCCGGACATTGCTGCGATCATGGCACGGTCGCATCCTGCGCGCCATGGGGGGATACCAATGTTGCGTGACTCGGCCCGCTTGTGCGGCTGCGAAGTCACGGCCGTGGCTTTCGCAGTGCCGCACGGATCAGGAGCGGCGCCAGGCCAGCGGCGCGAACGCCCGCGTCGAGAACCAAGCGCGGCAGCGTCATCCCCAGGAGTTTCGCGTCGCCGGGCGGCTCAGGCAGCCGGGGCAGCGCGTCGACGAGATCGACCGCGATGGCCAGGACTGCCTCCTCTCGGCAGGTGACGCCCAGTCCGGACACCGACAGGATGCCCTGCCCGCGCACCTCGACGCGGCCCGCGAGCGCCGGGTTCGGACGGGCGAGGAGCCGACCGTCCTGAACCGTGCAGACGACCCGGTCATCCGCCACGAAGGCGCCGTCCGAAGCGGCGGCGAGGAGCAGAGCCAGGCTCGACTTCCCAGATCCCGACTCACCGCGAATCAGGATCCCCGCGCCGCCGAGCGTGCAGCAGGCGGCGTGGAGCGTGATCATCAGGCGTGGAGCTGCCGCGGCGCCGCCGGCAGGCGCACGATGAAGCGCGCGCCGCGCACGGTGGGCTCGCCGTCCTCGTCGGGGGCGCCGGGGCGATTCTCGGCGCGGATCGTGCCGCGATGGGCCTGGACGATCTGGCGGGAGATCGAGAGGCCGAGCCCGGAATTCTGCCCGAACCCCTGCTCCGGCCGGTCGGTGTAAAAGCGTTCGAAGATGCGCTCCAGGGCGTGCTCCGGGATGCCCGGCCCCTCATCCTCGCAGACCAGTTCGACCTCGCCCCGAACCCGGCGCAGGACGACGCGGACCTTCGCGTCGGTCGGCGAGAACGAGCGGGCGTTATCGAGGAGGTTGTTGACGACCTGCCCAAGCCGGCTGTCGTGGCCGATGATCGTGAACGGCGCGTCGTTGTCGGGCGCGGTCGACTCCACGTCGAGCTGGATGAGACAATCCTTCGGACGCCTCCGCTCGTTCGCCACCGAGACGACCGTGGTGAGCAGCCGCCGCAGGTCGACGCGCCGCGCCTCCGCCCGGGCGAGTTCGGCATCGAGGCGCGAGGCGTCTGCGATGTCGCTGATCAGCCGGTCGAGGCGCTTCACGTCGTGCTGGATGATCGCCATCAGCCGGCCGCGCGAATCGTCGTTCCTGGCGAGCGGCAGGGTCTCGACGGCGCTGCGCAAGGAGGTCAGCGGGTTCTTGAGCTCGTGGCTGACATCGGCGGCAAAGCTCTCGATGGCGTCGATGCGCCGGTAGAGCGCCTGCGTCATGTCGCGCAGTGCCCCCGAGAGGTGGCCGATCTCGTCGGTCCGCTCGGTGAAATCGGGGATCTCCTCGCGGGTCTTGATGCCCATCCGCACCTTCTCGGCGGCCTCGGCGAGGCGGCGCACCGGACCCGCAATCGCACCGGCGAGCAGGAACGACAGCACCACCATCACGGCCGAGGCGACGAGGAACACCTGCAACAGGCCGAAACGCTCCGAAGCGATCACCCGGTCGATGGCGTCGCCCTGCGTCGAGATCAGCAACGCGCCGCGGACCGAGCCTGCCCGATGGATCGGGACGGCCACCGAAACGGTGGTTTCGCCAAGCTTGTTACGGCGCACGAGGCTGCCGCGATTGCCGCCGAGCGCCGCCTGGACCTCGCGGAGCGAATGCCCGTTCACCGGCCCGGTCTCCTCCACTTGCTCGCTGCGGGCGCGGACCAGCCCACCCCACTTGGACTGGATCGCCTCGAAGGCGGATTCCAGCATGCCGGGCTTGTGCGGCCTGGGCTCCAGCGGATCCGGACGCCCGGCATCGCCGCGCTTGAACAGGGTGCGGGTGTCGAACAGGAGGCCGCCCTCCTGATCGTAGACCCGCGCCCGATTGCCGGTGGGCGTGACGAGGCGCGAGAGGAGCGGCGCCACCTTCTCGGGGTTCAGCGAGAAGGCGAGCGGCTGCGATTCCTCCTCCGCCGCCTCGCCGGCCTGCTGCTGGAGCAGCTTGTCGGGGTCGATGCGGATCGTGTCGGTGTCGACCGACGCGGAGGCGGCAATCGCCCCCGCGATGATCTCGCCCTGGATGGCGAGGCTCTGGATCCGCGCCTGGATCAGGCCCTGCCGGAACTGGTTGAGGTACAGGAACCCGACGAGGAGTGCGATCAGCCCGACGAGGTTGAGCACCACGATTCGGCGCGTCAGGCTCGACGAGGCGCGCTGGCCGATCGCGTCCCAGAGGGCGCGGGGCCAGCGGAGCGGCCGGGACAGGGCCTGGGCCAGGGAGGTGCGGTCGCGCGTACCCTCGGCCTGAGTCTCGGTACGGGCGGTCACGCGGCGGATCCCGGAGATCACGCCTCCTTGAACCGGTAGCCGACGCCGTAGAGCGTCTCGATCATGTCGAAGCTCTGGTCGGTCACCTTGAACTTCTTGCGCAGCCGCTTGATGTGGCTGTCGATCGTCCGGTCATCGACGTAGACCTGATCGTCGTAGGCCGCGTCCATCAGGGCGTTGCGGCTCTTCACGACGCCGGGGCGCTGGGCCAGCGCCTGCAGGATCAGGAACTCGGTGACCGTCAGAGTGACCGGCTCACCCTTCCACGTGCAGGTGTGGCGCTCGGGATCCATCATCAGCGCACCGCGCTCCAGGGAGCGGGCCGCCACCTCCTCGGCCCCGCGCGGCGTGGCGCCGGGCGCCTCCTTGGCGAAGCGGCGCAGCACCGCCTTGACGCGCTCCACGAGCAGCCGCTGCGAGAACGGCTTATGGATGAAGTCGTCGGCGCCCATCTTGAGGCCGAACAGCTCGTCGATCTCCTCGTCCTTGGAGGTCAGAAAGATCACGGGAAGGTCAGATTTCTGCCGCAGGCGTCGCAGAAGCTCCATCCCGTCCATGCGCGGCATCTTGATGTCGAAGATCGCGAGATCGGGCGGGGAATGCCGCAGACCGTCCAGGGCGGAGGCGCCGTCCGTGTAGGTCTGGATGCGGTAGCCTTCGGTCTCCAAGGCGATCGACACGGAGGTGAGGATGTTCCGGTCGTCGTCGACGAGGGCGATGGTCGGCATGCGCGGTCCCTGACTGAACGGGCTCAGGCGCGGTCTCGGCTCTACGCGCGAGGCCACGCCGCGTCCCGGCCCCCGAGGGGCAGACAAGAGCGCGAACCGGGCGGTTGAGGCACAGCCCGGTACGCGCAAAGGGACAGGTGCTTTAGTACGGCCAATCGGAAAAAGCGAGCGGCGGTCATAGCTTGGCCGTAACGGCCGATCTGACGCGGGTCGCGCTTCTCGCGCGGCGACCGCCGTATCGCTAACGTGACAGTCGTTTAGGCGGTCCATCGAACGGGGAGGAACGGTATGGTCGACGAGACAGGCGAGACGCGCAACGCCGCTCCCGGACCGGGTGGTCCGGCGCGGCCGCTGCCGGCGGATGAGGCGCCCTTCGACGCGATCGGCCTCGCCCGGAGCCTGCTGCGCGGCATCCGATCCGGGGCGCTGGCGACCCTCGATGCGGACGGCACGCCCTTCGCCTCCCTCGTCACCATCGCCACCGATGCGGACGGCACGCCGCTGATGCTGCTCTCGCGGCTCTCGGCCCATACGCGGAACCTCCTCGCGAATCAGCGCTGTTCCCTCCTGTTCGCCCAGACCGGTAAGGGGGATCCCCTGGCCCATCCCCGGCTGACCGTGGTCGGCCGAGCTGCGCAGACCGGCGAGGTCCGAGCCCGGGAGCGCTTCCTCGCCCGCCATCCCAAGGCCAAGCTCTATGCGGATTTTCCGGATTTCGGCTTCTTCGCCCTCGACCCGGAGGCCGGCCACCTGAACGGCGGGTTCGCCAAGGCCGCGACGCTGACCCGCGACCAGCTGCTCCTCGACCTCGCCGGAGCCGAGGCCATCGTGGCCGGCGAGCGCGGGGCGGTGGAGCACATGAACGCCGACCATGCGGATGCGCTGGCGCTCTACGCGGCCGGCAGCGGCGCCGAGGCCGGGCTGCCGTGGCGGCTCACCGGGCTCGATCCCGAGGGGATGGACCTGATGGCCGCAGACCGCACCGCCCGGGTCGTCTATCCGGAGCGCGTCACCGACATGGGGCTTCTGCGCAAGAGCCTCGTCGCCATGGCCGCGCGGGCGCGCACGACCGACACGCAGGGTTAGCCCGCAAGGACTTCACGAAGGGGCATGGCGAAAAGTCGCTGAATGCCCCATATCGGCGTCATGAGCGAAACGCAGACAGATACCTACCCCTTCAGCCTCGATGTGGAGCCGGTCGGCGAGAGCGGCTCGCTGTTCCAGTGGAGCATCCGCAAGCACGGCAAGCTGCATCAGCGCTCGGACCGGAAGCATCCGACCGAGGCCAAGGCGCGCTCCCACGGCGAGGCCGAGATCGAGCGCCTGATCCGCGACCGCGGTCGCTGAGGCGACCCGCGCGGCGCAAGCAACACCTTCGTGTGCAAGGGGCGGGGGCCGGATCGATCCGGTCCCCGTCTTTCCGCGTGTCCGGCGACAGGATGGCGCGTCGGTTGCAGGCGCGCTTGGCGCTGTCCCGTCGCGCTGCTATCTCGCGCGGGAGCCGCTCCATCCCAGAACGTCCAGACGTCAGACGGTGCGCGTCGGCGCGCGCCCGAACGGAATGCCGATGACAGCCCCGATCGACACCATCCGCAACTTCTCGATCGTCGCGCATATCGACCACGGCAAATCGACGCTGGCGGACCGGCTGATCCAGGCGACCGGCACCGTCGCGCTGCGCGACATGAGCGAGCAGATGCTCGACTCGATGGATATCGAGAAGGAGCGCGGCATCACCATCAAGGCGCAGACCGTGCGCCTGGAATACAAGGCGCAGGACGGCAAGGACTACGTCCTGAACCTGATGGACACGCCCGGCCACGTCGACTTCGCCTACGAAGTGTCGCGCTCGCTCGCCGCCTGCGAGGGCTCGCTGCTGGTGGTCGACGCGTCGCAGGGCGTGGAGGCGCAGACGCTCGCCAACGTCTACCAGGCGCTCGACGCCAACCATGAGATCGTCCCGGTCCTCAACAAGGTCGACCTGCCGGCCGCCGAGCCGGAGCGGGTGAAGGAGCAGATCGAGGAGGTGATCGGCCTCGACGCCTCCGACGCCGTGCCGATCTCGGCCAAGACCGGGCTCAATATCGAGGCGGTGCTCGAGGCGATCGTAACGCGCCTGCCGGCGCCGAAGGGCAACCGCGACGCGCCCCTCAAGGCGCTCCTCGTGGACAGCTGGTACGACGCCTATCTCGGCGTCGTCGTGCTGGTGCGGATCATCGACGGCACCCTCAAGAAGGGCATGACCATCCGCATGATGGGCGCCGACGCGGTCTACGGCGTCGATCGGATCGGCGTGTTCCGTCCGAAGATGGCCGATATCGACGCGCTGGGCCCGGGAGAGGTCGGCTTCTTCACCGGCTCGATCAAGGAGGTGGCCGACACCCGCGTCGGCGACACCATCACCGAGGACAAGCGCCAGACCACCGAGATGCTGCCGGGCTTCAAGGAGGTCCAGGCGGTGGTGTTCTGCGGCCTGTTCCCGGTGGACGCGGCCGAGTTCGAGAACCTGCGCTCGGCCATGGGCCGGCTCCGGCTCAACGACGCGTCGTTCTCCTACGAGATGGAAAGCTCGGCCGCGCTCGGCTTCGGCTTCCGCTGCGGCTTCCTCGGGCTCCTGCACCTGGAGATCATCCAGGAGCGGCTGGAGCGCGAGTTCAACCTCGACCTGATCTCCACGGCGCCCTCGGTGGTCTACCGCCTCCAGATGCGCGACGGCGAGATCAAGGAACTGCACAACCCGGCCGACATGCCGGATGTCATGAAGATCGAGACGGTCGAGGAGCCCTGGATCCGCGCCACGATCCTGACGCCCGACGAGTATCTCGGCGGCGTGCTCAAGCTCTGCCAGGACCGCCGGGGCGTGCAGATCGACCTCAACTACGTCGGCAAGCGCGCCATGGTGGTCTACGACCTGCCGCTGAACGAGGTGGTGTTCGATTTCTACGACCGGCTGAAGTCGATCTCGAAGGGCTACGCCTCGTTCGACTACCACGTCTCGGATTACCGCGAGGGCGACCTCGTGAAGATGTCGATCCTGGTGAATGCCGAGCCGGTCGACGCCCTCTCGATGCTGGTCCACCGCACCCGCGCCGAGTCGCGCGGCCGGGCCATGTGCGAGAAGCTGAAGGACCTGATCCCCCGCCACCTGTTCCAGATCCCCGTCCAGGCGGCGATCGGCGGCAAGATCATCGCCCGCGAGACGATCAAGGCCCTGTCGAAGGACGTCACCGCCAAGTGCTACGGCGGCGACATCTCGCGCAAGCGCAAGCTTCTGGACAAGCAGAAGGAAGGCAAGAAGAAGATGCGCCAGTTCGGGCGCGTGGAGATCCCGCAGGAGGCGTTCATCGCCGCGCTGAAGATGGACGATTGATCCACGTCGTCCCTACGAGTGGAACGAAGCACCCAGGGCAACGCGACCTCGGCGAGTGTAGCACTGCTCGATTGCTTCGCTCCGCTCGCTAAGGACTGCGTGGGCTACCCCGGCGGCAGCACGTCGACCTGGATCCCCGAATAATACGCCGCCAGATTCGCGATATCGGCGTCCGACAGCTCCTTCGCGACCACGTTCATGATCTCGTTCTGCCGCTTGCCGTCGCGGTAGTCCGTGAGTTGCTTCACCAGATAGGGCTCCACCTGCCCGGCGAGGTTCGGCGCCTCCGGCAGCTTCGAGAGGCCGTCCATTCCGTGGCAGGTCTGGCAGGCGGTCGCGCGCTTCTTGCCCGCGGCGGCATCGCCGGCCTGGGCCGAGAGCGGGACGAAGGTTGCGATCAGGACAAGAAGCGGACGGATCATCATCGGGCTCGGATTGCGCAACGGTACGCTCCTCCCCCTTGCGGGGAGGAGTTGGAGGTGGGGGTGGTGCAGGCGGCACCGCGGCGCCTCATCCTGAACCACCCCCACCCTCGATCCCTCCCCGCAAGGGGGAGGGAAGGCGACCACTTACTTCTCGTACGAGATCCGGTAGATCGCCCCGGCGGAATCATCGGAGACCAGCAGCGAGCCGTCGAGCATCACCGCCACGTCCACCGGACGGCCGAGATACTCGCCGTCGCCGGTGAGCCAGCCCTCGGCGAACGGCTTGACCGACTCAACCTTCCCGTCGGCCCCGAGCTTGGCGAACATCACCCGGGCGCCGATCGGCTGGGTGCGGTTCCACGAGCCGTGCTCGGCGATGAAGATCCCGCCCTTGTACGAGGCCGGGAACTGCTTGCCGTTGTAGAAGGTCATGCCGAGATCGGCCGCGTGCGGCGGCAGTTCGGCCATCGGCGCGACCGCGTCGGCGGGGGGCGTCTGGTCCTTGTATTCGACGGTCCGAACGGCACCACCGCCGAACCACGGGAAGCCGAAATTCTCGCCCGGCTTGGTGGCGTGGTTCAGCTCGCCCGGCGGCTTGTCGTCGCCCATGCCGTCGACTTGGTTGTCGGTGAACCAGAGCGTCTTGTCGGTGTTGAAATCCATCCCCACCGAGTTGCGGATGCCGGTCGCGTAGACCTCGCGGTTCTTGCCGTCGGCGTCGATGCGGATGATGCCGCCGATGCCGACCTTCTTGTAGAGGTCCATCTTGTCGGCGGGCGGGACGTTGTAGGGCTGGCCCAGCGCGATGTAGGTCTTGCCGTCGGCGCCGACCCGGCAGACCCGGGCCGTGTGGTTGAAGCTCTCCTCCGAGGCCGGGATCAGATCGCCCTGCTTGATGAGAACGCCCGCCGCGACATCCGGGTTCTCGTAGAAGAACTCGGCGGCCGGGAAGGCCAGCACGCGGTTCTGCTCCACCACGGTGAGCACGCCGTCCTTCGAGAAGCAGACGCCGTTCGGGATCTTGAAGTCGATGCCCGGCGCGAAGGCGCGGACCTCGTCGGCGACCCGATCCTTGTCGCGGTCGGTGACCGTGTAGATCTTGCTCTTGCGCGTGCCGACGAACAGCACCCCGGCGTTCGGGCCGACCGCGATGGCGCGGGCATCCGGCACGACGGCGTAGAGGTCGATCTTGAAACCGTCCGGCAGCTTGATCTTCGACAGGTTCTTGCGGATCGCGTCGGCGCGCCGGCCGGTCTGCGGAATCTCGGGGGCGGCCTGCGTGTTCGTGCTGTGCATGCCTTCGAGCTTTTGCAGGTCGTCGGCCTTGGTCTTGGTCTCGGCGGGGGCGGCGCCCTGCGCCAGGGCCGGCCCGGCAACGCCCGCCAACAGGGCGGCGATGATCCATGATCGCATCGTACTACTTCCTCCCGGCCGCCCTTGAACCTGGGCCTGTCCGGAAGCGGACGATAGAGGCGCGGCTTTCCGGGGCAAGCCGCCGGGATGACGCGGCCCGGGGCCTGTCGCCGGTCACTGCATCCGCGGGATACCCGAGGCTATCGCGAACGCCGTCGTCACGAGCGAAGCGAAGTGGCCCGGGGAAGCGTGAGATCGCAGGGCGTGGCGCTACACCGGGTTGCGTCGCTCCGCTCGCAAAGACGAAGCCGCGGCACGCGAGGGAGCCGTGCTCAGGCCACCTTGCGCGGCACGAGGCGCTCGCTCCCGAGCGCGGCCTCGGCGCCCGACACGCCGGCCTCGGTGTACTCGGCATCCTCGTTGACCCGCCAGACATCGTGCCGGCGCTTGTTGGCGACAATGTTCTCCACGGTGAGCATCGCGGTCATCATCGCGTGGTCCTGGTTGTTGTACTTGTGCATGCCATTGCGGCCGACGAGGTGGAGGGTCGGGAAATCCCGCTCCAGCTCGCGGCGGACGGTCGCCACGTGGTGGGCATACTCCTCGTCGTAGACCGGATAGGCCTTGGCCTGCCGGACCACGCAGGCATCGACCACCTCGGCCGGATCGATCAGGCCGATCTGCCCGATCTCGCGCTTGGCCAACGCCACAAGCGCGTCATCCGAGGCGTTCCAGAGCCCGTCGCCCTCGAAGCAGAAATATTCGAGGCCGAGGCAGGTATGGTCCGCGTCCGGCACCATCTCGGGCGACCAGGAGCGGAAGTTCTGGACGCGTCCGACCTTCACGGACGGATCGTGGATGTAGATCCAGTTGTCCGGGAAATCGGTCCGGGACTTCGCGATGAGCGCCACGGTCAAAAAGTCGCGGTACTTCAGCGACCGGGCGTTGAAGGTGCTGAGAGGCCGCGGCCGGATCGAGTCCACCAGCTCGCGCACCGGGGCCGAGGAGACCACGTGGCGGGCCGTGAAGGTCTCGCGGCTGCCATCGGCGCTGCGGGCCGCCACGGTCCAGATGCCGGTGCCGGAATCGTACGTGAGGGAGTCGACCCCGCGGTCGAGCAGCACCTTCCCGCCCTGCGCCCGGACCTTGGCGGCGGCGGCCTCCCACATCATGCCGGGGCCGCGCCGCGGGTAGCGGAACGACTCGATCAGCGTCTTGATCACCGGGCCGCCGGCCTTGGCGCGCTTGCGCAGGCCGAGCGAGCGCTTGATCCCGTCGCGGATCGCCGCGCCGAGGTCGAGCCCCTTGATACGCTGCGCCGCCCAATCCGCCGAGATCGCGTCGCACGACATGCCCCACACCTTCTCGGTGTAGGTCTTGAAGAAGATCGCGAACAGGCGCTCGCCGAACTGGTTGCGCACCCAGGCGTGGAAGGTCTTGGGGTCGGCCACCGGCCGCGCGCGGGCGTGGAGATAGGAGGCGAGACAGGCGGCGCTCGTCAGGATCCCGAGGTTGTGCAAGGCCTCGAAGGCCTTCAGCGGATAGGCGTAGTAGCGGCCGCGATAGTAGATCCGCGACAGGCGCGGGCGCTCGATGAAGTCGTTGGGCAGGATCTCGTCCCAGAGATCGACCACCGCCTTGGATTTCGAGAAGAACCGGTGGCCGCCGATGTCGAACAGGTAGCCGTTGTGGGAGACCGTGCGGGAGATGCCGCCGACCTGGGCGGGATCGCGCTCCAGGACCGTGACGGACCGGCCCTGCTTCGACAGCTGGTAGGCGGCGGTGAGGCCCGCGGGCCCCGCGCCGATCACCAGCGTCTCGGTGTGGTGGCTCATCCCGTGCTCCGCCTGGCTGCGCGACCGGAACGCACCCCGGCTGGCCGGTTATTGCAGGCGGATGGTTAAGGAACCTCGCCGCCGCGGATTGACCGGTCCTTAAACGTCTTCGGAGATAGAGGGGCCCGCGCTCGTCTACGGCGCGCTGGGGGAGCCGATGCCGTCCGCGGTCGCCGTCATGCCGGGCCGGATCGACCTGCGCACCGTCCTCTGGGTGGTCGTCGCGCTCTGTCTTGCGACGATGAACACGCCGCACGATGTCTGGGAGACGATCCGGCATCTGCGCCTGCCCGACACCGACGACGCCATGCGCCTCGTCGAAGTGCGGGACCTTCTGTCGGGCCAGGGCTGGTACGACAACGTCCAGTATCGCTTCCTCGCCCCTGCCGGCGTACCCAGTCACTGGTCGCGCCTCGTGGACGCGCCCATCGCCGGGCTGATCGCGGTGCTCACCCCGCTCATGGGAGGGCGCGGCGCACTCGGCGTCACGGCCGTGATCTGGCCGGCCGCGCTGTTCGGCCTGTACTGCGCCGTGCTCTACCGCGGGGCGCGGGCCAGCTTCGGCAGCCGCGCCGGGATCCTCGCGATCCTCGTGGCGACGCAGACCTTCGGGGTGGCCATCCAATTCCAGCCGGGCCGCGTCGACCATCACAACGTGCAGATTCTCGCCATGCTCGGCTTGGCGTTCTGCATGATCCGCGGCGGCCTCCGGGCGGGCCTCGGTGGCGGGTGCCTGGCGGCGCTGTCGCTCGCGGTCGGCCTGGAGAGTCTGCCTGCCATTGCCCTCGCCGCCCTCTTCCTGGCCGGGGATTGGTGCCTGCGCGGCCCACCCGCCCGGCCGCTCCTGTCAGGATTCAGCCTCGCCCTCGGGATCGCCGCGCCGCTCCTCTTCGCCGTGCAGACCGCCCCGGATCTCTGGACCGCCCCGCGCTGCGACGCGCTCTCGCCGCCCTGGCTATGGCTGACCTCCGGCGGCTTTGCCCTCGGCGTCTCGGCGGCGATCCTGGCGCCCCGTCTGGCGACGATCCGGGAACGGGTCACCCTCGTCGGCCTGCTCGGCGCAGGCTTGGGGGCCGGTTTCGCCTCGGCCTTCCCGGCCTGCTTGGGCGGCCCCTTCCCGGGGATGCCGCAGCTGGTGCGGACCCACTGGCTGCTCACGGTGAACGAGATGGCCTCCGTCCCGAAATTCATCGCCCGGGGGCAGTGGGAAGCGCTGATCTTCTACCCGGTCGCCCTACTCGCGAGCCTGACGGCGACCTGGATGGTGTGGCACGGCCCACGGCGACGCGCGTGGTCGGTGATCGCGCTGTTCCTTTGGCCGGGTCTGATCCTCGGCTACGTCCAGTTCCGGGGCCTCTACATCGCGTCCGGGTTCGTGCCGCTGGTGGGCGGCGTCGTGATCGATCGCGCCCTCACCCGCGCGGGCGAGCCCGGCGGCGCTGCGGGGCGCTGGGCCGCTCTTGCGCTGGGCACCAGCCTCGTGAGCACGCTCTGGATGGTCCCCGCCATGGTCGCCGAGGCCGTGGCTCCCGCGTCTCGCACGGCCCTCGATCCCGCAGGCGCGGTGACATGTCAGAGCGAAGCCGCCCTGCGGCCGCTGGCGACGCTTCCGCCCGGCACCGTCTTGGCGCCGATCTTCATGGGGCCGGCGATCCTGCTGCATACGCCGCACGGGATCGTGGCCGCGCCCTATCACCGGGCGATCCCCGGCCTCACCGCGGCGATCGAGGGGCTGGGCGGCACCGAGTCGGACCTCGACGCGGTTCTGCGGGACTTCAAGATCCGCTATCTCGTCGCCTGTCCGGATCGCCCGTCCGACGATCTCCAGCCCGAGGCCGCCTTCGCGACGCGTCTCGCCACCGGGGCCGCACGATCCGATCGGTTGCAGCCCCTGGACCTGCCCGGCCCCCTCAAGGTCTGGCGGGTGACGCCCTGACGGTCATGCCCGCCTGACGGCAATCGCACGCGGACCGCGATCAGAGCAGGCGCCGGTCGAGGCGGATGATCCGGCAGGGATCGCCGGCCTTGGCGGCGGGGGCGTGCGGCGCGCGGATCAGCAGCGCCTCGGCCTGACCGAGCACCGCCAGCATCGACGAATCCTGGCGCTGCTCAGGAGTCGCCACCGGCAGTTGGCCGGGTGCCAGGGTTAGGCGCGCGCGCATGTAATCGGCGCGGCCGTCATTGGCTTCCAGATCGCGCCCGAGGGTCGCCGGCTCGCTGCGGTCGGCCCCGGCCTGGGGATCGCCCTGGAGCGCGCGGATCGCCGGCACGACGAACAGCAGCCCGCAGACGATGGACGAGACCGGGTTCCCCGGCAGACCGATCACCAACATGTCGCCGAGCCGGCCCTGCATGAGCGGCTTGCCGGGCCGGAGCGCCACCCGCCAGAAGCCGAGTTCCAGCCCCTCCCGGGCCAAAGCCGCCTGGACGAGGTCGTGGTCGCCGACCGAGGCCCCCCCGAGGGTCACCAGCAGGTCGGCCCGGGCGTCACGGGCGCGCCGGAAGGCATCCGCCAGCGCCGCATGGTCGTCCGCCGCGATGCCGAGATCGATGATCTCGGCCCCCGCTTCCGCGGCGAGCGCACCGAGGGCGAGGCTGTTCGAGGCGACGATCTGGTCCCAGGCCGGGGCAGCACCCGGCTCCACCAGCTCGTCCCCGGTCGCCAGGATCGCCACGCGCGGCCTGCGTCGGACCGGCAGATGCGGATGACCGGCCGCCGCCGCGAGCGCGAGGCGGCGGGCGTCGAGGCTCATCCCGGCCGACAGCAGGGTCTGACCCGCCGTGAAATCGAGGCCCGCACGACGGATGAAGCGGCGCGCCTCCACGGGCTCCACAACGAGGACGGTATCGCCGTCCGCCTGCGCGTCCTCCTGGATCAGGATCGCGTCCGCGCCTTCGGGGACGGGCGCCCCCGTGAAAATGCGCACCGCCTCGCCGGAGCCGAGGGTTCCCGAAAAGCCGTGGCCGGCCGCGCTGGTGCCGATCAGGCGCAGCACCGCACCCGCCGTTCCGGCCTCGGCGCTGCGCACCGCGTAGCCATCCATGGCAGAGGCCGGAAACGGCGGCTGCGTGCGTGACGCGACGACGTCGGCCGCGAGGGTGCGGCCGGCGGCCTCTGCCAGCGGCACCGTCTCGGCCTCGACCGGACCGGTGACGCTCGCCAGGACCCGCGCCAGCGCCTCGGCGACCGGGATCAGGCCGCTCACGCCGTGGGTGCCCGATAGGCGCCGGAGCGGCCGCCATCCTTGGCGGTGAGCCGGATGCCCTCGATCCGCATGCCGCGGTCGACCGCCTTCACCATGTCGTAGACCGTGAGGCACGCCACCGAGACGGCGGTGAGCGCCTCCATCTCGACGCCGGTCGGCCCCTGGACCCGCACCTCGGCGGCGATGCGCAGGCCCGGCAACGCGTCGTCCGGCTCGATCTCGACCCGGACCTTGGAGAGCAGCAGAGGGTGGCAGAGGGGGATCAGCTCGTGGGTGCGCTTGGCCGCCATGATGCCGGCGAGCCGCGCGGTGCCGATGACGTCGCCCTTCTTGGCATCGCCCTCGCGGATCAAGGTCAGCGTGTTCGGCTCCATAACGATCGAGCCCTCCGCCCGGGCGGTGCGATCGGTGGCGGGCTTGTCGGTGACGTCGACCATGTTGGCCGCACCGCTGGTGTCGAGATGCGTGAGCGTCGCGCCGGGCTCCATCGCTCAGCCCTTCTTCTTGCCCTTGCCACCCTTGCCGTCAGCCCCCTTGCTGTCAGCCCCCTTGCCGTCGGTCCCTTTGGCGACAGCCCCCTTGGCATCGGGGTCGCCGAACAGCAGGGCACGGGTCGCCCGGGTCACGTCGGCCTGCCGCATCAGGCTCTCGCCGACCAGCACAACGCCGAGGCCGTGCTCCTGGAGCTTGGCCACGTCGGCATGATCGCCGATGCCGCTCTCCGCGACCGCGATCCGGTCCGCGGGAATGTCGGCGCCGAGGCGGATCGCGGTCTCGAACGAGACCTCGAAGGTCTTGAGGTTGCGGTTGTTGATGCCGATCATCGCCGTGCCGAGGGGGATCGCCCGGGCGAGTTCGGCCTCGTCATGGACCTCGGTCAGGACATCCATCCCGAGGAGATGCGCCGTCTCGACCAGCGCAACCGCCTCGTCGTCATCGAGGCACGCCATGATGACCAGGATGCAATCCGCCCCCCAGGCCCGAGCCTCGTAGACCTGATAGGGCTCGAACATGAAGTCCTTGCGCAGGACCGGCAGGCCGCAGGCGGCGCGCGCCGCGGTCAGGTAGTCGGGCCGGCCCTGGAACGAGGGTTCGTCGGTCAGCACCGAGAGGCAGGTGGCACCGCCCGCCGCGTAGGCGGCGGCGAGGCTCGCCGGATCGAAATCGGCCCGGATCAGCCCCTTCGAGGGCGAGGCCTTCTTGATTTCGGCGATGAGCGCCGGCCGGTTCTCCGCCCGATGCGCGCGGATCGCCGCCGCGAACCCGCGGACCGGATCGGCCTGCGCGACCTTGCGCTCGAGCTTGGCCAGCGGCACCCGCAGCTTCGCCTCGGCGATCTCGCGACGCTTGTAGGCCTCGATCCGGGCAAGAACGTTCGGTCGTTCACTTCCGCCCTCGGCGGACGCTTCCCCCATTGCCTCGTGGTCCGCCTCTGGCGTGGCCTCTTGCGTGAGCGTGCTCATCGGCCCTCCTGCCCGTTGGAGCGGTCGTTCGAGGCCCGGACAAGGCGGGCGAGCGTCGCCCGGGCCGCCCCGGTATCGATGGCATCCTGCGCCCGCGCGAGCCCGTCCGCCAGGGCCGGCGCGTGCCCCGCGACGACGAGTGCCGCCGCCGCATTGAGAACCGCGATATCCCGGTAGGCGTTGCGGGCACCGGCGAGCACCGCCTCCAGCGCCCGGGCGTTGTCGGCGGGATCGCCGCCGCGCAACTCCGCGGGCGCGCGCAGCGGCAGACCGAGTTCCCGCGGATCGATGGTGAAGCGGGAGATCCGTCCGTCCTCCAGGGCGACCACCCGGGTCGGACCCGTCACGGTGATCTCGTCGAGCCCGTCGGACCCGTGGACGGTCCAGACCCGGCGGCTGCCGAGTTCGGCGAGCACGCGGGTCAGCGGCTCGGCCAGGGCCTCCTGGGCCACGCCGAACAGCTGATAGGCGACGCCGGCCGGATTGCTCAGCGGCCCCAGCAGGTTGAAGATGGTCCGCACCGGCAGCTCCGAGCGCACCGGCGCGACGTGGCGCATCGCCGGGTGATGGGTCTGCGCGAACAGGAAGCAGAGACCGGCCTCCTCCAGGCAGCGGGCTTGGGCCCCGGCATCGAGCCCGAGCGTCACGCCCAGCGCAGCCAGCACGTCGGCGGCCCCCGAGCGGGACGTCGCAGCGCGGTTGCCGTGCTTGGCCACCGGCACGCCGCAGGCCGCCACCAGGATCGCAGCGAGCGTCGAGACGTTCACGCTGCCGGAATGGTCGCCGCCGGTGCCGACCACGTCGATGGCGCCCTCGGGGGCCGCGACCCGGGTCATGCGCGCCCGCATGGCCTCGGCGGCACCGACGATCTCGTCGATGGTCTCGCCGCGGACCCTCAGGGCGGTCAGGAAGGCACCGGCCTGGACCGGCGTCACCTCACCCGACAGCAGGTCGTCGAAGGCCGCGCGCGCCTCGGCGCGCTCGAGGGCGAGGCCCGCGGCGACCTTTGCGAGATGGGGTCTGAAGCTGTCCATGCGCTCTGTCGGAGGACCGCCCCGGCCTCCGGGCGTCAATGCACGTCGGCGCGGGTCCTGTCACGCGCCGCGTTCCAGGCGGCGGCGAGATCCAGAAAATTCTTGACGATCTCGGTGCCGTGCTGCGAGCGGATGCTCTCCGGATGGAATTGCACGCCGTGGAGCGGGCGATCGGCATGCTCCAGCCCCATGATCAGGCCGTCCGCCTCGGCGGTCACCTTCAGGGCCGCCGGGCAGCTCGCGCGGTCGACCACCAGGGAATGGTAGCGCGTCGCCTCGAAGCTGTCGTTGAGGCCGCGGAACAGCCCGCTCGCGCCATGGCGGATGGTCGAGACCTTCCCGTGCAGCGGCAGGGGTGCCCGCACGACGTCCCCGCCGAAGGCCTGCCCGATCGCCTGAAGGCCGAGACAGACGCCGAAGATCGGGATCTCTTCGGACAGATCCCGCACCACGTCGAGGCAGATGCCCGCCTCGTTGGGCGTGCAGGGGCCCGGCGAGAGCACGATGGCGTCCGGCGCCTTGGCGCGGATCTCGGGGATCGTCAGCGCATCGTTGCGCACGACATCGATCGCGCCGCAGAGCGGGCCGATCAGGTGGACGAGATTCCACGTGAAGGAATCGTAGTTGTCGATGACGAGGACGTTGGGCATCGCGGCGGCACGCTCGGGCATGGAGGCGATGTGACCGGTCAGGCGTGAGCGGTCAACCGGGACGGGTCTCTGGCTCCTGTAATGAGCCGCTGCGCAGCGATTTTCTTGTTGGGTCCCGGGTCGCATTCCGCTGGCGCTGCATGCGCCCGGGAAAGGGTGAGCTTAATCCAGCTCAGTCCCCTTCCAGGACAGGGGGCGCATCAGCGGAACCTGATCCGGGAACCAACAAACGATCAGGCCGTTCGAGCGGCTCAGCAGCCAGCGCCTCTTTTATTGCCCCCGCTTGGCCTGCGCGGCGAACCGCACCGCCTCCTCGGCGGCCCGGAACAGGGCCTTGGCCTTGTTGACGCATTCCTGCTGCTCGGAGGCGGGATCGGAATCGTAGACAATCCCGGCGCCGGCCTGGACGTGCATCCGCCCGTCCTTCACCACGGCGGTGCGCAGCACGATGCAGGTGTCCATCTCGCCGCGGGCGCCGAAATAGCCGATGCAGCCGGCATAGGGCCCGCGCTTCTCCCACTCCAGCTCGTCGATGATCTCCATGGCCCGCACCTTCGGGGCCCCCGAGACCGTGCCGGCCGGAAAGCCCGCCGCCAGGGCGTCGAGGGGATCGTGGCGCGGATCGAGGTCGCCCTCGACGTTCGACACGATGTGCATCACCTGGCTGTAGCGCTCGATGAAGAACGAGTCGGTCACGCGGACGCTGCCGATCCGCGAGACGCGGCCGGCATCGTTGCGCCCGAGATCGAGCAGCATCAGGTGCTCGGCCCGCTCCTTCGGATCGGCCAGCAGCTCGTCGGCGAGCGCCGCGTCCTCGGCCGGCGTCGCGCCGCGGCGGCGGGTGCCGGCGATCGGGCGCACCGTGACGACGCCGTCCCGCACCCGCACGAGGATCTCCGGCGAGGAGCAGACGATCTGGAAGGTCTCGAAGTCGAGGTAGCAGAGAAACGGCGCCGGGTTGGTGCGCCGGAGCGAGCGGTACAGGCTGAAGGCCGGCAGGGTGAAGGGCGCCGAGAAGCGCTGCGAGAGCACCACCTGGAACACGTCGCCCGCGACGATGTACTCCTTGGCCCGCGCCACCATGGCGGAAAAATCGCCCGGCGTGGTGTTCGAGACCGGCTCGGGATGGGCGACCGCGGAGAGGTCCACCCGCGCCTCGATCGGCAGCGGACCCTCCAGGGCTTCCGCCACCCGGTCGAGCCGTTGCAGCGCGTCCTCGTAGGCCGCACGGGGCGTGACGCCCGGAGCGGGCCGCACCGGCGAGACCACGGTGATGATGTCGCGGATCGAATCGAACACCACCATGACCCGCGGCCGGACCAGGATCGCGTCCGGCACCCCGAGGGGATCGGGGTTCGGCTCCGGCAGCCGCTCCATGGCGCGGACCATGTCGTAGCCGAGATAGCCGAACAGGCCGGCCGCCATCGGCGGCAGATCCTGCTTTTCCGCATCGCCGATGGCGCTCTCGGCGATCAGGGCGCGCAGGCTCGCGAGCGGCGCCCGGTCGTCGGGCTCGAACCGGTCCAGGTCGGCCTCGCGGGCGATGGCGGGCGCGCCGTCACGGCAGCGCCAGATAAGATCCGGATCGAGGCCGATCATCGAATAGCGCCCGCGCACGGCGCCGCCCTCGACGGATTCGAGCAGGAAGGCCGGGCCACCGTGCCGCGCGCGCAGCTTGAGGAAGGCCGCCACCGGCGTCTCGAGATCGGCGACGAGGCTCAGCGCGACGAGGCTCGGCTGGCCGGCCTCGTAGCGCCCCGTGAAGGCCGCATCATCGAAAACCTCGGCCATCGCTTCAATACTCGCCGCCGATGGCCCGGCGCAGGGCCGCCCCGTCGATCTTCACGCCGGCGTTCTTCTGAACCTCGGTGATGTACTGGGACAGCACGTCGTCCGCGATGGCCGACTGGAAGTTCTGGGTGATCGTCTTGTCGCTCGGACTGTCGGCCACGAATGCCGGCACTGTCGCCGCCGTCACCTTGAACACCGCGCGGGAATCGCCCGCCGCCGCCGAACCCGCCTTGCCGACCGCCGTCGCGAAGATGAGGTTGACGTCGTCCGCAGTCAGCATGTCCTTGGCTTGGTTGCGCGCTAGATCCTGCGCCTCCTGCGGGTTGACCCCGACCGATTGAGCCACCGCCTCGATGGACTCGCCCTTGTTGATCTTCTCCACGAGTTCGCGCCCCTTGGTCTGAAGGCGCTTGGCGATCTCCGCGGCGGTCCAGCCGGCCTTCACGCCGTCCTTGACCTGATCGAGGGGCTTGTCGTGTGCGGGATCGATGTTGGTGACATCGTACCAGACGTAGCCGCCCGCCTTGGTGCGCAGGGGCTCGTTGTCGCCGCCGATCTCGGCGCGGAACACGGCCGGCAGGGTGGTATCCGGGTCGGGGATATCGGCGACCTTGTTGCCCTCCGGATCCTTGCCGTTCGGGTCAACGGCCTTGACGGTGACGAGCTTGAGGCCCCGCTCGGCCGCGATGTCGGCGAGCGGCTTGGCGCTGGCGCGCTGGTCCTCGATCGCGTCGCGGGTGCTCTCCATGGCGTCGCGGGCGCGGGTCAGCGCGAGGCCCTTGCGGATCTCGCCTTCGACCTGCTCGAACGGCTTCACGGTTCCGGGCTCGATCTTGGTCACCCGCAGGAGCACCGTGCCGAAGCGGCCCTGGACCGGCTGGCTGACGCCGCCCTCCGGCAGTGCGAAGGCGGCGTCGGCCACCGCGGTGTCGAACAGCTCGGCCTTGCTCAGCGTCCCGAGAGTCAGGTCCTTGTCGTCGGTTCCGCGCTCCGTGGCGATGGCCTCGAAGGTCTTGGACCCATCCTCGATCGCCTTGCGGGCCGTTTCGGCGGCGGCGTTGTCCGGAAAGACGATCTGCTGGATCGTGCGCTTCTCGGGGGCGCCGAACCGCTCCTTGTTCAACGCGTAGGCGGCGCGCGCATCCGCGTCGCTGATCGCATCCGGCTTGGCCATCGCCTCCGGATCGACCACCAGCAGATTGGCGGACCGGAACTCCGGCGCGCGGAAGCCGGACTTGTTGGCCTCGTACCAGGTCTTCAGTTCCTCGTCGGTCGGGTCCGGGATCTGGCCGGCCGTCGAGGGCGTCAGCATCAGGTAGGCGGCGGACCGGCGCTCCGTCGTGTAGCGGTGGACCGCCTCGCGCAGCGCCACCGGGACGTGCAGATCGGACGAGACGGCCTCCGCGAGCTGCAGCCGGGCGATCACCGCGCGCTGCTCGCGCACGAACATGCCCTCGTTCAGACCGGCCCGCTGCAGGGTCTGGTAGAAGAGCTGCGGCTCGAACTGCCCCTGGGCGTTCTGGAAGCTCTTCTCCTCGTGGATCGCCCGGATCACCGCGGAGTCCGGGACGGCGAGACCGAGATCGTGGGTCTTCTGGTCGAGGGCGGCC
This sequence comes from Melastoma dodecandrum, assembly GCA_029817715.1. Classification (NCBI taxonomy): domain Eukaryota; kingdom Viridiplantae; phylum Streptophyta; class Magnoliopsida; order Myrtales; family Melastomataceae; genus Melastoma; species Melastoma dodecandrum. The sequence continues at coordinate 1,397,816 of JARUPY010000292.1, read as the reverse complement.
TCGGTGATCAGCTGGGCCATCACCTGCCGGTCGAGACCGAGCATCCGGGCCTGATCGGGGGTGAGCGCGCGCTTCAGCTGCGCCTGATAGCGCTGCATCTGGTTCTGATAGGCCTGACGCACCTGCTCGGTGGTGATCGGCGTGCTGCCGACGGTCGCCACGTTGTTGCTGGTGCCGCCGCGGAAGAATTCCTCGACGCCGAAGATCCCCACGCCCGCGATCAGCAGGGTGAAGATGATCGTCAAGACGATCTTGCCGAGCCAGTGCTGGCTGGCGTTGCGAATGCCCTGAAGCATGGTCTGTGATCGGATACCTGCGGCGGCCGTCCCGTCGCCGGGCCGGCGCGTGTCCTGAGAGCCGATCGCGATAGACCATTCGCGTGCCCCGGGCAAAGCCTCGGCTGTCTCCAGCGGTTTGCACGCTCAAGCTCGCTCTGGTAGGCCCCGGCAACTTGCGAACGGCAGAGCGAGGCGGGGACAGGAATGACGCAATCGGGGCGCAGGCCGCTGGTCGCCGGCAACTGGAAGATGAACGGCACGCGGGCGTCGATCCAAGTGGTCGAGACGATCCGCGACAACCTCTCGCCGGAACTGGCATCGCGCATCGACGTCCTGATCTGCCCGCCCGCGACGCTGATCAGCTCCTGCGTGGCGGCTGTGGCCGGCTCGCCCATCGCGATCGGCGGCCAGAACCTGCACGCGCGCCCAAGCGGCGCCTTCACGGGCTCGATCTCGGCCGAGATGCTGGCCGATCTCGGTGCGAAATACGTGATCGTCGGGCATTCCGAGCGGCGGGCCTACCACCACGAAACCGATGACGGGGTCCACGCCAAGGCGCTGGGGGCCCGGCGGGCCGGCCTGTGCGGGATCATCTGCGTGGGCGAGACCATCGAGGAGCGCGAGCAGGGCCGTGCCCTGGACATCGTCCGCGCCCAGCTCGCCATCGGCCTGCCGAAGGGCGCCACAGCGGCCGACACGGTGATCGCCTACGAGCCGGTCTGGGCGATCGGCTCCGGCCGGACCCCGACCCCGCGCGACATCGCCGAGGTCCACGCCTCGCTGCGCGAGATGCTCGACAAGCTCGTGGGCGACGAGGCGCAGAAGATCCGCATCCTCTACGGCGGCTCCGTGAAGCCCGGCAATGCCCGCGAGCTCCTGTCGGTGGAGAATGTCGACGGCGCGCTGGTCGGCGGCGCCAGCCTCGTGGCCGAGGATTTTCTGGGGATCTGCGCCGCCTACGCGTGAGCGCACGCGCCCACGCCACGCGCCGAGGCAAGCCCGGATCGAGAGCCCCGTCGACGGAGGGCGAGGACCCACGCCGTCATTCCGGGGCGCCGACGGCTAGCCCGGACTCCAAATCCGCGGCGTTTATTGTTCTTGCTCGACAGCGGTACTGGATCCCGGGTTCCGCGACGCGGCCCCGGGATGACGAAGAGCGGCGGCATCGCGCGGTCATACCTCGACGAGCACACGCGACGCAGTCGTTTTGTGATCGCGGCGAGCTCCGGAGCCTTCGGCAAGAGGCGTGTCGCGAGGCGCGCGAAATCCGAATCCGTGGCGTCGCGCAAACGCTCCGCTCCGGAGAATGGTCGAACGGCAGCGGCCTCAGATCTTGAACGCCTGACGGGCCATCAGCCGCCAGCGGCCGCCGTCGCGGCGCCAGACCTGCATCACGCCGATATGGACCGGCGACGTCTTGCCGTTCGCCGTGGACTCGCCGGTGAAGACGTGGCGCGCGATGGCGTCGTCACCCACGATCGAGACCGACCGGTCGGACAGGGTGATGCTCGGGAAGGTCTGGCGCTTGCTGGCCAGCGGCGCGATGAAGGCGGCCTTGTCCTGCACGAGCCCGCTCGAATGGCCGTAGCTCAGCTTGTCGTGGGTCAGCGCGTCGAGGGCGGCGCCATCGCCGGCGAGCAGGGCCTTGGTCAGGGCATCGACCGCCGATTCCACGGCGTCGGCATCCGGGTTCGCGGCGTACCCGGGACCCGCCCGCAACAGGGCGGGCATCGTGAGGGCAGCGGCCAGCGCTGCGCGGCGTGAGATCGGCATGGCTTCCTTCCCGGACGGGGCGGTCGGTCGTGAAGCCGCCCTTCGGATCCAGACAGAGCACAGGCCGTCCGCCGGGGCGAGCCCGGATCATAAAGTTGGCGCCGGATCGCGAGTGGTGTATGGCCGGCACGGATTTGCGGCCGTTGCCAAGCGCACCGGCCGCCGCGCGCCCATGCCGGTCCCTGCGACCGGCCCGCCGGGATCGACGCGCGGACCTGAAGACGTTTTCGGAATACCGATGCAGACCGTCCTGATCGTCGTCCACCTTATCATCGTGCTCGCGCTGATCGGCGTCGTGCTGCTTCAGCGCTCCGAGGGCGGGCTGGGCCTGGGCGGCGGGGGTGGCGGCGGCGTGGCGGGCTTCATGACCGGCCGCGGCCAGGCCAATGCCCTCACCCGGGCCACCGCGATCCTGGCGGCCCTGTTCTTCGCGACCAGCCTGGTGCTGGCGATTCTGTCGCACCGCTCGCAGGCGCCGAAGTCGATCCTCGATACCGGCGCACCGCAGAGCGGAGCCCAGCCCGCCGCCAAGCAGCCGACCGGCGCCGACAATCTCCTCGACACGCTGCGCCAGCAGCAGGACCGGGCCCCCGCCACGGCCCAGCCGGCCACGCCGGCCCAGCCGGCGGTCCCGGACGCGCCGCAGTCGCGCTGAGGGCCTGCGCCGCGAGCGGCGCAGCGTCTCACCACAACATCGGACAGGCCGGCACAAGCCGGTCCGTGCCATGCGTTCCGCGATCCCCAGCCCATGCGCGGGCGGGGCCATCGGCGTTTGGCAAACGCCAACTCCTTCTTTATGGATCGGGGCCCATGACGCGGTACGTTTTCATCACCGGCGGCGTGGTTTCCTCCCTCGGTAAGGGGCTCGCTTCGGCGGCCTTGGCGGCGGTCCTCCAGGCACGGGGCTATCGGGTCCGGATGCGCAAGCTCGACCCCTACCTCAACGTCGATCCGGGCACGATGAGCCCGACCCAGCACGGCGAGGTCTTCGTCACCGACGACGGCGCCGAGACCGACCTCGACCTCGGCCATTACGAGCGCTTCACCGGCGTCCCGGCGAGCCGGGCCGACAACATCACCACCGGCCGGATCTACCAGGACATCATCGCCAAGGAGCGGCGCGGCGATTATCTCGGCGCCACCATCCAGGTGATCCCGCACGTCACCAACGCCATCAAGGACTTCGTCCTCGACGGCAACGACAGCTTCGACTTTGTGCTCGTCGAGATCGGCGGCACCGTGGGCGATATCGAGGGACTGCCGTTCTTCGAAGCGATCCGCCAGCTCGGCCAGGCGCTGCCCCGCGGCACCTGCTGCTACGTCCACCTGACGCTGCTGCCCTACATCCCGTCGGCGGGCGAGCTGAAGACCAAGCCGACCCAGCACTCCGTGAAGGAGCTGCGCTCGATCGGCATCCAGCCCGACATCCTGCTCTGCCGCTGCGACCGACCGATCCCCGTGGAGGAGCGGCGCAAGCTCGCCCTGTTCTGCAATGTGCGCGAGACGGCCGTCATCGAGGCGCGCGACGTGGCGTCGATCTACGAGGTGCCGCTCTCCTACCGGAATGCCGGCCTCGACCGGGAGGTGCTCGGCCATTTCGGCCTGGAGCACGGCGGCGAGCCGGATCTCAGCCGCTGGCGCACCATCGCCGAGCGGGTGCGCAATCCCGAGGGCGAGGTCTCGATCGCCATCGTGGGCAAGTACACAGGGCTGAAGGACGCCTACAAGTCGCTGATCGAGGCGCTGACCCACGGTGGCATCAGCCACCGGGTGAAGGTCAACCTCGAATGGATCGAGGCCGAGGTGTTCGAGCGCGAGGACCCCGCGCCGTTCCTCGAAGGGCTCAACGGCATCCTGGTGCCGGGGGGCTTCGGCCAGCGCGGCGCCGAGGGCAAGATCCGCGCGGCCCGTTTCGCCCGGGAGAAGCGCATCCCCTATCTCGGCATCTGCTTCGGCATGCAGATGGCGGTGATCGAGGCGGCGCGCTCCCTGGCCGGCCTGCCGGAGGCCAACTCGACCGAGTTCGGCGACACGGCCGAGCCGGTGGTCGGCCTGCTGACCGAATGGCTGCGCGGCAACGAATTGGAGCGGCGCGCGGCGGCGGGGGATCTCGGCGGCACCATGCGGCTCGGCGCCTACGACGCGAAGCTCGATCCCGAATCGAAGATCGCGCAGATCTACGGGACCGCGGCGATCTCCGAGCGGCACCGCCACCGCTACGAGGTCAACATGGCCTATCGCGAGCGGCTGGAGTCCCAGGGCCTGCGCTTCTCCGGCGTGTCGCCGGACGGGCTCCTGCCCGAGACGGTGGAGCATGTCGGGCACCCATGGTTCATCGGCGTGCAGTTCCACCCGGAGCTGAAGTCGCGCCCGTTCGAGCCGCACCCGCTGTTCAAGGGTTTCGTCGGCGCGGCGATCGAGCAGAGCCGGTTGGTGTGAGGCCGCGGCGGCGCGCCGCTCCTCGCGTCGACGCGCGGGACCCTATATTCCCGCCGCCGTGACCGAGATCCTCTTCTACCACATGCAGCGACAGCCCCTGGAGAAGGTGCTGCCGAACCTCGTCGAGCGCTCCCTCGACCGCGGCTGGCAGGCCGCGATCCAGGCCGCCACCGAGGAGCGCCTGCAGGCCCTCGACGACCATCTCTGGACCTATTCGGACGAGAGCTTCCTGCCGCACGGCACCGATCGCGAGCCCGATGCGGGGAGTCAGCCGGTGGTGCTCACCCTGCGGGACGTGAACCCCAACACCGCCTCGATCCGGTTCCTCGTGGAGGGCGCCGACCTGCCGCCGGACGCGGATGCCTACGAGCGGATCTGCATCCTGTTCGACGGGACCGATCAGGACGCTCTGCTGCGCGCCCGCGAGCAGTGGAAACAGGCCAAGGAGGCGGGGCATACGGTCGCCTACTGGCAGCAGGACGATACGGGCCGCTGGAACAAGAAGGCTTGACCGTGACCCTCAGCAAACGTCTCGCCGCGCTCGGCCTCGCCGTGACCTTGGCACTGGCCCTGCCGGCGCGCGCGCAAGATGCACCGCACGGCCCTCCGCACGGGGAATCGCGATCCGAAGCCCGGCCGGCGCCGCGGGGTCCGGAGGGTCGCCGCCTGCCGCCCGATTCGACCACCGAGCACAGCCTGACGCTTCCGAACGGCAAGACCCTCGCCTTCACCGCCACCGCGGGCAGCCTGCCCCTGGTCGACGAATCCGGCAAGCTGCAGGCCGAGATCGCCTACGTGGCCTACACGATGGCGCTGGAGGCCGGTCGCCCGCGGCCCGTCACCTTCGCGGTGAACGGCGGACCGGGTGCGGCCTCGGCCTATCTCAACATCGGGGCGATCGGCCCCTGGCGGCTGGCCACCGGCGGCGACCGCATCAGCCCGTCGCAAGCCGTGACGCTCACGCCCAACGATGGCACGTGGCTCGACTTCACCGATCTCGTGTTCATCGATCCGGTCGGCACCGGCTACAGCCGCGCGGCGGACGGCAACGGCAAGGCCTACTGGTCGATCGAGTCCGATGCCTCGACCCTGGCCGCCGCCATCGCCCGCTACCTGCGGGTCAATGAGCGCATGGCGAGCCCGAAATTCTATGTGGGCGAGAGCTATGGCGGCTTCCGCGGGCCGCTGATCGCCGAGAAGCTGCAGGAAGAGATCGGCGTCGGCCTGTCCGGGATGGTGCTGCTCTCGCCGGTTCTCGATTTCGGCTGGCTGGAGACGCCCCGCGCCAACCCCTGGGGCTACGTGCTCAAGCTCCCCTCGCTGGCGGCCGGTGCCCTGGAGCGGAAGGGCACCGTTCCGACGCCGTCCCTGCTCGGTGAGGCCGAGGCCTACGCGTCGGGCCCCTACCTGGCGGATCTGCTGAAAGGCCCGTCCGATGCCGGCGCGGTGGCGCGGATGACCGAGAAGGTCGCGCCCCTGGTCGGGCTCGACGCCGCTTTCGTGCGGTCGCAGGCGGCGCGGCTCTCGACCCGCAGCGTCCAGCGCGAGGTCGACCGGGCGGCGGGCCGCGTCACGAGCGCCTACGACACCGGCATCACCGGCTGGGACCCGAACCCGGACGCGGCCCAGTCGAGCTTCGACGATCCCCAGCTCACCGCCCTGCAGGCGCCGCTGACCAGCGCGATGCTCGACCTCTACGCCCGGACACTGAAGTGGCCCGTGCCGAACATGCGCTACGAGCTCCTGAACAACGCCGTGAATCACGGCTGGAGCTGGGGTTCGGGCCGGCAGGCGCCGGAGGTGCTGTCGAATCTGAAGGGCGTCCTGGCGCTGGACGGACGCCTGCGCGTCCTCGTGGCGCACGGCTTCACGGATCTCGTGACCCCGTATTTCGCCTCGAAGCTTCTGCTCGCGCAGGTGCCCGCCTACGCCGCCGGGCGCCTGAATCTGGCTGTCTATCCGGGCGGTCACATGTTCTACACGCGGCCCGACTCACGGGCGGCGTTCCGGACGGACGTGGAACGGCTGTACGCGGACGCTGTCCGGGCGCGCGATGCCGAGCGCGCGCCGGCCGAGCGTTCCACGAATGGGCCCTGACGAACGGAACGCGCACCGGCGAAGTTGATGCCGGTTCGGCCACGGGAGCGCAGTGAAACAAGCGCTGAGAACCGCGCCCGAGTGCAGCGCGCACGGTCCGCGACAGCATCGGATCGCAAGTGTCTATCGCACGTGGCGATGGCGATCCCCTCATCCTGACGTGCGGTGGAGCCGCTTCGAAGGGGGCTCCAGCCAGCCGCGGGGTCCCGATGGGGCTCCTTCGATACTTCCCCCGCGCTTCGGCACCTCAGGATCCGGGTTGTGCTGGACGGCCGGTCTGAGGTTCACCGGCCTCGTGTGGTGTACCGTGTGCAACGCCATCGGGTGGGGCTCCAGCGGAACCGGGACCGCCCCGCACGGCAGTCTCAACCGCGCGTCGACTTCAGGAAGAGGATGTCGATGTCGCGCTGCGGCACGTAGTCCTTGACCACCATCTCGACGGTGGTCGGCCCGGTCTTGCGGACATCGCCGCCGCAGAGGGACACCAGCGTCGAGGGATCGCTCTTATCGACCGTCAACCTGAATGTGCCGATGGGCCCGGACCAGTTATTTCCGGATGTGATGACATAGGACAGATACTGCTCGTAGGCCTGGAACGAGCGGCTGCCGTCGGCGCTCGCCCGCCGGTACAGGCCCTGCGCCGCCCTCTCGAAGGCGGGATCGGTGCAGTATTTGCGGGCGTACATGGCCTTCTGCTCCGGGTCCATGTCGGGCCAGCCGTACGACAGGCTGGATTGGCCGCCGAGGCTCGGCACGTAGCTCTGACGCACGATCAGCTCGCGGCCGGCCGGGAAGAGCTGCCGCCGCCAGAATTTCGACGTCAGCGTCCAGCACGGGACGTCTGCGATGGTCCCGTCCTTGTGCTCCTGCCGTTCGAGAATACCGGCCTCGATGAGCGTCCGGCGCTGGCTTTCGGGGAGGCGGCGCAAGGCGTCCTGTGTGGCCTCGACGGTGGGCACGAGCGGGATCCCGAGGCTCCGCAATCGCTCGGTGATCTCCAACGCGGGCTGGCCATTTCGACTGAGGAACGCGCGCTGCTCCACCTGCGATGCGACGGGACGTCCGTCGACGAAGGTCTCGAAGGCGAGGAAGTTGTCGTGGGCCGGGTCTGCGATGGTGGCGGACATCTCGGCATCGCCGTGGATATCGGGCATCGGGAACGCGATGGTGGTCTCGATATCGGCCCCGGTCAGGTTGCGGAACCGATACTCGATGCGGGCGGCCTTCTCGGACAGGTAAAGATCCTCGGCCACCAGGGCGATCGCGTCGGTCTTGTCCAGAACGAGGCCGCCGGCCGCGAGCACGGCCACGCTGTCGTCGGCGTGGGCTGGGAGGGTTGTCGCCGAGAGGAGGGCGAGGGCGAGCGTAACCGGCTTCATCGTGATCGTCGTTGTCCCCAGCGCGGAGCCGGATCCGCGCGGCCCACACCGGACACGGTGCCCGGCACAGCCCCCAGATCGCGCATATGATTCCGCCGCGCCTCCGTTGTGTGAGAGCTGGCATGCGTCTACAACGATCGCGTGACGGTGCCCCGGTGACGGGGTGAAAAGGGAATGCGGTGAGGGGCGCGAGCCTCGAATCCGCGGCTGCCCCCGCAACTGTGAGCGGCGAGCGCCTGCCGAGGGCCACCGGAGATATCCGGGAAGGCGGCAGGGGCGTCGAGCCGCGAGCCAGGAGACCTGCCGTCACGACAGGATCCCGTTGTGCCGCCGGTGGGGCGGCTGGAGACACGCCGATGACCACCTCGACCCTCGCACCCGCCGCCCTTGGCACCCGCGCCGCCGAACGTCCGGTCGCGGCCGCGCTCGCGGCCTTCCTGGGTCTCGGCCTGCTGTTCATGGTCGGCTTCTCGCCGGCGATCGCGTTCCACAACGCGGCGCACGACTTCCGGCATACCCAGAACTTTCCCTGTCACTGACGCCATCGGCGCAGGGATGATCATCCGGCTTCTGTCGGCGGCCCTGGCCGCCGGCTTCTTCGTGGCCGTCGTCGTGACGGGCCTCGAACTCGCGCTGACCTCGCCGCTGATCGTGGCGGCCGAGCGCTACGAGCAGGCCGAGCCCAGCCATCAGGCCGCCCGCGCGCTGCCGATCGTCCTGGCCCATGCCGGACACGATCACGCAGCGCCCGACGCCGCACCCGAATGGCAGCCGGGCGCGGGACTGCCGCGCATGGCGTTCACCGGGCTGGCAACGCTGGTCGGCGCCGTCGGCTATGCGCTGCTGCTGGGCGCGGTGATGCTCGCCTGCGGGCGGGAGCCGACGCCGCAGGTCGCCCTCGCCTTCGCGGTGGCGGGTTTTGCGAGCGTCGCCCTGGCCCCGGGCCTCGGCCTGCCGCCGGAGCTGCCCGGCAGCGAGGCCGCGCCGCTCGCCGTCCGGCAGGCATGGTGGGTCATGACCGCAGCGGCGACCGCCATGGGCCTCTACCTGATCGCGGTGCGCCGCGCGCTGATCGCCATCCTGGGCGGTCTCGTCCTGATGATCGGACCGCATCTGGCCGGCGCGCCACAGCCGCCGACGGAGGACTCCGCGCTTCCGGCCGCCCTCGCCGCCCAGTTCGCGGCGCGCTCGCTCGCGATCAGCTTCGTGTTCTGGATGCTTCTGGGCGTCGGGTTCGGCCGGGCGTGGCAGGCCTTCGGGCGCGAGACGGCACGGGGGACGGCCCGTGCCTGAGACCGTGCTCTACGTCTGCACCACCTGCCGCCGCGAGGGCGACGATCCGGAGGGGCCCCGGGCCGGCGCCCGCCTCCTCGACGCTTTGCGGGACCGGGCCGGCACGGCGCCGGACCTGCGGGTCGAGCCGGTGGAATGCCTGTCGGTTTGCAAGCGGCCCTGCACGGTGGCCGTCGCCGCGGCCGACCGCTGGACCTACGTGTACGGCGACATGGACCCGGCGGCCTCCGCCGACACCATCCTCGCCGGGCTCGCGGCCTACGGGGCCACGGCGGACGGCATCGTGCCCTGGCGCGAGCGCCCGACCGAGTTCCGCAAGGGCGTGATCGCCCGGATACCCCCGTTCCCCGCACCGCGCCCGCTCCCGGCCGGCACCCTGGAGGCCGCCGAATGACCCTCGTCGCCAAGATCCCCTGCACGATCGTCACGGGCTTCCTCGGCGCCGGCAAGACGACGCTCGTGCGCCACGTGGTCGAGAACGCGAAGGGCCGCCGCCTCGCCATCCTGGTCAACGAGTTCGGCGATGTCGGCTTCGACAAGTCGTTCCTGGCCGCCTGCGGGGTCGAGGGCTGCACCGAGGACGCGATCGTCGAGCTGCCCAACGGCTGCATCTGCTGCACGGTGGCGGACGATTTCGTGCCCGCGCTCGAAACCCTGCTCGGCCGCGCGGAGCCGCCGGAGCACATCCTGATCGAGACCTCCGGCCTCGCTCTGCCGAAGCCGCTGGTCCAGGCGTTCCAATGGCCGGCGATCCGTTCGCGGGTGACGGTCGACGGTGTGGTCGCGGTGGTCGACGGACCTGCGGTGGCCGCGGGCGCCTTCGCGGAGGATCCGGAGGCTTTGGCCGCCCAGCGGGCCGCCGACCAGTCGGTCGATCACGACAACCCGCTGGAGGAGGTGTTCGAGGACCAGCTCCTCTGCGCCGACCTCGTTGTGCTCAACAAGGCCGACCTGATCGACGCCGCCACCCGCGCCCGGGTCCGGGCGGAGGTCGAAGGTCACCTGCCCCGGGCCGTGAAGGTGGTGGAGACCGCCAACGGCGTCATCGATCCGCGGGTGCTGCTCGGCCTCGGCGCCGCGGCGGAGGACGATCTGGACGCCCGCCCCTCCCATCACGGCGAGGGCGAGGATCACGACCACGACGATTTCGAGACCGTGGCGCTGCCGATCCGCCCGGCGGTGACGGCGGCCGATCTCGCGGCGCGCGTCGAGAAGGCGGCCGAGACCGCGGGCGTGCTGCGGATCAAGGGCTTCGCAGAGGTCGAGGGCAAGGCGATGCGTCTCGTGGTGCAGGGCGTCGGCCGGCGCGTCGCCCACCATTTCGACCGGCCCTGGCGGGCGGGCGAGGCGCGGGACGGGACCCTGGTGGTGATCGGCCTGAAGGGGTTCGACCGGGACGCGGTGGCAGCGGCGCTCGCGGGATGAGGCCCGTCGCGCCTGCCAGCCCGCATACGGCCTAGGGACGGGCGCGATGCATCTCGTGCGCATCGATGCCGTCTCGCTCGACGAGGGCGAGGCGGCTCTGGATCTCGGGCAGGAGCCCGGCGACATCGTGGTGTTGTCGTTCACCGACAGCGACCTCGCCGGGATCGCGCGGGCGCATGCCGGCGAAGCGGGCCTGCCGAGCCTGCGCCTCGCCAAGTTGGCCAAGCTCCGGCACCCGCTCTCGGTGGATCTCTACGTCGAGCGGATCGTGGCGCGGGCCAAGTGCGTGGTGATCCGCTGCCTCGGCGGTTTGGATTACTGGCGCTATGGGGTCGAGCGCTGCGCCGAAGCGGCGCGGGCGCACGGGGTCGTGCTGGCGGTGCTGCCGGGGGACGACCGGCCCGATCCACGGCTCGCCGCCTACTCGACCGATCCGCACTTCTCCGAGCGGCTGGACGGATACTTCCGCGCCGGCGGCATCGACAACCTGCGGCGGATGCTTCGGCTCCTGGCAGCCCGGATCGGCCGCAGCCATGCGGTCGAGCCGCCGCAGCCGCTGCCGCGCGGCTTCCCCTGGTGCCCGGGCTGCGGCGTGCTGCCGCTCGACGTTGCGCTCGCCGCGGCCGATTCGGCGGTCCCGTTCGGGGCGCCGCCGGCCGCGCCGATGGCCCTGTTGCTGGTCTACCGGTCCGCCGTGCTCGGCGGCGACACGACGCCCTTCGTCGCCCTAACCGCGGCCCTGCGCGCCCGCGGGATCGGCGTCCTGCCGATGGCGGTGTCGAGCCTCAAGGAGCCCGAGGCCGCCGCCGCGGTGGCCGACGCCGTGCAGGCAGCCCGGCCGGATCTGGTCATCGCCGCGACCGCCTTCTCGGCCCGCGAGGACGGGACCGATTTCGTCCTCGACGGCGCCGCCTGCCCGGTGGTCCAGGCCTTCACGGTCGGCGCGGCGCGGGCGGCCTGGGAGGCCTCGGCCCGGGGCCTCGGCGCGGCCGACCTCGCCATGCAGGTGGCCTTGCCCGAGTTCGACGGCCGGCTCTCGGGCTTCCCGATCTCCTTCAAGGAGGAGACGGCGGAGATCGCGGGATTCGCCGAGCGCCGGGCTGTGGCCTACCCACCCGGGATCGAAGCGCTGGCGGAGCGGGCCGCCGGCTGGCTGCGCCTCGCCGCCCTGCCTTCAGCCGCACGGCGGGTGGCCGTCGTCCTGTCCGACTACCCGGCGCGCGGTGGCCGGGCCGGGTTCGCCGTCGGCCTCGATACGCCCGAGAGCGTCCGGGCCATCGCCGCGGATCTTGCACAGGCCGGCTACGGGGTGCGCGCCCTGCCGGAGGCGGCCGTACTGATGCAGGCGCTGACGGATGGGCCGGCGACGTTCACGGTGCCGCTGGCGGCCTACGCCGATTGGCTGGGGAGGCTCCCCGAAGCGCGGCGCGCCGCCCTCATCGAGGCCTGGGGCGAACCGGACGCCGACCCCGTCTGCGTGGACGGGGCGTTCCGTTTCCGCACGGTCGGACCCGCGTGGGAGGGACCCGACGGCTGCCGGGCGCCGCTCCGGACGGATGAAACGCCCGGCCGCGGCGCCTTCGCCGTCTTCCTTCAGCCCGACCGTGGACGCGATCCCGACCGGAAGGCCGGCTATCACGACCCGGATCGGGTCCCGACCCACGCCTATCTGGCCTTCCATCTCGGGCTGCGGCGGCATTTCGACGTGCTGGTCCAGCTCGGCACCCACGGCACGACCGAGTGGCTCCCCGGCAAGGCCGTGGCCCTGTCGCCGGAGTGCTTCCCGGCGCTCTGCGTCGGTGCCCTGCCGGTGGTCTACCCGTTCATCGTCGATGATCCCGGCGAGGCCGCTCCGCTCAAGCGCCGCCTCGGCGGCGTCGCGCTGGGCCACCTGACGCCGCAGGTCGACACCCACGACCTATCCCCCGAGGCCGCGCGGCTGCGCGAACTCGTGGAGGAATACGCCGCCGCCAGCGTCCTCGACCCCCGCCGGGCCACGCTGATCGCCCGCGCCATTCTGGAGGAGGCCCAGGCCGCCGGTTTGCTCGACGGCGCCGGTATCGGCCCCGACACGCCGATGGACGAGGCGCTGACGCGGCTCGATGCCCATCTCTGCGACCTCGGCGAAACCAGCTTTCGCGATGGTCTGCATGTCTTCGGCCGTGCCCCCGACGGTTCCGCCGAGTCGGTGACGGCGAGCGCTGCCGGCGAGCGGGCCGGACTTCTGGCCGCCCTCGACGGGCGGTTCGTGCGGCCCGGCCCGTCCGGCTCGCCCTCCCGCGGACGCGCGGACGTTCTGCCCACCGGGCGCAACCTCGCGACCCTCGATCCCCGGGCGATCCCGAGCCGGGCCGCCGCGCTGCTCGGCGCGAAGGCCGCGGAGGCGGTGGTCACGCGCTACCTTCAGGACGAGGGCGCTTATCCCGCCCGGATCGTGATGGATCTCTGGGCCTCGCCGACCCTGCGCACCGGCGGCGAGGACGTGGCGCACGCGCTGGCGCTGATGGGCGTCCGGCCGGTCTGGGACCATGCCAGCACCCGCGTGACCGGCTTCGAGGTGCTGCCCCTGGCGATGTTGGACCGTCCGCGAATCGACGTGACGGTGCGGGTCTCGGGTGCCTTCCGCGACACCTTCCCCGACACGCTGGCGCTGCTCGACCGGGCCGCCCGGGCCGTGGCGGACCGTGACGAGGCCGACGACGAGAACCCCCTGGCGGCGTCCCGCCGCCGGGGCGAAGCGGTGGCCCGGGTCTATGGCGCCGCGCCCGGCCAGTACGGGGCCGGAACCGCCACCGTCGCCCTGGACGGCACCTGGGACGCCCCCGCGGATCTCGGCCGGGCTTATCTCGCGGCGAGTACACACGCCTTCGGCGACCGGGAGGCGCCCGATCCGGGTTTCGCGGCCCGGGTTTCGGCGGCCGACGCCTACCTGCACGCCTTCGACGCGGCCGAGCGCGATCTTTTCGACGGCGACGCTGCCGTCGACGCGATGGGCGGCTTCGCGGCCGCAGCGGCCCTGCAGGATGCCCGCCCGGCGCTCTACAGCCTCGACGTCTCGGTGCCGGAGCGTCCGAAGGCGCGCACCGCCCGGGAGGACGCCGCGCGCCTGATCGGCGGCCGTTTGTCCGATTCCCGCTGGATCGCCGCGCAGCTCCGCCACGGCTACCGGGGGGTGCAGGAATTGGCCCAGGGGCTCGATGCGGTCTTCGTGCTCGCCGCCACCAGCGACGCGGTGACCGATGCCGGCTTCGACCGGCTCTACGCCGCCTGGATCGCCGACGCGGAGGTGTTCGAACGCCTGCGTTGCGCCAATCCCGCGGCAGCCCGGGCCATCCTGGAACGCTTCGACGAAGCCCGCGACCGCGGCTTGTGGCACAGCCGGCGCAACGCCCTCCCGGCCGACGCATTGCTGCCCGAGGCGGCCGAGTGAGCGCGCATCACCCGCGCCGGGTTCTGCCGGAGACGCCGGCCCGCCGGGGTTGGTGCCCGGGTCTGGACCGACCCATGCCCACGGGCGACGGACTTCTCGCCCGGGTTCATCCGCCGCTAGGCATCCTCACCCTCAATCAGGCCCGCGCCGTGGCCGAGGGCGCGCGCCGGCACGGAAACGGGCATCTCGACCTCACCGCGCGGGCCAATCTCCAGATCCGCGGCGTCTCCGAGGCGACGCGGCGTCCCCTGGCGGACCTGCTTGAAGATGTGGGCCTCGGGGACGTGCGCGCCGATGGTGGACCCCAGCGCCTGACGCTGACAAGCCCGCTCGCCGGGCGCGATCCGGACGAAGAGATCGACGTGCCCCGTCTCGCCCGCGTCATCGAGGCCGCGGGTCTCGGGATCCCATCGCTACCGGCCAAGACGCTCGTCGTCGTCGAGGGCCGCCGCAACGCGGCGCTGCGGGAGGCCGATTGCTCGGTCATCGCGCTGGGTCCGGACCGCGTGGCGGTCGCGATCGAAACCGGTCTCGGCCTCCGCGAAGTCGTGAGCTGCGACGCAGGCGAGGCGCCGGGCGTGGTCGCGGCGCTGCTCGTCGCCTTCGTGCGGACCGGTCGGCGGCGGATGCGCGACCTGTCTGACGACGAGACGACAGCGCTGACCGAGACCCTTCGCGTCCGGCGGACGGCGCAAGTCCCCTCTCCCGTGCAGGAGGGGGAGCACGCCGGCATCGCGCGGCGCGACATGCCGTCGACGCCGGGGCCGGGCCTTCATGCGGGTCCTGCAACCAGTCCTGCCATGCACGTCCTCGTCCTCGACGCACCCTTCGGACGCTGCACGGCCGACGCCCTCGACAGGGTCGTGGCCGCCGCCGTCGCGGTCGGCGCCGACGAGGTCCGCCTCTCGCCGGCCCGCGGCTTCGTCCTGACCACGGCCTCGGATGTTCCTGCCTGCCCGGTCCTGGCGGGTCTGGCCGACGCCTTCATCGTCACGCCCGACGATCCGCGGCGCAGCGTCGATGCCTGCACGGGCGCCCCGGGCTGCGCCTCGGGCTCGACGCCGACGCTGGCCGATGCCGCGCGCCTCGCGCAGGCGCTCGGCCGGACGGTCTCCGCGCACGTCTCCGGCTGCGCCAAGGGTTGCGCCCGGCCGGGCGCGGCGGACCTGACGCTCGTCGGCCGGGCCGGGCGCTATGGAATCGTCATCGGCGGCCCACCCAGCGATGAGCCGGCATTGGATCTCCCTATCGAGGCCGTTCTGGACCGTTTAGGAAGGGCCAAGACTGTCGGGCTCGCGGCCGCATTCGCGCCGGATACGGTCCAGACGGAGTTGGGGAGGACGAGGAGACCGGCATGAGCGCGAGCCAGAATGCCCTGCGCCCGGCAGGATCGGAGCCGGCGGCGCACGAGCCTCCGTCCCGCTACGACTATATCCGCGACGGCGGCGCGATCTATGCGCGCTCCTTCGCGATGATCCGCGCCGAGGCCGATCTCGCCCGCTGGACGGGGGCCGCCGAGCGCGTCGTCGTGCGCATGATCCATGCCTGCGGCATGACCGATCTCCCGGCGGACGTGGAGATGTCGGACGATTTCGCCACGGCCGGCACCGCCGCCCTCCAGGCCGGAGCACCGATCCTGTGCGATGTCCGCATGGTCGCCGACGGCGTCACCCGGGCGCGCCTGCCGGCCGCCAACCCGGTGCTCTGTACGCTGGGCGATCCCCGCGTACCGGATCTCGCCAAGAGCCTCGGCACCACCCGGTCGGCCGCCGCCATGGAGCTGTGGCGCGAGCACCTGCCGGGCAGCGTGGTGGCGGTCGGAAATGCGCCGACCGCCCTGTTCCGCCTGCTGGAACTGCTCGATTCCGGTGTAGCGCCCCCCGCCGCCGTGATCGGCATCCCGGTAGGCTTCGTCGGCGCGGCGGAATCCAAGGTGGCTTTGGCCCGGGACGGACGGGTGCCCTTCATGGTCGTGCACGGGCGGCGGGGCGGGAGCGCCATGACGGCCGCCGCCGTCAACGCCCTCGCCAGCGAGGTCGAGTGATGGACGGGTTCGAACGGCTCGACGCGCCCGTCGAAGCGCTCCCCGCGGTTGCGGTGACCGGCACGCTGTACGGGGTCGGGATGGGTCCGGGTGATCCCGACCGGCTGACCGTCAAGGCGCAGCGGATCCTGATGCGGGCGCCGGTGCTGGTCCATTTCTGCAAGCGGGGCAAGCGCGGCAACGCCCGCACCATCGCGGACGCGATCCTGCGCGATCCCGACCGCGAACTCGCCCTCGCCTACCCGTACACGACCGAGATCCACCCCGAGCACCCGGATTACGTGGCGGCGCTCGCCGCCTTCTATGACGACGCGGCCGGCCAGCTCGCCGATCATCTCGGCGCCGGCCGCGACGTGGCGATCCTGTCGGAGGGCGATCCGTTCTTCTATGGCTCGTTCATGCACCTGTGGCGGCGCCTGAAGGACCGCTTCCCCGTCGAGGTGGTGCCTGGGGTGACCGGCATGTCGGGCTGCTGGACGCGGGCCGGGACGCCGATCACCTGGGGCGACGACATCCTGACCGTCCTGCCCGCGACCCTCGCGCTCGACATCCTCACGGAGCGCCTGCGCGGCACCGACGCCGCCGTGGTGATGAAGCTCGGCCGCCACCTGCCCAAGGTGCGCGCGGCGCTGCAAGCCGCGGGCTTGCTCGCGCGGGCGGTCTATGTCGAGCGCGGCACCATGGCGGGCGAGCGCGTCGTCATGCTGGCCGAAAAGGCCGACGACGACGCCCCGTACTTCTCCATGGTGCTGCTGCCCGGCGAGGGGCGTCGGCCGTGAGCGGTAGTCTCGCGGTCATCGGCCTCGGCCCGGGCGACGCGAGCCTGCTGACCGAATCCGCCCGCCGGGCACTCGACGCCGCGGAGGATATCGTCGGCTACTATCCCTACGTCGCCCGCGTGCCCGAGCGGCCGGGCCTGACCCGGCATGCCAGCGACAACCGGGTAGAGGTCGACCGCGCGCGCCACGCCCTTCAGCTCGCCGCCGCGGGCCGCCGGGTCGCGGTGGTCTCCGGCGGCGATCCCGGCGTCTTCGCCATGGCGGCGGCCGTGTTCGAGGCGGTGGAGCACGGCGAGCCCGAATGGCGCGACCTCGCCATCACGGTCGAGCCCGGGATCACCGCCATGCTGGCGGCGGCGGCCCGGCTCGGGGCACCCCTCGGCGGCGATTTCTGCGCCCTCTCGCTCTCGGACAACCTGAAGCCCTGGCCGGTGGTGACGGCCCGGCTGGAGGCGGTGCTGCGCGCCGATCTGGTGGTGGCCCTCTACAATCCGATCTCGACCGCCCGGCCGTGGCAGCTCGGCGCCGCCCTGGAGATCGCCCAGGGGATCCGGACGCCAGACACGCCGGTGATGTTCGCCCGGGCGATCAGCCGGCCCGACGAGGCGATCCGGGTGACGACGCTCGCCGAGGCGCCGGCGGTTCAAGCCGACATGGCGACCGTGGTGATCCTCGGGGCCTCGACCACGCGGCTGATCCCGCGGGATGGCCGGCCGCCTTTCGTCTACACCTCGCGCAAGGTCGAGGCGGCGTGAGCATTTGCCTCCAGCCAGCGGAGCGCATTGGCCGCGTCGGGAACGCTCGGGACGTCGGGCTTCGCCGGCCGGCGCACCATCACCACGGGGATCGCCAAGGCGCGCGCCGCCGCGATCTTGCCGGAGGTCGCCGCCCCGCCGGAATTCTTGCTGACCAGGATCTCGATACCGGCATCCCGCATCAGCGCGGCCTCGGACTCCGCGTCGAAGGGCCCCCGGGCCTCGATGGCGGTGAGCTGCGGCACCGGCAGCACGTCCCCGAGCGGTTCGACCGTGCGCGCCCAGTAGGCGTGCTGCGGTGCCGCCGCGAAGGCGCCGGCCTCCTGCCGCCCGACCGTCAGGAACACCCGCCGCGACTGCGCACCCAGTGCGGCGACGCAATCTTCGACGCGGTCGACCTCGACCCAGCGATCGCCGGGTCCCGCGATCCAGGCCGGACGGCGGATCGCGAGCAGCGGGATCCCGGCCAGCGCCGCCGCGCGGGCGGCATTGGTCGACATGGCGGCGGCGAAGGGATGCGTCGCGTCGATCAGGCGATCGACCGCTTCCGCGCGCAGATACTGCGCGAGACCCTGCGCACCGCCGAAGCCGCCCACACGCGTCGGCACCGGCTCGGGCTTCGGCGCGGCGGTCCGGCCCGCCAACGACAGCATCACGTACAGGTCGTCCCGCCCGGCGAGCGCGCGGGCCAGGGCACTGGCTTCCCCGGTTCCACCGAGGATCAGGATCCGCTCGCCACGCCGCGTCATGGGCGCCTTGTCCATGAGCGGTGAGCCTCTGTCGAGCCGGGCCGCCCCCTGGCTGTCGATCGTGGGCATCGGCGAGGACGGGCGGGACGGCCTGAGCCCCGCCGCGATCACCGCCCTCGACGCAGCCCGCGTCGTCTATGGCGGCCGACGCCACTTAACCCTCGCCGGCCCCCTCGACGCGGAGACACGGCCGTGGCCGAGCCCGATCCACGACGTCTATCCGGAGATCCTCGCCCGACGGGGAAGGCCGACCTGCATCCTCGCGACCGGCGACCCGTTCCATTACGGCATCGGCGCCGAGATCGCCCGGCTGGTGCCGCCGGCCGAGTTTCGCGCCTTCCCGCAACCGTCCGCGTTCACCCTCGCCTGCGCCCGCCTCGGTTGGCCGCTGGCCGAGTGCGGCCTCGTGACCCTCCACGGCCGGGCGCTGACCCGGATCGTGCCGCAGCTCCAGCCGGGGGCGCGGCTGCTCGTTTTGTCGTGGGACGGTGCGACGCCGGGGGCGCTGGCGGCGCTCCTCGCCGAGCAGGGTTTCGGCGCGTCCACGGTGACGGTCCTGGAGGCGATGGGCGGCCCGCGCGAACGGGTCTGCACGGCGCGCGCCGAAGGCTTCGATCTCGGCGCAGTCGATCCGCTCAACACCGTGGCGATCGCGGTGGCCGGCCATGGCCGCGCGCTGCCCCTCGCCCCTGGGCTCGACGACGGCCTGTTCGAGAATGACGGGCAGCTCACCAAGGCCGAGATCCGGGCGCTGACGCTGGCGGCCCTGCGCCCGCATCCGGGCCTGCACCTGTGGGATATCGGGGCCGGCGCGGGCTCGATCGCCATCGAATGGATGCTGCGGCATCCGAGCCTGCGCGCCACCGCGATCGAGGCGCGGCCCGACCGGGCCGAGCGCATCCGGCGCAATGCCGAGGCGCTCGGCGTACCGGACCTGACCGTGGTGGTCGGCGCGGCACCCGACGCCTTCGCCGGCCTGGAGGCGCCCGACGCGGCGTTCATCGGTGGCGGCGTCTCTGAACCCGGCCTGCTGCCGGCGATCCTGTCCGCGCTCAGGTCGGGCGGGCGGTGCGTGGCCAACGCTGTGACCCTCCAAGGCGAGGCGGCCCTGCTGGCGGCCTTCGCGGCGCAGGGCGGCAGCCTGCGGCGCTATTCCGTGGAACGGGCGAGCCCGGTGGGCGACCTGCATGGCTGGCGACCGGCCATGCCAGTGACGCAATGGGCCTGGACCAAGCCATGACCGGCCCCCTTATTGCCGGCATCGGGTTCCGCCGCGGGACCGGCGCCGCGGAGATCGCGGCGGTCATCGCCCGCGCCCTCGGTCTTGTCGGCGCCGACGAATCCGCCCTCGCCGTGGTCGCCACGGCGGCCGACCGGGCAGTCGAGCCGGCCATACGCGGCGCTGCCGCGCGCTTCGGCCTGTCCCCCTGCCCCGTCGCCGCGGAAGCGTTGACGGACCGCGACGGGCAGGTCGTGACCCGCTCGGCGCGGATCGAGCGCCTGCGCGGCGTCGGCTCCCTGGCCGAGGCCGCAGCACTCGCGGCGGCCGGCCCGGGAAGCCGCCTCGCCCTCCCCCGGATTGCCAGCGGCGGCGCCACCTGCGCACTCGCCCGCGGCCTGACCCCGATGCCCGCAGCATGACCGTCCACTTCATCGGCGCCGGCCCCGGCGCGGCCGATCTCATCACCATCCGGGGACGGGACCGCATCGCGGCCTGCCCGGTCTGCCTCTATGCCGGCTCCCTGGTGGCGCCGGAGATCCTGGGCTGGTGCCCGCCCGGAGCCCGGATCGTCGACACCGCGCCCCTGGATCTCGACGCCATCATGGGGGAGATCGCGGACGCCCATGCCGCCGGCCAGGACATCGCGCGGCTGCATTCGGGGGATCTGTCGATCTGGAGCGCGCTGGCGGAGCAGATGCGCCGACTCGACGGGCTACGCATCCCCTACACGGTGACGCCCGGCGTCCCGGCCTTCGCGGCGGCGGCGGCCGTGCTCCGCCGGGAGCTGACCGTGCCCGGGGTGGCGCAATCCGTCGTTCTGACCCGCACCTCCGGCCGCGCGAGCGCCATGCCCGAGCGCGAGACCCTGGCAGCCTTCGCGGCGACCGGCGCCACGCTGGCAATCCACCTCTCGATTCATGTCATCGAACGGGTCGCGGCCGAGCTGGTACCGTTCTATGGGCCGACCTGCCCGGCGGCCGCGGTGTTCCGCGCCTCCTGGCCGGATGAGCGGGTGCTGACGGCCGATCTCGCGACCCTGCCGGCCCGGGTGGCGGAGGCCGGCCTCGAGCGCACGGCCCTGATCCTCGTCGGGCCGGCCCTCGGCGCCGACGAGTTTCGCGAAAGCGCCCTCTACGCCGCCGATTACGACCGGCGCTATCGGCCGGGCGGCGCAGTCGGAGGCGGCGCATGAGCGCCCCCGGCCTGCTGATCGCTGCGCCGCGGTCGAGTTCGGGCAAGACGACGGTGACGCTCGCCCTCATGCGCGCCCTGACCCGGCGGGGCCTGCGGGTGCGCGCCGCCAAATGCGGCCCGGATTACATCGATCCGGCCTTCCACCCCGCCGCGACCGGCCGCCCGAGCTTCAACCTCGACAGCTTCGCCATGGCGACGCCCCTCCTCGACGCCCTCGCCGGCGCAACGGCTGCGGAGGCCGACCTCGTCGTGGCCGAGGGATCGATGGGCCTGTTCGACGGAGTGCGGGCGGCAGAGAGCCGCACGGGGGCCAATGCCGACATCGCCGCCCGCTACGGCTGGCCGGTCGTGCTGGTGGTCGATGTCTCCGGGGCGGCGCAATCGGCCGCCGCAGTCGCCCTCGGGTGCAAACTTTACGACCCGCGGGTTCGGATCGCCGGGGTGATCCTCAACAAGGTGGCGAGTGCGCGCCATCGCCGGCTCGTGGAGGCCGGCATGGAGCGCGCGGGCCTTCCGGTGCTCGGCGCTTTGATGCGCGACGCGCAGCTCGTCCTTCCGGAGCGGCATCTCGGTCTCGTCCAGGCCGGCGAAACCGCCGATCTGGAGGCACGCCTCGACCGCCTCGCCGACCTCGCGCATGCCGGTATCGACCTCGACGCCTTGGCCGCCTGTGCGGGCGGTGCCGTTCCGGAGTCCGCGGGCGCGCTGCCGCCGCCCCCCGGCCAGCGCATCGCCGTCGCGCGCGACGCCGCCTTCAGCTTCCTCTATCCCCATCAGGAGGCGGGTTGGCGCGCGGCGGGCGCGGAACTCGTCCCGTTCTCACCGCTGGCGAACGAGGCACCGCGGGCGGATTGCGACGTCTGCTGGCTACCGGGCGGCTATCCGGAACTGCATGCCGGTCGGATCGCCGGCGCGACAACGTTCCTCGACGGCCTGCGCGCCTTCGCGCGGACGCGGTGGGTCCACGGCGAGTGCGGCGGCTACATGGTCCTCGGCCGGTCCCTGGAGGATGCGGCGGGCGTCACGCACCCGATGGCCGGTCTCCTGCCCGTGGCGACGTCGTATCACCGCCGCAAGATCCATCTGGGCTACCGGATCGCACGCCTGTGCGGCGACGGGTTACTCGGCCGGCGCGGGGCCAGGCTCATCGGCCACGAATTCCACTACGCCAGCGAGCTGTCCCCGATGGCCCCGGAGCCCGACGCCCTCGCCCATGTCGCGGATGCGGAGGGCTCCGATCTCGGCTTCGCCGGGCACCGGATCGGTACCGTATCCGGGAGCTTCTTCCACCTGATCGCCGCGGAAGGGCCGCCCTGACGGGGGCACAGGCTGTCGCGAAGCGCCATGTCCGGGGTCGCGGGGGCAAAGCCATCGCGCGGGGACGTGTCTTGCGGCCTACGGAAATTGCGTAGGCTCACCCATCGATCGGAAATATCGATGGCGGCGACGAGAGACCGTCAGTCCTGGTCCGCCGACGCGGCGCCGCGGGCCTGCGCAAGGCGTGCCGCGCTGCGGACCAGCGCCAAAACATCGCGGCGCATCTGCTCGTCCTCGATCTGCGCGAAGGCGCGCAGCAGCTCGATCGCGCCCTGGCCGCTGAGGAAGCCGAACACGTCTTCCTGCATATTGGCGCGCGGCTCGCTCTCCTCGAAGAAGGCGGAGACCGGGACATCGAGCAGGCGCGCGATCTCGCGAAGCCGCCCGGCACCGACCCGGTTCTGGCCCTTCTCGTATTTCTGGACCTGCTGAAAGGTCACGCCGACCGCGTTGCCCAGGGCGGTCTGGCTCATGCCCCGCGCCTTCCTCAGCGCGGTGATCCGGATACCGACCAGGCGATCCACATCGGTAGTCTGTTTCGGCATCGGCTGACCGGTCGGGTCCTTCTCGGAAGAGGGGACTGCGTCCTGCTGCGAACGCGATGTTTTCGCCTCACCGTCGCGCCGCTTCACCGTCCGCCCCTACGTCCTATGCCGTACAAGTGTATCGTGCGACTCAAGTGCTGGCAGCCCGCTATCGGACCACCTCAAGCCGCCCGTTAGTAGGACACCAAGTTGTCAAGCTTCGCAAGTCAAATATTACACCTTCTAGTTTAAGATCACACAACTTTGCAGCATTGTTGCTGAAATGTCGATGTACGATCTCTGCGCGGATTCTTCGGCGGCGCCGTGTCACCGCGCCGTGGGTCGCCTTCGCGCCGGCCGGCTTGTAGGGTCGTGGCTTCGAAGGAGACATGCATGTTCATCGCGATGAATCGATTCAAGGTCGTCAAGGACGCGACCGCGGACTTTGAAGCGGTCTGGCTCGGGCGCGACAGCCATCTGGGCGAAATGGAAGGGTTCGTGGAGTTTCATCTCCTGCGCGGCCCCGAGCACGAGGACCATGTCCTCTACGCGTCGCACACGATCTGGCGTTCGCGCGCCGATTTCGAGGCCTGGACCCGGTCCGAGCAGTTCCGGAAGGCTCACGGTCGCGTTCCCACCACCAAGCCGCTCTATCTCGGCCACCCGCAGTTCGAGGGCTTCGAGGCTATTCAGACGGTCGGCGGCGCCGACGACGCGCAACAGCGTGCCGAGGCGATCTGATTATCCGCGCCGCGCCGGCAAGGCTGATCGCCCCCGTCCGGCGCGGGTACAACATAGACCGGACGACCCGCACCAGTTGCAGATCGTCGCAAAGCATCGCGCCTGAATTGTTGCGGATCAGGCGCCCCGTGTACGATACCCGAAAGATACGCGGAAAAACGCGTCGAAGACGCTTCCAGCATTGATCATCTGTTGCCGTATTTTGCTCTGCGTACTAGCTGGCGCCATTCTGAGATCGACCGGACCGTGATTCCATGAGGCCCGCTGCTTGCTCCGTCGCTTGCATCGGCCGGCCCTGAGACCTTTCGCGTTTCAGACTGGTACAGAGTCCGATCAAGACGGGACTTGGCGCGTCAGATGTTTCACGAACGGCTCCCGGAAACGTTCCAGATTCTCCCCAGCGCGACCGAGCGCCGTCGCAACGTGTGGTCGGCTTTGCTGCCGCGCCGCGGCCAGGCCGTCATGCGGATCGCCCTCTCGGCCGCTCTGGCATTGGCCGACATCGCGGCGATCCTCGCGATCACCCTGACGATGGAACTCAGCTACCATTGGATCTGGGAGGAGGGCTCGGCCTGGGCGAACGGCCTGCGCGGCCTGAGACTCTCGGCTCTGCTGAGCCTCGTCATTGTCGCCACCAATGCGCTGCGCGCGGAATACAATCTCGACAGCGCCGTGAGCCAGAAGGCCAATCTGCAGCGGACGATCTCGCTGTGGCTCGTCGCCTGGGCGGCCGTGCTGGTGGTCGGCTTCATGACCAAGACCACCAACGACTATTCGCGTCTCGTCTCCATCGGGATCTTCTGCCTCGGGCTGCCGGCCCTGGTCGTGACCCGGGGGGCCGTGGTCCGCCTCGTGCGGCGCAGTCTGACCGCCGGTTCGACTTCGACGAGCCGGGTGCACCTCGTGGGCTACGAGGAGGACATTGCCCGGTTCTACGCCAGCAACGAGTCCGAGAATCTCGGCCTGCGGATCGTCGGCACAAGCTACCTGCGCCGCATCGATCCGGGCGCCGACACCGCCGCGCGCTACGATCAACTGCAGGAGGATCTCGACCTCGCCGTCTCGGTGGTGCGCTTCCTGCGGCCGGACGATGTGTTCGTCCTCGTGCCGTGGACCGACAATGCCGAGGTCGAACGCTGCATCGACGCGTTCCTCCGGGTCCCCTCGGCGCTGCACCTGCGGCCCGGCGCGATGCTCGACCGGTTCCCGGACCTGCAGGTCGCCCGGGTCGGCGGCGTGTCCGGCATCAATATCGGCCGCCGGCCGCTCAACCTGGGAGAGATCGTTCTGAAGCGCGCGCTGGATCTCACGGTCGCGACGATCGCCCTGATCGCGCTCTCGCCGCTGTTCGCGCTCATCGCGCTGGCCATCAAGCTCGACAGCCCCGGGCCGGTCTTCTTCCGGCAGAAGCGCTACGGCTTCAATCAGCAGCCCTTCGGCGTGTTCAAGTTCCGCTCGATGCGGGCGGAGCAGAACGCAGTGTTCCGGCAGGCCACCAAGAACGACAGCCGTATCACCCGGGTCGGCGCGATCCTCCGGCGGACCAACCTCGACGAGTTGCCGCAGCTCCTCAACGTCCTGCGGGGCGAGATGTCGCTCGTGGGTCCCCGCCCCCATGCCCTCGCGCATGATCGGAGCTTCGAACGGCGGATCGCCCTCTACGCCCGTCGCCACAACGTCCGGCCCGGGATCACCGGCTGGGCGCAGGTCAACGGCTTCCGCGGCGAGACGCTGACGGACCTCGACATGGAGCGCCGCGTGGCCTGCGACCTCCACTACATCGACAATTGGTCGGTCTGGTTCGACATCCAGATCATGGTGCAGACGATCGTCTCGCGCCGCGCCTACCGGAACGCGTTCTGAGGTCCCGATCGCGGAATCAGGGGGCGCGCTTCTGCTCCCGGCAGGCGCCGCAATCGCCCTCGACCTCGAGGATGCTGTGGGTCGGGGTGAAGCCCGCCCGCTCCAGCGTGCGTTCCAGGCCGCCCTCGACATCCTCGGTGGAGGCCTCGCCGACAGCGCCGCAGGTGCGGCAGATCATGAAGATGACTCCCTCCCCGGGGGCATGGTCGTGCGCGCAGGGGATGAAGGCGTTGCGGCTCGCGATCCGGTGGACGAGTCCCTGCTCCATCCAAAAGTCGAGGGCGCGGTAAACTGAGACTGGCGCCACGCGCTTGCCCGGGACGCTCAGCCGCTCGGCGATGTCGTAGGCGCCCTGCGCCTTGCCGGACTCGGCCACCGCTTCCAGCACCTCGCGGCGAAGCGGCGTGAGCTGGAGGCCGCGCTCGCGGCACAGGGCTTCCGCCCGCGCGAGCATCCCACGGGTGCCGGTTCGACACGCGTCGTGCTCCTCGTGACGGTGCATGTTGGCTCCAATGGCAGATCCGCAGGTTGTCCCGCGGGTTTGTTACAGTGTATCACCGCCGGCACGGACCGCACCAGCCTCCCGCACGGTCCCCGCGCCGGTCCCGAGGCGCGATGAGGACGCCTTGCCCCGCAGACCCCGCCCGAATCGAATGGCCGCGCCGTCCCTGTTCCAGAGCGGGATCGGCCCGCGCCTCGCCCTCGCGGGCACGTTCTCGGCTTTGGTCTGGCTCACGATCGCCTGGGCGCTGGCCGTATGAACGCGCAGCCCGCTCCGATCCGCCTCGTCGGCCTGACACTGGGTTACGATCGGCATCCGGCCGTCCATCACCTCGACGGGACCGTCGGCCCGGGGGATCTGCTCGCCCTGGTCGGTCCGAACGGTGCCGGCAAATCGACCCTGCTCAAGGGCATGGCCGGGGAAATCCCGTGCCTGGAGGGTCGCATCGAGGGCGCCGACGCGGTGGCCTATATGCCGCAGGCCGACGAGATCGACCGGAGCTTCCCCTTGAGCGTGATGGATCTCGCCGGGATGGGCTTCTGGCGGCGGGCCGGCGCCTGGCGCAGCCTGAACCGGCACCGCGCGGCGATCGAGGCCGCCCTCGCGGCGGTCGGCCTCGAAGGCTTCGAGGCGCGGCCGATCGGTACCCTGTCGGGCGGCCAGTTCCGCCGCGCGTTGTTCGCGCGGCTGATCCTGCAGGACTGTCCCGTGGTGCTCCTCGACGAGCCGTTCACCGGGATCGACGCCCGCACGGTCGAGGATCTGCTGGCACTGCTGCGCCGCTGGCATGCCGAGGGCCGCACGGTGGTGGCCGCCCTCCACGACCTGTCGCAAGTACGGGCGCATTTTCCCAGCACCCTGCTCCTCGCCCGCGAGCCCGTGGCCTGGGGCCCGACGGGCCGGGTGCTCACGCCCGAGAACCTCGCCCGGGCCCGCAACCTCTCGGAGGCCTGGGACGAGGACGCCGCCATCTGCGCCGGACCCCGAGCGGGCGCCGGGCACGCCCACGCCCACCACCACGGGCCGGGCGACCATCACCACGAGGACGCCGCGTGATCGATCCGTTCGGGTCCCTGGTCGCACCGTTCGTGGAGTTCGGTTTCATGCGCCGGGCGCTGGCGGGGTGCCTCGCCCTGTCGGTGTCCGCGCCGCCGGTCGGCGTGTTCCTGACGCTTCGCCGGATGAGCCTGATGAGCGACGCCATGAGCCACGCCATCCTGCCCGGCGCCGCGGCGGGCTTCCTGGTCGCCGGCCTGTCGCTGCCGGCGATGACGCTCGGCGGCCTCGTCGCGGGCCTCGCGGTCGCGCTCCTGGCGGGCGCCGTCACCCGCGCCACGGTGGTGCGGGAGGACGCCAACCTCGCAGCCTTCTACCTGATCTCCCTGGCGGCCGGCGTGCTGCTGGTCTCGCTGCGCGGCTCGCAGATCGACCTGATGCACTTCCTGTTCGGCTCGGTCCTGGCGCTGGACGATGCCGCCCTGTGGCTGCTCGGCGGCATCAGCACGCTGACCCTTGTGGCCTTCGCCGTGATCTACCGGCCGCTGGTGATGGAATGCGTCGATCCGCTGTTCCTGCGCACGGTGAGCCGCAGCGGCGGCCCGGTCCACTTCGCCTTCCTGGCTCTGGTCGTGATCAACCTCGTCGGCGGGTTCCAGGCCTTGGGGACCCTGCTGGCGGTCGGGCTGATGCTGCTCCCGGCGGTGGCGGCCCGGTTCTGGGCGCGCGATCTCGGCGGCCTGATCCCGCTCTCGATGCTGATCGCCGCGCTGGCGAGCGTGTCGGGCCTAAGCCTGTCGTATCAGTTCGACCTGCCGAGCGGCCCGGCCATCGTTCTGGCGGCCGGAGCCCTCTACCTCGCCTCGATGCTGGCGGGGCCGCGCGGCGGGCTGCTCCGCCGCCTCGTGCGGGGGCGCCACCTCGAGGCCTGATCAGGGCTGGTCCTTCAACGCGGCCAGACCCTCACGATAGGTCGGATAGGCCAGTTCGACACCGAGTTCATCGCGGATCAGCCGGTTCCGCACGCGCTTGTTCTCGCCGTAGAAGCTCCGGGCCATCGGCGACAGGTCGGCGGTCTCGAAATCGATCTCCGGCGGCAGCGGCAGCCCGGTCAGGGCGGCGGCGTGCTCGGTGACCGTCTGGGGCGCGGTCGGCTCGTCGTCGGTGACGTTGTAGATCGCCCCTGCCCGGGGCCGGTCGATCGAGGCCAGCAGCGTCGTGGCGATATCGTCGACATGGATGCGGTTGAACACCTGCCCGGCCTTCACGATCCGCTGGGAGCGCCCGTCGCGCAACTTCACGATCGGGTTGCGCCCCGGACCGTAGATCCCCGACAACCGGAAGATCTGGACCGCCTTGCCGGTCGCGGACCCGAGGGTGAGCCACGCATCCTCCGCGTCGAGCCGGACCTTGGAGCGGGCGCTACGCGGCGTAGCGGGCGTGGACTCGTCGATCCAGGCGCCCTGCTGGTCGCCGTAGACCCCGATCGTCGAAAGGTAGCCGATCCAGCCGATGCGGCTCGCGGCGATCGCCTCCCCGTAGCGCGCCAGCACCGGGTCGCCCTTCTCTCCGGGGGGCGCCGAGACCAGAAGGACGTCGGTGTCGGCGAGGTCCTCAGCGATGTGCGGATCATCCGCCGTCGGGCCGAAGGCCCGCATGGCGAAGCCGGTCTCCGCCGCGAGGCGCTCGGCCGCCGCGGGCTCGGTGACGGTGGCGCGCACGGTCGCGAACCGGTCGCGCGCCCGCTCGGCGAAGCGGCGGCCGGTGAAGCCCAAGCCGAAGACGAAGAGATTCATGCGGCGGATGTCTCGTCCGCCCGTGGTTCCGTCAAGCCGGCGGCGGCGCGCCATTCCGCGCGCACATGGGGATCGGCCTCGCCCGCCCCGTGTTGGCGGTGGAGTGCGCGGACAGCCTCCCGTTGCAGCAGCCGGCCGCAGGCCCAGACCGCCATGCCGCGCACCAGCGGCGATTCGTCGGCGAGGCGCGCCACGGCCGAGCCCGCGAGGTCCGGCAGGCCGGAATTGCCGACCGCGATCATCACGTTGCGCAGGAATCGGTCGCGGCCGGTGCGCTTCACCGGCGTTCCGGCGAACAGGCTGCGGAAGGCCGCATCGTCGAGGGCGGCGAGATCGGAGAGCGGCGGCGCGGCCAGATCCGCCCGGGCTGCCAGGCGCGTCTCCGCGGCCGTGCGGGCGAACTTGTTCCAGGGACAGACCGCCAGGCAATCGTCGCAGCCGAACACCCGGTTGCCGATGGCCGGCCGGAACACCGTAGGGATCGGGCCGGCATGCTCGATGGTCAGATACGAGATGCAGCGCCGGGCATCGAGGCGGTAGGGCGCGGGAAACGCATCCGTCGGGCAGATATCGAGGCAGGCGCGGCAGGAGCCGCAATGGTCGCGGCCGGGCGCGTCCGGTTCGAACTCCGCGCTCGCGTAGATCGCCCCGAGGAGCAGCCAATTGCCGTGCGCGCGGGAGATCAGCACCGTGTGCTTGCCCTGCCAGCCGAGCCCGGCCGCCTCGGCGAGCGTCTTCTCCATCACGGGGGCGGTGTCGCAGAAGACCTTCACCCGCACGTCGCCCTTGGCCGACAGATAGCCGCCGAGCTCCTTGAGCTTGCCCTTCAAAACCTCGTGATAGTCCCTCCGCTGGGCGTAGGCGGCGACCGCGCCGCGCTCCGGCTGGGCCACGAGGGCCAGGGGATCCTGTTCCGGCCGGTAGCTCATGGCCAGGACCAGGATGCTGCGCAGGCCGGGCCACAGGCCGGTCGGGCGGGCGCGCTGGTCGGCCCGCTCGGCCATCCAGTCCATGGTCCCGTGGGCGCCCTCGGCGAGCCAGGTCGAGAGCCGGTCGGGCAGATCCGGCAGGCGGTCGGGCCGGGTGACGCGCAGGCCGCAGAAGCCCAGCGCCAGGGCCCGGGTCTCGACGAGGCGGCGCAGGTCGGCGCCAAAGTAGGTCCGGCGGGTCTTCAGAAATCCAGATCCGCGTAGTGGGCGGCCGGCGGCATCCCGGCGACCCGGTCGGCGAGCAGGCCCCGGAACGAGGGCCGCGACTTCACCCGGGCGTACCAGTTCCGCGCCATCTCGTCCTCATCCCAGGGCACGTCGCCGAGATAATCGACGCAGGAGAGGTGGGCGGCGGCCGCGAGATCGGCATAGGTCAGATTGTTACCGGCGATCCAGCGACGGCGGGCGATCAGGTAGCCGATGTACTTGAGATGGTAGCGCACATTCGTCCGCGCGGCCCGGATCGCGTTCATGTCGGGCGGGCCGCCGCCCTCTTGGGACGACATGAAGCGCTTCGAGATCTTCTCGTTGACGAGATAGCCCGTGACCTCCGATTCGAACTTGACCAGAAACCAGTCGAGCAGGCGCCGCACCTCGACGCGCTCGACCGTGTCGTCCGGCAACAGCCGCCGCCCCGAGAGGCCAAGGCCGCGGGTCTCGTCGAGGTATTCGGCGATGACGCCGGCGCCGGGCACCACGAGCCCGTTCTGCTCCAGCAGCACGGGCGTCAGGCCCGCGGGATTGATCAACAGGAAATCGTCCCGGCGTTCCCAGGGCCGTTCCTCGAACAGCGTCGGCTCCATGCCCATCTCGGCGAGTACGAGACGGATGAACCGCGAATTCGCGCAGAAGGGGAAGTGGTAGAGGGTCGCCATCGAGGCCGTGGAAGCGGTTCGGTCTGACGGCGCGGCCGGTCCGCGCGGTCGGCCCCGACGCGCGGGAGACCGGCGTGCGGGACTTCGGACCGAGCGTTATTGCCCGACCGTTGCCGAGCCCTTAACACGCGCAGCCGGTATCGGTAACCGCCCGTCAACCCTGATGGGCGATGGCACCGGGACAGTATTGGTTTGGGACGCGGCGCGCCCGGCACGGGCCGGCATGCGCCCGGGCGCGAGGCACCACGATGGATCCGGTCAGCATCGGCAAGGCAGTCCTGCTCGCGCTGGTTGAGGGTGCGACGGAGTTCATCCCGGTCTCCTCCACGGGGCACCAGCTGCTCGTCGGCCACTTCATCGGCTTCCACTCGCCCAACAACACCTTCGAGGTGCTGATCCAGCTGGGCGCGATCCTGGCGATCCTGCTGGTCTATTTCCGCCGCCTGCTCGGCATCGCCACCGCGCTGCCGAACGACCCGAACGCCCGCCGCTTCGTGCTCGGCATCCTGGTGGCGTTCCTGCCGGCGGCGATCATCGGCGGCCTCTTCTCGAAGATGATCAAGGCGTATCTGTTCAACCCGTGGATCGTCTGCGCGACCCTGGTGGCGGGCGGCCTCGTCCTCCTCGTCGTCGACGACACCGATCTCAAGGTCCGCAAGACCGACGTCTACGACTTCTCGCTGCCGATGGACCTGAAGATCGGCATCTTCCAGTGCCTCGCCATGATCCCCGGCGTGTCACGCTCCGGCGCCACCATCGTGGGGGCGATGCTGATGGGGGCCGACAAGCGCTCGGCCACCGAGTTCTCGTTCTACCTGGCCATGCCGACCATGGCGGGGGCCTTCGCCAAGGATCTCCTGGACAATTACAAGTACCTGTCGAGCAACGATGTCGGCCTGATCGTGATCGGCTTCATCGTCTCGTTCATCTCGGCATTGTTCGTGGTGCGACTCCTACTGGACTACGTGTCCCGTCATGGCTTCTGGCTGTTCGCGTGGTGGCGGATCATCGTCGGCGCGCTGGGCTTTGCCGGCCTGATTGTCTTCGGCTGAGGGGCACGCCGACCGTGCGGCACACGCTGGTCGCGGCCGCTGGATCGCGGCCATCAAATATCGGTGACCGGCGCCGTGAGGTTTCCTCAACCATCGGGCGATTGCCTCCGGCAGGGCGTCGTGCGAGGCAATCCCGTGAAGGCGGTGCGGGAGACGCCGCGTTCTGGGACGCTCCGATGGAAGACAGACCGCTCGCCGATCTTTTCGAACCCGCCGACCGGAAGCGCTGGCTCGGCCTCGTCGAGGGCGTGCTGAAGGGCGCGGATTTCGAGAAGCGCCTGGTCTCCCGGACGGCGGACGGCCTGCGGATCGAGCCCCTCTACGGCCCGGCTTCGCCGACCGAGCAACCGGTGCGGGATCCGGGACCGTGGGGCATCGCCCAGCGGGTCGATCACCCCGATCTCGCCGCCGCCAACGCCCAGGCGCTCACCGACCTCGAAGGCGGCGCGGACGCCCTGGTCCTGGCCTTCGCCGGCGCGCCCGGCGCCCGGGGCTACGGCCTGACGGTCTCGACCGTCGAGGATCTCGACGCGGTCCTGAAAGGCGTGATGCTGCCGCTGATCAACCTGCGCCTCGATGCCGGCGGCCGCGGTCTCGAGATGGCGCGCCTCGTGCGCGCGCTGGCCGACCGGCGGGGCGAGGATCTGTCGAGCTACGACCTCGACCTGGGGATCGATCCGGTCGGCGTGCTGGCGGCGACCGGGAGCCTCGGCGGTGTCTGGAACGAGATCGCCCCGCGGCTGGCCGAGACAGCCGCGGAACTCGACGCCGCGGGCTTCCGGGGCCGGGCCTTCCTGGCCGATGGCCGCCCGTATCACGAGGCTGGCGCCGGCGAAGCGGCCGAACTGGGCGCCGTGCTCGCCACGGCGCTGACCTATCTCCGCACCCTGGAGGCCTTCGGTCACGATCTCGAGACGGCCCGGTCCCGCATCGCGGTGCTGCTGGCGGCCGATGCGGACGAGTTCGTCACCGTCGCGAAGTTCCGGGCCATGCGCCGTCTGTGGGCCCGGGTCGAGCAGGCCTGCGGGCTGGAGCCGAAGCCCCTGCGGCTCCATGCCGAGACCGCGTGGCGGATGATGACCAAGCGCGACCCGTTCGTGAACATCCTGCGCACCGGGATGGCGGCCGCGTCGGCCGGGATGGGCGGTGCCGACAGCGTCGCAATCCTCCCCTACACGCAGGCGCTCGGGCTACCGGACGCCTTCGCCCGGCGCGTGGCCCGCAACAGCCAGATCGTGCTGATCGAGGAATCGCACCTCGCCCGGGTCGTCGATCCCGCCGCGGGCGCGGGCGGGTTCGAGGCGCTGACCGCCGAGATCGCGGAGGCCGCCTGGGCGGCGTTCCAGGCGATCGAGGCCGAGGGCGGGATCGTCGCCTCCCTCAGCGTCGGCAAGCTGCAACGGCGGATCGAAATGGTCCGCGAGGCGCGCGCGAAGGCCGTGGCGACCCGCCGCGAAGCCCTCACGGGCGCCAGCGAATTCCCGAACCTCGCCGAGAAGCCGGTCACGGTCCTCGACGTACCGCGGGTCGCCGCGCCGCAAGGTGGCAATTTCGGACCCGGTTCGGCGGTCGCCTGCGATGCCCTGCCCTCCCAGCGCCTCGCCGAGCCCTACGAGGCCCTGCGCGACGCGTCCGACGCCTCTCTCGCCAAGACCGGCCGGCGGCCCGCGGTGTTCCTGGCCAATCTCGGCGCGGTGGCGGCATTCAACGCCCGGGCGACCTTCGCGGCCAACGCCTTCGCGGCCGGCGGCATCGAGGCCCTGTCGAACGACGGCTTCGATGACCCCGCCGCCCTGGCCGAGGCCTTTGTCGCCTCGGGCGCCAGCCTCGCCTGCATCTGCTCCACCGACGCGATCTACGCCGAGCGTGCCGTCGAGACCGCGGAGGCGCTGGCGCGGGCCGGCGCCGGAATGGTCTACCTCGCCGGCAAGCCCACGGACCTCGCCGATCCCCTGAAGCAGGCGGGCGTGCAGGCCTTCCTGCATGTCGGCTGCGACCTGCTCGCCCTGCTGAACGGAGCGTTGCGCGCCGCCATGCGGGCCCCCGCCCCGCCGCGCACCGCCTGACCGGACCGCCCCGCTTCCTCAATCCGCTCGATGCAATCGGAGCCGCATGACGCGCCTCGCCACCACACTCCTGCTCCTCGCCGGCGCGGCGCCGGCCGCCGCCGCAGCGCCCCGGGCCGCCGGCCTGGACCGGTTCGACGGGACGTGGAGCATCGAGATCATCACCGAAGCGGGCACCTGCGACCGGGCCTATCGCTATCCGGTTCGGATCGAGCATGGGGTGGCGCGCTTCATCGGGACAGCGTTCACGGTTCAGGGCAGCGTCGCCGGGAACGGCACGGTCCGCGGCTCGATCTCGAACGGCACATCGACGGCAGACGTGCGCGGGCGGCTCGGCCGCGACGGGTTCGGTGCCGGGAGCTGGGTTTCGTCCGGCCTGCTGGAGTGCCGGGGCCACTGGAACGCCGAGCGCCGCGGCTGACGCGCCGCGAAACGGTCCGGATCTTGCCCGCAATCGGGCACGCGGACCGCACCGTCAGCCCCGTTCCCGACGCAATCATGAGGGAATGCTGAACACGGTTCGGATCCCGACGAGACGCCCGCATGAAGTCTTTGCTCCTCGCCACGCTCGCCGTCCTCGTTCTTGTCCCCTCGGCGCAGGCACGCCCGCATCGGCAGCCGGCAGCCCCGGCGGTGAATGCCGAGGCCGCCGAAAAGGTGCTGGCGCCCCTTCGGCAGGCGGCCACCGCGTGCTTCGCCGACACGGTCCTGTCGAATCCGAAGGCCACCGCCGAGGCGCGGGCCGGCCGCTGGTACGAGGCGGTGGGCATCACCGGCTTCCTCTGCCGGCCGGAGGTCGCGGCGATGATCCAGGCGCATGATCGGATCTACGGGGCGAAGACCGGCGAGCGCTACTTCAAGGGCGCCTACGCCAAGCACCTCGACCAGCAGCTCGCCGAGCGGCTTCAGCCGATGCTGACCCACAAGACCGTCGCCAGCGCCGAACCGCCGCCCGAGAAGGCCACCGAGGACGCCGCGCCGGCCAACTGAGATCCTGTTCCCGAGGGGGTTGGGAATCCGCTGCCCTGCGACGGGTCTCGGCGTGCTCGAACAGCCCCGGAGCGCACGGAGGCAAGATCGGCCATGCCGTACGAACTCCATTACTGGCCCATGATTCAGGGGCGCGGCGAGTTCGTCCGCCTGGCCCTGGAAGAGGCCGGGGCGGACTACATCGATGTCGCTCGGCAGGACGATGACGCCGGCGGTATCGGCCCGATGCTCGACCACCTGTCCGACCCGGACTGTCCCCGTCCGCCGCTGGCGCCGCCTTTCCTGCGCGACGGCGACGTCATGATTGGCCAGACGGCCGCGATCCTGCTCCATCTCGGCCCGCGCCTCGGGCTCGCCGGGGCATCGGAGGCCGACCGGATCTGGACGCATCAGCTCCAGCTCACCATCGCGGACGCAGTCGACGAGGTGCACGACACCCACCATCCACTCGGCGTCGGTCTCTACTACGAGGACCAGAAGGCGGAGGCCCTGCGCCGGGCCGCGGAGTTCCGGGCCGAGCGCATCCCGAGATTCCTCGGCTACTTCGAGCGGGTGCTGAAGGCCAATGGCGGCGAGCGCCTGGTGGGTGGGGCGCTGTCGTACGCCGATCTCTCCCTGTTCCAGCTTGTCGCCGGTCTGCTCTACGCCTTCCCAAACACGATGGCCGGAGCCTTGACGCGCGTGCCGCACGTCGCGCGGTTGCATGCGGCCATATCGCGGCGTCCGCGAATGGCGGCGTACCTCGCCAGCCCGCGGCGGATCCCGTTCAACGAGGACGGCATCTTCCGCCGCTATCCTGAACTCGACCCCTGACGCGGTCGTCGGCTCACCGCGACGCTTTCGCGATCAACAGCGCCGCGAGCGTCAGGGCCACCACGAACAGTGCCAGCGACAGCAGCCGCCAGAACAGCAGCGGGTCGCGCTCCAGCAGCGCCGGCCGACGGGCCTCGGTAAAGGCCCGGTTCGGATAGCGGAGGTCGTGGACGAATTCCGACACCGTCCGGTAGCGCTTGAGCGGGTCCGGATGAACCGCCTTCCGCAGCGCACCGTCTACCCAGACCGGAAGCAGCGGGCGGGTCGAGAGGGCCGAAACGTAGCGCAGCTTGCGCTGCGCCGCGCGGGTCCGCGCCCGGGGTACGGCGTCACCATAGGGCAACCGCCCGGTGAGCATCTGGTAGGCCATGACGCCCACCGAGAAGATGTCGGCGCCGGCACCGGAGGGTTCCCCGAGGAAGCACTCCGGTGCCGTATACTGAACGGTCCCAAGGATCTCCGTCGGATCGATCCGCGGGTCGCCCTCGACGACGCCGGCGACCTTGGTGGCGCCGAAATCGATGACCTGCACGCTTCCGTTCGCATCGATCAGGACGTTGTCGGGCCGCAGGTCCTGATGGACCATCTCCCGGCGGTGGAAGGCTTGCACGCCTCGGGCGAGCTGCTCCACGAGGCCGCGCACTGGTTCCAGATCGGGCGTGGCGTGGTCGCGCATCCACTGCGTCAGGGTCTGGCCCTCGACATAGCGCATCACCGTGTAGAGATGGCTGCGGCGACGCGCCGGCGGCTGGGCCTTCAGCACGTGCGGGTTGTCGATCCGCCGGGCGATCCACTCCTCCAGGGCGAAGCGTTTGCGCTGGGCGGGGTCGTCGCGCAGGTCGAGGGACAGCACCTTCAGGGCGACCCGCGCCCCGGTCTCCGCCTCGACCGCGAGATAGACGCGGCTGCGCGGGCCGGAATGGAGGATCCGCAGGAGCCGGTAGCCGTCGAACTCGGCCGGCGGGTCGACGAGCGGCGCAGGATCGAGGCCGCCGATATCCCCGAGGAGATCGGTCGGCTCCTCCTCGGGCAGCGCGTCGATCCGGACGATCTGGATCGTCAGATTGTCCGGGCTGCCGGCCGCGAGCGCCGCCGCGACGATGGTCCGGGCCGCGGCATCGAGGTCGTCCGCGGCCATGATCGCGGCCACGATCTCCCGGGGGCGGACGTGCTCGTGGACGCCGTCCGTGGTGAGCACGAAGACGTCGCCGGCCGCGATGGCGAGGTTCTGGTAATCGATCTCCGCCCGGCCGGTCACGCCGAGCGCCCGGCCGAGATAGGATTCGGCTGCCGAGACCACCACGCGGTGATCCTCGGTGAGCTGTTCCAAGGATCGCCCGGAGATGCGCCAGATCCGGCCATCGCCGACGTGGAACAGGTGCGCGGTGCGACCCTTCAGGATCAGGGCGTCGAAGGTGGTGACGTAGCCCCGGTCGGCATCGTTGCGATCGGGACCGCGCCGCGTCTGGGCGTAGAGCCAGGAATCGGCCGCCGCGATCACGCGCTGGGCGGCGGTCTTCACCGACCACGTGTCGGGGGTGGCGTAGTAGTCGCTGAGGAAGCTCTTGACCGCGGTCTGGCTCGCCGCCGCGCCGGCCGCGCTGCTGCTGATCCCGTCGGCGAGCGCGACCGCGATCCCCTTGAGGCCTAAGACCGGCGGTGCCGGCACGAGGCTGCCGTGAAAATCCTGGTTGGCGTCCTTGCGGCCGGCGCTGCTGCACTGGCCGATCGAGACCGTCAGATTGCGGATCGGCGCTCCGGACTCGCTCAAGCGGCCGCCGCCGCGCTGTCGGCCCGGCCCCGGTACGACAAAGCCTCGGCGAGATGCAGCCGGCGCACCTGCGGCTCGCCGTCGAGATCGGCCAGCGTCCGGGCGACGCGCAGCGTCCGGTGGAAGCCGCGGGCCGAGAGCCGCATGCTCTCGGCGGCCTGCCGGATCAGAGCCGTCCCGTCGGAATCGGGGCTGGCAACCTCCTCGATCAGGTTCGCCGGACAGGTGGCGTTCGTCGTGGCGGCGGGAAGGCCCCGGCCGGCATAGCGGGCCGCCTGGAGCGCGCGGGCCGCGGCCACGCGGGCGGCCGCCTCACGGGAACCCTCGGTGGGCGGCGGCAGGATCAGATCGGCGGCTGTGACGGCCGGCACCTCGATGCGCAGATCGATCCGGTCGAGGAGGGGGCCGGAGATCCGCGCCTGATACTGCGCCGCGCATCGGGCATTCGGGCCGCGCCGGCAGGCGTAGCCGGGCTCCAATGCCTGGCCGCAGCGGCAAGGATTCATCGCCGCGACCAGCTGGAAGCGGGCCGGATAGGTCACCCGGTGGTTGGCCCGGGCGATCATCACCTCGCCGGTTTCCATGGGCTGGCGCAGGCTGTCGAGCACCTGCGGGGTGAATTCCGGCAGCTCGTCGAGGAACAGCACGCCGCCATGGGCCAGCGACACCTCGCCGGGCCGCGCGCCGAGCCCTCCGCCGACGAGGGCCGCCATGGAGGCCGAATGGTGCGGCTGCCGGAACGGCCTGCGGTTCGAGAGGGCGCCGTCCTTCAACGCGCCCGCCACCGACTGGATCATCGAGATATCGAGCAATTCCCGCGGCCCGAGCGGCGGTAGGATCGAGGGCAGGCGCGCGGCGAGCATCGACTTGCCCGAGCCCGGAGGCCCGTTCATCAGCAGGTTGTGGCCCCCGGCCGCCGCCACCTCCAGGGCGCGCTTGGCGCCCTCCTGGCCCTTGATGTCGGCGAGGTCCGGCAGGGGACCCGTTTGGCCCGCCACCGAGGGTTCCGGCCGGGCCATGACCTGGCTGCCCTTGAAGTGGTTGGCGAGCTGGATCAGCGAGCGCGGGGCAAGCACGTCGAGATCGCCTCCGGCCCAGGCCGCTTCCGGTCCGGTCGCCGCCGGGCAGATCAGCCCGAGCCCCCGCGCCGCCGCCGCGATGGCGGCCGGCAGCACCCCGTTGACCGCCGTAATGCTGCCGTCGAGGGCGAGTTCCCCGAGGACGCAGTAGCCGGCGAGCGCGTCTGCCGGGATCGCGCCGATCGCCGCCATCACGCCCAGCGCGATCGGCAGGTCGTAATGCGAGCCCTCCTTCGGCAGGTCGGCCGGGGCGAGGTTCACGGTGATGCGCTTGGCCGGCAGCGCGAGGCCGGAGGCGATGAGCGCGCCCCGCACCCGCTCGCGCGATTCCCCCACCGCCTTGTCGGGCAGGCCGACCACGTTGAACACCACCGAGCCGGTGATGATCTGCACCTGCACGTCCACCGCCCGGGCCTCGATGCCCTCGAAGGCCACGGTGGCGACACGGGTGACCATAGGTGCCGTTTCCTCGCCGTGGACCGTGCGGCCTAGGTTTGCGGTAGAATCGGAGGGCGCTCAAGGGGATCGACGCCGAGCGGAACCCCGTACCCACGATCCTGTTCACAGCCGGTACCCTGCGACCAGCCGGAGACTGACATGCGTCTTACCCCGCCGCTCCTCGCCTTCGCCTTCGTGGCCACGCTCGGCGCCTCTGCTCAGGCGGACGAAAAGCTGCCGCCCGATCAGCAGGCCAAGGTCGAATCCATCCTGAAGCAGGAGGGCTTCACGAAGTGGGAGGAGATCGAGCTCGACGACGGGATGATCGAGGTCGACGACGCCATCGATGCCAGCGGCAAGCAGTTCGACCTGAAGCTCGATCCCAAGTCCCTGGCGATCGTGAAGCGCAAGGCCGAGTAGGGAGCGCTTGCGTTCGGGGCGAGGCCCGGCCATATAGCCGGCGGGGGGTTGGCGAGGGACGTTTCACTCGCCAACCGGGTCAGGTCCGGAAGGAAGCAGCCCTAACGAGACCGAGCGGGTCTTCGTCCAGCCTCCCACCTCATTCCTAGCGCGGCAGCCCGATCCCGACCCGGCATGGACGCTACGACCGGCACGCCTGAC
This sequence comes from Melastoma dodecandrum, assembly GCA_029817715.1. Taxonomy (NCBI): domain Eukaryota; kingdom Viridiplantae; phylum Streptophyta; class Magnoliopsida; order Myrtales; family Melastomataceae; genus Melastoma; species Melastoma dodecandrum. Next base: position 1,358,526 of record JARUPY010000292.1, on the reverse strand, counting down.
GACGAGCCGGGCCTGCCCGGGTTTCCGGCGCCCGCCGCTGCCGTGACACCCTACCGGGTCCTCGCGCGCAAGTACCGCCCCACCCATTTCGGCGACCTGATCGGCCAGGAGGCGATGGTCCGCACCCTCGCCAACGGGTTCGCGGCCAACCGCATCCCGCAGGCCTGGATGCTCACGGGCGTGCGCGGCGTCGGCAAGACCACGACGGCGCGCATCCTCGCCCGGGGCCTCAACTACGCCCGGGCCGGCCAGCCCGAGACCGGCCCGACCGTGTCGATGCCGGAACTCGGTCTGCACTGCGCGGCGATCATGGAATCCCGGCACATGGACGTGCTGGAGATGGATGCCGCCTCGCATACCGGCATCGACGACGTGCGGGGGATCATCGACGGCATCCGCTACGGGCCGGTCTCGGCGCGCTACAAGGTCTACATCGTGGACGAGGTCCACATGCTCTCCGAGAAGGCGTTCAACGCCTTCCTGAAGACGCTGGAGGAGCCGCCGCCCCACGCCAAGTTCGTGTTCGCCACCACGGAGATCCGCAAGGTCCCGGTGACGATCCTGTCACGCTGCCAGCGGTTCGACCTGCGCCGGGTCGAGGCGCCGGTCCTGCACGCGCACCTCGCGAAGGTCTGCGCCGCCGAGCGGGTCGAGGCGGAGGAAGAGGCGCTGGGGGCGATCGTGCGCGCCGCAGAGGGTTCGGTGCGCGATGCCCTTTCGCTGCTCGATCAGGCGATTGCGCACGGCGCCGGCTCCGTCACCGCGCAGAGCGTGCGCGACATGCTGGGTCTGGCCGATCGCGCCCGGATCCTCGACCTGTTCGAGGCGGTGATGCGCGGCTCCGTTCCGGCGGCCTTTTCGGAGCTGCGGGCGCAGTACGATGCGGGGGCCGACCCGTCGGTGGTGCTGTCGGATCTTGCCGCCTTCACGCATCTCGTGACCCGCCTGAAGGCGGTGCCCGAGACCGCCCAGGATCCGACGCTCAGCGAGACCGAGCGCGTGCGCGGCGGCGAGTTTGCGGAAAAACTGTCGATCCGCGCCCTGTCGCGGGCCTGGCAGATCCTGCTGAAGGCGATCCCCGAGGTCCAGGCCGCGCCGCGCCCTCTGGCGGCGGCCGAGATGGCGATCGTGCGCCTCGCCTACGCGGCCGATCTGCCGACGCCGGACGAGGCCCTCCGCCAACTGAAGGCCGAGGCCGCCTCCGCGCCGGCAGAGGAAGCCCCGCCTCAGACCGTGCGTCCGCCGCTGCCGCCAGTCCCGGACCTTCGAGGCGGTTCGGCGGCGCTGGCCGCGGCCCCCCGGACGGAGCCTGCGGAGCCGATTCCAGCGTCGGCGCCGATGGCGATGGCCGCCCCGGCGGCGCGGCCGGAGCCGGTCGCGCCACCGACGCCGCGGCTCGGGCGGTTCGAGGATCTGATTGCGCTGGCGGACGCGAACCGGGACATCCTGCTGCGGACGGCCCTCGAGCGGGACGTCCATCTCGTCCGCTTCGAGGAGGGGCGGATCGAGTTCCGCCTCACCCAGGGTGGACGGCCGAGTCTGGCCACCGATATCGCTGCTGCGATCGAGCGCTGGACCGGCCGGCGCTGGGTCGTCACCCTCTCGAAGGAGGAGGGCGCGCCGACCCGCGACGCCGCCGCCCGGGCCGCCACGGAGACCCGCCGGGAGAATGCCGCTGCCGACCCGTTCGTGCGCGAGGTGCTGACGCGCTTTCCCGGCGCCGAGATCGTCGACGTGCGCGAGACCGCAGCCGAGGCGCTGCCCACCGCCGAGCAGGAGATCCTGGGCGAGGGCGACGCGGCGCGGGCCGAAGAGGCCGCGGACGAAGACATTTAAGCACGCGTCACCGGGGGCGGCGTGGCGGTCTCGCGGCCCCGTTCCCAGATCCGTTCTCGACACACAAACAGGAAGAGAGCCGCATGCGCGACCTGATGGGCATCATGAAGCAGGCCCAGGCCATGCAGGAGAAGATGGCCAACCTGCAGGCCGAGATGGACCAGATCGAGGTGACCGGCGCCTCCGGCGGCGGCTCGGTGCGGGTCACCATGACCGCCAAGGGTCAGATGAAGGGGATCACGATCGATCCGTCGCTGATGGTGCCGGACGAGCGCGAGATCCTGGAAGATCTGATCGTGGCCGCCTGCAATGACGCCCGCGGCAAGGCCGAGGCGACGATGCAGGAGCGTATGGGTGAGCTGACCAAGGGCCTGCCGCTCCCGCCCGGCATGAAGCTGCCGTTCTAAAATCTGTTTGGACGGGATCGGTCCGAACCCGTCCTTTTCCTTGCGAGCGGAGGAACGGGCGGCCGCTCGGGCCGCCCGCCCGCGGTTTCAGGCGGCGATCGCCTGCGCGGTCGGCCCCGCGGCGCGCACGTCGGCATCGACGTGGCCCTCGAACCGCTTGAAGTTGTCGTCGAACATCTTCACGAGGCGCGCCGCCGTCTCCACGAAGGCGCCCTTGTTGGCCCAGGTCTTCACCGGGGTCAGGATGTGCGGCTCGACGCCCGGGACCGAGACCGGCACCGCGAAGCCGAAATACGGGTCGCGCCGGAACTCGGCCTGCGACAGCGAGCCGTCGAGCGCCGCCGTCAGCAGGCGACGCGTGACCCGGATCGGCATCCGCCGGCCGGTGCCGACGCCGCCGCCGGTCCAGCCGGTGTTGACCAGCCAGCAATCGACGTCGTGCTTGGCGATCAGGTCGCGCAGCAGGTTGCCGTAGGTGCTCGGGTGCCGCGGCATGAACGGGGCGCCGAAGCAGGTCGAGAAGGTCGCCTCCGGCCCGGTCAGGCCCCGCTCGGTGCCCGCGACCTTGGCGGTGTAGCCCGAGAGGAAGTGGTACATCGCCTCGGCGCCGGTGAGCTTGGCGATCGGCGGCATCACCCCGAAGGCGTCGCAGGTGAGCATCACGATGTTCTTCGGATGCCCGGCCCGGCCGGTGGCGCTCGCGTTGGCGATGAAGTCCAGCGGGTAGGCGCAGCGGGTGTTCTCGGTGAGCGAGGCGTCGTCGAAGTCCGGCGCCCGGGTCACGGGATCGATCACCACGTTCTCCATCACCGTGCCGAAGCGCTCGGTGGTGGCGTAGATCTCCGGCTCGGCATTGCGCGAGAGCCGGATCGTCTTGGCGTAGCAGCCGCCCTCGAAGTTGAAGATGCCCTCGTTCGACCAGCCGTGCTCGTCGTCGCCCAGCAGCTGGCGGGAGGAATCGTTCGACAGCGTGGTCTTGCCGGTGCCGGACAGGCCGAAGAAGATCGCCGAGCCGCCCTCGGCGTTGAGCGCGGCGTTGGCCGAGCAGTGCATCGGCATCACGCCCTGGCCGGGCAGGATGTAGTTCAGGTAGGTGAAGACCGACTTCTTCATCTCGCCCGCGTAGGCGGAGCCGCCGATCAGCACGAGCTTCTTCGCGAAGTCGATGGCGATCACGGTCTTGGACCGGCAGCCGTGCCGGGCGGGGTCCGCCACGAAGCTCGGCAGGTCGATGATCGTCATGTCGGGCACGTAGGCGGCGATCTCGGAGCGGTCCGGCCGGATCAGCAGGTTGCGGATGAACAGCGAATGCCATGCGCACTCGGTGAAGACCCGCGCCTTGACCCGGTAGGCCGGGTCGGCACCGCCGTAGAGGTCCTGGGCGAACAGCTCCTTGCCCTCGGCGTGCTTCAGGAAATCCTGGCGCAGGGTCTCGAACTGCTCCGGCGTGATCGCGCCGTTGTTGTCCCACCAGACCTCGTTCTCGGTGGCGGCGTCGCGCACCACGAACTTGTCCTTGGGCGAGCGGCCGGTATGGCTGCCGGTGGTGGCGACGAGGGCGCCGCCGCGGGCGAGCTGCGCCTCCTTGCGGGACAAGGCCTCCTCGTAGAGGCGCGGGGCCTCGAAGTTCCAGTGGACGGCCTTGAGGTCGCGGAAGCCGGCGGCCTCGGCGCCATGGGCCGCGTTGTGATCACCGATGTTGGTCAAGAGCGTATCTCCCGGGCCCCTGTTCGACCGTCGACGCGACTGTGCCGGACGCGGTCCGCGTCCGGGATTGCCCGGGGGACGTCCGTGCGGTCGTACAGGTCCGCCGCACGCAGGATCTCCGCTCCCCGGCCGCTTCCCGACCTATCGCTTGAGTAGGCGGCGAAGCTTCGCTGTCATTATGGGCTTCGTCCGAAGCCCGCAATGTGGACAAACAGGTTAGATCACAGTTGCGGAGGCAGGAACCCCCGTCTGTAAGCAGTCCCACACACCGGCATGTGCGCCGGGATCGGCGAAACGGCCCCGGAATACCCGCATCGCCGGATGCGCCCATATGCCCTTGCATGCCAGGCGCCGACGGCTATGCCCCTACCTTAACGCCGATCCATCTTCCGCCCAGAGCCACCACGAGGCACGATGCCCCAAGCCGTCGCCGGCCCCGAGATCGAACGCCTGATCCAGCTCCTCGCCCGCATGCCCGGGCTCGGACCGCGCTCGGCCCGCCGCGCCGCGCTGCAACTGATCAAGCGGCGCGACACGCTGCTTGGGCCGCTCGCCGACGCGATGCGGGTCGCGGCCGAGCGCATCGTGGTCTGCTCCAGCTGCGGCAACGTCGATACCTCCGAGCCCTGCACGATCTGCCGCGACGCCGAGCGCGATCCCACGACCCTGGTGGTGGTGGAGGACGTCTCCGACCTCTGGGCGCTGGAACGCTCTGGAGCGGTGAAAGCGCGCTATCACGTGCTGGGCGGCGTGCTCTCGGCGCTCGACGGCGTGCGGCCGGAGCACCTGAACCTCGCAAGCCTCGTGGAGCGCGCGGCCAACCCGGTGGTGACCGAGGTCATCCTGGCGCTCAACGCAACGGTCGACGGTCAGACGACGGCCCATTACGTCACCGAATCGATCCGCCATTGCGACGTGAAGGTCACGCGCCTCGCCCACGGCGTCCCGGTCGGCGGCGAGCTCGACTATCTCGACGAGGGCACGCTGACGGCGGCGATCCGGAGCCGCACCGCCTTCTGATACGCCCGAAGCACTACGTTCGGGGACCATTTGACCGGTTCCCGGCCGCATCCTATTCGACGCGTTGCCCGGATCCGACCCGGCGCTGTCCCTGCCGGTTTCCGCCATGACCATCCGCCCGCTCGTCATCCTGCCCGATCCCGTCCTGCGCCGCATCTCCGACCCGGTCGGCCCGATCACCGGCGAGATTCGGACGCTCGTCGCCGACATGTTCGAGACGATGTACGACGCGCCCGGCGTCGGCCTCGCGGCGATCCAGGTCGGCGTGCCGAAGCGCGTCGTGACCATCGACACCTCGAAGGAAGAGGGCGTGCGCAAGCCGCAGGTCTTCATCGACCCCGAGGTCGTCTGGTCCTCCGAGGAGAAGCGCGTCTACGACGAGGGCTGCCTGTCGATCCCCGAATATTACGGCGAGGTCGAGCGGCCGGATCGGGTCCGCGTGAAGTTCCGCGACCTCGACGGCACCGAGCAGGAGATCGAGGCCGACGGGTTGCTCGCCACCTGCATTCAGCACGAGATCGACCATCTGAACGGGGTGCTGTTCATCGATCACATTTCCAAACTCAAGCGCGACCGCGTGATCAAGAAGTTCACCAAGGCGGCCAAGCGCGACGCGGCCTGATCCGGCCATGCGCGTCGTCTTCATGGGCACCCCGGACTTCGCGGTGCCGACGCTGGCGCGGCTCGCGCAGGACGGTCACGCGATCGCGGCGGTCTACACCCGCGCCCCGGCCAGGGCCGGCCGCGGCATGAGCCTGCGGCCATCGCCGGTCCACGCGCTGGCCGAAAGGCTCGGCGTGCCGGTGCTCACGCCCGCGACGCTGCGCACGCCCGAGGCCGCGGAAGCGTTCGCCGCGCATGGGGCCGATGTCGCCGTGGTGGTGGCCTATGGGATGCTGCTGCCGCAGACGATCCTCGACGCACCGCGGCACGGCTGCCTGAACCTGCACGGATCGCTGCTGCCGCGCTGGCGCGGGGCGGCGCCGATCCAGCGCGCCGTGATGGCGGGCGATGCCGAGAGCGGCGTCGGCGTGATGCGCATGGAAGCCGGGCTCGACACCGGGCCGGTCGCCCTGGAGGTACGGGTGCCGATCACCCCCGGCATGACCGCCGGCGCGCTGCACGACGCGCTGATGCCGGTCGGCGCCGATCTGATGGCCCGGGCGGTCGCGCGCCTCGGCGAGGGCGGCCTCACCTTCAAGCCCCAACCGGATGCGGGTGTCGTCTACGCCCACAAGATCACCAACGACGAGGCGCGGATCGACTGGACGGCCCCGGCCGCACAGGTCGCCAACCGTGTGAACGGCCTTTCGCCCGTCCCGGGCGCATTCTGCGAGATCGATTTCGGGAAAGGTCCCGAGCGCGTGAAGGTCCTGCGGGCCGTTCGTGTCGACGGGTCCGGCGCGGCCGGGACACTTCTCGATACCGAGGGTACCGTGGCCTGCGGCGACGGCGCCGTGCGGCTTCTGGAACTGCGCCGGGCCGGCAAGGGCGGCAGCGCGAGCGGGGCCGATTTCGTCCGCGGCGCCCGCCTGACGCCCGGCGCCCGCCTCGGCTGATGCCCCGCTACAAGCTCGTCATCGAGTACGACGGCGGACTGTTCTGCGGCTGGCAGCGGCAGGCCGAGGAACCCACCGTCCAGGGCGCGATCGAGGCGGCGGTCACGCGCTTTTCCGGGGAGGATGCCCGCCTGACCTGCGCGGGACGGACGGATGCCGGCGTGCACGCCATCCACCAGGTGGCGCATCTCGATCTCGCCAAGGACTGGCGGACCGACACGGTGCGAGACGCCCTGAACGCCCACCTTCGCCCGCAGCCGGTCGCGATCCTGTCCGCCGAGATCGTGCCTGAGAGCTTCGACGCCCGCCACTCGGCGATCCGCCGGCACTACCGCTACCGGATCCTCAACCGGCGCAGTCCGGCGGCGCTGACGCGGGCCCATGTCTGGCACGTGCCCTGGCCCCTCGACGCGGACCTGATGCACGCGGCGGCCCAGCGGCTCGTCGGCCGCCACGACTTCTCGGCCTTCCGCGCCGCGGAATGCCAAGCGAACAGCCCGATCCGCACGCTGGAACAGCTCGACGTCGCCCGCGCCCCGATGGCGCTGCACGAGGAGATCGTGGTGGCGACCTCGGCGCGCTCGTTCCTGCACCATCAGGTACGGGCGATGGTAGGCACGCTGATGCTCGCCGGATGTGGCCGGCTTTCGGCGGACGATGTCGCCGACATCCTCGCCTCGGGCGAGAAGCGGCGGTGCGGCCCCTTGGCCCCGTCCGCCGGGCTGACGTTCGTGGGTGTGGATTACGCAGAATCGTAATATCAGCGTTGGCTTGACAACCTAAGGTTTGAAATTTCCTGGCGAACTGACACAGTTGCCCCGTCGCGACTTGCGAGCGATTTAAGGGGGCGCAAATGGATTTACCGTTTGCAACAGAAGTCCATGTTTGCACGGCACTCTCGGTCCTCTCGCCCGGATTCTTCATATCGATCCGGGAAGCTGTTAAGATCCAGCGTCAGGAAATCATTACCGACCTGGCAACTGTGTTCGATTCCGGTGACGATGGCTGCATCCATCTCATCCCGTCCTTCGAGTTCGTGAAATACAAATATTTTGTCGGCCATAAGCGGGGACGCGATCCTGAAATTACTCGCGGCGATGTGCATCGGAGAAATCCAGATTGGATCGATCATAATCGCAAACGCAAGCATTTCTCGATCATTTCGTGGATAATCGGCTGCAGTCCCTTTAGTGCTTTAGTGGGTTTCTCGACATTTTATTCGTTATCTCTCCTATTATATGTCTTGTCATACTACACGACCGCTCCCGACCAGATGATCTGGTCGAACGTAGCTTATCCAAAATCGGGCAGCACCTCTGAACTCTGGCTTCTCGGGATGTGTGCGGCCTTCGCCAGCAGCTACATCACTGCCTTGCGAAACTTGCTTCGCGCGATCAGAAACTTTGACTTGAGCCCCGCGGCGATTGGCTCCGAAACGATCAAAGTACTGCTGAGCATAGCGCTAGCGCCAATGATCACTATAATCCTGACGAATGTTGGCGGCGAACTCGTAAAGCCGGTCTTTGCGCTCATCGGTCATCAGCCCCCCGCGATCGCGCCCGGACTTGTCATCACGGCTTGTTTCGTCGTTGGCATCATGCCCGATGTCGCTCTTCGGTGGGTTGTCCAGCGTGACCAGCTCAAAAACTTCAAGCAAGAGGAAGGAGAAGTTTTTCAGGCGTTCAAGATTACGCCGATCGAGATTATAGACGGAATCGATAGCGACATTCGCTCACGGCTCGAAGATCATCATATTCACTCCACACAAAACCTCGCCGCCGCCAATCCTCTGATGCTGTTCGTAGAAACACCTTTCGGCGTGTACCAGATCATGGATTGGGTCGCTCAAGCTCAGCTCTGCTGTTCAGTTGGGCGCGATAAGATTGTCAAACTGTGGCCGCTCGGTGTGCGCACACTGTTCGATCTTGAACGCCTCGCGACCGATGAGGAGGTCGAGAACGACGCTTTGCTTTTGGAAGTCGGTCGGGTGATCCTCGGTTGTGCATTGATCCCGCCTGAAGGCCTTAATAAGCTTGGCGCAGCTGCCGTCGTACGAAGAAGTATAGAATTGAGGCTTGACGACCCGCATGTTCAGCGCCTCCGCCAGATCTATATTGCGGTCGGTGACCGCCTGGGTCGGAAAAGTAGGCGCTTCCCGGGCGCGAGCAGGCCGCCGTTGAACAGCGTTGCCGACGCCTACTTCGCGTGGCTCAACAAGGGTTGGCCGCGCTGAAATAACCCTCCAGCACCCGCCCGTAGATCGCCGTCAGCCGTTCCAGATCGGCGACCGCGACGCATTCGTTGGTCTGGTGCATCGTCTCGCCCACGAGGCCGAACTCGATCACCGGGCAGACGTCCTTGATGAAGCGGGCGTCCGACGTGCCGCCCGTGGTCGACAGGACCGGCGTCAGCCCGGTCTCGGCCCGGATCGCCGCCGAGACCAAATCCACGAACGCATCCGGCTGCGTGAGGAAGGCCGGCGCGTTGGAGGGCTGGAGATCCAGGGTGAAGCGCACCGCGTTGCCGGCAGCCTGCTCCAGCCGTTGGCGGATCTCGGCGCCCAGGCTCTCGGCCGTCCAGTCGTCGTTGAAGCGGACGTTGAACGTCGCCCGGGCGGTGGCTGGGATCACGTTGCTGGCGGCATTGCCCACGTCGATTGTCGTGAATTCCAGATTCGATGCGTCGAAATGGGTCGTTCCCCGGTCCAGAGGCTCGTCGATCAGGGCCGAGGCGAGGCGCAACAGGCCCGGGATCGGGTTCTCGGCCTTGTGCGGATAGGCGACGTGGCCCTGACGGCCGAGCACCGTGAGACGGCCGGTGAGCGAGCCGCGGCGGCCAATCTTGATCATCGCGCCGAGCCGGCTCGGATTGGTCGGCTCGCCGAGCAGGCAATGATCGAAGCGCTCGCCCCGGGTGCGGGTCCAATCGAGCAGCTTGACGGTTCCGTTGACCGCCGGCCCTTCCTCGTCGCCGGTAATCAGGAAGGCGATGGAGCCGGGGATATCGCGGCCGCGGCGCTCCAGGAAGACCAGCGTGGCGGCGAGCATGCAGGCAATGCCGCCCTTCATGTCGGCGGCGCCCCGGCCGTACAGCATCCCGTCGGCGACGGTGCCGTCGAAGGGTGCGTGCCGCCAGGCATCGGCCCCCTCGGGCACGACGTCGGTATGGCCGGCAAAGACGAGGCACGGGCCACGGTCGCCGAACCGCGCGAACAGGTTCGGCGTGTCGGGGTAGCCAGGTTCGGAAAAGACCGGCCGCTCGACGGTGAAGCCCGCTGGCCGAAGCGCATCGGCGACCACGTCGAGGGCGCCGCGATCCTCCGGGGTGACTGAGGGGCAGCGGATCAGCGCCTGCGCGAGGTGCACGGCACGGTGCGGAACGTCGTGATCAGCCGGCAGCATGAACCGTCCTCGGCGGCGGAAAGCACCGCGTGCGGCCCGCTTACCCCGAAGCGGGCCGCCGAGGGAGCCCCGACGTCGAACCCCCTACTTGGTCACCACCAACTGAACGTCGCCCTGGCGGCGCTGCACCGAGACGGTGACGTCGTCGTCGTAGCGCTGGAAGCGGATGTCGAGGTGCGAGTTGCCGAGCCGGACGTTGTAGAGGGTCACCCCGTCGAGGAAGCCCGGCAGGATCGGGTTCTTCAGCCGGATGCTGTCGCGCGCGTGGTCGAGTTCGAGTCCGAGGCACGCCGCCAGGAACGCGAAGGGCGCGGCGGCCGCCCAGGCCTGTGGGCTGCAGGCCACCGGATAGGAGACCGGCCCGCGCTGCTTCCGACGCATGAAGCCGCAGAACAGCTCCGGCAACCGCTTCTGGTCCTGATAGAGCGAGGTATCGAACATCCCCTGGAAGATGCGCGCGGCCTCGTGCTTCCGGTCGTAGCGGGCGAGACCCATCGCCACCAGGGCGTTGTCGTGCGGCCAGATCGAGCCGTTGTGGTACGACATCGGGTTGTAGCGCGCCTCGCCCTTGGCGATCGTGCGCACGCCCCAGCCGTTGAACCCGTCCTTGCACAGCAGCGTCTCGGCGACCCGGGCGGCACGCTCCGGCTTTGCGATGCCGGTGAACAGGGCGTGGCCGGCATTGGACGAGCGCACGGCGCATTGCTTCTTGGCGCCATCGAGGGCGAGCGCGTAGGTGCCGATCTCCTCGTTCCAGAAGGCTTCGTCGAACCGCTCGCGCAGGGCGCCGGCCTCCTGCATCAGGCGTTCGGCCATCGGATCGTGCCCGAGGAGCGCGGCGAGCTTCGCCATGCCGTGCTTGGCGGCGTAGACGTAGCCCTGCACCTCGCAGAGCGCGATCGGCCCCTTGGCGAGCTGGCCGTCGGCGTGGAAGATCGAATCGTGGCTGTCCTTCCAGCCCTGGTTCTCCAGCCCCTTGTCGGTGTCGCGGGCGTATTCGACGAAGCCGTCGCCGTCCCGGTCGCCGTAACGGTCCATCCATTCGAGCGCGAGTTCGAGTGCCGGCCAGATCGACCGGATCGTCTCCAGATCGCCGGTGACCGCGTAGTACTCCCAGGCCAGCATCACGAAGAGCGGCGTGCCGTCGATCGTGCCGTAATAGTGCCGGAACGGCACCTCGCCGAGCATCGCCATCTCGCCGCGGCGGGTCTCGTGCAGGACCTTGCCGGGTTGGGCATCGGCAGCCGGATCGACCGCCTTGGCCTGGGTTGAGGCGAGGTAGCGCAGGACGCCGCGGGCGAATTTCGGGTCGATCCAGAGCGCCATCATCGCCGTGATGATGCCGTCGCGGCCGAACACCGTGGAGTACCAGGGGATGCCGGCGAAGGGGTAGATCCCCTCGGGCGTGCGGCTCGCCAGCATGTACAGGTCGGCGGTGGCCCGGCAGAGGCCCTCGTTGAACTGGTCGTTCGACGAAATAATCGTGGTGATCCCGGCGGTCAGTGCCCGCAGATCGCGGCGCGCGTCGCGGTAGGCCCGGGCGAAGATCATGCCCTCGCCGAGATCCTTCGGTTCCCGCCGGGCGCCGCCGGCATTGGCCGCGAGCGTGAGCTTGGCGGCTGCATCCTCGCCGACCAAAATGTCGGTCGGCGGTTTGGTGAAGGCGCGGTGCGCCTTGAAGGTCACGCGGATGAACAGGGAGGTCTTGCCGCCCGGGGGCAGCGATACGTCGAAGACCACGCGGCCCGGCTCGATCGAATCCGGCTTGGGGCCGAAATGCAGCGCGGTGGTCCGCACGATCTCGTCGAGGCCGACGTAGCGGAACTGGACCTCCCGGTCGCTCGCCACCAGGACGCCGCGCTTGCCGCGCTCCTTGCGGTCGGTCCCGCGCACCTCGAACAGGTCGCGGAAATCCGCGTCGAAGGTCACGGCGATGCGCAGACGGCGGTGCTTCGAGTCGAAAGAGCGCAGGCCGATCCGGTCGTAGCAGGCCCCGCGGAACAGGAATTTCGTGCGCTCGATCGCGATCGTCTCGCGCGGGATCGAGGTCTCGTCGTGCGCGTCGATGCGGATGTCGGGCGTCGTCATGTCGACGCTGAGGGCGCCGTTGTCGTCCTGCATCACCGAGGACAGCATCAGCGGACGCTGGCCCTCCACGGTCACCTCCAGGCGCGACAGGTAGCGCGTGTCCTGGAAATACAGGCCCTCCGGGCCGGGCTGGACGCCGATATCGCCGTAGGAATCGAGAACCCCGAAGGCCTCGCCGAACTTCAGCGAGCGGAGGGGCCGCTCCACCAGGGAGGTCTGCGCCTCGATATGGTAGGGCGGCAGCACATCGTCCGCGTCCTGAAAGCCGTGCGCCGCGCTTCCGGCACCCGCCGTGGTGCGGGCCGTTGCTGCGTGGGCCGCTGCCGAATTCTCCGCCGCCATGCAGGGCATCTCCGGGTTCTGTGGGGTACGAATCGAGAGGGCCGCTGCATCAATCCAGATGCCGCGGCCCTTGTTCACCTGACGGATGAGTCGCCTTTAAGACGCTAGGCCGGTCCTGGCCGGCCTCGCAAGCCCGGTGCCGACCCTCAGGCCGGCATGGCGGCGACCGGGATCGCCGGCCGCGCGGACCCATTCACGTCACCGTATTGCGGCGTGAAGCCCGAAGTCGGGAGCTTGATCACGTCGGCGCCGCGGCTGAGCAACTCCTCGTAGGCGGCGACATATTTCTTGACCATGCACTCGGCCGTAAACTGGCTCTCGAAGTGACGGCGGACGCCGGCGCGGCTCATAGCCTTTACCTGCGCCACGGCGGCCACGGCGTCGTCCATGGTGTTGCACAGGACACCGCCGACGCCGTCCTTGATCACCTCCGGTACGGAGCCGTTCCGGAAGGCGATCACCGGCGTACCGGCCGACATCGCCTCGATCATCCCGAGGCCGAAAGGCTCCGGCCAGTCGATCGGGAAGGCGAGCGCCAGGGCGTTGCCGAGGAAGTCCTTCTTCTGCTCCTCGTTGATCTCACCGATGAACTCGATGAGCGGGTGATGGATCATCGGCTCGATGACCTCGTCCCAGTAATCCTGGTCGGCCTTGTCGACCTTCGCGGCGATCTTGAGTGGCGTGCCGGAGCGGATCGCCATCTCGATCGCGCGGTCGGGCCGCTTCTCGGGCGATATCCGGCCGAGGAAGGCGAGGTAGCCGCCCTTGGCCTCGGGGTAGTACGGGCAGTTCTCGGCCGGCAAGCCGTGATGGATCGTCGCCAGCCAGTTCGAGGTCGGCGGCATCGGGAGGCGCTGATTGTCGGAGATCGACACCAGCGGCATGCCCGTGAAGGTGCGGTAGACCGGCATGAAATCCGGCACGTCGAGGCGACCGTGCATCGTGGTGAGGCACTTGTGGTTCAAATCCTCGAACATCGGATATTGCAGCAGATCGATGTGGAAGTGCAGGATATCGAACTCGTGCGCCCGGCGATGCACCTGATGCAGCATCGCGAGGTGGCTCGCGGTATGGTCGCGGTAGCCGAGCAGGCGCAGGCCCTCGGGGGTGCAGGACGCGAGCTTAGCATTCGTCTGCGAGTCACCGCTTGCGAACAGCGTGACGTCGTGGCCCTGGCGGACCAGTTCTTCTGTAATCCAGCTGACGACGCGCTCGGTGCCGCCGTAGAACTTCGGAGGGACGGCCTCCGACAACGGAGCGATCTGGGCAATGCGCACGAAGTGTCTCCTGAGTGGCCGAATTTGACGGGGAGTCTAACCCTGCCGGCCTGAGCGGGACATGAATGAAACTGACGGCTAAGGTTATGGTTCCTGGCGCCCCCGCTGTCGCGCACCGTTTTGTGCGGTGCGCTCGCTGTCCCCGGATTCCTCCGAATCAGCCGGGTCAAACGCCCGGTGCGGGTTCCTCCGCCGCGCCGCGTTGGAGGACGCCCCGTCGTTCCGGGCCCTGTTCCGCAGTGCCGGAATGACGGAGCTGCCCTTCCGGGGCGGAGCCAAGTCCCGTTGACCCGGGTTCGCAGCCCTGAGCTCCATCCCACGACCGTTGCCGGCGCGCCGGGTTTCTGTCATAAGCCGCCCCGCGTCGAACCGCCCGGCCGATAGGGCTGCCGTGGCGGCTCGTGCTGCTCCACCAGAAGCATCTTTGCGCGCTCCCCCTCCGATCCCCGCGGGTCGGCCGGACGGAGTTTCGCCAACGGAGAGCCAAATGCCCAAGCTGAAGACCAAATCGGGCGCCAAGAAGCGCTTCAAGATCACCGGCACCGGCAAGGTGATGTACGCCCAGGCCGGCAAGCGCCACGGGATGATCAAGCGGACGACCAAGCAGATCCGCAACCTGCGCGGCACCACGACCCTGTTCGAGGGCGATGCCGCCAACGTGAAGAAGTACTTCCTGCCGAACGCGCGGTAAGTTCTTCCAAACCCGTTGCCACTGACTTTCGTCGAATCCAGGAGATAACCGATGGCCCGCGTCAAACGCGGCGTGACCAGTCACGCGAAGCACAAGAAGGTTCTGAAGGCCGCCAAGGGCTATTACGGCCGGCGCAAGAATACGATCCGCATCGCCAAGCAGGCGGTCGAGAAGGGCATGCAGTATGCCTACCGCGACCGCAAGAACAAGAAGCGCACGTTCCGCGCCCTCTGGATCCAGCGCCTCAACGCGGCGGTCCGCGAGCACGGCCTGACCTACTCGCGCTTCATCGATGGCCTTGCCAAGTCCGGCATCATCGTCGACCGCAAGGCCCTGTCGGAGCTGGCGATCCACGAGCCGGCGAGCTTTGCCGCCGTCGTCGAGAAGGCCAAGGCCGCGCTGCCCCAGACCACCGCCAAGGCCGCCTGATCCAGGCCCGAGGCGAGACGCACGGAAGGCGCGGTTCCCCCCGGGAGCCGCGCCTTCGTCGTTTCATCCCGTTCCCGACGGATGCCTTTGGCACCGCCGTCGTTGCGCGCGGAGCGCGGCGATCCAGCGCCGCGATCCGAACCGAAGTGGCGCGACCCTGGGTCACTTCGCTACGCTCGCGATGACGGAGGGGGAACACCTCGACCGAGGCGTTCAAACGGAAACGACATCAGGATCCGCGCGCTTGCGCCGGGCCGCACAACGCGCGAGAGCACGCCGCGACGGCCGACTCCGCCAATCCTGCTTGATGACAGCGATGACCGATCTCGACACCCTCGAACGCGATCTCCTGGCCCAGGTGTCGGCGGCCTCTGACGAGGCGGCGCTGGACGCCGTACGCGTCGCGGCGCTCGGCAAGAAGGGCAGCGTCTCGGATCTGCTGAAGACGCTGGGGTCGATGACGCCCGAGGAGCGCAAGGAGCGCGGTCCGCTGATCAACGGCCTGCGCGACCGGGTTCAGGGCGCCGTCACAGCGCGCAAGACCGAACTCGCCGAGGCCGCCCTCGAAGTCCGCCTCGCCTCCGAGCGGGTCGACGTCACCCTGCCGGTCCGCGAGGCACCAGAGGTGCGCGGCCGGATCCATCCGATCTCCCAGGTGATCGACGAGATCACCGCGATCTTCGCCGACATGGGCTTCTCGGTCGCCGAGGGCCCGGACATCGAGACGGACGAGCTGAACTTCACGGCGCTCAACTTCCCGCCCGGCCACCCGGCCCGGGAGATGCACGACACCTTCTTCCTGGCGCCCGACCACGACGGGAAGCGCAAGGTGCTGCGCACCCACACCTCCCCCGTGCAGGTGCGCACGATGCGGGCGCAGACGCCGCCGATCCGGGTGATCATCCCCGGCCGGACCTACCGGCACGATTCCGACCAGACCCACACGCCGATGTTCCATCAGGTCGAGGGGCTGGTGATCGACACGAGCGCCAACATCGCCAACCTGAAATGGGTGCTGGAAGAGTTCTGCAAGGCGTTCTTCGAGGTGGAGAACGTGAAGATGCGTTTCCGCCCGTCCTTCTTCCCGTTCACCGAGCCCTCCGCGGAGGTGGACATCCAGTGCTCGCGCAAGGGCGGCGAGATCCGCTTCGGCGAGGGCGACGACTGGCTGGAGATCCTGGGTTGCGGGATGGTCCACCCGAACGTCCTGCGGAATTGCGGGCTCGATCCGGACGCCGTGCAGGGCTTCGCCTTCGGGGTCGGCATCGACCGCATCGCCATGCTCAAATACGGCATGCCGGACCTGCGCCCGTTCTTCGAGGCGGATGTCCGCTGGCTGGACCATTACGGGTTCCGGCCGTTGGACGTGCCGAGCCTCGTCGGCGGTCTCACCGGCTGAGCCATCCGGCCTCGCCGTGGCCACCCGGCTCTGGTCACGGCCCCACGATCCTGTTCATCCGACGGTCGAGCCCGCTAGGCTCTCGAAGGTCCATCATGAAATTCACCCTCTCCTGGCTCAAGGATCACCTCGACACCGAGGCCTCCCTCGACACCATCGCCGAGACGCTGACGCGCATCGGCCTGGAGGTGGAGAACGTCGAGGACAAGGCGGCCGCGCTCAAGCCCTACGTCGTCGCGAAGATCCTGACGGCCGAGCAGCATCCGAATGCCGACCGCCTGCGCGTCTGCACGGTGGAGACCGGGGCCGGCGAGCCGGTGCAGGTTGTCTGCGGTGCGCCGAATGCCCGCGCGGGCCTCGTCTCGGTCTTCGCGCCGCCCGGCACCTACGTCCCGGGCAAGAATATCACCCTGGCGGTCGGCACGATCCGGGGCGTCGAGAGCCGCGGCATGCTGTGCTCGGGGGCCGAACTCGGCCTCGGCGAGGATCATGACGGCATCCTCGAACTGCCCGCGGATGCGCCGGTTGGCCAGCCCTACGCGCTCTATGCCGGGCTCGACGATCCGGTCATCGAGATCAACCTGACGCCGAACCGGCCGGACTGCACCTCTGTCCACGGCATCGCCCGCGACCTCGCGGCAGCCGGGATCGGCTCGCTGAAGCGCGAGACCCTGCCGGGCGTGCGCGGCGAGGGCCCCTGCCCCGTCACGGTCGAGCTGGCCTTCGAGCCGGCCGACCGGCACCTCTGCCCACTCTTCGCCCTGCGGCTGGTCCGTGGCGTGACGAACGGCCCCTCCCCGGCCTGGATGCAGGCCCGCCTGCGCGCCATCGGCCTGCGCCCGATCAACGCACTGGTCGACATCACCAACTACGTCACCTTCGACCGCGGCCGGCCGCTGCACGTGTTCGACGCCGCGAAGATCTCGGGCACGCTGACCGTCCGACGGGCGCGGGACGGCGAAAGCCTCACGGCCCTCGACGGCCGGACTTACGCGCTCACCGACGATACCGTGGTGATCGCCGATGGGCGCGGCGTCGAATCGATCGCCGGGATCATGGGTGGCCAGGGATCCGGCTGCGACGCCGGCACTACGGACGTGCTGATCGAGTCGGCCCTGTGGGACCCGACCAACATCGCCCAGTCGGGCCGACGGCTCGGCATCATCACCGACGCGCGCTACCGCTTCGAGCGGGGCGTCGACCCGGCCTACGCCCTGCCGGGCCTCGACCTCGCCACCCGTCTGGTGGTGGATTTCTGCGGCGGCACGCCGACCGAGGCGCGGATCGCCGGCGCACCGCCCGAGACCGGGCGGATCATCGATTTCCCCTGGACCGAGGTGCGCCGCCTCGCAGGCCTCGACGTGCCGCGCACCGAGATGAAGGTCATCCTGGAGGCGCTGGGTTTCCACGTCTCGGGGACCGGCGACCGGGTGAAGGTGCTCACGCCGTCCTGGCGGCCCGACGTGGAGGGCAAGGCCGATCTGGTCGAGGAAGTCGTGCGGATCGCGGGCCTCGACCGGATCGAGGCCAAGCCCCTGCCGCGGCTGTCGGGGATCGGCCGGCCGCTGCTCACGGTCATGCAGAAGCGCACCCGCACCGCCAAGCGGGCGCTGGCGAGCCGCGGGCTGATGGAGGCCGTGACGTGGTCCTTCGTCCCGCACGATGATGCCGTGCTGTTCGGCGGCGGCGGTGCGGATCTCGCACTCGCAAACCCCATCGCCTCGGACCTGTCGGACATGCGCCCCAGCCTCGTGCCGGGCCTGCTGCGGGCAGCGCAGCGCAACGCCGACCGGGGGTACCCGGACGCCGCCCTGTTCGAGGTCGGCCAATGCTTCGCCTCGGACGAGCCGGAGGGCCAGACCATCCGCGCGGCGGCCGTCCGCCGCGGCGGTGGCACTCTGGCCGGCGCCGGGCGACATTGGGACGGGTCCGCCAAGAGCGTCGACACCTTCGACGCCAAGGCCGACGCCCTGGCCCTGCTCGGCAGCCTTGGTGTGCCGACCGGCGGCCTCCAGGTGACGGCCGGCGGCCCGTCCTGGCTGCATCCCGGCCGCTCGGGCACGCTGCGCTTCGGGCCCAAGACCGAGATCGGCTGGTTCGGAGAGGTGCATCCGCGGACGCTCCAGGCGCTTGATCTCAAGGGCAGCTTCGTGGCCTTCGAGATCGTGCTCGACGCCCTGCCGCTGCCCAAGCACAGGCCGACCAAGTCCAAACCGGCGCTCGCGCTCTCCGAGTTCCAGCCCCTGTCGCGGGACTTCGCCTTCGTGATCGGCCGCGACGTGCCGGCCGGGGACATCGTCAAGGCTGCCCAGAATGCCGAGCGCAAGCTGGTCACGGGGGTCGACGTGTTCGATCTCTACGAGGGCCCGGGCGTGCCGGACGGCGCGAAATCGGTGGCGATCGCGGTGCGTTTGCAGCCGGTGGACCGGACCCTCACCGATGCCGAGATCGAGGCGGTCAGCGCGAAGATCGTCGCCGAGGTCTCGCGCCGGACCGGCGCGACGCTGCGCGCCTGAGGAGCATCGGATGGACCGGATCACCCTGCTCATCGCGGATCTGGCGGCGGCCGAGCACCGGCCGACCGCGGCTTTGCGCGAGGCCCTCAAGCACCCGGCCGCGATCGCGGAAGCGACCCTGCCGCTCCTCGAAGCGGCGGCCGAGGCGCGCGAGCTCACCCCGGAGGAGACCAACCTCCTGTTCTGGGGTCTGCACATCATGGCTCAGGCCCGGGACACGCGCGCCCTCGCGCCGCTGCTGCGCCTCCTGCGGCAGGACGAGGAGAGCCTCGACGCGGTGTTGGGCGACGCCGTCACGGCGACTCTGGCGAGAGTCCTGGCGAGCCTGTTCGACGGCGATCCCGCGCCGCTGTTCCGGCTGATCCTCGACAGCACCGTCGACGATTTCGCCCGGATGGCGCTGCTCTGCGCCTGCACCTTCCTGACCCTGGAGGGCCGGATCGAACGCGCTGCCATGCACGATCTCCTCGTCCGCTTCGATGACGCGCAGGCCGCCGTCGAGGAGGCTCCGGCCTGGACCGGTTGGGAGGAGACGATCGCGCATCTTGGCTTCCGGGATCTCGCCCCCCGGGTCGCCGCGGCCCGCACGGACGGGCGCATCACCGACGAGGTCAGCGACGCCGACTGGTTCAAGGAAGCCCTGCGCAAGGCCGAGACAAAACCCAACGATCGCGACCGGCTCGGCCCCTATCAATATGGCTATCTCGACGATGCGGTCGAAGCCCTGGACTGGACCGCCGAAGGGGCCGGCGAGCCGCAGCGCAACCCGTTCAAGGCTGTCGGGCGCAACGATCCCTGCCCCTGCGGGTCGGGCAAGAAGTTCAAGAAATGCTGCCTCGGCAAGGAGCAGGCCGAAGGACCCTGGATGCCCCCGGGCCCCCTATTCGGCTGACGTCCCGGCGCCGCTGAGCGGATTGTCCGGATCCCAGGCGTAGCGCAGCGTCTCGAACCGCATGGCGCGGGCATCGACCATCAGGAGGCGCCCAACCAGGGGTTCGCCGAAATCCGCCACCCCACGGATAACCTCCATGGCCATCAGCGAGCCCATCACGCCGGCCAGAGCCCCGAGGACGCCCGCCTCCGCGCAGGCGGGCACGCTGCCAGGCGGCGGCGGGTTCGGGAACAGGCAGCGATAGGTCGGGTTCGGCGTCCCGTCCGGGCCGGACTCGTGCGCGCGGATCGTGGTGAGCGTGCCGTCGAACCGGCCGAGCGCCGCCGTCACCAGCGGCCGGCCGGCGCGGAAACAGGCGTCCGAGACGGCGTAGCGCGTGGCGAAATTGTCGGACCCGTCCGCCACGAGGTCGTAGCCGGCGATCAGGTCGACCGCGTTGCCGGGATCGATCCGCAGGAGGTGCGGGACGATGTCCACGTGCGGGTTGAGCCGCGCGACCGCATCGGCGGCGCTCTCGACCTTCGGCCGGCCGAGATCCGGCGTGCCGTGGATCACCTGCCGTTGCAGGTTCGAGAGGGAGACCGTGTCGTCATCGACGAGGCCGATCGTGCCGATCCCGGCCGCCGCGAGATACTGGATCAGCGGTGCGCCAAGGCCGCCCGCGCCGATGACGAGCACCCGGGCGGCCTTCAGGCGCGCCTGCCCCGGGCCGCCGATCTCGGCGAGGACGAGGTGGCGCGCGTAACGTTCGATCTCATCGGGAGCGAGGGCCATGCGCAGGCCATAAACCGCCGCGGCCGCACGTGGAAGGATCGGGCGCGGGAAGGCGGAGCCGGGAGCGCCGAATTTCCAGCGCCCTCTGATTGCGGTTGCTGCCTTTCGGGCCAGGATCGCCCGGTCGTTCCGGCCGAACGCTTCGGCTAACGCGTCAACTCGCAACCACGCGGTGCGGTGATCAGCCGGAAACGGGACCCGCCGCTCCCATGAACCCCGGTTCGAGGGTCCAGACAGCGAAACGCCGCCCCGATCAGGAGGCGGCGTGGTGTCTCGAGTCTGCGTCGATCAGCGCGGCGCCAGGATCATGATCATCTGCCGGCCTTCGAGCATCGGCTCGCTCTCGACCTTGGCGATCTCGGCCGTCTCGTTCTTCACCCGCTCCAGGAGGCGCAGGCCGATATCCTGGTGAGCCATCTCACGGCCACGGAAGCGCAGGGTCACCTTGACCTTGTCGCCCTCCTCGAAGAAGCGGTGCACCGACTTCATCTTGGTGTCGTAGTCGTGCTTGTCGATGCCGGGGCGGAGCTTGATCTCCTTGACCTCGACCGTCTTCTGCCGCTTGCGGGCCTCGTTCTGCTTCTTCTGCTCGTTGAAGCGGAAGCGCCCGTAATCGAGCAGCTTGCAGACGGGCGGCACGGAATTGGGCGCGATCTCCACGAGATCGAGGCCGGCTTCCTCCGCCAGGGTCAGGGCGTCGAAGAAGGGGACGACGCCGCGGTTCTGCCCGGTATCGTCGATCAGCTGCACTTCCCGCACCCCGCGAATGTCGCGGTTGGCGCGCGGCCCGTCCTTCTGCGGGGCCGGCATGGCTCTCATCGGTCTACGAATGGCTCAGGTCTCCTGCTGCAACGACGAAATGGCGGACCGGACGATCCCCGCAAGGATCTCCTGGCCGCCGGCCGCTCCGGTCTCTTCCGGACATACTACGTTGGGGGAAGCGCGGCCAGAGTCAACGGCCCTTGGCGGCGTGGCGCGAAATAATCGAGGCCGTGTCGGCAAAAGACCGTGCGCCGCCGCGCGCGGAATGGCGGCGGCGGCAGCCTTGACTTGGAGTGCGCTCGAAGCCGTACCTGTGCCGGCGTCGTGACGAGAACGGGCGTCCATGAAGATCGGCGATCTCGCGAGGCGGTCCGGTTTGTCGGCCCACACGCTCCGCTACTACGAGCGGATCGGGCTGCTTCCCTACGCCGACCGGGATGGATCCGGCCGGCGGGACTACGACGCATCAATCCTGACCTGGATCGCCTTCCTCGGCCGTCTCAAGGCCACCGGAATGCCGATCCGCGAAATGCGCCGCTACGCGGATCTGCGGGCGGAGGGAGCGGCCACCGGCCCCGAACGTCGGCGGTTGCTCGAGCACCATCGGGAGCAGGTGCGGCAGCGGATCGCCGATTTCCGGAGCTGCCTTCTCGTCCTCGACTCGAAGATCGCCGGCTATGCCGGCTCTGACGAGAGGACCACCCATGACGCAAGCATCTGCTCCGAACCTGAGCCGCTACGAGCGCGGACAACGGGCTTTGTCCGAGATCGACGGGCAGGCCGGTGAGGCGGTCATCGCCTCGCTCGCCGACATCGCGCCGGACTTCGCCCGGTACCTGATCGAGTTTCCGTTCGGCGACATTTATACCCGCCCCGGTCTCGATGTGCGCAGCCGGGAGATCGCCACCATCGCGGCGCTGGCCGCCCTCGGCAACGCGACGCCCCAGCTCAAGGTGCACATCGCGACCGGCTTCAACGTCGGCCTGACGCGCACCGAGATCGTCGAGGTGCTGATGCAGATGGCCGTCTACGCGGGCTTTCCCGCCGCCCTCAACGGGCTGTTCGCCGCCCGGGAGGTCTTCGCGCAGCACACCGTGACGGGACACCCCGCCTGACCCGGCACACGGCTCAGCGATTGCGGCCGAGGAGCGCGGCGTAGACCGCCAGCGTATCCCCGGCCATACGATCGAGGGAGAAATGCGCCTCGACATGCGTGCGCGCCCGTCGCGCCAGGGCATCCCGGGCGCTCGCGCCGAGCGCCAGGGCCTCGGTGAGCGCTGCCGCGAGGGCGGCGGCATCCCCGGCCGGGACGCGCCATCCGGTACGCTGGCCGGCGGGAACGTCCGGCGGCGCCAGGACGGTCTCCGGCACCGCCCCGAGATCCGAGACCACCACCGGGGTCCCGAGCGCCTGCGCCTCGACAGCCGACCGCCCGAAGGCCTCCGGCTCGATCGAGGGCACGGCCACGACGGAGGCAGCCCGGAAGGCCGCCGGCATGTCGGTGCAATGGCCGACCCGCCGCACCACGGCGCCAAGGTCTCGGGCCGCGATCAGCGCGTCGAGTTCGCGCTCGTAGGCGGCCCGGCCCTGGGCATCGCCGGCCAGAACGATGGCGACGTCGCGAATACCCTGGTCACGCATCTGGGCAGCCGCCTCGATCAGAACGCGATGCCCCTTCCAGGCGGTGAGGCGTGCGGCCAGGAGAATCACCCGCTCGTGGGGCGCGACCTTCCAGGCCCGGCGCAGGGCCTCGACCCGACCGGCCCCGACCGCGACCGGATTGAAGACCGCGAGATCGGTGCCCCGGTGGATCACCCGCACCCGGTCACCGGCTTGCTCGGGATGCATCCGCCTGATGAGGTCGGCGGTGTAGCGCGAGTTGGCGATCACCACGTCGCCGCGGGCCATCACGGAATTGTACAGCACCTTCACGCTGGTCCGGCCGGAATAGCTGCCGTGATAGGTCGTGACGAAGGGCAGGCCCAGGCGGCGCGCGGCGCCGAGGGCGACCCAGGCGGGCGCGCGCGAGCGGGCGTGGATGATCTGCACACCCTCGCGGCGGCAGAGCATCATCAGCCGGAGGACGTTCACCGCCATCCGCGCGGGATTCTTCGAGGCCGCCGGGAACTGAAGCCATTGGCCGCCCTTGGCCTGCAGTTCCCCGACCAGACGGCCGCCTTCGGTCGCCACGAGGGCGCGAGCCCCGACCGCCGCTAGGGCGCCCGCGACATCGACCGTCGTGCGCTCAGCGCCCCCGGCTTCGAGTTCGGGAATAATCTGCAGGATCCGCGCGCCCGCCAGCGCTCCGGTCTCGGTCGGGAAGACCGACAGGCGATGGGTCACGTCGCCCGCCCGCGGTCCGCCGCTGAGGAAGCGCATGCCTCCCGCCGGTGTCTGCCAAATGCTCGCTGCCATTGCTCCAGCATCGCCGCCGGGCTTTACGGTCCGGTAAACGGATGTTGAAGCCGCCCCAGTCAGGGAACGACTTCTTCTGCCCGTGGATGGAGATATCGGAGAGGACGATGACCGAAACGGGGCCCGATTTCCTGGATGTCGGCATGGGCGAGACCGGCCGCCGCATCGCAGTCCGGGTGCGCGAGGGCTCCGGGCCGCCGGTCGTTTGGCTCGGAGGATTCCGATCGGACATGACCGCCACCAAGGCCACGGCCCTGGATGCCTGGGCGGCCCAGGCGGGGCGCAAGCTGGTCCGGTTCGACTATGCCGCCCACGGCGAATCGAGCGGCACGTTCACGGATTGCACGATCGGTTCCTGGCTGGAGGACGCCCAGGCCGTGCTGAGCGCCCATGTCGACGAGCCTCCGATCTTGGTCGGCTCCTCCATGGGCGGATGGATCGCCTGCCTCGCGGCGCGTGATCAGGTGGCCCGCGGCGGGACGCTCGCGGGGCTGATCCTCATCGCACCGGCCCTCGACTTCACCGAGGAGCTGATCTGGAACCGCCTGAGCGAGGCGGCCCGCGTCATGCTGGTGCGCGACGGAGTCCTCAGACGGCCGAGCGACTACGCGCCGGAGCCGGCCCCGATCACCCTCGGACTGATCGAGGACGGCCGCGAAAATTGCCTGCTCGGCGGCGCGTTCGAGCCAGGCTGCCCGGTCCACATCCTCCAGGGGATGCGCGACACCGACGTGCCCTACACGCACGCCCTGAAGATTCTCGGCCGTCTCCCCGCCGAGGGGACGGTGCTCACGCTGATTGCAGACGGCGACCACCGCCTCTCGCGGGAACAAGACATCGGGCGGTTGATCGCGGCGGTCGCGGAGATCGCCTGACCGACCGGCGCGCCCGAGGTTTCAGTGCAGGCTGACGGGCTGCAGATCGTGCGCGAAGGCATTGGCCAGCACGACATCGCGGGAATCGGCGAGCATGATCGGTGCCCCGCTCGCCGAGAGCAGCGCGAACAGGTCGAGGCCCGGCGTCAGTTCCGGGGCCTGCGGGAAGAAGCGGCGCACCTCGTCGGACCGGATCGGCCGGACGTAGGCGATGTGCCCTTCACCCAGCGCCGCGAGATCGGCCGGCTTGAAGTCGGCGGGATCCAGATCGGCGGGGGTCAGGGGCGACGGGTTCAGAACGGTCATCAAAAGCCCTCCTGGGGTGGCAGAGCGTCCGCCGCCGGTCCCGAAGGCACCGGCGGCCTGGGCGCTATGTGGGGATCCGCGCCGCGCGATCAATCGGCCTCAGCCGCGCGCACCGATATCGATCTTGCGGACGATCCGGTCCGGCTCCGGGCGCACGAGATCGATCGACAACAATCCGTTGGCGAGGTCGGCGCCCAGCACTTCCATGCCGTCGGCGAGGAGGAAGGTGCGCTGGAACTGCCGCGCCGCGATGCCGCGGTGGAGGAAGTGCCGCTCGCGCTCGTCGACCTGCCGGCCGCGGACCACGAGTTGGCTCTCCTCCAGCATCACATCGAGCTGCTCGCGGGTGAAGCCCGCGACAGCCAGCGTGATGCGCAGGCGTTCCGGCTCGCTCTCGGTGCGGGGCAGGCGCTCTATGTTGTAGGGGGGATAACCGTCGTTGGCGGCCTTGGAGACCCGGTCGAGGGCCTGCTCGATCTCGTCGAAGCCGAGCAGGAACGGGTGCCCGAAAGGCGAAGTGCGCGTCATGGCGGCCGTCATCCAGAAAGCGAGGCCTCCGAGCCCCGGGATTTGCCGCACCCCAAGGCTCTTCGAGCACCTCAACGAAAGGGAGCCCGCACGGGACAGCGCTCCACCGGGCCGGACGGGCCGCGGCGACTCGGTGATATGGCCAAGGGCTCCCGAGCCATCAAGGGACCGCCGGCTTTTGTCCGCCAACCGCCGCTCCACCAAGATCTAGGGAAAAATGGCAATGTTGACCGGGATGTTTGCGCAAGCCGCGGGCCAGCCACGCTTCCGCCTAACAGTTT
This sequence comes from Melastoma dodecandrum, assembly GCA_029817715.1. Taxonomy (NCBI): domain Eukaryota; kingdom Viridiplantae; phylum Streptophyta; class Magnoliopsida; order Myrtales; family Melastomataceae; genus Melastoma; species Melastoma dodecandrum. The sequence goes on along the minus strand of JARUPY010000292.1, from coordinate 1,333,021 downwards.
GGAACTGCTCTGATTTCTGCGCTGGACCTTGATCATGGGAGCGCTGGTGGATACTGCCGCGGCTGACACCGATCCGGCCCGCGCGGATTTTCGATCCCCTTGCCAAGACAAGGCACAGGATAAGGCATTCGAGCCCATGAGCGCCACGTCCACCCCGGGGGATCATGCGGCGCTGCCGCGCGTCGCCGATGTATGCGGCGACGAGGCCGAGATCCTGGCGCTGTCGGTGGCTCGTTTCGTCGCAGCCGGCTACATGACCAGCGACGTGGCCTGCTGGAACGCCGCGTTCGACGGTGCGGAACAGCTGCTCGGCGTAGCCGAAGGCTGCCGCTTCGTCGCCTGCGTGGTGGCGATCATCCGCGCGCTGCGGGCCGAGCGCGAGGACGATTGGTCGTTCATGCCGGCGAGCTGCTGTCGGGTGACCCGGCACGAATGCGCCCTGGTGAACCTGATCAACCGGGGCCGGCGTCGGCTCTGGACGGATCTCGAGGAGGCCGCGGCGGAGATCACTGGGCGCGAGGCTGCGCCCCGGCTCGTGGCGGCGGTCCGCGCGGCCGTCGGTCCGCTCGATGCAGCGGCTCAGCGCTTGGCACCGGCGGGCCGCCCCGGCGGCACCGTGCTGCACTGAGCCCCGAGGCTCGAACCGAACGGGCCGCGCGGCGGACGTCGCGTGGCCGAACTGGACACGAAGAGGATATTTGGCCCGTGCCAGCGCTGCTCCCTCTCCTGGATCTTCGTCGACGCGCCGGGCTCGCCCTCCGCGGTACGGCGGCCTGCCTCGCCCTCGCCGCGGCCCTCGCGCCCCCCGCGCGCGCCCAGGATGCCGGCGAGAAGGCCGCGCCGTTGAAGCTGCAGCTGAACAAGGTGGAGACCGCGGGCGAGGCCTGCCGGATCACCATGGTGATCGACAACACCAGGGGCGCGGGCCTCAAATCCTACAAGGTCGATCTCTTCGCCTTCGACACGGACGGTGTCGCGCAGAAGCGCGTGGCGGTCGAATTGGGTCCGATCCCGCCGCACAAGACCCTCGTGAAGATCTTCGATTTCCCCGGGATCGCCTGCAACAAGGTCGGGCGGGTTCTGTTGAACGACGTCCTGTCCTGTGACGGGGGCGACGCCGGCCGTGAGGCCTGCCTTGAACGGACCGAGACGGACTCGAAGGCCGGGATCGCGTTCGACCGCTGAGCCGGGCGACGACGGATCGCCGACATCGAAGGCCGCCCGGCGCGTCCAGCCGCCGGGCGGTGGGCGGCTTTCGCCGCATCCCGATACGCCGGCGGCGCAGAGCCGCCCGAGACAGGACGCCAGGAGCCCGCGATGGACCCGACACAAGCGCCGATCGAGGCCGCCCACGACTTCTCGTTCCTCGGCCTGTTCCTCCAGGCCGACCCGATCGTGAAGGGCGTGATGATCCTCTTGGTCGTCGCTTCGATCGCGTGCTGGACCGTGGTGTTCGAAAAGATCATCCGCCTCGCCGCCGCCCGCAGCCAGGCGAAGGCGTTCGCCAAGCTGGTACGCTCGGGCGGGAACCTCGACGGTGAGCACCGGGGCATTGCCGGACACGTGGTGAAGGCCGCCATCGATGCGTGGCGCGATCAGGACGCCTCCGAGACGCGGGCCGAGCGCCGGGAGCGGATCGAGCGGGCGATGAAAGGGGCACTCACCTTGGAGATGAAGCGCCTGCGCACGGGCCTGTCCCTGCTGGCGACCTCCGGCTCGACCGCGCCGTTCGTGGGCCTGTTCGGCACGGTCTGGGGCATCATGAACTCGTTCTCGTCGATCGCACGCAGCCAGGACACGTCGCTCGCCGTCGTGGCGCCGGGCATCGCGGAGGCGCTGTTCGCCACCGCCATCGGCCTCGTCGTCGCCATCCCGGCGGTCATGGCCTACAACAAGCTGTCGGGCGACGTGAGCGCGATCCAGAGCACCTTCGCGTCGTATATCTCGCTGCTCGGCAACCGCCTCGCCCGCGACCGCGCCGCGGCCCGCCGCGCCGCCGCCGAGTAGCCCGCCCGCGCGCTGAATCGCTAACGAGACCGGAGACGCCCGATGGCGATGGGATCCATCCGCGCGAGCGATGACGACGATCTCGACGATATGCCGATGTCGGAGATCAACGTGACCCCGATGGTCGACGTGATGCTCGTGCTGCTGATCATCTTCATGGTGGCGGCGCCGCTGATGACGACCGGCGTGCCGGTGCAACTCCCGAAGACCGCGGCCCCCAAGGTGGCGCAATCGAAGAAGCCGCAGGAGGTGACGGTGGATAAGGACGGAAACCCGTCCATCGCCAAGGAGGTGTTCACGATGGACAGCCTCGTGCCGCGCCTGCGCGAGATGGCCGCCGCCGACAAGGATCAGGTCATCCTGGTGCGCGGCGACCGCGACGTGTCCTACGGTAAGGTCATGGAGGTGATGGGCCTCGTTGGGCAGGCGGGATTCACCAAGGTCTCGCTGATCGCGCAGGCGCCTGGGGCCGCCTCCTCCGCTGTGCCGGGTGCCCCCGCAGGGACGGCGCGCTGAACCGATGAGCACTTTCACGTCGACAGACCGGTCGGAGGATTTCGGCGACGGCCGCGCGTTTGGACTGGTCCCGGCCTTTCTCGTTGCGCTTGTTCTGCACGCGCTCGTGCTGGCGACGATGATGTTCCTGCGGCTCACGCCGCCGTCGCCGCCGGGCGAGCAGCAGATCACCGTGGATCTGGCGCCGGTCATGACCGAGGCGCCGACCGAGGCCCCGTCCGAGCAGCAGATGAGCCAGGCTGCACCGCCCGAGACGAAGCCCGTCGATCTCCCGCCCGACGAGGCGGTCCAGCCCCCGCCGCCCACCGAGATGACCGAGGTCAAACCGGAGGAGACGCCGGTGGTCGAGCCACCGCCGCAGGCCGAGGCGGTCGAGACGCCGAGCCAGGTCATCACCTCCACCGCGGAGACCGCCGAGCCGCTGACGCCGCCGCCCGCAGAGGTCGCCAAGACCGAGGAACCGAAGAAGCCTGAACCCGATCCCGCCAAGCTCAAGGCCGAGCGGGAGGCGAAGCTCCGCAAGATCCGGGAGGAGAAGCTGCGCGAGGAGAAGCGCGAGGAAGCACGGCAGGAGCGCCTGGAAGAAATCCGCGAGGCGAAGGCCAAGGCGGCACGTGAGGCGAAGGCCCGTCAGGCCAAGGCGCAGGAGGGTGCGGAGGCGCGCAACTCGGCCTCGGCCTCCCGCCAGAACGCGGCCGGCCGTGCCGCCGCGGGCAACGATCCGAGTGCGATGCGCCAGTGGACCGGGGCGATCAGCGCGGCGATCCACGGGCGGATGAACGCCAATGCCGCAAACGGTACGGGCGGCGGGACCGCCACGGTGCGCTTCACGGTGCTCCGCTCTGGCCAGGTCACCAGCGCGGGGCTCGCGAAATCGAGCGGCGTCGGTCCGGTCGACAGCGCCGCACTCTCGGCCGTTCGCGGGAGTCTGCCACCCGCCCCGGCGGGCGTGACGCAATCGAGCCTGTCCGTCTCGATCCCACTCAACTTCAGAGTGCGATAGATTTGGCTTCACAACGTACAGCTCAGTGAAGCGGGCCGGACGCGCGCCAAGCTCCGTCGCGGAGATCGCGAATAGTGTGCGTTAGCGGACCGAGTAGACGGCCCGGATTCGCCATCGGACCGGGGCGCGTGCTAAAGAAGGCGTGAATTCGTCGCTTTGCGCGTCCGACGACGCTGCAGAGTGGCGGATCATCCGGCCTTTCCTCCCCTCCCCCACAAACAGGCCGGACCCACCCAGTCACCGTTCCGCGCACAGGCGTAGGGACGGATGCGCTGAGCGAGGGCGAAAGGGATAGGATGAGCGACGAGACCGAATACGACCTCGACGAGGAGAATGCCACGCGCGACGCGGAGGCGGAGGCGAAGACGCGCGCTGAGAACCGCGCCGAGCGTGCCGAACGCGCCGAGCGGATGGCGCGGGAGGGCGCGCAGGCGATGGCCGAGCATCACGCGGCGATCAAGGCCGTCGATGAGCGGACCGTGAAACTGCGGGCCCTCCGGCTCGCCAAGGAGGCCGCGGACGCGCAGACCAAGGCGGCCGAGAAGGAAGCCAAGGCCGCCGCGAAGGGCGCGGGCAAGGGTCTGGCCAAGGGTGCCGCCAAGAAGGCCACGCCGAAGAAGACCGCCGCAAAGGATTAGAGGCCGATGGCCGACGATCGCAATCGACGCCGTTTCAGCGATCCGCGGGCGGCAGCCGAGGCGGCCTTCCGGGCCGCAACGACGCCGAAGCCCGCCGCGTCGCCGCCGCCTGAGCCTGTGGCACGCCCCACATCCGTTCCCGGCGCGCGGGAGATGGTGACCCTGCGCCTCGACAGCGCGGTGCTTGCCCATTTCCAGAAGGACGGTCCGGGCTGGCAGGACCGCATCAACGAGGCGCTGAAGGCGCTCGTGCCGAGTCTCCAGGATTGAGGGCGACGCCGCTCAGCCGGTCTTCGAACGATCCCGCAGGATCCGGTTCACCGCACGATCCAGCGCCGACAGGAACGCCGAGCGGTCCGCCCGTGAGAACGGCTTCGGTCCACCGGTGATCGTTCCGGCCTCGCGCAGGGATTGCATCAGGTCTCGGGTCGCGAGGGCCATGCCGATCGAGGGTTCGCTGAACGGCTTGCCGGTGAAGGCCAGCACCGTGGCGCCGGCCTTCACGCAGCGCGCGGCGAGCGGCACGTCGGCGGTGAGGACGATACTCCCGGGTCCCGCGCGCTCGGCGATCCAATCGTCGGCGGCGTCGAGGGCCGAACCGACCACAACGCGCATGATCCAGGGCTCGCGCGGCAGGTTCAGGACGCTGTTGGCGACCACGTGGACGGTGAGCCCGTAGCGGGCCGCGACCCGGTAGGTCTCGTCCTTGACCGGGCAGGCATCGGCATCGAGGTAGATCGGCGGCCTCGCCGCGTCGGCGCTCACGGTCGCGGCACCAGCTTCGAGGTGAAGCCCGCCAGGATCAGGAGCACCCCGAGGGCGAATTGCCAGTGCTCGATATCGCCGCCGACCGAGATCAGGACGGCGTGCCCGAAGATCACCAATCCGATCAGCGGCAGCCCGAAGCGCAGCGTCATCTTGGCAGTCCTCAGCAGCCTGGCGCGCGATCCGCCACCCGACGCCATCAGCGGGCCACCGCCGCACGGCGCGGCGCCAGATCCTCGACGGAGGCCGCCGCGGCGGCGCCCCGCTCGAGTGTGGCGACCGCAAGGGGGGCGCCACGGCCCCGGAGTGCGTGGGCGCCAAGGGACCGAGCGCGGATGCCCGGAGGCAGCCGTGGCAGCCGGTCTAGCAGATCCTGCGAGATCAGGATGCCCACTCCGAGCGGCCGGCACAGGGCCTCGATCCGCGACGTGACGTTCACCGCATCGCCGAAATACGCGATCTTGTGTCGGTCGACGCCGACTTCGGCCGTCACCACCGAGCCGCCGTGCAGGGCCGCCCGGAGCCGCGGGACCGTCCCGAACCGGGTGGTCCAGGCCGCCGCATCCGCCTCGATCCGGTCGAGCACGTCGAACAGGCAGGTCACGCAGCGTGCATCCTTCAAGCCCCGGGCCATCGGCCACGTGATGATCGCGAGATCCCCGACATAATCATCCACGGAGCCGCCGTTGCGGCGCACCGGCTCGGCCAGGGTCGCGAAGACCGCCCCGAGATATTCCTGAGCGCGCAGATCGCCATGCGCCTCCGCGAAAGCCGTCGAGCCGACCACGTCGAGGAACAGGAAGATCCGCTCCTCCGCCACCGGCTTGTGGTAGCGGCCGATCATGAAGTTCACGAACACCTCGCCGCCGATCAGATCGCGCATCCGGATCACGAACACGAGGAGACCGGAGACCGCGAGCGCGTAGGCGAGGACCCGCGCGGTCATTCGCGTCGCCGTGGCGAGGTTGTCCGGCGTAAGCGAGAACATCCAGACCAAGAGGCCGCCGAGCGCGTTGCCCGCCATGATCATCAGCACGTAGGCGAGTTCGGCTGCCACCACGTAGAGCCAGGCTGGAAACCGGCGGATCCGCGCTTGCAGGCCGGCCAGGATCAGGCCACGGTCGAAGGCCAGCACCGTGGCGCCTGTGCAGAGGCCGTAGGTGAAGCCGGCGAGGGGCGAGGCGCCGGCCGCGAAGACGATGTTGTAGAGGAGCCCGGCGCCCGCAGCCGCCAGCAGGATCAGGACCCAGAACAGGCGGTGAGCGGGCAGCATCGGCGCAACTCCAGCATGGCCAACTGAGCGGCCGCGCACCCGACCGGGGTTCCGCGCGGCCGGCGCGCGGGGGCGCGGCACGTGGAGGCGCAGGCGCGTCGGGTCCCCGACGCCGGCCCTCGGACAATGGCCTAAAGTTCAGCGCCGCGGATCATCGCCCCCCATTGCTCATCCCCCCAAGATGGCGCGAGTAAGGCGTGCCGGAGAATGGACCCGCGGAGACACCGGGCCGGCAGGCGCCCGTGACCCATCGGATCCGAGCGCCCCAAGAAACGAAGCGACAGGGAAGGGTGCGCTGCCATGTACGCGAGGAGCTTCGGCGCGACTCGGATCCAGGTTCCGGTGATCGGCCAGGGGACGTGGCACATCGACAGGGCCGAGCGTGTCGATGCCGTCCGGGCGCTTCGGGCGGGCATCGACGCCGGCATGACCCATATCGATACTGCCGAGATGTACGGGGATGCGGAGGCGATCGTCGCCGAGGCGATCGCCGATTGCCGGGAGGAAGTCTTCCTCGTGTCGAAGGTGGTGCCCGGCAACGCGACCCGCCGCGGCGTCGTGCGCACCTGTGAGGAGTCGCTGCGGCGGCTGCGCACGGACCGCCTCGACAGCTACCTGCTGCACTGGCCCGGCCAGCATCCGCTGGAGGAGACGATCGCCGGGTTCGAGGATCTGCGCCGGGCCGGGAAAATCCTGTCGTGGGGCGTCAGCAACTTCGACGTGGAGGATCTGGAGCAAGCGTTGGCCATCGCCGGGCCGGACCGGATCGCCTGCAATCAGGTGCTCTACCATCTCAACGAGCGGGCGATCGAGCACGCCGTGCTGCCCTGGTGCGAGAAGCACGGAGTCGCGATGGTCGGCTACTCGCCCTTCGGCAGCGGCGATTTCCCGGATCCCGCCAGCGTAGGCGGCCGGGTTCTGGCGGGAATCGCCGAGGCGCATGGTACGACCCCGCACGCCATCGCCCTCGCCTTCCTGACCCGCAGGGCCGGGACCTTCACGATCCCGAAATCGAGCCGCGCAGGCCGCGCGGTCGAGAATGCCGGCGCGGCCGACCTGCACCTGGGCTCGGCCGAGATCGCGATGATCGACGCGCATTTCCCGCGGGGTCCGCGTCCCCGGATGCTGCCGATGCTGTGAGACGCGGCAGACGTCGGCGCGCCGTCCGATCGGGACCGGTCGGCGGTCCCGATGCCGCGGCCGAGGCCTGCCTCAATCGCCGAGGCCGAACAGCTTCTCGATGAAGTTGCGATCGTCCTTCTGCGTGCGGCGAGCGGGCGCGGCCGGGCGCGGCGTCGGCGCGTCGGGTTCGCCGAAGATTTGTCCGAGGATCCCGGGCGGTGCGCCCGGACCGGCGCTGGCCACCGAGGCGGTCGTCTCCGGCGCCCGGCGCCAGCGGTTGATGTTGGGCAGCGGAACGGGATTCTGGCCCTTGAGCGCCTGGGTCATGTAGCCCTTCCAGACCTCGGCCGGCAGATTGCCGCCGGTGACCTTTTTGGTCAGATCGCCGTCGTCGTTGCCGAGCCAGACCCCGGTCACGAGGCTGCCCGAATAGCCGATGAACCATGCATCCCGGTAATCCTGGGTGGTGCCGCTCTTGCCCGCGAGGTCCCAGCCCGGGATGTCGGCCTTCTTGGCGGTACCGCTGACGAAGGTCTCGTGCATCATCGCGTTCATCATGCCGTCGGCATCGACGCTCATGACCCGGCCGAGCCCGCTCTCGGCGCGCTTGTAGAGCACCTTGCCGTCCTGCCCCTTCACGGCGGTGACCACGTAGGGGATCACGCCGGTGCCGCCATTGGCGAAGGCCCCGTAGGCGCCGACCATCTCCAGCAGGGTGACCTCCGAAGTGCCGAGCGCGATCGAGCCGTTGGCTTGCAGCGGCGAGGTGATGCCGAGCCGTTGCGCGGTCTGCACCACGGCCTTCGGGCCGACCTCCTGGCCGAGACGGACGGCGACCGTGTTGAGGGACTGGGCGAGCGCCGTGCGCAAGGTGACCGGCCCCTCGTAGCGGTGCGAATAGTTCTCCGGCGCCCAGGTGCCGATCCGGATCGGCGCATCGTCGCGGACCGTGTCGGGGGTGGCGCCGTGCTCGACCGCGGTTAGGTACACGAAGGGCTTGAACGAGGAGCCGGGCTGGCGCTTCGCCGTGGTGGCGCGGTTGAACTGGCTCTGCGCGTAGTCGCGCCCGCCGATCAGCGCGCGGATCGCCCCGTCCGGGCGCATCGAGACCAGGGCGCCCTGGGCGACATTGAAGCGTTCGCCCTTGGTGTTGAGCTCCTCGGTCAGGGTCTTCTCGGCGGCGGCCTGAAGGCTGGTGTCGACCGTGGTTTGGACGGTGATGTCGGTGTCGAACTTGCCGACGTAATCATCGAGCACGTCCATCACGAGGTCGGCGACGTAGTTGGCCGAACCGCCGCCGCGGGCATTGGCGGGCTTGGCCGGCTGTGCGAGCGCCACCTTCACGTCCTGCGCGGAGGCGAAGCCGAGGTCCTGCATGGCGGCGAGCACCTGCGCGGCGCGCGCCTGGGCGGCCGGCAGGTTGCGGTTCGGGGCGAGCCGCGAGGGCGCCTGGACGAGGCCACCGAGCATCGCGGCTTGCGCCAGGGACACCTCCTTGGCGGGCTTGCCGAAATAGCGCTGCGCCGCGGCCTCGACGCCGTAGGCGCCGGCGCCGAAATAGACGCGGTTGAGGTAGAGTTCGAGGATCTCGTCCTTCGTGTACTTGTGCTCCAGCCACAGGGCGAGGATCGCCTCCTGGATCTTGCGCGAGGCCGAGCGCTCCGGCGTCAGGAACAGGTTCTTGGCGAGCTGCTGGGTGAGCGTCGAGCCGCCCTGCGCCACGCCGCGCCGGGTCAGGTTCTGGCCGACGGCGCGCAGGATGCCGACCGGATCGACGCCGAAATGCTGGTAGAAGCGCCGGTCCTCGATCGCCACGAAGGCGCGCGGCAGGTAGGGCGGCAATTCCTTGATCGCGACCACCCGGCCGCCGGTCTCGCCGCGGTTGGCGAGCAACGTGCCGTCGCTCGCCAGGATCGCGATGTTGGGCGGGCGCTTCGGCACGGCGAGCTGGTCGATCGGCGGCAATTGCGAGGCGTGATAGGCGATGAGCCCGGCCAAGCCGATGACGCACCACAGGCCGAGCACGACGGTCCCGTAGACGATCCGGCCCAGCCATGAGCGCCGGCGCCGGCCGCGCCCCGCCGCCTTCGACCGGCCCGCATTCCGTGCCGGCGCCTTGGCCGGCGCCTTGGCCGGCCGCTGCGCCGCTCCGCCCGATCGCTTTGCCACGCCGTCTCCCGTTCGAGGCCGGTCGTCCCGGGACAGGCGCAGGTCGAGATCGCCGCGATCCCGCCCGCGCCCTTCCGGCACGTCGAAGTTCGGCTCAATCCTGCCCCGGCCCTTGGTCATGCATCCCGTCTTCGAATGATCCGGAGCCGCGCGCATGTTCTTGCGGCGCAGCACGGTTTCCGCACGCTAAATGCGGCAGTTTAAGGGGCCGTTATCGCTCCGTGCCGCACCCGCCCCCAGGACGTGCCGGGCTTCGTCGAGGAGAATCTGATGCCGGGCCGATTGCGGCCCCGAATCCGGGGTCTCGCGCCCGAGCCGGGCGATGCGCGACCGGAACAGGCGACGGCGCAGTCCGAACCGTCCGACACTGGCGGCGAAAGCCCGCAGCACGAGCCGGACGGCCTCCGTCCGTTCCCGCTCCTGCACCAGTTCGTCTCTGAGGCCAGCCTCGCGTCGGAGCGCCGCCTCCAGCGCGTCCCCGATATCGGTGCGACGCGCCGCGTCTCCGCGCGCGGCCTCCAACGCGATCCGGCATTCCTGCAATGCGCTGAGCAGCAGGAGTTCCTGCGCGGACGCATCCCTCATCTCGGCCTCCCTGGGCACCGGCCCATTGCGCGCGTCACCCGATCACCGCGCCGGCATCGCACAGGACGACCGCCGGTTGCGAGGCCCTCGCGAGCACGGCCACTGGCCCGACGTCCGCATCCGGATTATGCGGCTCGGCGACCGCCAACCAGAGGGAATCGGGGCGTGCGCAAACGGATCATTCTGGCCCTGGGGGCTGTGTCGCTCGGATCGGGCCCTGTGGTGCCTGCCGCGGTTCAGGCCTATCAGCTCGACACGGTGAACCTGATCGCGTGCGCCCAGGAAGGGGGCGTCTGCCGGATGCCCTACCCGACCAACGTTTATTTCGGCGTGCCCGGCCGGACCAACGGCCGGCCCTTCCCGCAGGGCGGCGTCATCCCCTGCAACGCCCAGACCTTCGGCGATCCGGCCCCGGGCCAGCCGAAGAGCTGCTGGTACGCGCCCCGCATCTCCGCGGGCGGCGGAAACGATCGCGGCGGCTATGATCGCGATCGCCGGGACTACGACGACGAACCGCGCCGCGACGTCTACCGTTACGGCCGGGACTACGATCGGCCGCCGGCGCGCCGCCCGTACGATGAGGATTACGGGCCGTCGCGCCGCCGCTATCGCGACGCGCCGGACGATGATTGATCCGGGAACCTGCAGGGACAGCACGCGTCGATATTCGGCCTGTTAACCGCCCCTCGGCATCGTCCCTGCGAGCCCGATTGGAACCTGCGGGCTCGCGCGCGTTCGAGGAGAGGCTGATGACGGAGGATCGCCGCAGCGCTTTCCGGAAGAACGCCTTCACGTTCGGAACCGTGCTGCTGGCCTGCGGGGAGGTCGGCTGTCGCGTCTGGGACGTGACCGAGACGGGCGCCCAGATCGAGGTGGAGGACGACCTGCGCGTGCCGGATCGTTTTTCGATGCGCTTGAGCGAGGGGGGCGACGCCCGGCAGGCCGCCGTCGCGTGGCGGCGGAGCCGCCGGATCGGCATCGCCTTCGAGGGCTGACCCGGCGGTTCAGGTCGCCGGAAGCGCCGAACGCGGCCGCGCGCCGGCCGGCGCGATCCGGAACCGACCCGGACGGACGAACAGGAAGTCGAGGCGCGTGCCGCGCACGAGCCGCTCGAGCGCCAGCGGCAGCAGCACGGCCGCCGCCATGACGATGAGGCTCGCGACGCCGATATCGGCGATCGCACCCGTGCGGACGAGGATCTCCCGCACCGCGGCCATCGGAATCGCGAAGGCCAGATAGATGACGATCGAGCGTTGCCCGCAGGTGCGGATCGCTTCGGCGATGGGTCCACCGGCCCGGCCGATCAGCGCGGCCGCGACCACGATCGCCAGTGCACCGGCCGCACCGAGGGCGAGGCTCACCAGCGGCAGGCTGGCGAGGGTCGGATACGCCGGATCGGTCGACGGCGCCAGGGCGAACCAGCCCTCGACGGCCGCCCAGGCGGTCAGGCCTGCGAGGGCGAGGCCGACCCGCGCCCGCGCGGTGTCGGCCAATGCGAAGATCCGGTCGGCGAACAGGTATCCGGCCACGAAGTAGACGTAGCGGGCGCAGAATTCTTCGATCAGGGTCGAGCCGCTGTGGATGCCGGCGATCTGCAGCAGCGCAGCCGCGGTCAGCAGGACACCGCCCGGCACGCGGCGCAGCAGCTTGGTCACCACCGAGAACACCGCCAGCAGGTAGATGAACCACAGGCTCGAATAGGGCTCGATCAAGCCGTGCGCGAGATGCGCCGCGAAGTCCGCCGGGCCGCCGTCGCCGACGATCTTGCCGTACCGGGCCGCCGACTGGATCACCAGCCAGAGCAGGTAGAAATAGGCGAAATGGACCACGCGCCGGTCTGAGAACAGGCGCCAGTCCCGGTCGATCACCCGCCCCACGAACAGGCCCGAGAGCAGGAAGAAATCCGGGATCCGGAACGGCTTGGCGAAGGCGACCACCGGGTGCAGGAAGCCCTCGCCGCCCATGGCCTCGCCCGTGCCGGTCACCGCATGCATCATCACGACCAGAACGATGCAGATCCCCTTGGCGATATCGACCCAGGCGAGCCGGCCTGCCGCCTCAACTGCCTCACCCATCGATCCGGCTCCCGCGATCGGATCATCCTGACGCGACAAGGTTGACGGGATCGCGCCACGCGGCGGACGACCTGCCGACGTGCCGAATACCCGGTAAACGCCGGCGCTCGGCCGGCATGGTTGCTCAAGTCCGGCGCTTCGCCCCGCGCCGATCGCGCGTCATCCGTGTGGCGGCGTGGAAGTCGTCGGGCTTGCCGCGGACCCAGGCGAGGAACCGGGCAATCTCCGGATCGGTCCGCAGGGCCTCAACGTCGGCGAGGCGCTTGGCGATCTCGGCCTCGCTGTAACGAGCGTGAATGGCCGAATGGCAGATCTGGTGCAGCCGCACGGTGCCGCGATGGGTGCCGCCCTTCAGCTTCGGCGTCAGATGATGAAGGCTCGAGCGGGCACGGGGCGGGATGGGCCGTTCGCAGAGCGGGCAGACCGGATCCGAACGCGCCCCAGGTCCCTCCGCTTCCGGATCATCGGCGCTCCAGCGCCGGGAGCGCCTGCCGACCATCCGCCCTCTCCTCCCCTTCCCTTCGTCATCGCGCGGCCGCGTCCGTCCGCGCGCAGGCCGCGTCGAGGCCACCGCGAAACAGCGCCTCGGCCTCGCTGTCCCGGACACCCAGGATCGAGACGTGGTCGCCCGCGATCATCGCGATCCGCGCCCGGGGTCCCGCCGTGCGGGCCAGAGCGAGGGCCAGCTTGGCCGGAACCACCGTGTCGTCTCGGCCCTGGACGATCAGGATCGGTGCGATCTTGGAGCGGATGCGCAGGTCTGAACGATAGGTGTCGCGCAGGAGCCAGGATGGTGCCAGCGGGACATGCAGCCGCACGGCGTGGATCATGGAGTCGAAGGGCGCCTCCAGATAGAGGCCGATCGGCGATGTCCGCGCGCCGACGGCGACCGCGATGGCGGCGCCGAGGGAGTGGCCGTGGAGCAGGATCGGCGCACCCGGTGCCCGCGCCGCGGCGGCCGCAACGGCCGCGACACCGTCGCGGATCAGACCGTCCTCGCTCGGCGTTCCAGTCGATCCGGCATACCCGCGATAGGCAGGCGCCAGCACGCCCCACCCACCCGCGCGCCATGGTCCCGCGGCGAAGCGGGCCGCATGCGGCTCGGGCTGTGAGCCGTTGCCGTGAAAGCTGACGACCACGGCGCACCCCGGTGCCGGCGGCCTCCAGAGGGCGTGCAGCCGTTCCCCATCCTCGGTGACCACGGTGATCGCCGCGACACCCGCGGGCGGGACTTGGCTCATCGGAGGCCGGAACGCGCCCGGATAGAGGAAGCGCCTCTGGTTGAGCGCCAGTGCGGCCAGAGCCGCGCCGTAGAGCAGCGCGATCGCGAAGCCGAGGCCGATCAGAAGACGCATATTGGAGCAGGGATGGCGGGCGGGCGACGGAAGGATTGGATCTTTCCCCTACGGCTCCGACCCTGCATTGACAAAGGCTTCTCCGAGCCCGAGTCTTGAACCGTTCCGAGGGGGGCCCTGCAGGGGGCTGAGATTGGGCATTCGGCCCTGACCCTTGAACCTGATCCGGCTCATACCGGCGGAGGGACGGGAACCTGCGGTCGCGCGCCTGCGGCCGACTCTCTTCTCACCCATCGCGTGGACCGGACCGCTCCAGAGCGAGGAGAGGCCCACGATGAACGCACCCGTTCTTCCCAAGGACGTGACAGGCAACCCCGAGGCCGTGACGACCGGTCCGGTCACCGGATCGCGCAAGGTCTATGCGAGCCCGGCCGGGCGGCCGGACATCCGCGTACCCTATCGCGAGATCGCCCTCTCCGACCCCAAGGAGGCGCCGGTGCGGGTCTACGACCCGTCGGGCCCCTATACCGAGACCGATGCGCGCATCGACCTCAACGCCGGCTTGGCCCTCGTGCGCGAGGCCTGGATCGCGGCCCGCGGCTACGCCACCGTCGAGCCCCGGGCGGTCAAGCCCGAGGATAACGGTTTCGCCGGCGACAAGCTCGTGGCCCCCTGCCCCGCCGAGCGGACGATCCGCAAGGCCGCGCCCGGCCAGATGGTGACGCAGTACGAGTTCGCCCGCGCCGGGATCATCACAGAAGAGATGATCTACGTCGCCCACCGCGAGAACGCCTGCCGCGAGCAGATGCTGGAGGGTGCCGAGGCCGCGCTTGCCGACGGCCAGAGCTTCGGCGCCGCGGTGCCACCCTTCATCACCCCCGAATTCGTGCGCGACGAGATCGCCCGCGGCCGGGCGATCATCCCGGCCAACATCAACCACACCGAGCTGGAGCCGATGGCGATCGGCCGCAACTTCCTGGTCAAGATCAACGCCAATATCGGCAACTCGGCGGTCACGTCGTCAGCGGCCGAGGAGGTCGAGAAGCTGGTCTGGTCGATCCGCTGGGGCGCCGACACGGTCATGGACCTGTCGACCGGCCGCAACATCCACAACATCCGCTCGTGGATCATCCGCAACAGCCCGGTCCCGATCGGCACCGTGCCGATCTATCAGGCGCTGGAGAAGGTCGGCGGCGACCCGCTCAAGCTCGATTGGGAGGTCTTCAAGGACACGCTGATCGAGCAGGCCGAGCAGGGCGTCGACTATTTCACGATCCATGCCGGCGTGCGGCTCGCCCACGTGCCGCTGACCGCAAGGCGCGTCACCGGCATCGTCTCGCGCGGCGGCTCGATCATGGCGCGCTGGTGCCTCGCCGGGCACCGGGAATCGTTCCTCTACGAGCGGTTCGACGAGATCTGCGACATCATGCGGGCCTACGACGTGTCGTTCTCCCTGGGCGACGGCCTCCGCCCCGGCTCGATCGCCGACGCCAACGACGCCGCGCAGTTCGGCGAGCTGGAGACGCTGGGCGAGCTGACCAAGGTCGCCTGGGACAAGGGCTGCCAGGTGATGATCGAGGGCCCCGGCCACGTGCCGATGCACAAGATCAAGGTCAACATGGACAAGCAGCTCCGCGAATGCGGCGAGGCGCCGTTCTACACCCTCGGCCCGCTGACCACCGACATCGCCCCGGGCTACGACCACATCACCAGCGGCATCGGCGCGGCGATGATCGGCTGGTTCGGCACGGCGATGCTCTGCTACGTCACGCCCAAGGAGCACCTCGGCCTGCCCGACCGCGACGATGTCAAGGTGGGCGTGGTGACCTACAAGCTCGCCGCCCACGCCGCCGACCTCGCCAAGGGCCACCCCGCCGCCAAGCTGCGCGACGACGCGCTCAGCCGCGCCCGCTTCGACTTCCGCTGGGAGGACCAGTTCAATCTGGGCCTCGATCCGGATACGGCCCGCCGCTTCCACGACGAGACCCTGCCCAAGGACGCCCACAAGGTCGCGCATTTCTGCTCGATGTGCGGGCCGAAATTCTGCTCGATGAAGATCACGCAGGATCTGCGTGCCGAGGTACTGGCGATGGAGGAGGCCGGCGAGGTCGTGGGCGCGGCGCCCGCGATGTCGAAGGCCGAGGCCGAGGCCGGCATGAAGGCGAAGTCGCAGGAATTCCTGGCCGAGGGCGGGAAGCTCTACGTCGACGCCGCCGAGTGAGCGGGTGGCGCGCCCAGGTCTACTCGGACCCGGGCGTGATGCCGCGCCGGAAGACCTACTCTTTGGTCGTCCCGCGATTGGAAGGACGCGCTCCCGTCATCACGAGCGCAGCAATGTGACCCCGGGACGTGCGACTTCCGCGCAGGTCGCGCTGCCTGGACGGCTTGCGCTTGCAAGACGGCGATCGGCGCCGTCGTCAAAAAGGAATCCTGTCGGAACGCGAAAGTCCCGCGCATTTGTATTTGCGCGCTCACGCAATCTTCACCCCAGGATCGAACGACGCGTCGGAACCGGTGGATGAGCGGCCACCATTAAGCGACGCTTAGGCAGGTTCCGACTGAATCCTTCGATCACAGGATCGCAGGAGATCAGCCATGGAGATCCGCCCGCTCAGCATCCCGACGCCCGGACCGCAGGGCCTCGACGCGCTCGGAGCGACAGCCGCCTCCGCGGCGCCGCAGGAAACATCGCAGCCGACAGCCCCCACCCTCGAACCGGCGGTGAAGCTCGACATCGGCGCGAACGGCAACAAGGCGCGCTTCATCCAGGATCCGGACACGAGCGCGATCGTCTTCCAGGTCGTCGATCCCTCCTCCGGCAACGTCTTGGAGCAGTTGCCCAGCGAGACGGCACTGCGGAATCGCGCCTACGATTCCGCGCGCGGCATGCACGGGTCGCAGTCCGGCAACCTATCCCGGGTGGCCTGACACGCCTTCAGGCCCGCAGGCGACGGACGCCCGTATCCGGTGCGGCTTTCCCGAGGCCGTACTGCGCCAGCGACAGGACCGTCACCGGCTCGTCCCGCCGCGCGACGACGACGCTGTTCTCCGCCACCGGAGTCCATGTCCCGTGGTCGCGGTCGAGGGGCTCCGAGGCGATGACGACGCCGCCCTCAGAGGCGCGGTAGTATAAAGAATTGGCCTTGTCGTTGGCGGCATAGCGGAAGGCATAGAGGTCCCGGCCGTTGGCCAGCGCGGCCGTGAACCGGAACGGATGCTCGCCCGCCAACGCGCTCAGCCGGGCCAGCGCGCGCGTCGTCGCCTCCACGGGATCGCGCCGCGGCCCGTCACCCATCAACCCGCAGCCGAGGAGCCCGAGGAAGATCGCTTCGGAATCGGTCGTTCCGGCCCGCGATGGATAGAGCGCATCGGGGATCATCGCCTCGACCGGCCGGCGCAGGCGGCTCCAGTCGGCGATGTAGCCGTTGTGCATGAACAGCCATTCGCCGCAGGCGAAGGGGTGGCAGTTCGGCCGCGTGATCGGCGTGCCGGTCGCCGCGCGCACATGCGCGAAGAAGAGGTGCGAGCGCAGGTGCCGGCAGAGGCTGCGCAGATTGTCGTCCGACCAGGCCGGCTGCACCTCGCGGTAGCGGCCCGGCTCGGCATGGTCGCCGTACCAGCCGAGGCCGAACCCGTCCCCGTTCAGCGCGGCCGTCGATTCGAGCGCCGCGATGCTTTGGGCGACGAGCGAGTGGGCCGGCTCCGTGACGTAGTTTTCCAACGGGATCGTGGGGCCGGCATAGGCGATCCAGCGACACATCGACGGGCTTCTCCGGTGTCGGTCGCGGGTCTGATCCGGGACGATCGTGGACAAAGCGCGGCACCTTGAGCGCCGCATCGATCACGATCCCTCGCGAGAGCCGCGCCGTGGGGATGGCCGTCAGATCCCGTGCATCTGCAGCCAGCTCTCCAGGAGGGCGACCTGCCACAGCTTCGAATTGCCCTTGGGCGTCAGCGTGCCGTCCGGGTCGGCGAGCAGGTGGTCGACATAGGCGCGGTTGAAGATGCCGCGGGCGCGGGCCTCGGGTCGGTCCAGGACGTCGCGGACGAAATCTAGGAACGGCCCGCGGATATGCTTCAGGGCGGGGACCGGGAAGTAGCCCTTCTCGCGGTCGATCACCTCGGCGGGCACGACCGCACGCGCCGCCTCCTTCAGGATGTACTTGCCGCCGCCCTTGACCTTCAGCTCGGACGGGATGCGGGCGGCGAGCTCGACCAGCTCGTGATCGAGAAACGGCACGCGCGCCTCGAGCCCGAAGGCCATGGTCATGTTGTCGACGCGCTTCACCGGGTCGTCGACGAGCATCACCTGCTGGTCGAGCTGCAGGGTCTTGTCGATGGCGCTGGCGCTCTCTGAGGTCGAGAAGAATGTGACCAGATAATCGGTGCTGTAGTCGCCGTTCAGCATATCGGGCGCCAGCGCGTCCCGCATCTCGGCATGGTCCCGATCGAAATAGGCCTTGGCATAATCGGCGACCGGATCGGCCGAGCCCATCAGCTTCGGATACCAATGGTAGCCGCCGAACACCTCGTCGGCGCCCTGGCCGCTCTGGATCACCGTCACGTGCTTGGCGACCTCTTGCGACAGGAGCAGGAACGCCACCGCATCATGGCTCATCTGGGGCTCGGACATCGCGGCGATCGCCGCGGGCAGAGCCTCCAGGGTGCGCGATCCATCCACCGCCAGCTTGGTGTGGACGGTCGCGAAGGTGCGAGCGATGATGTCCGAATATTTGAACTCGTCGCCCTCGACGCCACGCACCGCGTCGAAGCCGACCGAGAACGTCTTCAGCCCCGTCTGTCCCTTCTCGGCCAGCAGCGCGACGATGATCGACGAATCGAGGCCCCCGGAGAGAAGAACACCCGTGGGCACGTCGGCGACCTGGCGTCGCTCGACGGCGGTGCCGAGGGTCTCAAGCACGGCCTCGCGCCAATCCGCCTCGCTCATACCGCGATCGGCGTCGCGCGGCCCGATGGTCACCGTCCAGTAGATTTCCTCGTGCCGCGTCCCGTCCGCCTCCAGGGTCAGAATCGTCGCCGGCGCGACCTTGCGGATGCCCTTGAGGATGGTCATCGGCGCCGGCACCGTGGCGTGCCAGCTCATGTAATGATGCAGCGCCGCCGGATCGATCGACGTGTCGACGTCGCCGGCCGCGAGCAGCGCCGGCAGGGACGAGGCGAAGCGGAAGCGGCTCGCGGTCTCGCTGAAGTACAGCGGCTTGATGCCGAGGCGATCGCGGGCGAGAACGACGCGGCCGGAATCGCGCTCCCAGATGGCGAAGGCGAACATGCCGTAGAAGCGTTCGACACAAGTCTTCCCCCAGGCATGATAGGCCTTCAGCACGACTTCCGTGTCGCTGTTCGAGAAGAAGACGTAACCCTTCGCCTCCAAGTCCGAGCGGAGCGCGCGGAAGTTGTAGATGCAACCGTTGAAGGCGACGGTGAGGCCGAGCGCGGGATCGACCATCGGCTGCTGACCGGCCTCGGACAAGTCGATGATCTTCAACCGGCGATGGCCGAAGACGACGCGGCCCGAGCCGAATAAGCCCTCACCGTCCGGTCCGCGCGGCCGAAGAGACCCCATCATGGTTGCGACGGAAGCGGGATCGGCCGGACCGTCGAAGCTGATGTCGCCGCAGATTCCGCACATCGCCGAAGTCAGTCTCCGTTCGCGCCACCCCGCGCTCGGGAGCGCAACGGGTCAGGCGACCGCGGCGTTCCGCGGACCGGCTCGCTCGGCTATGCGCATGCCTCGCGGACGCCGGCGGACCGGGGCTCGCCGCTCAATGTTCGGGCCATTGGCCAGCGGCGACACACCGGATCGGCGCGATCCCTGTCGAGGCGCCACCGGCAAGAGAAGGAGCATGCCGAAATCGGCGCGCCGCTGCCCCCGGTTGACGATTGTTTGGCCGCGGCGCCATCTCGGCGTGCAACCGGGATTCATCGGCCATGATCGAGCTTCATACCTGGAATACGCCGAACGGCCGCAAGATCAGCGTCGCGCTGGAGGAAATGGGGCTGGCCTATCGGGTCAAGACCGTCGACATCACCAAGGACCAGCAATTCGAGCCGGCCTTCCTGGCGATCAGCCCGAACAACCGGATCCCCGCCATCGTCGATCCCGACGGGCCGGACGGCGCGCCGATATCGGTGTTCGAGTCGGGTGCGATCTTGCTTTATCTCGGCGAGAAGACCGGCCGCTTCCTGCCGGAGGACCGTCGGCACCGCGTGGCCGCCCTGGAATGGCTGATGTGGCAGATGGGCGGATTCGGGCCGATGCCCGGCCAGGTCCACCACTTCCTGACCGTCGACGAGGCGAACCGGGCCTACGGGCTCGCGCGCTACCTCGGCGAGACGCGGCGGCTCTACGGGGTCTTGGATCGCCGTCTCGCGCAGGTCGCATACGTCGCTGGCCCGCTCTCGGTGGCGGATTTCGCGATCCTCGGCTGGGCCTGGCGGCACGAGCGCCATCAGGTGAACCTGGCCGAATACCCACACGTGGCGCGCTGGTATCGGACGATGATGGATCGACCCGGCGTCCAGCGCGGGTTCGCGGTCGACCTGAGCTGAGGCACTTCGCGGCGCATGGCCGACGGGCCTTTCGGCAGCGTAGGCTGTGGACGTCGTCGACGCCGCGCTGGCACGCGCAATCTGCCGTCAAACTGCGCGTGCCGGCGACGAAGGGCGTTGACTCGGACGCCTCAAGCCGTTCAATACCCTCCCCGACGCGGGCGTAGTTCAGTGGTAGAACGTCAGCTTCCCAAGCTGAATGTCGTCGGTTCGATCCCGATCGCCCGCTCCATCTAACTCCTTGTTGCCGCTGCGTTCTCCGGTGCCTTTAGGGGACGAGATGTTCCCCATGGCGTTCCCCGCCGTTCCCTGAGACTGCTGGGGAACCGTCCGGGCTCGCTCGATGGCGCGGACCTTGGCACCTCTTCTTCGTTATCAGCTCCGACCTTGAACTGGCTGACGAAGGCGGCTGCCGGCAGAGGTTGGATCGACAGGATTGAGGAGGACGCCCCATCGGGAGGAAACGCTAGAGCATTTTCGGTTTGAGCAGAGTCGTCGCGGTATGTCCGCCGTCAGCACTCCTGAGACAGATTGAGGGTCTTCACGAACGGAGGATGGCTGGTTCATCGTAGCCCCCAGGAGCGAAGATGAAACAGACGTCCGGGCCGGCACGGAAGCCGGCAGAAGCCGTGATCAAGGACATCCGACGCGCCACGCGCCGGCAGTTCTCGGCCGAGGACAAGATCCGCATCGTGCTGGAAGGGCTGCGCGGTGAGGACAGCATCGCCGAGCCGTGCCGGCGCGAAGGCATCGCCAGCTCGATGTACTACGGCTGGTCCAAGGAGTTCCTGGAGGCGGGCAAGAAGCGGCTGGCCGGCGACACGGCCCGGGCCGCGACCGCCGACGAGGTCCAGGACCTGCGTCGCGAGGCGGGTGCGCTGAAGGAGGTCGTGGCCGATCTCGTTCTGGAGAACCGCCTGCTGAAAAAAAGTATGACCGGGGCTGGGGGCGACGGGGCATGAGGTACCCGGCCTCCGAGAAGCTGGAGATCATCCGGCTGGTCGAGCAATCCCACCGGCCGGTGCGCGCCACCCTGGACAAGCTCGGCGTCACCCGGGCGACGTTCTACCGCTGGTACGACGCCTACAGCCGCGGCGGCCCAGAAGCTCTGGCCGACCGTCCCTGGCGGCCCAGCCGGGTCTGGAACCGTCTGCCGACCGAGGTTCGCGATCAGATCGTCGCTCTCGCGCTGGAGGAGCCGGAGCTCAGCCCGCGCGAGTTGGCGGTGCGCTTCACCGACGAGCGGCGCTACTTCGTCTCGGAAGCGACCGTCTACCGCCTGCTCAAGGCCCAGGACCTGATCACCAGCCCGGCCTATATCGTCATCAAGGCCGCCGACGAGTTCCGCGACAAGACCACCGCGCCAAACCAGCTTTGGCAGACGGACTTCACCTACCTGAAGGTGGTCGGCTGGGGCTGGTACTACCTCTCGACCGTGCTCGACGACTACTCGCGCTACATCGTGGCGTGGAAGCTGTGCGCGACGATGCAGGTCGGCGACGTCACCGCCACGCTCGACCTCGCGCTGGCGGCGGCTGGGCTCGATCAGGTGCAGGTGGTGCATCGCCCGAGGCTGCTGACCGACAACGGATCGAGCTACGTCGCGGGTGATCTGGCCGACTGGCTCGGCAGCCGGGGTATGACCCACATCCGCGGTGCCCCGCGCCATCCGCAGACGCAGGGCAAGATTGAGCGCTGGCACCAGACGCTCAAGAACCGCATTCTACTCGAACACGCCTACCTGCCCGGCGAACTGGAGGAGCGGATCGCCGCCTAACCTCTCAACCCAGATGGACCAGAGCCTCCGTTCCTGAGCACCTCAAGTCGTCTCAAATCATCTGACGACGGACAGTCGGTGACCAAGGTGATGAACGCGACCTGGCAGCGTTGCGGCGTCCACTTCATGCGCAACGTGCTCGCCCATGCCGGACGCAGCGGGCGGCGCTCGTCTCCGCCTTCATCGCCACGGCATTTGCCCAGGACGACGCCGAGGCGGCCCGTCAGCAGTGGCGGCGCGTGGCTGATCAGCTCCGGCCGAAGGTCCCCAAGCTCGCCGCCCTGATGGACGAGGCTGAGCCGGACGTGCTGGCGCACATGGACTTCCCCACCCAGCACCGGGTCAAGCTGCACTCCACGAACCCGCTGGAACGCCTCAACGGCGAGATCAAGCGCCGGACCGAGGTGGTCGGCATCTTCCCCAACGAGGCGGCCATCACACGCCTTGTCGGCGCAATCCTGCTGGAACAGAACGACGAGTGGGCCGTCCAGCGCTCCCGCTACATCACCCTGGAAAGCATCGCCCCGAGCGGCGATGATCCCCTCGTCAGCCTGCCGACCCTGGCAGCCTGATCAATCCGGCCCAAGCCGGTGATCGTGGTGGCTCTCAGCAAGCTACACCACGCAAGGGGACACAGCCGGCATCCCGGTCGCACGACTATCAGCGTAGGAACGGCACTGACGGCTGATCGCGGGTTGGCACGAGGGCTTATTACCTCCCGGCCATCTCTATTGAGACAGCTGCGGTGTAGCCGCTTCTGCGAGTTGAACGAGACGGGCCGGGTCGGCCGAAAGTTTCGACCCAACTCAGTCGAATGATCTGGGCGCTCGGCACCTCGATCGAAGCCGGCTCGACAGTCATAGATCCTCGTCGCTTGGCGGCACCGATCCAGCGCACCACCAAGCGGTCTCGCCCGCGGCGCACCGTCGCCGGTCGCTCACGCTTCGACCAACGATGTGCGTTGCGGGCGTGGCCGCGCTTAGCTGGAGACATGAGCGAAGCTCCACAAACCCGAGGCTCAAGGCCGCTGCGAGTAGCGTGGCTGCGGGCAGCGCTGCATGACCCATTTGGGATAGATGGATAGGCGTGACGGCTGCCCGATAGGCAGAACCCCGACGCTCGATCTGATCGCGGGCCGGCTGAGGGACATGCCAATCGCCACGGCAGAAGCTCAACTCGATCTTTTCCCGCGATCACTCACTCCGGATCGGCGCGAGGACTGCGCGTCAACGGCGAGCCCCATCCCTCTGCTTCTCTGTCTGGTTTCGCTCGCACGACAGGAATGAGCGGGCGGGGATCAGCGCTCGCTCCTCCTGTCAGCTATCAGCGCGATTTGCGAGACGAACGCGGCGAGTTCTCCCTGCCTTCGGATTTGCAGCTTTCCATAGACCCGCTTCAGCACCGTCCGCGCGGTATCCTCCGTGATGCCCAACTTGACGGCGGCGTCCCGCGGCGAGTGCCCGCAGCCGACGAGAGCCGCCATCCGGCTCTCACCGGGCGTCAGACCAAGCAGCGCCAACTCTTCCATGACCTGTGGCGGATACCCGGTTTCCGGATCGGCGATGAGCAGCAAGGCCCGCAAGGGCTCCGCTCGCGCGGTCGCTGCCTGCGCCCGCACCAGCAGCGGCATCCGCCGGCTCGGGCGGTGCAACGCGATCGCCTTGGTGGAGGCGTGGCCCTGCAGAACCATGTCGATGAGGTCGAGGAGCGCCTGTTGACTGTCCGAATCCTCCGCCTTCACATATCCATTCGCTTGACGAAGCCCGTCCGCAAAGAGCGCCGTAGCCTGGCTGTTGGCCACAACAATCCGTCCCCCGGCTTCGACGACGATCGCACCGACGCGCAAGCTGTCGAGCGTTCGCTGGATCAGCGTCGGGTCGGAATTTGCCCGCTCCCGCAGCGTCCCGGCCTGAGGGGGCAGCCGTCGCTCCAGGCTAGCTTCGATCCGCGCCCGCAACACATCCGACCTGACCGGCTTCGGAAGAAAGTCGACTGCTCCAAGCTTGATGCTGCGCACGATCGCATCCGGGGCGTCGAGTGCGGAGATCACGATTACGGGCACATCTGCTCCGTTATCGTAGCCTCGGATCCATTCGAGAACACCAAATCCATCGCAGTTCGGCATCATGAGGTCGAGCATCAGGAGATCGACAGCATTCCGCTGCAGGTAGGCAATCGCCGCTTCGCCATCCTGAGCGATTTTGACGTCGTTATAACCGAGCAAGGAAAGTTGCATCACAAGGGTGTATGCGCTGTCTTCATCATCCTCTGCGATCAAAATCCGATATCTATCGCCAGCATCTGTCACAGATCTGTGCCTATCTTCGACCATGCGTGATCGATATCCCCCTTACTCGATGAACTCGTCGGTACGGGCCGCAATCTCTGGCGGGATATTCAGCCCCAGCCTGGAAGCCGCCTGCAGGTTGACGACCAGCTCATATTTAAAGGGCGTTTGCACCGGCAATTCGGCCGGATCAGCACCCCGCAGGACGCGATCCACGTAGCCCGCTGCGCGCGCGTACAGATCTTTCGTATCCGCGCTATAAGACAACAGTCCGCCGTCCGTCACGAAGAATCGATAAGGGAATACGCAGGGCAGATTACATTTTGTGATCGCGTCTACGATGAGGCGATGGTGCGTGGAGGTGAAGAGATCAGTCATCACGACCATGCCGGCAGACCTGCCGTTGTCGAACGTGGTGATCAAGGTCTCGACAGTTCCTGCCTCAGAGACCGGCAGGTCGAAGACGGAGAGGTTGAGAGACCGGGCCCCCGTTTCGAGAGCCTCACGAAAGGCCTTGAAGGGCGAACCGGCGGGATGGAACAGGAAGCCGACGCGCGTGACATTCGGCGCCATCTGCTTCAGCAATTCCAGCCACTTCTCCGCTAACGCCGGTTCGGCGTTCGTCAGGCCGGTAAAGTTGGTGCCCGGAGAGGAGAAATTCTTTATCAAGCCCGCGCCGACCGGATCTACGAGGTTGACGAACACCACGGGACAGGGGACCGATCGCCTCCGCAAGGCGACGGCGATCGGCGTTGCAGTTGCCACGATCACGTCGGGCAGCCGGCTCACGGCCAAGTCTGTCACGCGCTCGACGCGATCAGGGTCGCCGTCAGCCCAAATCACATCCAAACTCAACGGCTCTCCGGGGCGCCACCCGTAACTCTCGAGGGCCTCGCGAAATGCGCGCAGGCGTTTCCCGCCCTCACCCCCCTGACCGATGCCCATGATGATCGCGATGCGCCGCCGTGCATCGTGCGCGAAGGCCGGATGGAACAGCTTGAGCGCACCCAAGCCGATGCCCAACCCAAACATCCGTCGACTCGTTCGCTGAACCCACATCAAACGTCGCGTCTCTTCAGGACTATCGCGGGCTCCCGTTGACGGCTCCGCGGTCTTATCAGATGATATTTGCAATGGAGTGACAAGACTTTGCGCGGATCCCGCGTCACATGCCAGTCAGGGGGCGGAACGTCCCCCGGAAACGAAATCGCTGGCATCGCATCCGCCATCTGCCCCCCGTCGATGCGAAAGGTTGCGGCCGTATCGCGGGCGGCCCTATCCTCAGATGCGCCGACAGGGCGTTAGCATGACAGGCGATCTTCCCGAGCGTGGGAGTTTTGGGCGAGAGATCGGCGTCCGTACGACCCCGGCCCCTGCAATCGACGCTTTCCGAAGAACGACCCTCCTTCGGAAATACACCCTTGTACTGAGTTCATTGGTCTTCGCCGTCCTGCTGCTCAACGGCGCGATCGGCTCTTGGTGGAGTGCACCCTGTCTGACCGGACAGGCGGCGGGGTGGGTTTAGGCATTTCGGCTGAGGAACTCCCGGGGCGAGAGCATGCGCAGGCCGGAGTGCGGGTGAACCGTGTTGTAGTCCTCGAACCAGCCCGGCAAAAGCCGCATCACGGTCTCGGCGTCGGGCAGGATGGCGAGGCGGGCGTAGTCGCGCTTGAGCGTCTTCACGAACGCCTCCGAGATGCCGTTGCTCTGCGGGGAACGCACCGGCGTGAACAGCAGGCGCAGGCCGAGCGCAGCAGCTGTCTGAGCGGTCTGCTTGGCGATGTAGGCGGAGCCGTTGTCGGACAGCCACTCGATCGGGTGCGGCGTCTTCGTGGCCCCGAACCTGCGCTCGACGCAGGCGATCATCAGGTCGCTCACCATCTCGCCCGAGACGCCCGCCGTGGTCGCCGACCAGGCCATGATCTCGCGGTCGCAAGCATCGATGGCAAACAGCACCCGGACGATCGCCCCGTCCCGGCAGTGCAGTTCGAGGTGGTCCGAGCACCAGCGCACGTTCGAGCGCAGGGCCACCACGGTACCGTCGTGGGTCCGGCCGGGACGGCGGGCGGTGTGCGGCGCGAGGGTGAGCCCGTTCAACCGCAGGATGCGCAGCACCCGCTTGGCGTTGACGACCGCCTCGCCGCGCGAGCGCAGCACCCGGTTCACCAACGCGGTAATGCGGCGGTAGCCGTAGCTCGGGCGGGCATCGACGATCGCGCGGATCGTGGGCAACAGCACCGCATCCTCGGGCTTGCGATAGGAGCAGCGCGGCCGGGCGGGACGGGTCAGGCGCTCGGCGAGGTGGGAGCGGGCCACGCCAAGGGTGTCGGCAACCGTCTTCATCGCGAACCGCCGATCGGGCCGCTCCAGGAGGCGAGTGGCGAGGTCGGTTTTTTTGCGCGCGCGAGGTCGAGCGCCTCCTCCAGGATCTCGACCCTCATGGGCTGACGGCCCAGCAGGCGTTCGAGGTCGCGCACGCGCCGTTCCAGGTCGCGCACGCGGCTCGTGCCGACAACCTCCTCGTCGGGGTGCACGGCCTGATGGCCGCCCTCCAGCATGCGCCGCTTCCACGAGAACAGCAGGCTGGGCGAGATGCCGTAGCGGCGGCCCACGAACGACACGGACGAGCCGGGCTGCTGGCGCTCCTCGACGGGGCGGATTTTCTCAATGGTAGACCAGCGACGCCGCCGCTGAACGCCGCTCAGGATCTCGCCGTGCACTGGCGGGGCCGTCGGATCGGATGACATAGCCTTACCCATAGGCTTACGCCTATGCCTTCGTGAGCTATGCCGCCTGTCCGGTCAAAACGGGGTGCGGTTCACTTGGTTGTCCTACAATGAGCACCGCTCGGAAATCATCCGGCTTCAACATTACCGCGCGCGCGCGGCTGCCGAGAAGATCGAGCTGTTCCTGCGCGGGCTGGAAGCGCAGATCGGCTGGGTCGTGCAATTGCCCTGGTCGGGAACCAGTCTCGAACAGCGCCGCCTCGACGCCTTGCGCCTGCTCGGCCAAGCCCCTGCGATCGCCGAACTTTCCCTCATCGATGCGCAGGGGCGCGAACAGCTGAAGGTCTCGCGCTTGTCCCTCGACGTCCTGCGCGGCGGCACCGACCTCTCGAACGATGCGCGGTTCACGCAGGCCCGAGAGTCAGGCCGCTACTATGGGGCCGTGTACTTTCGTCGCGAGTCCGAGCCCTTTCTCACCCTGGCGGTCGCGGGTCGACGGCGAGCCGACGGAGTCGCGATCGCCGAAATCAACCTGAAGTACATCTGGGATCTCGTCACCCAGATCTCGATCGACATACACGGCACCGACTACCTCGTCGATGGGACCGGCAGGTTGATCGCCCATCCCGATATCAGCCTCGTCCTGCGGAAAAGCGATCTAGGAGGCTTGCTGCAAGTTCGGGATGCACTCGGGCGCACCCCAGTCCCATCGGGCCAGACATATAATGGCATCGGGGGTGGCCCGGTGGTGGTTGCGTCCGCTGCCGTCACCCCCACGGACTGGACACTACTCATTGAGGTGCCAGTCTCGGATCTCTTCGCGCCAATATACCGGTCGCTTGGCATTACAGCGTGGCTCTTCATTGGAACCTTGACGCTCTCAGCTTTCGTCGCATGGTATCTCGCGCGGCATCTCGTCGTGCCCATCCGCCTGCTGAAGGACGGCGCCGCGCAGATTGCGGCCGGCGACTTGGCCCATCGCATCACGGTCCGGACGGGGGACGAGTTCGAAGAACTCGCGACCGGCTTCAATGATATGGCGCAACGCCTCGAGCGCTCGTACGCCGAACTCGAGGCGAGGGTAAATGAACGAACTAGTGCGCTCGAAAACAAGAGCCGGGAACTGGAGCGCGCGAGTGAGCACAAAACACATTTTTTGGCCATGATGAGCCACGAATTGCGAACGCCCCTTAACGCAATCATTGGTCTTACTGAAGCGATGACTAGTCGTAGTGAGAAATTCGGCACGGAAAAGGCTTTGGAACCACTGCGGCGTGTGCATCGGTCCGGACTTCATCTGCTCGCGCTCATCAATCAGCTTCTCGACCTAGCGAAGATAGAAGCCGGAAAGCTGGTGTTATGCCGAGAGTCGACGCAATTGTCCGAACTCTTGTTTGAAATCGTTGAGACGGCGCGTCTCCTCGCCTCTAGAAACGGCAATACGCTCGAGTTGGATGCCGACCCTGATCTCGGGAGCGTCGACGTCGACCCGCTCCGGCTTCGACAGATCCTGCTCAATGTAGTAGAAAATGCGTGTAAGTTTACTCAGAATGGGACAATCGTCGTTTCAGCGCGGCGCACAGGCGGCTGTGAAGGTCACGAAGAGCTCGAATTACTCGTCGCTGATACGGGGATCGGTATGACGCCTGATGAATTAGCTATAATTTTTGATGATTTTACGCAGGCGACGCCGACTACCGTACGGAAATTCGGCGGAACCGGGCTGGGGCTTTCGATCGCGAGTCGACTTTGTGAACTCATGCAAGGTAAGATTACCGCAACCAGTGAGCTCGGACATGGATCACGGTTTGTAATCCGCCTCCCAGTACACAATTATACCCCATAATGTCTCGCGGGGGCCGATCAATCACGACCCGGAGCAAGGGAGGCCGGGATCACTTTTCTCATCCCGACACCACGCTGATCGTCGATGACGATCCACGTGCCGTTCGGGACGGGGTCGCGGCGATGAAGGCCCGTGCCCTGCCGCCGGACTACGTGCGCGCCACGACGCTGCGGCTGGTGGCGGCGGAGCGGGAACGCTTCAACACCTTCGTCGATGGCCTGCGCGGGCATGCGATGGCCCGGGTCAGCGACGGACGGTGGTCATTCGCCTACCATCACACACTCAGTCGATACGACACTTGGTTGGCTTTCTAGACCGAGCTGAGGGTCGCCCTATCGCCGCGCAGCGCTTGAAAGCCGAGCCCCGAATCGGTTTGGGATGATCAATACACCGCATGGCACGCACGTCTGCTTCGGGTACGTGGCCAGTATCCTGTGTAGGGCCGCCAGGGGCGCAAAGCGGAACGGCTGCTTCTTGGGACAAGGCGATTTACGCCGAGCCCAGCGCATAGCGTGCCGCTTGAGAGATCCCGAGAACGCCAAGATCGAATCACGCACCCCTCGATGGAGCCCCCTCCCCCATCGAAGATATTGTGAGCTCTCACGGTGTGGCGGCAGCGTCTGACGAGACTCGGACGGGCGATCCAGGTATGAAATCCGCAACCTCTCGAGGACGGCAATGAAGACCTTCTGCCCTCCCAAGGGAATGACCGGTACCGCCAAGAATGGACATTCGTTTACGGCAGACTGCGAAGGAGCACTGGTCACCTCGTGGAACACATGCAAATGAAATCAATGGTCTGCTTCAGCTTCCCAAGCTGAATGTCGTCGGTTCGATCCCGATCGCCCGCTCCATCGACCGCCTGGCCGCTGACCTCGACCTCACGCCCGCTCCCAAGGGCTATCGTGATGCCGTGGTCCAGCGGCGGATGGAGCTGTCGAGCCGCCGCATCACAGGGAGCACTTGGACCGCGTGATCCGCCGCGGGGCGCTCCCTGCGGCACGCGATCGAGGTCGTCGCCTTTGTCGGGGATGCCGTAAGCCGGTTCGGCCCGCCAGGGCTCGGGAGCAAGGCCGTCATCGGCCGGCTCGTTCAGCAGCTGCAGGACCGGGACGACGATGACGGCATGCCCCTGTGCCAAGCCATGCAGTCCCAGGGTCTCGATCCTGTCGCAGTCACGCCGCCAAGCGCTCCGCCGACGAGATCCTGGCCGAACTCGAAGTTTCGAAGTCTCAGCGGAAACCGGCCCGATGCTGGACCAGAAGGGATCACCGGTCGGGATCGTCTCAGCACTCTCGGCGTCGTCGATCCTGCGGATGACGCTGACAGGTCAGTCGGTCGGCGCCGCGACGGTCCCGGTGTCGGGGCGGCGGGATGCCCTGGCGGGATCCGCGGAGTGCATGCTCGACGCGGAGCGCATCGGCGCCGCGCCGTGGCGCGGCGCCCGCGCGCAGTATGCCGGTCAGGTCACCGACGGACTGGCTACGATCCTGGTCGGTCCTACAAGCAGCAGTCAGCATGTGTTGGAAGCGGCGGCTCTTGCCCCCTTCATCCAGCTCCGGATTTGAAAGGACTCGATTTTAGATCAAGACTGCGAAGGACGCTCTTCGATCGTCACCTTCCGTGATCGCAAAGACGTCCTCGGTTTACTGCGGCAGCTAACATCCACAGCGGATTTGATATCGTGAAGTGCGGTCAATCCAGCCTCGGTGATCGCCCACTCGATGACAGAATGGCCACGCAGGCGATGCAATCGGATGGCTCCGATGCGCTCGATTAAGCCCAGACGCTCCAACAGGAGATTTCTGGGGTCATCAGCCGCCATGGAACGGTTGCGCGCACCGATCAACCTGAGGCGTTCGCCTTGCGTCCTCTTCAAGATTGCGCTCACAGGCTGGCCCGAGCGCCTGCGGATACATCCCGGCTCCGGGCCGCCAAGGCCGGTAGGCGACCTCCGCGCCGTCCGGGTTATCCGCAGCTGCATCAACCCATCGCCGGCTTGCTCGGCGGCGAGCGACGTCACTGCCGCGCAGTCGACAGTCGGGATGGAACGGGTCCTCGATCGGCACGTCGCGGGCGGGGAGATGGTTTTTTCAGAGCCAGGCATCTCGCCGCCATGTCACCCGAGGGACCGGACCGCGTCCGAGGCGGCCACGACCGGGGAGTCCGCCAGTTTCCAATCATGACGCCGTCCGGAGACAGCGTCGGTCCGAGCGTCCACAAGCCCGCCGGCGTGTCGCACAACGGGCTCGTCCGATCTGCGTTCAGCCCGCCTTGATGTACTTCTCCATGCTGGCACCGAGGCCGGCCGAGTGCGCCTCGAGCTTGTCGGAGATCTGCCGGACCATCTCGGCAAGCTTTCCGGTCTCGCCGGCCGCCGCGGAGACGCCCGTGATGTTGAACGACATCTCCTGCGTGGACGCGGCCTGCTCCTCAACGGCACTCGCCATGGCCAGCGTCAGCTTCGACAGTTCACCGACCTCATCGGTGATCATCCGGATCGCCGTCACAGCCTTGCCGGTGGCGTCCTGAATGGCCCTGACCTTGTCGGTGATCTCGCCCGTCGCCTTGGCGGTCTGGCCGGCGAGTTCCTTCACTTCGGTGGCCACCACCGCGAAGCCGCGGCCGGCAGCCCCGGCCCGCGCGGCCTCGATGGTGGCGTTCAGCGCGAGCAGATTGGTCTGGTCGGCGATCGATTTGATCATGCCGACGACGGCATCGACCTCGCTGGCATTGGCCGCGAGGTTGCGTACGGTCGTGTCCGTCGCCGACGCTTGGTTGGCGATCTGCTGAGCCCGCTCCGACACGCGTCCGACCTGGCCCGAGATCTCGTGGATCGAGCTTGTCATCTCCTCCGATCCGGCTGCCACCGAATTCGCCAACGAGCTCGCCGCCTCGGCCGAGCGGTTGAGACCCTGCGCCGAATCCTTCATCTCGCCGATCGCTGTCCCGAGCGCATCGACCACGCTGGCAACCTCATCCGACATCGCGAGCTGGGCCGTGATGACCGACCACGTCAGCATCGGACCGACATAGGCGCCGTCCGCGTCGGTAATGGCGGAGACCTGCAGGTCGAGGGTTTCGGGGCCGACCTTGATCTTGGTTCGGTGCGGCAGCCGGCGCGCGTCAGCCAGCATGCTGCGCTGGTGATGCGGGTTCTTGTGAAAGACGTCGAACGATTGACCCATCATCTCCGAGACCTTGATCGGCAGGTACCGCTCGATCGACTCCAGAGTCTTGCGTGAGGTGTTGTTGATGTAGTTGATCTTGAAATCATTCTTCGGATCCGCGGTCATGACGGCGACCGGCATCTCGTCGATCATGCGCAGCAGCCGGCTGGTCTCGTTCTTCCTGGCCGTGATGTCGCTGGCAAACTTGACGACCTTGAACGGCTTGCCGTCGGCGCCGAGGATCGGGTTGTAGGTCGCCTCCAGCCAGACCTTGGCGCCGGACCGCGCCCGCCGGAGAAACTCTCCTGACGCGAACTCGCCGGCCCGCAACTTTGCCCAGAACTCCGCATAGTCCCGGCTGTTGGCGACATCCTCGCCGACGAAGATCCGGTGGTGTTGCCCCTGCAGAGAGGCCAGATCGTAGCCTACGACGGCTAAGAAATTGGGGTTGGCGCGAAGTATGGTGCCATCCATGCCGAACTCGATGATGGCCAACGACCGCGTGAGGGCGTCGAGCGTAGCCTGGGTGACACTGTAGGAGGGCTTGCGGAACATGGGACAGCTCTCAGGATGCACAGCAACATCCCACGGAGCGTCTAATTCACCGTTTCACCGCGTCCGGAATCATACCAACACCGTGACGGATTAAATCTCACGGCTCAGCTTTTTTCGCGGCCCGATACAATTTTCGGTCAAAAATGACATGGAAGCATTCAATCCACGCGACGCGAGGACGCCGATGGCGCGATCCCATGACCTGCCGTGAAGGACGCTTCCAAAACCGGCGCGTGGTCTCGAAAACTTCATTGGCTGGAATCGTCTGATTTTCCGTCTTTCAGGCCAAGGGAGAGGGTGTCAGAGGCCCGAGGCCGGATCGTGTTGGCCGGCCATCGAGCTGCCAGACGTGCGAGCGTCCGAGCCTTCGCGAACGGTCGGGCGCCGGCTCCGCGAAGACCTCCGCTTCGAGGCGTGCCTTCGAAACCGGACCGGCGCCCCTCATCGCCGCGTGGCGTCGGCCGCCCCTTACGTGCCGAACCGTCGAGACGACCGCCGCGGAGGCGCATCCTGTCCGGCGGCGCCTGATCGAGGAGGTCCAACCTGCTAGGCCGGCATCCGGCCGTCCGGGGTGTAGCGGTCGACGGCCTGGGGGAGTTCACGCGATAGCCGTGAGAGCAGCTCTTCGCGGGAGAGCCCAGTGCGTTGCGCCAGCGTCGACAGGACGTCCGGCCCGATGGCCTGCTCCAGGTGCTGTGGCGCTATCTCCTGGTTAGGTCCCTGGTTGATCCAGGACTGGGCGGTCGCCCCGTGGCCGGCCTGCTGGAAACGATCCAGCATCTCCCCCAGGCCACTGTGCAGGAATCCGCCCGGGGCCTCGCCTCGCCGGTCGCCCAGCAAGCCGCCGAGCAAGCCGCCCAATCCCCCGCCGGAGCCGGACGGCGGCACGGCCTGACCTGCGGGAGCAGTCTGACCAGCGCCGCCAAGCATCTCCGCCAGCTTGTCGCGGTTCTGGTAGCCGGCCAGGGCGAGAAGCCCGAGCAGCGCCGTCATGGAGGGGTAACCGTCGCTCATTGTTCGCCTCCGACATGCGGCGGCCAGTTGTGGACGGCCCGCCAAGTCTTCCAAACCATGCAACGCTCCAATGGGCCAAGGCGATGCAGGATCGGCATGCTGGGCGATCGAACTTCTCACGGGGAGGCGTGTCCTCGACCGTATTCGTCGGGCACGGGAGAAAGCCGATGACGAATCTCGCCGACCATTTGGGGACCCTGGCCGCCTGTCACACCTGGGCCAACGACCGCCTCTCCGCCGCGGCGGCAGCCCTGCGCGGAGAGTCGTACCGCCGGGCGGCGGGCGCGAACTTCGGCAGCCTGCACGGCACGTCGAACCACCTGCTCGTCGTCGACCGGCTCTGGCTGCGGCGCCTAACCGGCGAGGGGGGAGGCGCCGGCATCGCGCTTCGGCTACGCGACGACGCGGTGAGGGCCGCAGCGCCAAGCGCGTTCGGAGGCTCTGGCGGACCTGTTCTACCACCATACCCATCACCGCGAGCGGGCGCCATCCTGACCCGGTTGGGCGTGGCCGAGCCACCGTCGCTCGACCTGCCGCTCATACAATGCGCGGTCAGCCCGAGAGACGCGGTGAGCGACCTGACGTTCGCGTGATGCATCTTGAAACACCGTCCAGGCCACCCGACGTGAAGCTGGCGCCTGCGGTTGGGCGCTCTACGGAGAAGATCATGCCGCACCATGATACCGTCGCCTTGACGGGCACGATTCAACACGTCTTCGCACATCGCTTCACCCTGACGGCGGACGGAACGGTCCACCTGGCGGATCTGACGCCCAAGGGACTGGAAGCCTTCCCCCTCAGCGAGGGGCTTCACGTCTCGCTCGAGGGCGAGCGCCGCCCGTCCGAGATCAAGGTCACGCGGATCGAGACCGCCGGTCGCGCGCCGGTGACGATCGAGCACAAGAAGCCGAACCACGCTCCGGGCCACAAGCACGCGGACGTCCCCGCGGACCCGGCGCGCGTCCTCGCTGCGGTGCGAGACGAGGGATGGGCCTACGGGCAGGAGCCTCGCCGCAAGCCCAAGCACTTCGAGGTGCTGGCGCGCCAGGGTCAGGGCGCGTGGACCGAACTCCACATCGACTTCGCGGGCACGATCTACAAGCAGAAGCCGGCCGACGCCGAGAAGTGGGGGCTGGCTGCCTGAGATCGGTTGCGGGGCCGCAGGGACGGCCCCGCATGCTCCGAAGAATCGGTATTGCATCGACAGCGTCCGCATCGCTGGCGGATCGCGTAGCTGGGTTCTGCGCGCCCGACGCCCAAGCGTCCTTTTGCACGATCAAGCCAGGCCGAGGCCGACAGGCGACCGGTCGAGCGGTTGCGCCTCACCTGCGCAGTCGAGATCGATCCCGAGACAGGGATCACCGACGTGGTCCGGCACACGGCGGTTGAGGATGTCGGCGCCATGGTGAACGCGCCGGGCGGGGTCCGGGCGGGGTGGCGCGGAGCGGTGCCTTTCGCTGGAGAGCCGCGGGAGTTATCCTCGCCCCGGACCTTGAGCCGGTCGCGAGTGAAGCCCCGTTTCGGGGTGAAGATCGGACAAGGTCCGACCTTCATGCGACGGATACAGATCGCGCGCATCGAGCCCGCACGCCAGCAGAGCGAGCGAGCCATACAAAAATCTGTCCAGATTTTGAAATCTAGCCTTTATAATATTGTCTAAATTTGATTTCCTATTCGGGCATTGCATTTTCCAGAACCGCAGCGGTTCTCGTTTGGATATGACGTGATGCAATTTCATTTGAACGGGTATAAGCTTGGAGATCCCGGAATTGCCAACCCTGCCGAGCAGGACGAGCGCGCGCGATTGACGAGCGGCCGCCCGGTGCAGGTCGACGTGCTGATCGTGGGCTGCGGACCGACGGGGTTGACGCTGGCGGCGCAACTCGCAGCCTTTCCCGATGTCACCACCCGGATCGTCGAGCAGAAGCCGGACAGGATCCGGGTCGGCCAAGCCGACGGTATCGCGTGCCGCACGATGGAGATGTTCGAGGCGTTCGGCTTCAGCGATCGCGTCCTCAAGGAAGCATACTGGGTCAACGAGACCTGCTTCTGGAACCCGGACGACACGGTGCCGAACAAGATTGTCCGCACGGGCCGCGTCCAGGATGTCGAAGATGGACTGTCGGAGTTTCCGCACGTCATCATGAATCAAGCCCGGATTCATGATTTCTATCTCGAAGTCATGCGCAACGCGCCGACGCGTTTGGAACCGAGCTATTCCCGTCGCTTGCGCGACCTCTCCGTTGACCCGGCGAGACCGGATCATCCGGTGACCGTCAGGCTGGAGCGTCTCGACGATGGACAAAGCGGCGAGGTCGAAACCGTTCACGCGCGGTACGTGGTCGGATGCGACGGCGCGCACAGCCTGGTCCGCCAAGCGATCGGCCGCGCGGTACGGGGTGATTCCGCCAACCAGGCCTGGGGCGTGATGGACGTGCTCGCCGTCACCGACTTCCCGGACATCCGCCTCAAGACGGCGATCCATTCGGCCAACGAGGGCAGTCTGCTGATCATTCCGCGCGAGGGTGGCTACCTGGTGCGCATGTATATCGAGCTCGACAAGCTCCGCGCCGACGAACGCGTGGCCGATCACGCGATCACGGTCGACCATCTGATCGCGGGCGCGCAACGCATCCTGCGGCCCTACACGCTCGAAGTGAAGGATGTCGCTTGGTGGTCGGTCTACGAGATCGGCCAACGCCTCTGTGACCGGTTCGATGATGGGCCGGAGGGATCGGTCGAGACGCCGCCTCAGGTCTTCATCGCCGGCGACGCCTGCCACACCCACAGCCCGAAGGCCGGCCAGGGCATGAACGTCTCGATGCAGGACGCCTTCAACCTCGGCTGGAAGCTCGCAGCGGTGATTCGCCGGCAAAGCTCGCCGCAGCTCCTCGAAACCTACACGACGGAGCGCCACGCCGTCGCACAGGAACTCATCAACTTCGACCGCACCCTCGCACGCATGTTCAGCGCTCCGCCCAGGCCGCCCGGCATTCACGGTGGAGAGGGTGTCGATCCGGCCGAGTTCGAACGCTACCTTGTCAAGCACGGCCGCTTCACCGCGGGCACCGAGACGCGCTACTTGCCGTCCCTGATCACGGGCGACACCACCCATCAGCACCTCGCCGAGGGCTTCCGGATCGGGACGCGCTTCCATTCCGCGCCCGTGATCCGCCTGGCAGACGCCAAGCCGATGCAGCTTGGTCATACCGTCAAGGCGGATGGCCGCTGGCGCCTGTTCCTGTTCGCAGATCCGGAGCCCCCCGAAGCGCCGTGGTCGCGACTACGCGTCCTGTGCGCGGACCTGTCCGAGGCGGTCACGGCGCCCGTCCGGCGTTTCACGCCCCGCGGGGCCGACATCGACTCCGTCATCGACGTCCGGGCCATCCTGCAACAGGGGCACCGTCAGCCGCTTCCGGGAGCGCTGCCCCCGCTGCTCAGGCCGGCGAAGGGCCGCTACGGCCTCGTCGACTACGAGAAGGTCTTCTGCCCGGATCCGAAGGCCGCGGATATCTTCGACCTGCGCGGCATTCAGCGGGCAGCCGGGTGCATCGTCATCGTGCGGCCGGACCAGCACGTCGCCCACGTGCTGCCCCTCGATGCCCATGCCGAACTGGCGGCCTTCTTCGATCGATTCATGCTGTAACGTGCAGAGGGGTGATGGGACCGGAAATCGAAGCCGTCCGGAATCGGCTGCGTGCGCAGCCGCGACCGACGACCATCGCCGCACGACGCGCCCGGCTCGACAGCTTCGGCTGCCCCGATGCGCTCCCGTCGGGCGTCCGCATCAGCGCGGTCGATGCGGGGGGCGTGCCGGGCGAGTGGACCCAAAGTCCCGACGCCGATCCCGAGCGCATCCTCCTCTTTCTGCATGGCGGCGGGTACATGGCCGGATCCCTGGAGAGCCACCGCCATGTCGTCGCGCGGGCGGGATGGGAGGCGCGTGCCCGCACCCTGGCCCTCGCCTACCGCCTTGCCCCCGAGCATCCCTCCCCAGCCGCCCTCGACGACACGGTGGCGGGCTACAGGTTCCTGCTGAATCAGGGGATCGCACCCGAGCGCATCGCCCTCGCCGGAGAGAGCGCGGGTGGCGGGCTCGCCCTCGCCGCGGCGCTTCGCCTGCGCGCGGCGGGCGATCCGTTGCCGGGCTGCCTCTGGCTTTCCTCGCCCTGGGTCGATCTGGCCCTGCGCGGCGACAGCCTCAGGACGAAAGCTGCGACCGATCCCATGATCCAGCGCCTCTACCTGGCTGAGCTTGCGGCGGCCTACCTGAACGGCGCGGATCCCCGAGACCCGATGGTCTCGCCCCTGTATGCCGACCTGCGCGGCCTGCCGCCGATGCTGATCCAGGTCGGCTCCGAAGAGACGCTCCTCGACGATGCAGTGCGCCTGGCGGGTGCGGCCGGCGGCGCCGGCGTGGATGTCACGCTCCGGATCTGGCCAGCGATGATCCACGCCTGGCACTTGTTTTTTCCGCACCTCGCGGACGGTCGCGCGGCCTTGGCCGAAGCCGGCAGCTTCGTGGACAGGGCGTTGAGCTGAGGTTCATCGGAGCGGGAGCGGATCAGCCCCTGTCGTTCGGACCTTCGCCGGAGCCGCGCCTCACGCGATGGCGGGCTGCCCCTGCCGATGCTCGTGGCCGTTGATCACACGCCTCAGGAGCTTGGTCAGGTGCTCCTGTTCCGCCGGCGTGAGCGCCTCGACCGTCAGCGCGTGTGCCATCCGCGCCGCCGGCTCCATCGCGTTGTGGAGCGCGCCGCCCTCCGCAGTCAGGCAGCAGATCTGCGCGCGGCGATCCGTGGGTGACGTCGAGCGGCTGACGAGGCCGCGCGCCGCAAGCCGCTTGAGGGCGCCGGTCGTCGTCGTCCGGTCGAGGGCGACCGCTGCCGCAAGCGTCGTCTGATCGGCTTCCTCTAGGTCACGCAGGATCGAAAGCAGGCTGTACTGCAGCGGAGTGACGTTGAAAGCGGCACAACGCTCCGCAAACAGGCTGACGTGGATCTGGTGCATGCGGCGGGCGAGGAAACCCGGGCGCTCGACCAGCGGCCAGTGCGGCGTGCCCGCCGACGCCTCCGCGTCGGTCGGTTCGTCTGCCGGGTCGGCTCGCAGACCCTCACCCATCACCCCGTTCCCGTGGTTCGGAATCATTCTTGGCATGCCCTATGCAACAGCCGAAATACGAAGCATGCTTCGCATCTGGCAAGTACGAGGCCGGTGCGAGCCGGTCGAAATCGCGAGGTCGAGATGGACAATCGCCGCTACGATCTGGTTCTGCGGGGCGGGCGGGTGATTTGCCCCGCCTCCGGCGTGGATGGCATCCGCGACGTGGCGGTGCAGGACGGGCGCATCGCAGCCGTGGAGGAGACCATCCTGCCGTCGGCCGCAACCGAAGTGGTCGACGTCTCGGGCAAGCTCGTCCTGCCCGGCATGATCGACACGCACGCCCACGTCTACCAGTACGTCACCGGCCGCTTCGGCCTGAACCCCGACATGGTCGGCGTGCGCTCGGGCGTCACCACGGTGATCGACCAGGGCGGCCCCTCATGCATGACCCTGCCGGGCTTCCGCCACTTCATCGCCGAGCGCTCAGAGACGCAGGTGCTCGCCTTCCTGTCGGCGTATCTCGTCGGCGGCCTGGAGGGCCATTTCTACCCGAACCTCTACAGCCCGGACGGCGTCGACATCGACGCGACGGTGAAGTCGGCCACCGAGAACCGCGACCTCGTGCGCGGCATCAAGGGCCACGCCGAGATCGGCGGCTTCGCCCGCTGGGGCATCAAGGTGATGGAGATGGCCGCTGAGATCAGCCGGCGCGCCGACCTGCCGCTCTACGTGCATTTCGGCCAGCTCTGGGGCCTGCCGGAATCGGGGGCCAACGGCGAGGATGCCGACACCATCGTCGAGCGGGTGATCCCCCTGCTGCGGCCGGGCGACGTCCTGGCCCATCCCTTCACCCGCCACCCGGGGGGCTTCATCAACGAGCAGGGCGAGGTCCACCACATCATCCGCCGGGCCATGGAGGCCGGGCTGAAGGTCGATGTCGGCCACGGCAGCCACTTCTCCTACCGCGTGGCCCGCGCCTCGCTGCCCGCCGGCGTGATCCCCTACACGCTCGGCGCCGACATGCACGGCTACAACACCGAGGTGCCCGAGGTGAAGAAGCCCGCCGGCACCCCGGACGAGCACCACGACGACGAGAACCACCCGTTCCTCGGGCAGGCCCGGTTCAGCCTCACGCAGGCGATGAGCTCGATGATGGCGCTGGGCATCCCGCTGGAGGAGGTGGTGCCGATGGTGACGTCGCATCCGGCCGAGATGCTGCGCATGGGCGATCGGATCGGCGCCCTCACGGTCGGCTACGCGGCCGACGTCTCGGTGCTGCACGACGATCGCGGTCGCTTCCTGCTGCGCGACAACGAGGACACGCGGGTGATCGCCGACCGCCTGCTGCGACCGGCCTTCTGCCTGCGTGCGGGCCGGCGCTTCGAGGCCGACTCGCCGATCCTGCCCCAGGCGATCGC
Source organism: Melastoma dodecandrum (assembly GCA_029817715.1). NCBI lineage: Eukaryota > Viridiplantae > Streptophyta > Magnoliopsida > Myrtales > Melastomataceae > Melastoma > Melastoma dodecandrum. The sequence goes on along the minus strand of JARUPY010000292.1, from coordinate 1,293,107 downwards.
GGCCTGAGGGGGCGCCGATGCCCGCCTTCATCCTCGACGATCCGACACCGCCGGATCCGCGCCGCCGCTGGGACAGCCTGGATCACGCCGCGCGGGGTGCCTGCTACGACAACAACGCGGCCGTGCCCGACAGTGCGGCCCAGGTCGCGGCCCGCAACGCGGCCTCCGCGACCTACCGGGCCGCGCATCCGGACGAGCTCGACATCCCGTATGCCACGGGGGACCGCACCGCCTTCGATCTCTACCCGGCGGCGGACGCGCTGGCCCCGTGCCTCGTCTTCGTCCACGGCGGCTACTGGCAGCGCAATGCCCGAGCCGACTTCGCCTGCTTCGCGGAGGGGCTGAACGCCGCCGGCTGGTCGGTGGCGATGCCGGGCTACACCCTGGCGCCAGACGCCAGCCTCACCGGGATCGTCGCCGAGATCGGAACCGCCCTCGACTGGCTCTCTGCGCACGTCGCGGCGCGCGGGATCGGCGGCCCGATCGTCCTCGCCGGCTGGTCGGCGGGGGCGCAGCTCGCAGCCCTCCACCTCGGGCATCCCGCCGTGACCGCGGTCCTGGCGATCTCCGGCGTCTACGACCTCGCGCCGATCCGCGAGACCTACCTGAACGAGAAGCTCGGGCTGACCGACGACGAAATCGAGACCCTGTCGCCCCTGCGGCTACCGGCGACGGCCAAGCCCATGACGCTGGCCTACGGCAGCCGCGAGTTGCCCGCCCTCGTCCGCGACGCGCGCAACCTCCACGCCTTGCGCAGCGCCGCCCACGTGCCGGGCGCCCTGCTGCCGGTGCCGGGCGCCGATCACTTCTCGATCCTCGACGAATTCCGCCGGCCCGACGGCCTTCTGGTCCGCGCCGCACAGGATCTTCTGGGAGACGCCCGATGAGCCGCGAGGGTGTGGGGGCTCCGCTGCCCCGCAAGGAGGACGACCGCCTGATGCGCGGGCGCGGCCAGTATGTCGGCGATCTCCGCCTGCCGGGCATGCAGGACGTCGCCTTCGTGCGCAGCCCGCTGGCCCATGCCCGGATCCGCGCCGTCCACGTGCCGGAGGCCTATCGCGACCGCGTGTTCACCGCCGCCGACCTCGACGGCGTGCTGCCGATCCGGGCGGTCTCGGGATTGCCCGGCTTCAAGGTCTCCGAGCAGCCGGTCCTGGCCGTCGCCAAGGTCCGGCAGGTGGGCGAGCTCGTGGCGATGTGCGTCGCCCCGACCCGCGCCGAGGCCGAGGACATCGCCGCCGCCGTGGTGCTCGATCTGGAAGAGCTGCCGGCCGTCCATGACATGCTGGCCGCGCGCGAGCCCGGCTCCGCCCTCGTCCACGAGCATTGGGGCGACAACGTTTTCCTGGAGACCCTGGTCGATATCGGCATCGCAAATGCCCTCGACGCGCCGATCAAGGTCAGCCGGACCATCTCGACGGGGCGCCAGTGCATGGCGCCGATCGAGGGCCGCGGCACGGTGGTGCAGCTCGATCACCGCCTCGACCAGTTGGTGGTCCACACCGCGAGCCAGATGCCGCACATCGTGCGCAACGGCCTCTCCGAATGCCTCGGGATCGAGCAGGGTCGTGTTCGCATCATCTCTCCGGATGTCGGTGGCGGCTTCGGCTACAAGGGGATCCTGCTGGCCGAGGAAGTCGTCGCGTGCTTCCTGGCGCGTCATCTCGGCCACCCGGTTCGCTGGATCGAGGACCGCCGCGAGCAACTCACCGGCAACGCCAACTGCCGCGAACACCATTACCGCATCACCGCCTACGCGGAGCGGGACGGTCGGCTGCGCGGCATCGATTGCGAGGCCACCGTCGATTCCGGCGCCTATTCGGCCTACCCGTTCTCGGCCTGCCTGGAGGCCGCGCAGGTCGCCAGCATCCTGCCCGGCCCCTACGATTTCCCGGCCTATCGCTGCCGGACATGGTCGGTGGCGACCAACAAGTGCCCGATCCTGCCCTACCGGGGGGTCGCGCGCACCGGCGTCTGCTTCGCCCTGGAACTGGTGCTCGATGCGGTCGCCCGCGCGGCCGGGATCCCGCCCGAGACCGTGCGCGAAAAAAACCTCGTGCGGCCCGAGCAGATGCCGTTCGAGAACATCACCAAGAAGCATTTCGACAGCGGCGACTACCCGGAGGCGCTCGCCCGGGCGCTGAAGGCGATCGACGTGGAGGCAATCCGCGCCCGCCAGCGTGAGGGCGAGCCGGACGGGCGCCGGATCGGCCTCGGCCTCGCGATCTACTGCGAGCAGGCCGCGCACGGCACCTCGGTCTATTCCGGCTGGGGCATCCCGATGGTGCCCGGCCACGAACAGGCCAGCGCCCGCCTGACCCCGGATGGCGGCCTGGAGCTGCGAATCGGCGCCCATTCCCACGGCCAGGGACTGGAGACGACGCTGGCCCAGGTCGCCCACGAGATCCTGGGCGTCCCGGTGGCGCGCACGCGCCTCGTCCACGGCGACACCGCCATGACCCCCTATTCCACCGGCTCCTGGGGCTCCCGCGTCATGGTGATGGCCGGCGGCGCGGTGGCGGCGGCCTGCGAGGCGCTGCGCGACCGGGCCGTCCGGATCGGCGCCCACCTGCTCCAGACGCAACCCGAGGCGTGCCGCTTCGAGGGCGGCCACGTCGTCGGCCCCACGGGCGACGTCTCCCTGGAGGCGATCGCCCGCACTTGGTACCGGCGCCCGCAGGACCTCGCGCCCGACACCGATCCAGGCGGCCTCGAAGTCGTCGCCGGCTACAAGACCGTCCGCGATTCCGGCACCTTCAGCTACGCCGCGCATGCGGTGACGGTCGCGGTCGATCCCGACCTCGGCGAGATCGAGATCCTCGACTACGTCATCGTCGAGGACGGCGGCACGCTGGTGAACCCCCTGGTGGTGGACGGCCAGATCTACGGTGGCCTCGCGCAAGGTGTCGGTACTGCCCTCCTGGAAGAAGTGCGCTTCGACGGCCGCGGCCAGCCGCTCGCCTCGACCTTCGCGGACTACCTGCTGCCCGGCGCGCCCGACGTGCCGATGGCCCGCATCGACCACATGGAGACGCCCTCGCCCTACACGCGCTTCGGCCAGAAGGGGATCGGCGAGGGCGGCGCCATCGCGCCCCCGGCGGCTTTGGCCAACGCGGTCAACGATGCGCTGGCGCCGCTCGGCGTCGAGCTGCTGCATTCGCCCATCACCCCCCGGCGGATCGTGGAGGCCGTATTGGCCGCCCGCGCTCCCGTCGAAACCGCGCGGGAGGCCGCATGAAGCCCGCCCCCTTCGCCTGGGAGCGGCCCGGCAGCCTCGCCGCGCTCCTGGACCGTCTCGCGCAGGCCCCCGGCACCGTGAAGCTGATCGCGGGCGGCCAGTCCCTCGGGCCGATGCTGAACCTGCGCCTCGTCGAGCCCAGCCTGATCGTCGACATCACGGGCGTGCCCGAACTCCGGGAAGCCCGGGTCGAGGGCGACACGCTCGTCCTCGGGGCCTGCGTGACCCATGCCGACATCGAGGACGGGCGCGTCCCGGACCTCACCGGCGGCGCGCTGCGGCGGGTGGCGGCCGCCATCGCCCACCGGCCGGTGCGCAACCGCGGCACGATCGGCGGCAGCCTCGTCCACGCCGACCCGGCCGCCGACTGGGTGAGTGCCCTGACGGCCCTCGGCGCCGAGGTGGAGATCGCGGGGCGGACCGGGCGTCGCACCCTGCCGGCGGAGCGCTTCGTCACCGGCGCCCTCGAAGTGGCCCTGGACGCGGACGAGATCCTCGTCGCGGTGCGCGTCCCGGCGCTGCCGGCGGGTGTGGCCTGGGGCTACGTCAAGCACTGCGCGAAGATCGGCGAGTTCGCCCACGCCATCGGGGCCGTGCGCCTCGAACCCGGCGCGGGCCGGGGCCGGGCCGTGATCGGCGCGGTCGAGGGGCCGCCCGTGCTCCTCACCGATGCCCGCCCGCTCTTCGGCGGCCGCATCGGCGCCGACTTCGCCGCGCGCTTCGACCCCCGGGTCGCGGATCAGGCGCTGCGGGAGGCCGGGATGGCCGACGCGGTCGAGCGGCACATCCACGTCACCGTCCTGGGCCGCGCGGTGGCCGCAGCGGCCGCGCCCGATCCCCGAGCCAACACCGTTCCGGAGGCAGCATGAGCCCCGCGCTGGCCGAACCTGGGTCCTCCCGCATGGCACTCGCGCTGACGGTGAACGGCCGCGCCGTGCGGGTCGCGGCCGAGCCGCGCAGCCATCTCGGCGACGTGCTGCGCGACGGGCTCGACCTCACCGGCACGCATCTCGGCTGCGAGCACGGCGTCTGCGGCGCCTGCACGGTCCTGCTCGACGGCGAGCCGGCCCGCGCCTGCCTGACCTTCGCGGGCGCCTGCGCGGGGGCCGCGGTCACCACGATCGAGGGCCTCGACGCGGACGCCATCGCGGCCGAGCTGCGGGCCGCCTTCAACCGCGAGCACGCGCTCCAGTGCGGCTACTGCACGCCCGGGATGCTGGTGGCCGCCCGCGATCTGGTCCTGCGGCTGCCCGAGGCCGATGAGCGGCGGATCCGGGTCGGCCTCTCGGGCAACCTCTGCCGCTGCACCGGCTATGCCGGCATCGTCCGGGCGGTGATGGCGGTGATCGCGGACCGGCGTGGACGTGGCATCCCCCCGGAGACCGGTGCGGCGCGCGCCCTCGGCCCGGTCGGCGCGCGGGTCGACGCGCCGAGGTCGGCGTAACGGTACTCGCGCCCCGGCCGGCGAATCGGCCCGCCCCGGCTTCACCCGCCGCGGTGGCGGATCTGTCCGACGCGTTCGCGCCGGCCCACAGCTTCACGCAGGTGCTCGACCTCGCCCACCCGCCGGAGGCCGTCTTCGCCCTGCTCGGCGACATCGCGGCGGTCGCCGCCTGCCTGCCGGGCGCCGTGCTGACGGCCCGGCCCACCCCCGACACGGTCGAGGGCGGCCTGCAGGTGCGGATCGGACCGATCGCCGCGACGTTCCGCGGCCGCGCCCGCCTCTCCCGGGACGAAGCCGCGCGAACCGGCGCGGTCCACGGCGCCGGAACCGACGCCGGCGGCCGCTCTGCCACCGAGGGCCGGATCCGTTACCGGGTGGGCACCGGGCCGACGCTCGGCGCAGCCCGGATAGAGCTCGATGTCGGCTACACACTGACCGGACCGCTCGCGCAGTTCGGCCGACCCGGCCTCGTGCGCGACCTCGCCGGCCGCATCGCGGCGGAGTTCTGCCGCAACCTCGATGCCCGGCTCTCCGGCGTCGCGGCGCCGGCGCCCGCCGGCCTCAACCCGCTCCGCCTGCTCCTCGGCCTCGCCCGCGCGCGCCTCGCCGCGTGGTTCGGCCGCGCCTGACCCCCTCCCGCCTCAATCCACCGGAGACACGCGAATGCCTGGCAGGTTCACCCTCACGACCGCGATCCTGCTGGCGCTGACGGCCACCGGCGCTCGGGCGGAGGCGATCCGCATCGGCGTCAACGAGCCCCTGACCGGGCCGTTCGCGGCGTCCGGCACCTACGTGGTGAACGGCGCCAAGATCGCCGCCGACGAGATCAACGCCAAGGGCGGCGTCCTCGGCAAGAAACTGGAACTCGTGATCGAGGACAACAAAAGCAACCCGACCGAGGCCGCCGCGGTCGCCGAGAAGCTGATCACCAGCGACAAGACCCCGGTGATGATGGGCGCCTGGGGGTCCAGCCTGACGCTCGCCGTCATGCCCAAGCTCATGGATTACGAGACGCCGATGCTGGTCGAGACCTCCTCGTCCGGCAAGATCACGACCTCCGGCAATCCGTACGTGTTCCGGATCTCGCCGCCCTCGTCGCTCGAAGCCGCGACCTTCGCGCCGATGGTCGACCGCCTCGGCATGAAGAAGGTCGATTTCCTGGTCCTCAACAACGATTTCGGCCGCGGCGCCGCGACCGATTTCGGCAAGATGCTCAAGGACAAGGGCGTCACGGTCGGCCTCGTCGAGACCATGGACCAGGGCGCGCAGGACATGAGCGCCCAGCTCGCCAAGCTGAAGGCCTCGGATTCCGACACGATCATGATCACGAGCTCGGTCGATCAGCTCGTGCTGCTGTTCAAGCAGATGGCGGCGCTCGGCCTGAAGAAGCGGGTCATCACCACCGGCGGCTCCCAGAACCCGGACCAGATCATCGCCCAGGCCGGTGCGGCCGCCGACGGCACGATGCACCTCACGACCTTCCTGCCCTGGTCGCCCGACAAGACGCCGGACCCGAAGGCCACCGAGGCCTTCATCGCCGCGTGGAAGAAGCGCGGCTTCGACTTCGCCGGCGTCACCGAGAGTTTTCGCGGGTACGACGGCATCCGTGCGATCGCCCACGCCATCGAGAAGGCTGGCTCGGCCGATCCGGCCGCGATCACCAAGGCCTTCTGGTCGGTCGACTTCGTCGGGCTCAACGGGCCGATCCGCTTCACCAAGGCCGGCCCCGCCGGGAAGGAGAGCGGCCAGAGCAAGCCCGACGTCTACCTCATCGAGATCAAGGACGGGAAAGTGATCGTGCCGGCGCTGTAGGGCTGCCGCCGCGCGCCCCCTGCCCTGCAGAGGGTTGCGGATGCACACATCAGTTTTGGGATCTTCGTCCGGTTGACGGATCTGGCGTTCCAGAGCTGCCACGCGCCCTCCCCCCTCTGCGGGGGAGGGAAACCCGCGGCGCCGGGTCCCCAACTGTGAACCCTCGCGTCCCCCGCACGGCGTGAGAGATCCGTGAGGCGCCGGTCATCCGGCACGCGACCTGCCAGGAGAAGCTCATGACCGAACTGATCCAGCACCTCGTCAACGCGCTCATCCTCGGCGGCACCTACGCGCTGCTGGGGATCGGCCTGACGCTGATCTTCGGGATCATGAACGTGGTGAACTTCACCCACGGCGCGCTCTACACGGTCGGCGCCTACGTGATGTACCTAGCCGTCGCGGCGCTCGGGCTGAACTTCTTCCTGGCGCTGCCGGTCGCGATCCTCGGGGGGCTCCTGCTCGGGGCCGCGATCGAACTGCTGCTGCTGCGCCCGTTCCGGGGCTCGGACATCGACACCACCATGCTGGTGATGATCGGCGCCGGGATCATCCTGCAATCGGGCACGCTCTGGATATTCGGCGGCGTCGCCAAGGCGATCCCCTCGCCCTTCCCCGAAGCGCCGCTCCAGATCGGCCCGGTCTCGGTCTCCTGGCTGCGGCTGTTCGTGCTTGGGGCAGCCCTAACCCTGATCGCGCTGACCTACGCGCTGATCAACCGGACCAAGCTCGGGCTCGCCATGCGGGCCGCCTTCCAGGATTCCGACACGGCGGCGCTGATGGGCGTCGACGTCCGCCGGATCTACACCGCGACCTTCGCGCTCGGCTCGTCGCTCGCGGCGGCGGCCGGCGCCTTGCTCGGTCCGGTCTACGTGGTGTTCCCGCAGATGGGCGGCCTCGCCGAGCTCAAGGCCTTCGCCATCGTCATCCTGGGCGGCCTCGGCAACGTCACCGGCGCGGCGATCGGCGGCTTCATCCTGGCGCTCGCCGAGGAGTTCGGCGCCGGCTACGTCTCCTCCGGCTACCGGGACGCGATGGGGTTCCTGATCATCATCGCGGTCCTGCTCTACCGGCCCACCGGGCTGTTCGCGAAGGCGGAGCGCATCGGATGAACCGGCTCCTTCCCCTCGCGCTGCTCGCCGGCCTCGCCGTACTGCCACTCGCCCTCACGGGCAATCCCTATCTGCTCAACGCGCTGATCGTCACGGGCATCCTGACGATCGGCGCCATGAGCCTGAATCTGCTCCTCGGCTTCACGGGGCAGCTCAGCCTCGGCCACATCGCGTTCTTCGGAATCGGCGCCTACGTCAGCGCACTGACGAGCCTCGGCTTCGACGTGGATCTCGGATTCGGCATCCACGCGGTTCACGAGCCCTGGCCGGCCTGCGTCGGCCTACTGCTGGCGACGGTGGCGGCGGGCGGCTGCGGCTACCTGATCGGGCGGCTCTCCTTCCGGGTGCGGGGCGCCTATTTCGTCATCGTGACGATCTCGTTCGCCGAAGTCGTGCGGTTGGTGGCCCTCAACTGGGTGGAGCTGACGCAGGGGCCGCTCGCGCTCACCAACATCCCGCCGATCACCCTGGGCCTTCCCGGCCTCGGGATGTGGACCCTGAAGACCAAGCTCCAGAACTACTACCTCGTGCTGGCCGTGGGGACGCTCTGCTACGGCGTGATCGCCCGTCTGGTCGGCGGGCGCTTCGGCCGGGCGATGCGGGGCCTCAAGGAGAACGAGGCGCTGGCGCTGTCGGTCGGCATCAATGCCACCCGCACGCTGACGGTCGCGGCTGTGATCTCGGCAGCGATGGCGGGCGCGGCCGGCAGCCTCTACGCCCATTACCTGCGCATCATCGACCCCGACGTGTTCCTGTTCGCCACCACGGTCACCATGGTCATCATGGTGGTGGCGGGCGGCAAGGGCACCCAGATGGGGCCGGTCGTCGGCGGCCTGATCTTCGGCCTGCTGCCGGTGGCGCTCCGCCCGGTCATGGCGCCGGAGGCGCAGTGGATCGTCTACGGCCTCGTGCTGATCGTGATCCTGTTCGTGATGCCGCGGGGCATCGTGCCGGGCGTGGCGGCGCTGTTCAGCCGCCGGCAGGTCCGGTCGATCCCGGTCCTCGAAGCGAATCCGGCGGTGCAGCGATGAGCGCGATCCTCTCGGTCGAGCATGTCGGGGTCCGCTTCGGCGGCCTCGTCGCCATCGCCGACCTGCATTTCGACGTCCAGGCCGGCGAGATCGTCAGCCTGATAGGCCCGAACGGGGCCGGCAAGACCACGGCCTTCAACGTGATGACGGGCTTCCTGAAGCCCAGCCAGGGCGACGTCAGCTTCCGTGGCACATCCCTGAGAGATCTGCCGCCGCACGCGATCACGCGGCTCGGCCTCGCCCGCACCTTCCAGCGCACCAGCGTCTTCCCCGACGACACGGTGTTCGACAACGTGATGATCGGCCTGTACCAGATGGGCGGCCGGATCAGCCGCTCGCCGCTCCTCGACGCCGTCATCGGCCGCTCGGGCGCCGGCGAGGCGCAGCTGCGGAGCCGAACCCAGGAACTCCTCGACTGGGTCGGGCTCGCCGCCCGAGCGCACGAGAAGGCCGGCGCCCTGGCCTATGGCGAGCAGCGCCTCGTCGGCGTGGCCCTGGCGCTCGCCACCGAGCCCGCCATGCTGCTCCTCGACGAGCCGGTCTCGGGGATGAATGCCTCCGAGACGCGGGTCTTCGTGCGGCTGATCCGGCAGATCCGCGAGCGCGGCGTCACCATCCTCCTCGTCGAGCACGACATGCCGATGGTGATGGAGGTCTCCGACCGCATCGTCGTCCTCAATTACGGCCGCCTGATCGCCGAGGGGCCGCCGGACCGGATCCGCACCGACCCGGCGGTGATCGAGGCCTATCTCGGCCAGGGCAGCGCCGCCCGGCAGGCCGCCGCCGCGGTTCAGGAGGCGGTCCATGCTTGAGATCCGCGACCTCGTCTGCGGCTACGGCCAGGTCACCGCACTCAAGGGGCTCACGATCGACGTGCGCGAAGGCCAGCTCGTGGCCCTCGTCGGCGCCAACGGGGCCGGCAAATCCACGACGCTCCGGGCGATCTCCGGACTCGTATCGCCGCGCTCCGGCGCGATCCGGTTCGCCGGGCGGGACATTGCGGGCGCGGAGCCCCGCCGGATCCTGGCTGCGGGCATCGCCCACTGCCCGGAGGGCCGGCGCGTCTTTCCGCAGATGACGGTCGCCGAGAACCTCGCCATGGGCGCTTATCTGCGCCGCGACCGGGCGGCGGTCGCGGCGGATCTGGACCGCATCTACGGGGAGTTCCCGCGCCTCGCGGAGCGCCGCGATCAGGCGGCCGGTACGCTCTCGGGCGGCGAGCAGCAGATGCTGGCGATCGGCCGCGCGCTGATGGGTCGGCCGAAGCTCGTGCTGTTCGACGAGCCCTCCCTGGGCCTTGCCCCCAACATCGTCGAGCGGATGTTCGCGGTGATCGGGGCGATCCGCGACGCGGGCACGACCGTGCTGCTCGTCGAGCAGAACGCCTTCGCGGCCCTCGAACTCTGCGACTACGCCTACCTCTTGGAGACCGGCCGCACCGTGCGCGAGGGGACGGGGCGCGCCCTCATCGCGGATCCGCATGTGCGGGACGCCTATCTCGGTGGCTGAGTGCGGGCGGCCGGCGCGCCTGCGCCTCGGCCCGGCCGACCTGCTCGGCGACCGGGAGCTGATGCCGATCACCGCAGGCGGACATCACCTGCTGCTGGTGCGGGACGGCGAGCGGATCGTCGCCGCCGAGCGGGCCTGCCCCCACGAGGGGGCGGACCTGGGTCTCGGCCGGTGCGTCGGCGGGCGGCTGCTCTGCCCACGGCATCTCGCCTCATTCGACCTCCGGGACGGCTCCGTCTCACCGGGCTGGTCGTTCCGCGCGCTGCGCCTGTTCGCAGTCGAGTCCGTCCCCGACGGGCTCTGGCTCCGGATGGGAGACAGCATCCTGAGGCAGACGTCCTGACCAACTCCGTGGCGCGCCTCCGACCCTGAGGCGCTGGGCTCGGAATCGACGCGCACGACGCGTCAGGGATCGTCGCGGTTGAGCCGCGCGACGAGCTGGTCGGCGAACTTGGCCGCCGCCACCGACAGGGACCGCCCGCGCAGCTGCGCGAGGACCAGGGTCATCGGGGTCAGGTCGCGGGTGTCGATCGTCCGGCTGTGCAGCCGCGGGTCCGCCGGGATGCCGCTCGGGATCTGCAGGCTGACCACGGCCTCCCGCAGGGTGAGGTTGCGCAGGAACTCCAGCGAGCCCGATTCGACCACCGGCCGGAGCTCGATACCGCGGCGGGCAAGCGTGTGCTCGATGTGGTGGCGGATGGCGAGCGAGCGGTCCGGCAGGGCCAGGGCATGGCCGAGACAGTCGCGCAGCCGCACCGGCCCGCTCCCGGCCGCCAGCGCGTGACCCCGGCGCATCAGCGCGCACAGGGTCTGGTGGCCGGAATAGAGCGGGTGCAGATCCGCCGAGGGCGGCGGCTGCAGGATCAGGGCGATATCCGCCTCGAAGGCCGAGAGGGCGTTGACGGCCTGGACGTGATCGCGGACCTGGACCGTGAACCCCACCTGGGGGAACCGGGCGCGATAGGCCTCGACCTCCTCCGGCACCACCTGCGTGACGAAGGCTTGGCTGCACGCCAAAGCCACATGCCCGCGCCGCACGCCAGAGAGGTCGGCGATCTGCGAGCGGACCCGGTCGAGGTCGGCCATCTGGTCGCGGATGTGCCGGACGAACAGTTCCCCCGCCGCGTTGAGGCGCATCCCCTGCGCCAGCCGCTCGAAGATCGGCGTGCCGAGCTCATATTCGAGGTCCTGGATCTGCCGGGTCAAGGCCGAGGGTGTCAGGTTGAGCCGCTCCGCGGCGCGCCGGATCGAACCGGCGCGCGCGACCTCGGCGACGTAGGTGACTTGGCGCAGATGCTTCACGCGCCTATCCCAAGCCGTTCCCTAAAAGGCAACACCATGCTCATATAATAGCACTTCCTTGCAACAACGCGGTTCCTTAGCGTTGCGGATGTCGGCACTCTGCAGGAGCCGTTCGATGATCCGCCGCCGTACCCTCCTGGCCGGTCTCGGGGCCGGCCTCGTCGCTGGGCCTTTGTCCGCCGCCCGCGCTCGAGCCGCCCCGGTCACGATCCGGATGGGCTCGCTCAAGCTGATCCACTCGATCGCGCCCAGCTTCTACGAGCGCTTCACCCCCGCGGGCGTGACGGTCGAGGTGGTGCCGTTCGAGAGCCCGACCGAGTGCAAGAACGCCGTGGTCACCAAGTCGGTGGATTTCGGCACCTTCGGCATCGCCGCGGCGACGCTGGGCGCCGCCGCGGGCGAGCCGCTCGTGGTCATCGCCTCAACCTGCAACCGCGGCATGGCGGTGATCGCCAAGAAGGATTCCGACATCCACGCCATCAAGGACCTGCGCGGCAAGCGGGTCGCGATCTGGCCGGGCAGCACCCAGGAGGTCTTCGTCCTGGAGCGGATGCGCATGGAGGGACTCACCGTAAAGGACATCACGCCGGTGCGGGTCTCCTTCTCGGAGATGCACATCGCGCTCGCCCGCGGCGACGTCGACGCCTATGTGGGCGCCGAGCCGGGGCCCGGCGTCAGCCTCGCCTCGGGGGTGGGGCAGCTCGTCGAGTACCCCTACGGCACCGAGATGGGCGCCCTGAACATGGTGTTCGGCGCCCATCGCGACACGCTGGCCGAGCGGCCCGATCTCGTCCGGACCATGCTGGAGATCCACCGCAAGGCCACCGACTTCGCGGCCGGCGACCGCAACGCGATGATCGCCATGGCGGTGGCCAAGCTCGGCCAGAAGCGCGAGGCGCTGGAACTCTCGGCCCCGAACGTCGAGCTGACCTGGCGCCTCGGGCCGAACGAGGTCCGGCAGGCCGGGGCCTACGCGCAGCACATGCTGGCGCTCAAGCAGATCAAGCGCCTGCCGGAGCCGGGCTTCATCGACACGCGCTTCGTCGACGCGATGGGGCGGGCGTGAGCACCGGGGTCGAGGCCGGCGCCCTGCCGGTGACGGCGCCGGTCTCCGCCCCGAAACAGGCCGGCCTCGGGCTCGCCCATCTGCGCCGGCTGGCGCTAGCCTGCGTGGTGCCGGCGGCCCTGGTGGCGATCTGGCAGGTCACCACCGCGGGCCGGCCCTACAGCCTGATCCCGCCGCCCGCGGAGGTTTGGGCCGAGATGCGGGATCTCGCCATCGGCGGCATCAACGACGACGCGTTCAGCGGCACGCTCTGGACCCATCTCGCGGCGTCGCTGAGCCGGGTCTACGGCGGCTTCGCGCTGGCGGCGGCGGCCGCCCTGCCGCTCGGCCTGCTGATCGGCCGCGTGCCGCTGATCCGCGCGCTGCTTGACCCCGTCCTGCAGGTGCTGCGGCCGGTGCCGGTCACGGCGTGGCTGCCGCTCGCCATGATCCTGTTCGGCCTGGGACCCCGCTCGGCCTTCTTCCTCGTGTTCCTCGGGGCGTTCTACCCGATCCTGGTCAACACCGTGTTCGGAGTCCGCTCGGTGGAGCCGCGCCTGTTCGAGGCGGCCGCGATGCTCGGGTGCACCGGGCCGGCGCAGTTCGTCCGGGTGGTTCTGCCGGCGGCGCTGCCGTCGATCTTCACCGGCCTGCGGCTGGGGCTGGGCTTCGCCTGGGTGGTGATCGTGGTCGGCGAGATGACCGGGGTCCAGACCGGCCTCGGCGCGATCATCATGGAGGCGCGTCAGCTCTCGCGCACCGAGATCGTGATCTGCGGCATGGCGGTGATCGGGGTCGCGGGCTTCGTCTCCGACTGGCTGGTCATGCAGCTCGGCCGCCGGCTGCTGGCCTGGAGTCCGAACCATGGCTGACCCCACGATCCCGATCCTCGACATGCGCGCCGTTTCGAAGGTCTACACGGCGGGCGGGCGCCGGACCGAGGCCCTGCGCGAGGCGAACCTCACGGTCGCCCGGGGCGAATTCGTCTGCCTGCTCGGCGCCTCGGGCTGCGGGAAGTCGACGCTGCTGCGGGTCGCCGCCGGCTTCGAGGCCCCGACCGCCGGGGAGGCCCTGATGTGGGGCAAGCCGATCGCCAGGCCGGGGCCGAGCCGCGGCATGGTCTTCCAGGATTACGGCCTGTTCCCGTGGCTCACCGTGCGCGACAATATCGGCTTCGGTCCGAAATCCCGTGGGCGGCCCACCCCCGAGGTGCGCGACACCGTCGAACGCTACATCGCCCTCGTCGGCCTCCAGGCCTTTGCCGACGCCTATCCGCACCAGCTCTCGGGCGGGATGAAGCAGCGGGTCGCCATCGCCCGGGTGCTCGCCAACGAGGCCGAGGTGGTTCTGATGGACGAGCCCTTCGGGGCGCTCGACGCCATGACCCGCGAGCGCCTGCAGGACGAGCTGCTCGACCTGTGGTCGCGCACCGGGCTGACGATCCTGTTCGTCACCCACGCCATCGAGGAGGCGATCTTCCTGGCCGACCGGATCGTGATGATGTCGCCCGGCCCCGGGCGGATCGAGGCCGTCCACGCGGTCGACCTCCCGCGGCGGCGCGACGTGTCGAGCCCGGCCTTCAACGACCTGCGCCGGATGCTCGCGGCCCAGCTTCACAGCCACCACGCCCCGCGGGCGGCCGCCTGATGGGCACGGGAGGTGACGATCCCCGCCGGCCCCGGCTCGCCTGCCGCGCCGCCGTCGCGCGGTCGCGCGCCGACCTCGACCGACACCGTGCGACCGGCGGCGAGCCCTGAGCCTCGACGCGAGGAATGGCCGTGCCCCCCTTCCCGACGATCCCCGTGCTGCACGCGGCCTATGAAGCGGGCCGGGACCCGCGCGCCGTCGTGGCCGAGGCCTACCGCCGGCTCGCCGCCATCGACGATCCCGGCATCTTCCTCGCCCTGGTGCCGGAGGCCGAGGCGCAGGCTGCCGCGGCGGCGCTCCCGCCCTTCGACCCCGCCGCGATGCCACTCTGGGGCGTGCCCTTCGCCGTCAAGGACAACATCGACGTGGCCGGCCTGCCGACCACGGCGGCCTGCCCGGACTTCGCCTTCATGCCGACCGAGACGGCGCCCGCGGTGGCCCGACTGCAGAAGGCCGGGGCGATCCTGATCGGCAAGACCAATCTCGACCAGTTCGCCACCGGCCTCGTCGGCCTGCGCACCCCCTACCCGGCCCCGCGCAACGCGATCGACCCGGCCTACGTGCCCGGCGGGTCCAGCAGCGGCTCGGCCGTCGCGGTCGCCCACGGGATCGTCGCCTTCGCCCTCGGGACCGACACGGCGGGCTCGGGGCGGGTTCCGGCGGCGCTCAACAACGTCGTCGGGCTGAAGCCCTCCCTCGGGGCGGTCTCCAGCCGCGGGATGCTGCCGGCCTGCCGCACCCTCGACACGCTCTCGGTCTTCGCCGGCACCGTGGCCGACGCCGACGCGGTCTTCCGGGTCATGCTGGGCTTCGACGCCGCCGATCCCTGGTCGCGGGCGCTTCCCGTGCCGCCCGCGCCGGCCGGCCTGCCGCCGGGCCTGCGCCTCGGACTGCCGGATGCGGCGAGCCTCCGCTTCGGCGGCGACGATCTCTCGGAGAGGGCCTTCGCGGCGTCGGCCGCCGATCTCGAAACCCTGGCCGGGCCGGCGCGGCCCATCGATTTGGCGCCGATGTTCGCCGTCGCGGCCCTGCTCTACGACGGGCCCTGGGTCGCCGAGCGCTACGCGGCGATCCGGCCGGTCATGGAGACGCGCCCCGGGATCCTGCACCCGACGACCCGGGCGGTGATCGCCGCGGCCGGGCGCTACAGCGCCGCCGACGCCTTCGCGGGCCTCTACAGCCTGGCGGAGCTGCGCCGGCACGCGGACGCGGTCTGGGACCGCGTCGACGTGCTCGCCGTGCCGACCTATCCGCGTCCGCAGACCTGCGCGGCGGTGGCTGCCGACCCGATCGGCCCGAACAGCGAGCTCGGCACTTACACCAACTTCGTCAACCTGCTGGACTGGTGTGCCCTCGCGGTCCCGGGTCGACCCCGCGCCGACGGGTTTCCCTCCGGGATCACGCTGCTGGCGCCCCGCGGGTCGGACGGGCTCCTCGCCGCCCTGGGGGCGCGCCTGCACGCGGTTGCGGGTGGCCGGATCGGCGCGGGGGCGTCGCCCGTGCCGGCCGCGGAACCCGGCCCGATCCACGCGCGGCCGGGCGAAATCGAGTTGGCGGTCGTCGGGGCGCATCTGTCGGGTCTGGCGCTGAATCGCGAACTCACCGCGCACGGCGCCCGGTATCTACGGACCGTGGCGACCCGCCCCGAATACCGCCTCTACGCCCTGCCCGGCGGGCCGCCGCATCGTCCCGGCCTCCTCCGGGTGGCCGCCGACGAGGGGGGTGCGATCGAGACGGAGGTCTGGGCCCTGCCGCCCGCTTCCTTCGGGGCCTTCGTGGCCGCGATCCCGGACCCGCTCGGCATCGGCACCCTGCGGCTCGCCGACGGGACCGCGCCGAAGGGCTTTTTGGTGGAGCCGGCAGGGGCCACCGGCGCGGCCGACATCACGCGGATCGGCGGCTGGCGCCGCTACGTCGCCAGCCGTTCCGCGGCGTAACTGATCCGGCAATCCTGGACGCCGCTAGCCTCATGGGATGGCGGGCGATGGCCTCGCGCCAGACGATGACAGCCGCCGGTCTCAGCGGCGTCTGATGTCCCGCGGCGCCGAGACGCACACGAAACCTGCGGGGAGCCGTTCGCGGCGACTCCTGGAGTCACGGCCGGATTGGGCGGAGATCAATACTTCCGGATGATCGGCTCGGGCGCCATCGGCACCGGGTCGGCCCCGAACCTGTAGGTCAGGCCGGCATAGATCGAGAGCGGCTGCGCCAACGTCGTCGTCCGCGGGTCGTTGATCGAGAGGTTGCCGGCCACCCCGCCCGGCTGAACGAACGCTCCGAAATTGGCGTAGCGGTTATTGGTCAGGTTGGTGATCAGGCCGAAGATCTCGAGGTTCTTGGTCACCTGATACTTCGTCGTCAGGTTCAACACGTAGTAGGCCGGCAGCTTGCGGTTCAGGTTCGACTCGTCGCCGCGGAAATATGCGGACGAGAACGCAGCGACGTTCGCGCCGAAGCGCCAGTTCGGAGTGATCGCGTACTCGAATCCGGCCTTGATCTGGTGGTCCGGAATGAGCGGAACCTTGTTGCCTTTCCGGACCTGGATCGATCCGTCGGCATCCGCGAGCGGGTTGTTGGGCGAGGACAGCGTCTGGTCGAACTGATAGGTCGCGTCGATCAGCGCGTAGTTGGCGTAGACCAGCAGGTCGGGCGTCACGGCGTATTCAGCGCTCACCTCGACGCCTTGCCGCCGGGTCGCCGGTACGTTGGTGTAGTAGGCGCGGGCGGCGTTGCCGGCGACCGCGATCTGGATGATGTCGTTCTTCAGGTCTGTGCGGAACACGCCGGCCTTGTAGGTCAGGGCCCCGCCCGAGAGGAAGCTCGGGATCACGCCGCGGAAGCCGACCTCGTAGGTCTGGCCGGTGACCTGCTTGAGCGGCGGATCGGCGACCAGCGAGTTCGGCAGCAGGCAGGGCCGGTCCGGATTGGCGCAGGCGAGTTCGAGCGGCGTCGGCGCACGGTTCGATTCCGAGTAGCTGCCGTAGAGGTTGAGCGCCGGGTCGAACTGGTAGGTCAGGCCCGCCACCGGGTTGATCTTGTTGTATTCGTGCGCGGCGTTGAGGTCGGGCGCGAACGTCGTCTGATCGTGGGTCTCGATCCGCGCGTAGTTCAGGCGGAAGCCGGCGGTGAGCGACAGGCGGTCGGTCAGGTCGAGGGTGTCGGTGGCGTAGAGGCCGAGATAGAGCGTCGAGCCGGCCACCGAACTCGGCGCGAGGCCGATCGCCCCCAGGGTGCGGATGTCCGGCGTGCCGAGACCGGGGATCGTCCCGTAGTAGGGATTGTATGGATCGGCGGCGACCAGCAGGTTCGGGTTGATCACCCCAAGCGTGCTCGACGACTTGAAGGTGAAGTTCGAGGCGTCGACGCTGCCGCCGATGACGAAGGTGTTGGGCAGGCCGAAGATCCGGTCGCGGTTGGCCGCCTGGAGCGAGCCGCCATAGGCCTCCGAGTTGGTCAGGGTCGTGTCGATCGTGCCGTAGGGGACGTTCCGGAAGGGGATCGGCTGTTGGTTCAGGCCGATGATGGTGAACTGGTCGGCGTAGGCCCGGCGCGCGGCGACCTGGCTGGTGGGTGGGGCGTTCACGTTGAACGCGTCGTCCTGGTAGCAGAGGAAGCCCCTGAAGTCGCCGCGCTTGCTGCAGTTCTCGAAGTTGCCCTGGTTGCCGTCGACGTAATTCTCATTGAAGCGCCGGTAATACGCGTTGCCTGCGAGATCCCAGGTCGGGGAGATGTCGACCCGGCCAGTGAGCTGGATCGTGCCGACCTGCGTGGTCTGCGTCTGCGGGTAGGTGAAGATCGCCCGCGGATCGACATGGGTGAAGTCGACCGGGGTCGCGGCCGCCGCGCCGTAGAAGCTGCGCGCGGCCAGCCCGATCAGGTGGAACTCCGAATCCTGCGAGCGGTAGCCGAGATCGGCGTAGAGCCGGCCGATCGTGCTCGGGTTCTCGTAGCGCCAGCCGCGGTCGTTCAGGCCGTCGCCGGTGAAGTAGAAGCTCCAGTTGTCGACGACCTTGCCGTATTCGAGGTAGCCGGCGGTGCGCGCATCCGAGCCGCCCCAGGCCGAGATCTCGGTGCCCTGCCAGGTGAAGCCGTTCTTCATCTGGATGTTGACCGCGCCGCCGATGGCGTTGAGGCCGAAGACCGGGTTGCCGGTGACCACGTCGATGCGCTGCACCGCCTGCGGGGGGATGAGGTCGAAATTGACGATGTCGCCGAAGGCCTCGTTGATGCGCACGCCGTTCTGGTAGACGGCCAGACCCTGCGGCACGCCCTGGACCGGTGAGGCGGTGAAGCCGCGGTAGTTGAGGTCGACCCGGTTGGAGTTGCCCTGCGAGTCGTTGAGGTTCACGCCCGGGGTCGAGCGGGCAAAGGTGGCGATGATGTTGTCGGTACCGCGGTCGACGTCGATCTGGCGGGCCGTGACGGTCTCGACGGTGCTGGGGATCTTGTTGAGCGGCTGCTCGGAACCGCGCAGGCGCACGGCCCCGGGGGCGACCGGCACGGCCGGGGCGTCCTGGGCGGCACGGTCGAGGATCGGGGCGCCGCCGGCATTGCCGCCGCCGGCGCCCACCGGCGAGGTCGAGACGACACTGATCTCGCCGAGCGTCACCGATTGCTGCGCGTATGCGAGACCGGGCAACATCGCCACAGACGCGATCAGACTGCCTCGTAAGGCGCGCATGTCCAGCTCCCGCCCAAATACCCGAATACCGCTGCCTCTATCGGCCGCGTTTTTTGCACCATGCGAGCTTGGCGGCTCACTGCAATATCGGGACGCGGCTTATTCCCCTCCGCGAGAGCGCTGGATACGCAATTGATGCCACCGTGGCGCCGATGACACGAAAACGCATTCCGTCCAGTAGCTTGCGGGACGATGTGGCAAAAAATCCGGGATAATTCGGCATGTTCGGCCGCCGCCACGGGGACGCGATCGCACGACCACCCTCGCATCCCTCTTCCAGTCGCGCTCGTCCGGCATGGACACTCAGACTCGCTGCCTCCGGATGGCACCGCGCGATGGGTGAGCGGACGTGATCGTCGACGTGTTGCGGGCGTGGCAGCCGATACCGGGCGCTGTTCTCGATCATGTCGCAACGGTCTGGAACGACGGCGCTGTCTCCCTCTCCTGGTGATGTCGGGCCTGCCTGCGTTCGCTTGAGCCGGTGGGAGGGGGCAGAAGGCCTCGCTGCGCGCGATCCTCAATCATCCCGACCGTGTCCCTCCACGGCTCTGGGCGATCCACATCGGACGATTGACCTCCCGGGCATGTCGGGCCTTCGAGCGACCTATCCGCACCGTCATTCCGGCGCGCCGGAAGCGGTCCGGAATGACGGAGTTGCCCTACCAGGGCGGAGCCAAGTCTCGTTGACCCGGGTTCGCAGCCCTGCGTCCAGGCCCGAGATCGGGCCTGCGCTTCGCGCAGGGGTCGCGGTGTCGGAACGTCACCGGCGCCCGGCATCTCGGGCGGCGGACTCCGGCGCGCCGCGCCAGGATCGGAACAGGTCGAAGCGTGGGGCTTCGCCCCGGGGTTCGACGGCCACCGTCGCGGTGCGACCCGAAACCAAGCGGGTGTCGTCGGGGACGCCGTCCAGCTTGATCCGCACGGGGATGCGCTGGGCCAGCCGCACCCAGGCGAAGGTCGGGTTGACGTTGGCGAGCAGGGTGGAGCCGGCCGTGCGTTCGCGGTCCTCGATGCCGCCCGCGAAGCTGTCCACATGGCCGGTGATGTCGCTCCTTTCCCCCATCAGGCGGACGCTGGCCCGATCGCCGACATGGATGCGCGGCAGCTTCGTCTCCTCGAAATAGCCCTCGACCCGCAGCGTGTCGCGGTCGACCAGCGCCATCACGCCATGGCCGGTGGTGACGTAGGCGCCTGGGCGCAGCTCCATGTTGGTGATGCGGCCGTTGACCGAGGCGCGCACCGCCGAGCGCTCCAGGTTGAGCTTGGCGAGGTCGCGGTCGGCCACCGCCTGGCCGTACGCCGCCTTGGCTTCCAGGTCGGTCGCCCGCGCCGCCTCAACCCTCTGCTGGGACGCGGCCGCGTCGCTGAGCTTCTGGTAGCGCACGTAATCGGCGGCCGCCTGCTCGGCATTCGCCTTCTTGCCGTCGACCACCGCCTCGGCCTGCCGCAGGGCCAGGTCGAAGCGTTCCGGATCGATGCGAAACAGGACGTCACCCCGTTTCACCACTTGGTTGTCCGCGACGAGAACCTCGGTCACGAGGCCGGAGACGTCGGGGGCCACCGCCACCACGTCGGCCCGCACCCGCCCGTCCCGGGTCCAGGGGGCGTCCATGTAGTAGTCCCAGAGCGCCAAGCCGACGACGACGGCGGCGGCGACCGTCCCGAGGGTGACGAGAAGGCGGAACGAGAGGGTGAGGAGCCGGGGCATGGGGAATCCGGTAGGTCTGGGCAGGGGCGAGGCGGGGCGGCCGGGCGCGCCGATCAGGAGGTGAGCGGCACCGCGATCGCGACGACGGCGCCGAGGAGGATGACGTAGAGGGCGAGGTCGAAGAGCGGCCGGTGCCAGACGAGGCGGTAGAAGCCGGTCCAAGCCAGCACCCGCCGCACGGCAAGGCAGATCGCGAAGGCGAGCAGCATCCAGGCGGCCAGGCTCGGCACGAAGACGCCGTAGAGGTCGAATTCACCCGTCATGCCGCGAGCTCCGGATGCGTGGTCGTGGGCAGGGTCGGACGGAACGGCGGCGCGTCCGGGAACAGGCCGCGCCGTATGCCGACGAGGCCCATCAGCGCGGCCCGGCCCGGCGCCCGTCGCGCGTCCGTCGCGACGGCATCGAGCGCCCCGTCGATGGCCTCGAGCAGCCCAGGCGCGGGCTGCTCCGGCCTGGCTCTGAAATGCCGCGCCAACGCGCCGAGCAGCGCCTCGACGGCCTCCCGGCCCGGCTGCGAGAGCTGCCGGTGGTCGCGCCGCAGCTCCACGACGTTGATGCCGACGCGGACCTCGGCGAGGAGATCGGCGGTCCATTCCGCATCCTCCGACGGCAGGGCGGCCAGCCGCGGCGCGATCAGGCCGACCCGGTCGAGCATCAGGGCGGCGAGTTCGAGCCCGTTCTGCGCGCCGTGGCGCTCGGCGGCGCGGGCGAGACTGCGGCGGTTGATGGCGCGCAGGCGCCGTGCCGACCAGCCGGCACCGACCGAACGCACGAGGCGCGTCACGATGGCCGCCACCCACATGCCGACGATCACCGCGACGGAGGCATTGGCGAAGGCCGCGAAGTCGCCCGTGTAGCTGCCCTGGAGCGCGATCATGGCCGAGCCGTTGACCGCCGCACCCATCGCCAGCGGCGCGGTCTTCGGCTGGGCCATGAAGACCCCGCAGGTCAGCAGGGCGGGCGCCAGGGCGAGCGCCAGCATCTCGAAGGAGGTGGCGAGCGGCAGCACCGCGAACAGGTAGATGCCCGCCGCCAGGGCGCCGACCAGGGCGGAATTCGTGAAGCTGAGGATCTGCGGGGCCGGATCGTCCTGGGCGGCGAACAGGCAGCAGGCGACCGCCCCCATCATCGGCGCGGCCGACCCGTCCGGCCAGCCGGTGGCGATCCAGATCGCGCACGTGACCAAGATGGTCAGGAACACGCCCACCGCCGACAGCAGCGCCATGCCGTGGTCACGGTGTCGAATCGTGCGCGCCGTCGCGGTGTAGCGGAAGGTCAGGTCCTCGGTTACCGGGGTGCCGTGCGCGATGTGTCGCTGCAGGATGCGGGCGTCCTGGCGCAGATCGATGACGTCGCGCAGGCGCGCCGCGAGGCTCGCCAGCACCAGCACCTCCCACGATGGCCGCTCGCCGAGACCAGGCTCGAGCGCGTCCGCGGCGGCCTTCAGACGGTCGGCCTCGGCCTGCTCGGTCGTCCCCGAGGCGAGCCAGGCGGCCATGTCGCCGAGGAGGGTACGGAGCCCGTCCGGCACGGCGCGCGTGCGCTCCAGCGTGTCGACGCGGTCCGAGACAGCCGAGGCGATGGGCAGGACCATCAGCATGTGCTGGCGCAGGGTCGCCATGGCTTCCGCCGAACGCTCCGCGCCGGTCATGTCGTAGCGCAACGGCGTGGCCAGGGCGTCGAACGCGACGGCGTCCGCGGCCAGCTTGAGCCGCACCGCCTGCGTGTCCGTCGTCGTGTGGGCGCGATGCAGGATGTCGACGACCCAGCCGCGCGCCCCGCGCAGCCACAGGTCGAGGCGGCCGGAGATGACCGGCGCCGCCGATTGCGGCAGCACGACCGTGTTCACCAGACTGGCGCACAGGATGCCGAGCGTGATCTCCTCGGCCCGGGCCACCGCGGTGTCGAACATGGTCCCGGGGTCGCCGACGCTCGGAAAGCCGATCAGCGCCGCCGTGTAGCCGCCGAGCATCATCAGGTAGCTGCGCGGGGTGCGGTCGAGCAGCGAGAAGTACAGGCACGTCGCCACCCAGACCGCGATCGCCAACGTGAGCAGTTCCGGGGCGTTCACGAGATTCGGCACGAGGGCGACCGTGACCGCGGCTCCCAGCAGGGTGCCGAGCACCCTGTAGACGGCCTTCGAGCGAGTCGCGCCCGACAGGACCTGGCTGGTGATGTACACGGTGCCCAGCGCCCAGTAGGGCCGCGGCAGGTCGATCCAGAGCGCGAGGTACAGGGCCAGCATCGCCGCCGCGTAGGTCTTGAGCGCGAAGGCCCAATCGCGCCATCCGGGAAGCGTCATTCCGCGGCTCCGTCGCGCGATGAATCCGGATCGGCCGGTGCGCCCATAGATCCGTGCAGGGCCCGGAAGACCCGCAGGCTCGCCTCCAGATCGGCCGCGCTCACGTTCGAGAAGATCGCATCCCGAAGCCGCTCGAGGTCCGCCTCGATCCTGGCGACGACCGCCTGTCCGGCCGGTGTCAGGGTGAGCACCTTCGCGCGCCGGTCGGATGGGTCCTCCCGGCGGGCGACAAGGCCGGCCTTCTCCAACTGGTCGAGGAGGCGGACCAGGGACGGCCCCTCGATGCCGACCGCCTCCGCCAGGGTATTCTGGCGTGGCGCGCCACCCATGCGGGCAATCAGAACCAGCGGCAGTGCCTTCGCTTCCGAGATGCCGTGTGCCTCGGTGGTCGCATTGGCGAGCCGCCGCCACTGGCGCCCCGAGAGGAGAAGGGTGTGGGTATAGGCTCGGCGAAGCTGACGCAGGGTCTCCGCTTCCATCTCACGCTCCCGGTCGATGGCGGTGGACGGCCTGTCCAGGCCCCGCGTCAATACAAATAGTAAGCTATCAATGAGTAAGGGCTCGTTCAAGGGTGGTGTCAGAGCCTGAACGGGCCAGTCTTCCGATCCGCCGACCGACTGTCGCGAGCGGGACGGATCGAAGCCGGGGACGCGCAGGACGCGCTGGATCCTCGTCATCGCCCGCGCAGCCGGCGTCGGCTTCGCTCGCGACCGGTGGAGCCCGCGTCCCCGCGCCAGATGCCCCCATCGCTATGAATACGGGTGCGGGCGTCGGGTTGGCCGAGGGTCTCGTCCGCGCCGCCCGCTGGCGCAGCGCCCGCGATCGACGGCCCGGACGATCGGGACATCGCGATGGGGTCGCTCGGTGCCCGAGAGACCGTCGGTCCAAGCGCGGCGCGCGCCCGGCAGAGCACGACAGCACCGGGCGGCAAGGGGATCGGGTCATCCTTCGCAAACCCCGTCCTCCTGAGGTTCGGCGGAACGGCCTCGAAGGCGGGCTCCTTCGAGGCCGCCGCCCCGCTTCGGCGCCTCAGAATGAACGGGTGTGTCGGACAGCCGATCTGACGTTCCGCTGCTGTCGTCGTGGACCGTGCGTAATGCGATCGGGCGCGGCTCTACCGATATGCCGCGGGTGCGTGCCACGTCGGGGGGCGGGTCAGCGGGCTTGTCGCCGGTTCGCGGTGCGGCGTCCTCCGCGCAATCCGCGCGGGCCATTGCGGCTGCCACGCAAGCCCCACGAAGCATGCACAGATATGCCCGATGGTCTTCAGTGCGGCGCCTCCCCCTCCGGTAAGCCGGCCCGCCGCAATCCCTCGACCATGAGTTGATATTCCTTCAGAAAGGTGGGGTTGTCAGAAAAGCCGACATTGGCCCACTTCTGGACGGTAAACCCAGGCATTACCTTCAGCAGGTCTGCGACCGCGCGTTCCGCATCATCCTTCTTGTTCAGCCAGGCATATGCGGTCGCAAGATCGATGTATGCGGCCCAATAAGGCGTGTAGGATATGGATTTGCTGCACCATTCCGCAGCCTTTTCCCATTCCGCCAGATGACTGTAACCGTGGCAAATATGGAATGTCCAATAGCCTACATATGGATCTTTAGGGCTTAATTTGATGGCTTTGCCTGAATAGTAAAATATTTCTTTCGATTGCCCATTCAACAATCTGACCAAGCCGGCCTGATCGTATGCATCCGCGAAATTCGGGTCGCTGTCGATCGCACGATCGAGTTCACCGATCGCGTCATCGAATTGCTTCCTGCTCCGATAGATCCCACCCATGATGTAGTGGGCCACGGCATTTTCGGGATTGTCTCTCAGGATGGGCTGCACGAGCTGCTCGGCACGCGCAACATCTCCGAGCCGATCCGAGCTCCAGCCCGAACCCGCAAGGACGGTGAGCGCTCTCGCGAGACCCAAACGCGCGGTCGTCAGTTGCGGATCGATTTGGGTTGCCCGCTCAAACTGGCTGATCGCCGCCTCTGTGTTGTCCGCCGTGCGAGGCTTGTTGAGGGACGCCCATCCCTGCATCGCGAGATCGGCTGCGTCGGGATTGTTCGGCCGTTCCCGCAAGGAGCGCAGGCTTTCGGCCTGGGTCAGTTGAACGTCGAGGGATCGGGCCAAACGCGCGACGAATTCGACCTGCAACTCGCCGAGGCGGCTGCGCTCGCCCTCGAAGCGGTCGGCCCAAAGGTGGGCACCGGTTTCCGTCGAGATCAGCTGAGCGTTCAGCACCACATGCTCGCCCGTGCGGCGCACGCTGCCCTCCAGCGCATAGCGCACGCCGAGGTCGCGCCCGACCTGACGCACGTCCACGGCCTTGCCTTTGTACGTGAAGGCCGTATTGCGGGCGATCACGAAACTGCCGGACAGATGCGACAGATCGGTGGTCAGGTCTTCGGTCAAGCCGTCAGCGAAGAACTCCTGCTCCGGGTCGCTGCTGAGGTTGGTGAAGGGCAGGACCACCAGCGACAAGCCGGGCGCAGTCTTCGGCACGATGCCGGCCAGCGGGACCGCGGCCGTCGCCTGTTCAGTGACGCGAGACCGTGACCACGTCCACGCCGCCCCGGCCGATGCGACGGCCCCGAGCAAACCGACGGCCAGCAGGGCACGCCGCACCCTGCGAGCGGTCGCGGCCGGTCGCAGATCGGGAAGGTTCGCGATCGCGTCTCCCGTCGATTCCTCAGTTTCCCCTTCGGCCTCATCATCTGCAACGGGTGGCGGCAGCGCGGCGATCGCGGCGGCCGCGAGCGCGAAGACGCCGATGGGGCGGGTGATGTTCTTCAGCGCGAGCTTGCCCCGGTCCTCGAATCGATAGGGCAACCTGTCGCGAACCTGGTCGTGCACGGAGCGCGAGACACATAGGCCGCCGGGCTCGGCCAGTGGTTCGAGGCGGGCCGCCACGTTGACGCCGTCGCCGAAGAGATCGCCGTCCGGCTCCGCCACGACGTCGCCGAGATTGATGCCGAAGCGCAGGCGGAACCGGTGCTCGGGCGGCAGATGCGGCTCGCGGCCGAGCATAGCCTGCTGGATCCGAACGGCGCAGATGACGGCGCGTACGGGGCTGGGATACTCGACCAGCAGGCCGTCGCCCATGGTCTTGACGATCCGGCCTCCGGCCGCGGAGATCTGCGGGTCGATGAGTTCGCGGCGCAGGAGCTTGAGGCGCCGGAGCGTGCCGGTTTCGTCCGCCCCCATCATACGACTGTAGCCGACGATGTCGGCGACCAGGATAGCGGCGAGACGGCGCTCGGCGCGTTGCGTGCTCATGCCCCCTTCCGCGCGACCCTCTCGGATCGCTTCCTCTCTCCGAACGGTCCGCAGATATACCACGCGGCGGTCTTACGGCAGAGGCGCCCGACGCTGCCTCCTGTTGGCTTCGCTCACGATCCGGATTCTTTCCGGCTCCGGCCCCGTCGGGACCACGCTGCGATCGCGAATGGGGTGCAGCCGGAAGAGGTCGCGGCCCTGGCGACCGGCGACGTCCGAACGCCATTGGTAGACGGCCGCCGCGGCGGCAGGCCCAGGTACCGCTGGCCCGGTCTGCTGATCCTGAGGACCATGGATGTTCGGCACCTCGCCGAACCGGATCGTCTTCATGGCCCGTCGCCGGAACGACGGACCCCGGCCAAGAAGCCGGGGCGGCTCCGGGGGAGGAGGCCACATCGGAACCGCAGTGTTCTCCTTCCGCCTCGGCCATCCGCGGAGTGTGCCCGCCACGAAGGCGGGCACACCCACGCCGAACCGCCGCGGACAGCATCGTGATGGGTGCGTCTCAGATTTGCCGAAGCCATGGTCTGCAGCGCGACGCGCGCTTACCAGCCGTCCCGCCTTGCAGGGTCGGCGATTGCGAGCCTGTCGCCACCCTGTCGCCAATCCTCCACGGATCGACCGGTGATCCTGGTCACGTAGGCCCTGGTCTCGGGCGGCAACGACGCGCGGCCGGCGAGCCATTTCTTCACGCGCTGCGGGCCCGCATTATAGGCGGCGGCCGCCATGCCGAGGCTGCCGAAGACCGCATGCTGCTCGCGCAGGAACTCGGCGGCTTTGGGTATCGCGTCGAACGGATTGAAAGGATCGATCAAGCCGCGCTCGGCGGCGGTCGCCGGCATGAACTGCGCGACACCCTGAGCCCCGGCGCGACTCACGGCACGGTGGTCGAGCCCGCTTTCCTGCTGGAGGAGCCGCAGAAAGAAATCGACCGGCAGGCCGCTCGCGTCGGCCGTGTACTCGATGAATTGCTTCAGGCGCTGTTTATCACCGTAGAAGGCGTTGAGCCACGTGTCCTGGAGGGTCCCGACAGCCTCTGGGATCGCGGCGACCGCGTTCGCGACCGTCCGGTTCACCCGGATGAAATCGGCGGTCGCGCCGTCCGCGGACATGAACGCGACGATGCGCGGCGGCCGTTGGGGGAAAGCCGGAACGGCGGCGACCGGCATCGCCACACCTAGCTCCGGTTGTGGGGAAAGGATCGTCAGCGCGGCGCCCAGACACGCCGCACCGATGAAGACCGCGGGTCTGTGGCCCCTTTTGACGAGCAAGCGCGCACGTCTGCCGGCTGCGCTGCGGCACGACCGTACCCAGAAGTCACGCTCGCCGATCGGCGATAGATCCTGCATGCTGTCCTTGCGAGCTTCGCCCCTCGTGCTGTCAGGATGATCGATCTGAAAGCGGGCCGATTTAGGTGCAGACTACCATGGCATGCGCGATATTGGTCATCGATACATCGACATAGCGCTCACCCTGTTGATCGCGGTGAAACGATCGAGGCGGACTCGCACCGGCCGACGCGACCATTTCCCTCAGAGCGCCTGGCCGAACGCCCGACCGTCGGGCGCTTCCCACTCTGCCGTACGGGCTAGCGGAGTCACACCTCCGGTTTGCGACTATCGCCTCGTTGCCAAGTCTGACGGTCCATGCCTCCCACGCGCGCTCCCTCCCCCGCAGAGGAGGAAGGGCGACGCGCGGCACCGTTCAGGCCCTGTCCGATGGCGATGTGTGACGAGCATAGCCGCGGCGGGCGGGGCAGCGACGTTGCCCCTCACGGGTGCACCGCCAGCATCCAGAGCGCCATCGCGACCATCATCACGTTCTCGGTCAGAGACACGAAGCCGAGCGGTACGCTGCCCGACCCGCCGACGCAGGCGCATTTGATCTCGCGCTTGTCGACATAGACCGCCTTGAACACGGAGGCCGCGCCGACCGTACCGATGAACAGGGCGACGGGAATGGACAGCCAGTTCAGGGCGCCCGCCGCCATCAGAACGCCCGCCAGCGCCTCGCAGAAGGGGTAGGCGTAGGCGTAGCGCACCCAGCGCCGGGCGAGCAGATCGTAGCCCAGGAACATCGACGAGAAGGTCTCCACGTCCTGCAGCTTCAGGATGGCCAGGACGCACATGCTGAAGGCGATGAACCACTCGCCGGCCCGTACCGTCAGGGGCGTGCCATAGACGGCGTAGCTCGCGGCCAGCGCCATCAAGCCGGTCATCGAGAACACGGCGACGACCGGCACGTAGGTCGGCATGTTCGGGTCTTTGGCGGCCGTGCCGAAATGGCGGCGCAGGTCGTCGTAGCCGCCGATCCGCTCACCGGCGATGAAGGTCTGCGGCGTCGTCTTCACGCCGTGCTCGGCCTTGAAGCGGTCGATCTCAGGGCGGGTCGTCAGCCAGTGATCCTCGACCGTGAACCGCACCCCGTTTTGACCGGACAGGCGGCATAGCTCACGAAGGCATAGGCGTAAGCCTATGGGTAAGGCTATGTCATCCGATCCGACGGCCCCGCCAGTGCACGGCGAGATCCTGAGCGGCGTTCAGCGGCGGCGTCGCTGGTCTACCATTGAGAAAATCCGCTTCGTCGAGGAGAGCCAGCAGCCCGGCTCGTCCGTATCGTTCGTCGCCCGCCGCTACGGCCTCTCGCCGAGCCTGCTGTTCTCGTGGAAGCGGCGCATGCTGGAGGGCGGCCATCAGGCCGTGCAGGCCGACGAGGACGTCGTCGGCACGAGCCGCGTGCGCGACCTGGAACGGCGCGTGCGCGACCTCGAACGCCTGCTCGGTCGCAAGACCATGGAGGTCGAGATCCTGAAGGAGGCGCTCGACCTCGCGCGCGCAAAAAAACCGACCTCGCCACTCGCCTCCTGGAGCGGCCCGATCGGCGGTTCGCGATGAAGACGGTTGCCGACACCCTTGGCGTGGCCCGCTCCCACCTCGCCGAGCGCCTGACCCGTCCCGCCCGGCCGCGCTGCTCCTATCGCAAGCCCGAGGATGCGGTGCTGTTGCCCACGATCCGCGCGATCGTCGATGCCCGCCCGAGCTACGGCTACCGCCGCATTACCGCGTTGGTGAACCGGGTGCTGCGCTCGCGCGGCGAGGCGGTCGTCAACGCCAAGCGGGTGCTGCGCATCCTGCGGTTGAACGGGCTCACCCTCGCGCCGCACACCGCCCGCCGTCCCGGCCGGACCCACGACGGTACCGTGGTGGCCCTGCGCTCGAACGTGCGCTGGTGCTCGGACCACCTCGAACTGCACTGCCGGGACGGGGCGATCGTCCGGGTGCTGTTTGCCATCGATGCTTGCGACCGCGAGATCATGGCCTGGTCGGCGACCACGGCGGGCGTCTCGGGCGAGATGGTGAGCGACCTGATGATCGCCTGCGTCGAGCGCAGGTTCGGGGCCACGAAGACGCCGCACCCGATCGAGTGGCTGTCCGACAACGGCTCCGCCTACATCGCCAAGCAGACCGCTCAGACAGCTGCTGCGCTCGGCCTGCGCCTGCTGTTCACGCCGGTGCGTTCCCCGCAGAGCAACGGCATCTCGGAGGCGTTCGTGAAGACGCTCAAGCGCGACTACGCCCGCCTCGCCATCCTGCCCGACGCCGAGACCGTGATGCGGCTTTTGCCGGGCTGGTTCGAGGACTACAACACGGTTCACCCGCACTCCGGCCTGCGCATGCTCTCGCCCCGGGAGTTCCTCAGCCGAAATGCCTAAACCCACCCCGCCGCCTGTCCGGTCAGACAGGGTGCACTCCAGACCGCGAAGCCCTTGCGTTCGAGGAGGTCCTTCGCCTTCAGGCCGTAGGGACAGGTGTGCTCTGGGGTGACCATCCGATAAAGGACGGCCTTGCGGGCGGCTTGCATCTCTGTCTCCTGCGCACGCGGGACCTGCATCTGGGGGAATCGGGCCGGCGGCCCTGAAGTCACCGGCTACTGTCCGTGCCGCTTCAGCCACGCCTCCATGTCGGCGATCTCCGTGGTCTGGTCGTCGATGATCTTCTGGGCCATCGCCTTGGTGGCGGGGTCCTTGGCGTGCTTCAGCGCGACCTTGGCCATGGCGACCGCGCCCTTGTGGTGCGGGATCATGTGCGTGCGGAAGTCCACGTCGGCGTCGCCGGTGTAGGGGACGTCCATGTCCTTCATCATCGCCATGTCGGCGGTCTTGAAGCCCTTCGTCGATTCGGTGTCCTTCGGGTCGGATTTCATCCGACCCCTGGCCTTGCCGGACATGGAGCGATGGTCGTGCATCCCCTGCGCGAGGGCGGTGCCGGCCAGCCCGGTCGACAGAAGGGCGGTGGCGATCAGGGTGCGGAAGTTCGTCATGGGTTGTCCTCTCTCGGCGGGGATCAATTGAACTTGCCGCTGGCGGTCTCGCCGCCGGGGCCGGTGAGCTGCACCGCGCCCCGCGGGCGGTCACCCAAGGGCGCTGCGGCCTTGCCGGTCATGCGGTTGCCGTCTGCGGGCTCCAGGGGCACGCGGGCTGGCTTGCCGCCGACGACGAGGATGGCCGTACCCTTGAAGCCGGCCGCGGGGACCGGCTTCTGCCCCTCGTCGGACAGGAACACGTCGACGGTCTCGCCCTTGGCGACGAGCTCGACGTGGAACTTGCCGGCGTCCGTCACCCGGCCGCCGTGCTGGCCGGCGGTCTCATGGGCGTAGGCCGCCGTCGCGGCGAGCAGGCCGGCTGCCAGGGTCACTCTCGATAGGATCATCTCGGGTCTCCAGGGGGTGTGCGGGTCAGTAGGCCTCGACCGGGCGCGGTCGCGCGCCGTCCGGGGATGGGTGGGCCGGCGCCTCGGCGTGGAGGGCTCGCAGCCGCTCCAGCGGCTTGCGCCCGAAGCGCAGGAACAGGACGGGGGTCAGGAAGGTGTCGAGCAGCGTCGCGCTGACGAGGCCGCCGAAGATCGTCACCGCCACCGGGTGCAGGATCTCCTTGCCCGGGCTCGCGGCGTCGTAGAGCAGCGGGACCAGGGCCACCCCGGCCGACAGGGCCGTCATCAGCACCGGGGTCAGCCGCTCCAGGCTGCCGCGCACCACGAGGTCCTGCCCGAACGGCACGGCCTCGTGCAGCGACAGGTTCAGGTAGTGGCTGATCTTGAGGATGCCGTTGCGCGCGGCGATGCCGGTTAGCGTGATGAAGCCGATCATCGACGCCACCGACAGCGGCTGCCCGACGAGCCACAGGGCCGCCACCGAGCCGATCAGCGCCAGGGGCACGTTGCCCATGATGATGAGCGCCAGGGCGGCCGAGCGGTACCGGCTGAACAGGATCGCGAAGACCAGGGCCAGGGACAGCGCCGAGAGTGCGGCGATGGTCCGGCTCGCTTCCTCCTGCGCCTGAAAGGTGCCCTCCAGGCTGGTGAAGAAGCCCGGCGGCAGCGGCTCCTTCGCCACCGCCTCGCGGATGGCGGCCACGATGGTCGCCATGTCGCTGCCGCCGTCGGTGTTGGCCTGGACGACGATGCGGCGCCGGGCGTTCTCGCGCAGGATCTGGTTCGGCCCGTCCGTCTCGCGGATGTCGGCGACCTGCCGAGCTGGCACCCAGCCCGAGGGCGTCTCTAGGAGCAGGTCGCCCAGCCCCGCGGTGGTCCTGCGGTCCTCGGATAGGCGCAGCACCACGTCGAAGCGGCGCACGCCGTCGACCACGGTCGAGACCACGCGCCCGTTCGAGAGGCGGCTGATCTGCTCGACTACCGCGGCGGGCTGGACGCCGTAGAGGGCGGCCCGGGTGTAGTCGACGCGGACCTCAAGCTGCGGGATGCGCACCTGCCGCTCGACCTGCAGGTCGGTGAGGCCCGGAATCGCGGCCATCCGGTCGCGCAGGGAATTCGCCACCCGCCGCAGGGCGTCGAGGTCCTCCCCGTAGACTTTGAGCGCGATCTCGGCGCGCACGCCCGAGAGCATGTGGTCGAGCCGATGCGAGATCGGCTGGCCGACGTTGACCGCCACCGGCAGGGCGGCGAGGCGCCCGCGGATGTCGGCGACCAGGGCCTCCTTCGGCCGCTTCTGCCCCTCGTCGAGGGCCACCTCGATCTCGGACGAGTGGACCCCCTCGGCGTGCTCGTCGAGCTCGGCCCGCCCGGTCCGGCGGCCCACCGCCTTCACTCCGGGGATGTCGAGGAGCAGCTTTTCCGCGATCAGCCCGACCCGGTTGCTCTCGGCCAGCGAGATGCCCGGGGTGAAGGTCATGTTGACCGTGAACGAGCCTTCGTTGAACGGCGGCAGGAAGGCCCGCGGCAGGTTCCAGGCAGCCACGCCCGCAGCGATGATTGCCATGGCGACGGTGCCGACGAGCAGGCCCTGGTGCCGGAACGCGACCCGCAGCAGGGCTGCGTTGCCCCGCTTGAGTAGTTTGAGTAGGCGCCCGTCCTGCGACTCCAGATTGCGCAGTCCCGGCAGCAGCAGGGAGGCCAGCACCGGGGTCAGGGTGATGGAGGTGAGCAGGCTCGCCAGGATCGAGATGATGTAGGCCTGCCCCAGCGGGGCGAAGAGCCGGCCCTCGATGCCCGAGAGCGCGAACAGCGGCACGAACACCAGGATGATGATCAGCGTCGCGTAGACGATGCCGGAGCGGACCTCGTTCGAGGCCTCGACCACCACCTGAAACACGCTCCTCGGGTTGCCCTCCCGCCGGTTCTCGCCGAGCCGCCGGTAGATGTTCTCGACGTCCACCACGGCGTCATCGACGAGCTCGCCGATGGCGATGGCGAGGCCGCCGAGCGTCATCGTGTTGATGGACAGCCCGAACAGGTGGAACACCACAGCGGTCGTCAGCACCGAGACCGGGATGGCGAGCAGCGAAATGGCCGTGGTGCGCACGTTCAGCAGGAAGGCGAAGAGGACCACCGCAACCACCAGCACGGCCTCGACGAGGACGCGCTCGACGTTGCGGATCGAGGTCTCGATGAAGTCCGCCTGGCGGAACAGGACCTGGTCGGCCTTGATGCCGGCCGGCAGGGCCGGCGACATCTCCTTGAGGGCGGCCTCGATGCTGCGGGTGAGCCGCACCGTATCGACGTCCGGCTGCTTCTCGACCGAGACGATGACCGAAGGTTTGGCCATGTAGCCGGCGTCGCCGCGCTTCACCTTCGCGGCGAAAGACACCTCTCCGACTTGGCGCAGATACACGGGCGCGTCGTTGACCGTCGCGACCACGAGGTTGCGCAGGTCGTCGAGGCTCATGGTCCGGCCGATGTTCCGGATCAGGTACTCGCGCGCGTTCTGGTCGGTGAAGCCGCCGCCGGCATTGGTGCCGAACTGGGCGAGCGCAGCTTCCAGTTGGGCGTTGGTCACGCCGAGCGCCCGCATCGCCGCCGGGTTCGGGCTGACCCGGAACTGGCGCACCTCGCCCCCGATGGGGATGACCTGCGCGACGCCCGGGATGGTCAGCAGCCGCGGCCGGAGGGTGAAGTCGGCGACCTCGCGCACCTGCATCGGCGTCGCGGTCTCGCCCGTCACCGCCACCAGCAGGATCTGGCCCATGATGGAGGAGATGGGCCCCATCACCGGGGTAACGCCCCGGGGCAACTGGTCCTGCACCAGGGCGAGGCGCTCCGCGACCTGCTGCCGATTCCGGTAGATGTCGGTGCCCCAGTCGAACTCGACGTAGGTGATGGACAGCCCCACGCCCGAGACGGAGCGCACCCGGGTGACGCCGGGGAGCCCGTTCATGCGGGTCTCGATGGGATAGGTGACGAGTTGCTCGACCTCCTGGGGCGCGTACCCTTCCGCTTCCGTCATGATCGTGACCGTGGGACGATTAAGGTCGGGGAAGACGTCGACGGGCAGCTTGGTCGCGGCGAAGGCGCCGTAGAGCACCAGCACCGCGGCGAAAGCGAGGACGAGAAGGCGGTTGCGGACCGACTGGCCGACGAGGAAGGTGAACATCGGCAGCCTCCTCAGCGGATCTGGTCGAGGAGTTCGGCGCCCTGGGTCACGACCCGTTTGCCGGGTCCGACCCCCTCGGCCACCAGCACGCGGCCGCCGTCGAGCGGCTCGACGCGCACGGGTCGCGCCTCGAAGCGCTCGGCGGTGGTGTGCTCGTAGACGACGTCCTGCCCGTTGCCGGTGCGCACGACCGCCGCGCGCGGCAGCGCCAGGCCGGTCTGTTCGTGGTCGGTGCCGGCGAGCACGGTGACGAACTGGCCGACGCGCAGGCCGGAGGCGTCGCCCTGGACGGCGAACTGAACCGGGATGGCCTGATTGCGGTCGGCGAGCCCCGAGCCCTGATAGGCGAGCTTCAGGGTGCGGCCGTCGGCGAGCCGGGCGGTGGCATTCTGCGCCGCCGTCAGGGCGTCGAAGCTGAGGGCCTCGACCCAGAGCCGGTTCGGGTCGATGACCTGGAAGACCATCTGCCCGGGGCTTGCCATCTGGCCGGCAACCGCCGCGGCCTGCGCGACCACGCCATCGACCGGCGACACGAGGGGTTCGGGCTGCTGCCGGATCTTGTCGAGCGCCGCGCGGCGGTCCTGCAGGCCCTTGAGCTCGGCGAGGGCGTCGTCGAGCTGGGTCTGGGCCACCGCCCCGGTCAGGGCGAGCCGCTTGTAGCGGTCGACCCGGCGCTCGACGATGGAGATCTGCTGGTCGAGATCCCCTTGGGTCTGCCGCATGTCGGAGACGTCGACCGCCTGGATCGGCGGGGTGACGGTCGCGAGCACGTCGCCCTTGCGCACCTTGGTGCCGAGGCGCGGGAAGATGCCGGACGGCGGCGGCGACAGCCGGCCCCCGACCGAGGACTGCACGACGCCGCTGGCATTCGGGTCCGGGATGATCCGGCCGGGCAGCTCGACCGAGCGGTGGAAGCGGCCCTGCTCGGTCATCGTGGTGCGCAGGACCAGCAGGCGCTGGGTCGGCTTCGGCACGAACACCGAGCCGTCTGGCAGGCGCTGAGCGAGGTCCGACAAGGCGGGCGCGCCCTGCTGTGGCTCGGTCAGGGCGGCGCCCTGCACG
This sequence comes from Melastoma dodecandrum, assembly GCA_029817715.1. NCBI lineage: Eukaryota > Viridiplantae > Streptophyta > Magnoliopsida > Myrtales > Melastomataceae > Melastoma > Melastoma dodecandrum. Next base: position 1,258,063 of record JARUPY010000292.1, on the reverse strand, counting down.
GGGGCACCGTGATCCTCGTCGCCGTGCGCGAAGGCGGCGGTGCCCAGGACGAGGGTGATGCCGACGGCGAGCAGCGCCAGCGTCGGGGCGCTGCGGCGGCCCCGCGCGAGCCCGGTCACCAGCATGCCGAGGAGGAACGCGACGGCGACCGCCGCGAGGAGGGTCGGGTCCTTCCCGCCCATGCGCTCGCCGACGCTGCGGGCGGCCGCCGCTACGCGCGCCGATGCGGCCTGGATCGACCCCGCCGAGGGCGTCGTCGGAGCCGCGGCCGCCGGAGCCGTCGCATCCGGGATGGTGACCGAGACGGAGAGGACGTCGACGACCGCGCCCGTCGTGACGGTGGCGGCGAATGCGTGCCGTCCCGGCTTCGCCAGCCACGGGGCCGGAAGCGTGTAACCGCCCTGGGACGTGGCGGTCGCGGTCCTCGGACCATCGGGCGTCTCGACCTCGACCGTCGCGCCGGTCACCGGCTCGTTCGTCCGGAAGCGGTCGAGGAACAGCGTCAGGGTGCCGTCGCGCGAGATGGCGACGAGCTCGAAGGCGTCCGACAAAGCTTCGCCGCGCGGGGCGATGGTCTTCGAGACAGGCGGCTGGGCGGCGCCGTGGTCGTGGCCCTCGTGGGCGAGCGCGGGCCCCGCCAGGACGGCGGTGAGCAGCGCCACCACGCGCAGGGCGGCGGCAAGACGGGTCGACATGGAAACGGTATCCTCGGCAGATGGGATGCCGGGCGCGGCCATGGCGGGCGCACCTTGGGCGTCGCGCGCCTCAGGCGCGCCTCATCTCACGCGAGGGTTCGTGGGGGCTTAGGCAGTGCCTCGGGGCCGACGCCGGCGCGGCCGGCGACGTCGTCCGGGACGAGCGGGCTGCCGCGGAACACGGTCGGCAGGAGGCCGAGGGGGTTCGCGAGGATACCGGTCGCGCAGCAGGTCATCGTCCCGCAGCAGCGGGTCTTGCAGCCCGGCCGGCAGCAACCGTCCTCGGTGGGCTCGATGCGGGCCACCTCGACGACCGCGCGCGCGGCCCTGGACCAGGCTGGCGCCTCGGTGCTCACTGCCGGCGGCGCCGCGGTCGTGGCATGGCCGTGGTGCGCATGGCCCTCGTGGGCCTGGACGGCGGACGGCGCGACATAGGCGATGATCGCGAGGATCATAGCCGCCATCAGGCGCACGATCTGCCGGTCGGGGCTCATGGGGTTTGGCTTACACCGGTTCTTTTGGCAGGACCATGTCGGCGGCGGCCCCGCGCCGGATCGCTCGCCGCGGCGCCGGGCGCGACGGCCTGCCGGGCGCGGCTCGCGGAACTGATGCAGCCGCCGCACCCATCGTCTCGACCGTGAAGCGGATCATGAGGCTCTCCCTCCGATGGCGTCATGCCGAGATGGGGCTTCCAACCGTTGGAAGGTCAAGGGCGCGAGGCACCGTTTCAGATTGGAGAAGCCACGATCGATGCGGTCGCCTGATTTTGTCGACCGGACCGGATGCCCTCCCAGCCGAGCCAGCCGGTGTAAAGGCCGACCAGGACGATCAGCGCCGCCGAAGCGTAGGGCGCCTGCCGGGCAAGGCTCCCGAACCCGGCCCAGCGCCCGGCGACGTGCCTGACGCTGAGGGCCGCGATGACGCCGGCCGACACCATGGTGACGGCCAAGCCGATGCTGAAGCAGACGACGAGCGCGAAGCCCAGGCTGAGCTGCTTGAGCTGGATGCACAGGAGCAGGACCGTGATGGCCGCCGGGCACGGGATCAGGCCGCCGGTCAGGCCGAACAGGACGATCTGCCCTGTGGTCACCTGCCGCCCCGCGAAGCGGGTGCGGATGTCCGCGGCATGCGCCCGAGCATGAGCGTCGTCCGCGTCGGCCAGATTCATGGGCACCGAGCCCTCGGGCCTGAAGCCCTCAGGCATCAAGCCTTTGGGCCCAAGTTCCATGTGCTCGTGATCATGGTCATGCTCCGTGAAGCTGACCTCATGAAGCTCGTCTCCGGCCCGCCCGTTCAGGTGCAGCCGCGCCGCGAAGGCATGCGGCTCGGCGATCGTCTCAAGGCTCTCGAGGAACGCACCGCCGCTCGCGAAGGCGAAGCTCTGCCGGCCACCGTCGGGGCGGATCGTCTCGATGCGGAGGTCGACGCTCGAAGGCAGCGGGCCCCGCTCAGCCCGGACCCGCCAGCGCGGCGGCACGCCATCCTCGAAGACCTCCAGAGCCAGTTGCCCGCTCGCGGTCGTGACGTGTTTGACCGCGTCGTGATGGTGAGCATAGTCAGGACGCTGCTCGCGCCACGTCCGCCATGCCATCCAGAGGGCGATGCCGACGATGATCACGGCGGAGGCGAGCTGGAAGTACGGCTCGCTCGCTTCTCCGCCCCATTCCCGCCCGAGATACTGCCCGCCAAGCGCGATGACCCAGACGACCGCGGTGTGCGAGAGGGTGGCTGCCAACCCGAGCAGAACGGCCTGCATGACCGTGCCGCGCACGGCGATGATGAAGGCCGCCATCATCGTCTTCGAGTGACCCGGCTCCAGACCGTGCAGGGCACCGAGCAGGATCGCGCTCGGCACGAACAGCCACGCGTGTGCGGTTCCCTGCTGGAGCAGGTCGGTCAGTGAGGTCATCGGGCGGCGTCCACTATTTCAGGTAGGTCCGCACCGCCTCGATCAGGTCGGCCGCGCCCTGAGCGCGATCGGCGTCCGGCTCGTTGTCCGGGTTCACGACGTGGTGGCGGATGTGATCTTCCATCAGCTCAGCGGTCAGGCCGTTGATGGCCCCGCGCATCGAGGCGACCAGCATCAGGACGTCCGTGCAGCCGATCTCGGCCGCGAGGGCACGCTCGACGGCTTCGGCCTGTCCTTTGATCCGACGCACGCGCGCCAGCAGCTTGGTCTTGTCCTTGACGGTGTGGGCCATCGCGGGACCTTCTCGTCGTGACTTCATATAGGGGGGTACCCTATCCGTGTCGAGCGTCTTGGGCGTCGTGCCGCCAGCGTAGCCGTTTCAGTGCGAAAAATGGCTCCTGAATGGAGCTGGCTTGAGCGACCCGCCTGCCGGCTGGCGGGAAGGCGGCCCTAGCTGCGCCTTGCACTTGGAGCGCCGCGGGTAGACGCCGTCAGGCGGCACTCCGCGCTATCCGCCGACCGGCGGCCGGCGGCCGGGTCGGGATCGGCGCGCGCTACGGCACGCGGAAGCGGTGCAGTCCATTCACGCGCGTTCGCAGCCCTGAATGGCACGCCGCATCCCTTGATTGCAGACCAATTTATAGTAATTCTAAAGAACGAGTGGTTTTCGGAGTTCGATTGCCGCCTGATCGGCGCCCTCAGACCAAACATCGACGCGCACTGCTCCGTCGCGGAACGGCGAAGACGCCAGCTTCGCCAAAATCGAGAGGGCATGATGGTATCGAGCGGGAGCCTGTCTGCCCGCCGGTGGGCGAGCCGGTAGGCGTGTCGGAGGGCTTCGCGAAGAACCACCGCAGGCGAATCCGCGTCCGAGCGCATGCCGCAATCGGGCGTCATCGTGCGGCAGCAACAGAGGGATAGGCAGGTATTCGAACATGACAGGATATGATGACACGATGCGTGCGGCGAGGGTTTACGATGGCGGCACGATCGCGCTGCATTGGCTGACCGCCGCGCTTGTCGTCGGCCTATGGCTGGTGGGCACCTTCCTCGAGGACCTCGTCCCGAAGGGATCGCTGCGTGCCGGCATCTGGTCGGCTCATTTCGACTTCGGCTTCGTGCTCGCCGCCCTGATCGTCGCGCTCCTGGCGTGGCGGCGGAGCGCTGGCCGCGACCTGCCCGTGGAGGATCCCGGCCCCCTGCATCGCCTCGCCAAGGCGACCCACGCCGCGCTCTACGTCCTGCTGATCGTCAGCGTCGGCCTCGGGATCGGCAACGCCTTCGTCCGCGGCGTCTCGCTCGGCCCGATCAGCCTGACGCAACTCGGTGACCCAGCGTGGCGGCGGTCGCTGACGCACTGGCACGGGCTCGCCGCCAACATCCTGATGGCGCTGGCCCTGTTCCACGCCGTCGCGGCGCTGATCCACCACTACCTGTGGCACGACGCCGTCCTGCGCCGCATGATGCCCCGGAGATCCTGACGTCCATGCGCCCCGTCCACCGCGAACGGCATCTCATCGACCGCATCGGCTGGCTGCGCGCCGCCGTGCTCGGCGCTAACGACGGCCTCGTCTCCACCGCCAGCCTGATCGTGGGCGTGGCGGCCTCCGCGGCCGGCACCGGCGAGATCCTCGTCGCGGGGGTCGCCGGATGGGCGGCGGGCGCCATGTCGATGGCGGCCGGCGAGTACGTCTCGGTGAGTTCCCAGGCCGACACGGAGCAGGCCGATCTCGCCCGCGAGCGGGGCGAGCTCACCGACGACCCGGCGGCCGAGCGGGAGGAACTGGCGCGGATCTACGTGGACCGGGGCCTCGACCACGCCCTGGCGGTACAGGTCGCCGACCAGCTGATGGCCAAGGACGCGCTCGCCGCACATGCCCGGGACGAACTCGGTATCTCCGACCTCACTACGGCGCGTCCGGTCCAGGCGGCGCTGACCTCGGCGGCGACCTTCTCGGCCGGCGCGGCGTTGCCCTTGGCGACGGCGGCGCTCTCGCCCGGCAATCTCGCGGTCTACACCGTGTCGGCGGCCTCGCTGGTGTTCCTGGCCGTCCTCGGGGCGCTGGGCGCGAAGGCCGGCGGTGCCCCCATCGCGCGAGCCACGGCGCGGGTGACCTTCTGGGGCGTGTTGGCCATGGCGGTGACCGCCGGCATCGGCAGCCTCGTCGGCAAGGCCGTCTGACATCGGCGGCGCGCCGACATCTCCCCATCCCGCGACGGCTCGACGACGCGCCGTCGGTCCGGATCGTCGGCCTGCTCGCCAAATTGTCAGAGGGTCGACGATGTCGGTTTAACCCCTTCGTGCGAACGTCGGCCGCCACGAGCCTGATGTCGTCATGCGGCTACGCACTCTCCTCGCCCTGGTCTTCGCTGCCGCAGCGGTGCTCCTCACGGTCGCCGCCACCACGGCGGTCTCTCGATTCGTGGCCGCGCGCGTGCAGATCCGCGCCGAGGCCCACACGGCCGAACTCGCGGAGCATCTGCGTCAGATCATCGACGCCAACATCACGGAGCGGCTCGGCGACATGACCGTGCTGGCCTCGGTGGCCCGGACGAACGCGACCACGCCCGAGGCGCGGCGCACCTGGGTCGATGCCTTGCGCGCGAGCTACCCCGCCTATGCCTGGATCGGCTTCGCCGATCAGACCGGCGTCGTCGTCGCGAGCACCGGCGGCATGCTGGAGGGCGAGAGCGTTGCCGCGCGCCCCTGGTTTCAGCGCGGCCTCACGGCGGCGTCCGTCATCGACATTCACGAAGCCAAGCTGCTCGCCACCCGGCTGCCGGCGCTGCCCTACGGAGAGCCCCGGCGCTTCGTCGATGTCGCGATGCCGCTCCGCGATGCGTCCGGGGCCGGCGTCGGAGTGGTGGGCGGCCATCTGAGCGTCAGCTGGATGCGCGAGATGAGCCGAGCGGCCATCGGCAGGGCCCTGAAACGGGAGCCGAACGTCGAGGTGCTGATTCTCGCGGGCGACGGCACCGTCATTTTGGGCCCGGGCGATCAGGGTGGTCGGAAGATCGAGGCCGATCTCCCTGCCCTCGCCGCGCTGGCGGACGGGGCCGAACTCGCGACCGCCCGTGGGACATGGCCAGACGGCGGCGACTACTTCACCGGCGCCAGCCGGGCCCGACCCGCCGCGGACCGACCGACGCTGCCTTGGACCGTCCTCGTCCGCCAGCCGGTCGAGGTCGCCAAGGCGATATCCGATCCGATCGTGAACCGGCTGATGCTCGGTGGCGCTGCCTTCACGCTCCTGTTCGCGCTGCTGGGCTGGTGGGCCGCGGAGCGATTGGCCGATCCCCTGCGCCGGCTCGCGGCTGCGGCGAGCGCGATCGGTCATGCCACCGCCGAGGCCGGGCTGCCGAAACCGCGTGGATACCGGGAAATCGCCGAACTGTCAGACGCGCTGACGGCTCTGCTGGCGCGCCTCGGCGAGCGGGACCGGGCCCTCGCACTCGCCAATCGCGACCTGGAATGCCGCGTCTCCGAGCGGACCGCGGAACTCGCCGAGGCCCGCGACCGGGCCGAGGCGGCGCAGGCGCGCGCCGAGGCGGGTGAGCGCGCCAAGGGCGATTTCCTGGCCACGATGAGCCACGAAGTGCGCACACCGCTGAACGCCATCGTCGGCTTCGGCGACCTGCTGCGCGACGATCCCGGCCTGACCGCTGGACAAAGGCGGTGCGTCGAACAGATGCGCGCCGGCTGCGAGGTCCTCACCGCGGTCGTCAACGACATCCTGGACTTCGCCCGCATCGAAGCCGAAGGCATCGCGCTTGAGGCTGCGCCGTTCTCGCCCCGCGGTCTGATCGAGGAGACCGTGGCCCTCGTCGCCGGCACCGCCGAGGGCAAGGGCCTGGCCCTGAGGGTCGAGGCCGCCGATGTCGACGATCTGCACGTTCTCGGAGACAAGACCCGGCTGAGGCAGGTGCTGGTCAACCTCGTCAACAACGCGATCAAGTTCACGCAGCGGGGCTCCGTTGTCGTGGCACTGACGCGAGAAGCCGTGCCCGACGGCATCGCCCTGCGCGTCACCGTCCGCGACACCGGCATCGGCATCCCCGACGAAGCCCAGTCCCGGCTCTTCACCCGCTTCGTGCAGGCCGACAGCAGCACGACCCGCCGGTTCGGCGGCAGCGGACTGGGTCTGGCCATCGCCAAGGGCCTGATCGAGGCCATGGGCGGCGTGGTCGGCCTGGAGAGCCGCGACGGGGCGGGCTCGACCTTCTGGTTCCGTGTTGTCCTGCCGAGCGCGCCCGCGCCGGAGACCATCCGCGTGCGTCCGCCCACGACGGCGCTCTCCCCATCGCCGGACGGGGACGCGCCGCGCCGGCGGCATCTGCTCCTCGTCGAAGATGGCGCGATCAACCGCGAGATCGCCCAGATGGTCTTGGAGGCGATGGGTTACGGCGTGTCCATCGCCTGCGACGGACACGAAGCCGTGACCATGGTCCAGACCCACGCCTACGATCTCGTGCTGATGGATGTCGAGATGCCGGTCATGGACGGGATCACGGCGATACGCCTCATCCGCGGGCTCGACGGCGCAGCCCGCTTCGTGCCGATCGTCGCCATGACCGCCCACGTCCTGCCGGAGCAGGTCAGGTCGCTGCTGGCGGCCGGCGCAGACGCGCATGTCGGAAAGCCCTTCGACCGGGTGCATCTGAGTGCCGTCATCACACGCACCCTCGCCGAAGCCGCGAGCCGGCCACGCGCTGCGGCCTGACCGGCATCGCAGCCCCCGGACGCCGCCACGCCGCCGGCAGCCATCACGATCCGTCACCGGCGCGGCGGTCGGCGGACCGGACGGACGTCAGCCCTCGACGCGCGGCGCTCCGTGGGTTCTGCGATTGCAGCGCGAACGGTTTCGAGATCGACGGGTTCGGATCGCTGAAGACGTTCTGGGCCCCGAGAGACCCGTGGATCGCCGCGAACCCGTTCTCCCGGCCGATCCCGCAAGTCTCGATGGCTCCGAACGGTGCGATGTGGCTGATCATCCGGTCGGCGTTCACCCGGACGGCGCCCGTCCGCAATCGTCTAGGCAGGTGCAGGGCGCGCCCCAGATCCGTCGTCCAGAACCCGACGGCGAGGCCGTGCATGCCGGCGGCGTGCGCGGACGGGATTCGGGCGACGGGATCGATGAAGGACGTGATGGCGCGGCTCAGCATTCGGATCGACTTGGCCCCCGGCAACCGCATAGGTCCAGGCAAGGTCCAGCTTCTGGAGATGATCGCCGAGCATGGCTCCATTTCCGCGGCGGGACGGGCGCTCGGGATGTCCTACCGCCGGGCGTGGCTGTTGATCGAAGCGATGAACACAGGTTTCGGGCGACCTGTGGTGGAGGCGCAGATCGGCGGCAAGGCTGGCGGGGGCGCGCGACTGTCGGCCTTCGGCGCCGATCTCGTGGCACAGTATCGCGCGATCGAGTGCGCGGCTGAGCGCGCGGCGGCCCCGTTCCTGGCGCGGATCGCCCCCTCCTCACCGAGCTAGAGCCGTTCCCGATCCGGTTGGGACGGGACCGGCGGACCTGCCCGTGCCGAACGCGGCGCGGATCCGCTCCCACCGCGCGCCTTTGAGCCGCACGCCTTCGAGACTTCGAAGCCGCCGGAACCACGAAGGCCCGCGTGGACCGTCGCGTCGGCGATGCCGTGGCGCCGCGGGATGTCGGCGGCCGGGAGTCCAGCCTGCGTGCTCCCTCAGGGCGGCGATGTTTCAGCATCACGCTCGAAGACGACACGCCGAGCCGCAGGCCACGGATTTACCATCGGGAAAGGTCACTCGCCGAACACCTGCCGTGACGCCATCATCGGCTTCCACTCCCTCGCAGGTCCGGCAAACGGGCCGCTCTCTCCATTCGGTCGCGCCACTTGCCCCCTCCCCCACCGCCGCCAGGTCTTGTCGAAAGCCCTTCCCCGACAAGATCCCGGGCGACCAAGACGGCCCGATGGATTCCGCCAGCGATCCTGTTCGCGGGCCTCCTCGCCACAGCGCTGAGCACGGCTCTGACGTGGCGGGCGGCCAAGTTGCGCGACCGCCTGACGTTCGCGCACGCCACCGAGATCGAGCTGCGCACGGTCGAGGACCAGTTCCGGACCTACACGGCGCTCCTGCGCGGGGGCGCCGGCCTGTTCGCGGCCAACAACGACACCGTCACGCTGGCCGAGTTCCGGGCTTACGTGCAACGGATCGAGTTCCAGGGCCTGTATCCCGGCATCCTGGGAATCGGCTTCACGCCGACCATGCCCGCCTCCGAGGGTACGCGGTTCGCCGCCCGGGCCGAGGCGCTCGGCGTCGCGGATTTCCGGGTGCGACCGCCGACCGACAACCCGATGATCAGCCCGGTCCTGTTCGCCGAGCCGCCGAACCCGCGCAACCAGGCCGCCATCGGGTTCGACGTCATGTCGGATCCGGTCCGGCGGGATATGGTCGAGCGCGCGCGCGACACCGGGCTCCCGGCGGCCTCGGCGCGCATTCAGCTGGTCCAGGAGATCGACGCGAACAAGCAGGCCGGCTTCCTGGTCGCCATGCCGGTCTATGCCGGCGGCACCGTGCCCCCGAACCTCGACGAGCGGCGGCACAGGTTTATCGGCTTCGTCTTCGGCGCGTTCCGTGCGGACGACCTGTTCGGCAGTATCGTGGCGACCGAAGCCGCGGAGGACGCCGCCTTCGCGGTCTACGATGGTGCGCCGGGAGAGGCGACGTTGCTGCATCGGTCGAGCCCGGCGTCCGCCGGCACGACCGGCCGCCTCAAGCGGGAGGCGAGCCTCGAACTCGGCGGCCGCACCTGGACTGTCCTCTTCCAGCAGCGCGTTTCCCCGCGGCAGTCCCCCGCCCTCCCGGAGATTTGGCTCGTCTGCGGCGGCGGCCTGTTCGCGACCGCTCTGCTGGCGTTGGCGGCTTTCCGGCAACGTCGCGCCCAGGACGAGATCCGTCAGTTCAACGCGTCGTTGGAAGCGCGGGTCGAGGAGCGGACGCGCGATCTCAAGGCGGCGGCCGACCGTCTCCGCGTGGCCGGCGAGGACCGTGCGCGCATGGAAGAGGTGCTGCGCCAGTCGCAGAAGCTGGAAGCGGTGGGCCAGCTCACCGGCGGCGTGGCCCATGACTTCAACAACCTGCTGGCGGGCATCTCGGGTTCGCTGGAGCTGATCGAGATCCGCGTCGGCCAGGGGCGGTCCAGGGATGTGGGCAAGTACATCGCCGCCGCGCAGGGCGCCGCGAAGCGGGCCGCGGCGCTGACGCATCGGCTGCTCGCCTTCTCGCGCCGGCAGACGCTGGCACCCAAGACCGTCGACGCGAACACGCTCGTGGACGGAATGCTCGATTTGATCCAGCGGACGGTGGGGCCCGGCGTGGAAGTCCGGCACGTCGGCGCGGACCGCCTCTGGACCACGCTGGCCGATCCATCCCAGCTCGAAAGCGCCCTCCTGAACCTGTGTATAAATGCGCGGGACGCCATGCCGGACGGCGGCAGGATCACCATCGCGACGGACAACCGCTGGATCGATCAGGGCCAGGCCTCCGCGCAGGACATGCCGGAAGGCGAGTATCTGTCCCTGTGCGTCACCGACACCGGGACCGGCATGCCGCCCGAGGTCGTGTCGCGCGCCTTCGATCCGTTCTTCACCACCAAGCCGATCGGTGAAGGCACCGGCCTCGGCCTGTCGATGATCTACGGTTTCGCCAAGCAATCCGGCGGACAGGTCCGGATCTACTCTGAGGTCGGCGAAGGCACGACGGTCTGCATCTATCTGCCGCGCCACCGGGGCGAGGCCGACGTGGACGGGCCCGCGCCCGCACGGCGCCCGATCGCCCAGGCCGAGGCGGGCGAGACCGTCCTGGTGGTGGACGATGAGCCGACCGTCCGCATGCTGGTGACGGATGTGCTGAGAGACCTCGGCTACACCGCGGTCGAGGCCGCTGACGGTGCGGGCGGCCTGAGGGTGCTGCAGTCGGACGCGCGGGTCGACCTGCTGTTCACCGATGTCGGCCTGCCCGGCGGGATGAACGGGCGTCAGTTGGCAGACGCCGCGCGGGTTGGCCGACCCGGATTGAAGGTGCTGTTCATCACCGGCTACGCCGAGGCGGCGGTGCTCGGCAACGGCCAGCTCGAGCGCGGCATGGAGGTGCTGACCAAGCCCTTCGCGGTCGACACGCTGGCGGCCCGCATCCGCGAGCTGATCGCGCGCCAGACCTAGAGGCCGCGCTTCGACGCGCGCGCGCGCCACGCCGGCATTCACTTCGGCGGAGCGCGCGCCCGGCGACCCGGCGGGATGGGTCCGCTTGGTAAAGTGATCGGTTACCCCCATGCTGGACGCCGTCGGGGCCGGCGTCCCGGTTCGAGGGCCGCATGAAGCGACTGGACGTAGCCGTCATCGGGGGGTCGATCGCCGGATTGACCGCGGCGCGCCTTCTCGCGCGCGGCGGTCATGCCGTCACGGTGTTCGAGCGGTCGGCGGGGCCGCTCACGGGTCGCGGGGCCGGGATCGTCACGCATCCGGGCCTCCGGTCGGTGCTGGCGCGCTGCGGCGGCCCGGCTGGTGCGCGGGATCTCGGCGTGACGGTGGAAGGCCGCAGGGTTCTTGATCAGAAAGGGGATGTGATCGCTGAACGCAGCCTGCCGCAGGTGCTGGCCGGCTGGGGGCGGCTCTATCGCCATTTGCTTACGACGCTGCCCGCGGACGTTGTGAACTTCGGCGCGTCCCTGACCACGGTCGAGCAGGACGGGGGGCGCGTCGTCGCGTGTTTCGAGGACGGCCGTCGTGTCACGGCAGATCTGCTGATCGGAGCCGACGGGCAGTTCTCGACGGTGCGGGCCCGGTTCCTGAGCACCGTCGCGCCGGCCTATGCGGGATACGTGGCGTGGCGCGCGGTCGTGGACGAGGCGGCCCTCTCGCATACGACTCGGCAAGCGATCTGCGGGCATTTCGCGTTCTGCCTGCCTCCGGGCGAGCAGATCCTCGGCTATCCCGTCTCCGGCCTCGAAGACGGGACCGGAGCCAAGCGGTGCTTCAACGCAGTCTGGTACAGGCCGAGCCTGGAGGCCGCGCTCAACGCGCTGCTGACCGATACCGGCGGGATCCGCCACGCCCTCTCCATCCCGCCGGGCCGGATCAAGGCCGAGGTGCTGTCCGCGATGCGCGCCGATGCGGAGCGGATCCTGGCGCCGCCCTTCGCGGAGGTCATGCTGCGCGCCGACCATCCGTTCCTGCAGGCGATCCTGGACATCGAGACGCCGACCATGGTCCCGGCCCCCGGCGTCGCGCTCATCGGCGACGCCGCCTTCGTGGCCCGGCCCCATGTCGGGATGGGCGTGACCAAAGCCATGGAGGATGCGGCCGCCCTCGCGGACGCCCTCGACGCGGCGGCGGGCGATGTCGGTGCGGCGCTCGCTGCCTTCGATCGCCGCCGCCGGCCCTACGGCGCGGCCATCGTGGCGCGGGGACGGGAACTGGGCGCCTACCTGCAGGCGCAGCAGCACGGCGCGGCCGAGCGGGCGGCGGCGGAGCGGTTCCGCACCCCCGAGGCGGTGATGGCCGGCACGGCGGTGCCGCCGGACTTCGTTCCCGGGTCGGCCGCGGCGGATCGGGGCGCGACACGCGCTACGACAGCCGATCGGTAGACCTCGAGTCGGCCCTCCCAACCCGTGCCCTCATCCTGAGGTGCCGGAGCGGAGCAGAGGCCTCGAAGGAGGGCTCCTTCACGGCCCGCCACGCGGTCACCTCAGGCCGAGCCAGTGAGCTGGGATCCCGCGATCTTCCTCACCAGGCCCTGCTGCGGACCGGATCGCGGCGCGACCGGCTCAGGCCGCTCGGCGCGCGGCCTCGGCGCGCACCGCGGCCGGGAGCGTGAGGGGTGGGTTCGCGCTGTCCAGAAACTCGACGGTCGTGAAGATCAGCTCCGTCTCACCGATATTGGCGAGGTCGTGGGTCATCGACTCGCCCGGCCCGAAGGACAGGTGCTGGATGTCGCCCGCGCGGTAATCGACCTCGGCGATCCGGCCATCACCATAATGCGAGCGGGCACGCCCTGCCGTCACGGCGGTCCAGAAATAATCGAGGACGTGGGTGTGGAAGCCGATGCGCGCGCCGGGCTCGAGGACGATCGTCCAGACGCGGCAGCGCGCATCCTCCGACAGCAGCCGGGTGCCGACGCAGCCATTCTTGCGCGCCGCTACGAATTCGCGGGCCAGATCCGGCGGCAGCGCCGCCGGCGCGGGTTGTGGTCCCTGGGTCATGGCGTTCCTCCGGGTGCGAGGCTAGCGCAATTCCCAGCGAAGTCACCGCCAAAGCCGGGCAGGACCGATCCGCTGCGTCCTGTGATCCGTGGATCCCGGGAACGGCCTACGGCCCGGCAACCGGAGGCCGCGCCGCCAGCACCACCCGGCGGTGGGTCGCGAGCAATCCCGGCAGGGCGGCGTCGAGCATCGCGGCTCGGACCGCGTCGCGGTCCGCGGTGCCGTCCATCCCGTAGACCCGAGAGCGCAGGCCGACATAGACCAGGGCGCCGTGAATGCCGAACAGGAGCTCGAACTCGTCCGCGGCGAGCGCCTGCGCCTTCGGGTCTGGCAGATGGGACTCCGCCCGCATGTCTTCGAGGAGCGGCGCGAAGATGCGCGCCCGAACCATGCCGAGGTAGCGATTCGGCAAATCGAAGCCTTTGAGGCCCGCCGAGACGAAGATCCGCAGCCATGCGTAATCGTCGATCCGCCCCTGATAATCGATCTCGAATCGCCGGAAGCGCTCGAGGACGGGGAGCGCACGGTCGCAGACCGTCGCTTCCCAGCAGGGATCCCACCGCTTGAGGTAGACCTCCTCATAGATGCGCTCGATCAGCGCCGCCTTGGTCGGGAAGTACCGGAACAGCAGCGGCTGCGTGATGCCCAGCCGGCGGGCCAGCTCGCGGGTATGCCCATCCAGCCCGACCTCGGCGAAGTAGGCGACCGCGCCCTCGACGATCTGGCGCTCGCGCGCCTCCGGCGTGAGCCGCCGACCGGTCGGCATGCTGTCTTCTCGGCCCGCCAGCCGCCTTGACGCCATCACGGATTCGCCTTCTATTGAGCGAACGATCAATAAGGGCCTTCAGCCTGTCCCATCGGGGCGGTCCTGGGCAAGCCCATCGGGAGGAGGACCAGGGCTTGAAGGCGCCCGACTTCGCCTATGCGCGTCCGGCCTCGCTCGACGCGGCGCTCGCCCTGCTCGCCGAACACGGGGAGGAGGCCGTTCCCCTCGCGGGCGGACAGAGCCTCGTCACGGCCCTCAACATGCGGTTGTCCGCGCCCGGGTTGCTCGTTGACCTCAACGCGATTCCCGAACTCGTGGGCGTCTCGGAGGCCGACGGGGTGGTGCGGATCGGCGCCATGACGCGCCACCGCGACGTCGGGACCGCGGCGCTCGTGCGCGAGCGTCTTCCGCTGCTGGCCGCCGCCCTTCCCCACATCGCCCATCCGGCGATCCGCAACCGCGGCACGATCGGCGGCTCCTTGGCGCTCGCCGATCCGGCCACCGAATGGCCCGCCTGCTGCCTCGCCCTACGCGCCACCGTCGTCGTGCGCGGTCCCCGGGCCGAACGGCGCGTCGCGGCGGACGCCTTCTTCCTCGGCCTCTACACGACGGCGCTGGAGCCCGGCGAGATCGTCACGGCGGTCGAGTTTCCCGTGCCGGGAGCCGACGCGGTCTGGGGGTTCGAGGAATTGTCGCGCCGCCACGGCGACTACGCCCTCGTCGGCCTCGCGGCGACCGGGCGCCGGGCCGCGGGCGGCCTGTCGGACCTGCGCCTCGCCTTCTTCGGCGTGGCCGACCGGCCGGTGCTCGCCCGCGCCGCCGCGGCGGCCCTGGAGGCCGGCGACCTCGCAGGCGCCCAGGCGGCGCTCGCCGGCGAGCTCGACCCGCCGGACGATCCCGCCACGAAGGCCGCGACGCGGCTGCACCTCGCCCGCGTGATCCTCGGCCGTGTGGCAGCACGGATGCGCGACGGCACCGCGCAGGACGGAGGCTCCCATGGCGTCTGAGAGCCCGGACCGCGCGCGCGCGGTCGCCTTCACGCTGAACGGCGAGGCCGTGCGGGCCCATGTCCCGGCCCGGATGCATCTCGGCGATCTGCTGCGCCAGTCCTTCGGCCTCACCGGCGTGCATCTCGGCTGCGAGCACGGCGTCTGCGGCGCCTGCACGATTCTGGTGGACGGCCGGGCGGTGCGCGCCTGTCTGATGCTCGGCGTGCAGGCCGAGGGCGCCGCCGTCGAGACCGTCGAAGGCCTGACCGAGAGCGGGCGGATACGGGACCTGCAGGACGCCTTCCACGCCCGCAACGCCCTGCAGTGCGGCTATTGTACCCCCGGCATGCTGGTGACGGCCGCCGAGCTCCTGGACGACGCGGACGCGGCGGCGTCGCGCGAGGCGATCCGCGCCGCGATCGCGGGCAACTACTGCCGCTGCACCGGCTACCAGGCGATCGTCGACGCCATTGCGGCGACCGCCGAGGCGCGCCGAAATCCCGGCCGGGAGGCCGCCAAATGAGCACCGAGCCCGGCGGCCTCACCTTCCTCGATCGGCCGAACAGCTATATCGGACGGTCGGTCCCGCGGCCGAACGCCCGGCGCCTCCTCGAAGGCCGGGGCGTCTACGTCGACGACGTGGCCGTCGCCCGCCTCGGCCACGTCGCCTTCCTGCGCAGCCCCCACGCCCATGCCCGCATCGTCGCGCTGGAGACCGCGGACGCCAAGGTCATGCCCGGCGTGATCGCCGTGGTGACGGGGGCCGAGCTCGCGGCGGTCTGCACGCCCTGGGTCGGCGTGCTCGGCCACTTCAAGGGGCTGCGCTCGGCGCCGCAGCACGCCCTGGCGATCGACCGGGTGACCTGGGTCGGCGAGCCGTTCTGCGCAGTCGTCGCCCGCAGCCGGGCCGAGGCCGAGGACGCGCTCGCGGCGATCCTGGTCGAGTTCGACCCGCTCCCCGCCGTGGTCGACATGGAGACGGCGCTGGATCCCGAGACGCCGCCGATCCACGCCGAGCTCGGCGACAACCTCGCCTTCGAGCGCGTCCTCGACGTCGGCGACGTCGACGCGGCCTTCCGCGACGCGGCTCTGGTAGTCGAGGAGACCTTCCAGTTCGGCCGGCACACGGGCGTCTGCCTGGAGCCGCGGGCGATCCTGGCCGACTGGGCGGCGGCGGACGGGATGCTCACCGTCCACCACTCCTTCCAGGCGCCGCACATGATGCAGGACATCCTGTGCAAGCACCTCGCGTTGGCGGAAGGCGCCGTGCGCGTGATCTGCAAGGACGTCGGTGGCTCCTTCGGCATCAAGGTCCACATTTACGCCGACGAGATGGCGACCTACGCGCTCGCGCTGATGCTGAAGCGCCCGGTCAAGTTCGTCGCCGACCGGCTGGAGAGCTTCCAGAGCGACATCCACGCCCGCGACCACCGGGTCACCGCCCGGATGGCCTTCTCGGCCGCGGGCGACATCCTCGCCCTCGACATGGACGACCTCACGGGCATCGGGCCCTACTCGGTCTACCCGCGCACCAGCGCGGTCGAGGCCAACCAGGTCGTCAACCTGACCGGCGGCCCCTACCGGCACCAGCACTACCGCGCCCGGGCTCGCGTGGTGCTCCAGAACAAGGCGCCGACCTGCCAGTACCGGGCGGTCGGCCACCCGATCGCCACCATGGTCGCCGAGGGGCTCGTCGATCTCGGTGCGCAAAAGCTCGGCCTCGACCCCCTGGCCGTCCGCGAACGCAACGTCATCCCCGACGATTCCTACCCGTGCGCGGGCGTCTCGGGGATCAAGCTGGAGAAGCTGTCCCATCAGGCAGCGCTCGCCAAGCTCAAAGCGATGATGGAGCACGACCGGCTGCGCGCGGAGCAGGCCGGCGCCCGCGCGCGCGGCGTGCACCGCGGCATCGGCCTCGCGAGCTTCATCGAGCTGACCAATCCCGGCCCGGCGGTCTACGGCGTGGGCGGCGCGCGCATCTCGGCGCAGGACGGGTGCACGATCCGGCTGGATCCCCAGGGGGGCGTCGTCGCCGCGATCAGCGTCACCGAGCAGGGCCAGGGCACCGAGGGCATCATCGCGCAGATCGTGGCCACCGCCACGGGCGTGCCGATGGACAGGGTCCGGGTGATCTCGGGCGACACGCAGGCGACCCCCTACGGCGGCGGCACCTGGGCGTCGCGCGGGGCCGGCATCGGCGGCGAGGCGGCGTGGCAGGCCGGCAAGGCGCTGCGCGGCAACGTCCTGGCGGTGGCGGGCGCGATCCTGCAGGCCGATCCCGGGACCCTCGACATCAGCGACGGCGCCGTGGTGGATGCGGCCACCGGGACCGAGCGCATGCCGCTCGCGGAACTCGGCCGCATCGTCTACTTCCGCCCCGACACGCTGCCGCCGGGGGTGCAGCCGGAATTCGTGGCGACCCGGCACTACGTGCCGAAGGACTACCCCTTCGCCTTCACCAACGGGGTGCAGGCCTCCTACGTCGAGGTCGACACCGAGACGGGATTCGTGCGGCTGCTCAAGCACTGGTGCGTCGAGGATTGCGGCACCGTGCTCAACCCGCTCCTCGTCGACGAACAGATCCGCGGCGGCATCGTCCAAGGCATCGGCGGCGTGCTGTACGAGCACTGCCTCTACGACAGCGAGGGCCAGCTGCTGAACGGATCGATGGCCGATTACCTCGTGCCGATGGCCGGCGAGATACCGGATATCGACGTCGCCCACGTGGTCTCGGCCACCGCATCGTCCGAGCTCGGCGCCAAAGGCGCGGGCGAGGCCGGCACCGCGGGCGCCCCGGCGGCGGTGGTCAACGCCATCAACGACGCGCTCGCGCCGCTGAATGCCCGGGTCGCGCGCCAGCCGGTGACGCCTGAGGTCGTCCTGGAGGCGCTGGGACTGATCTGATCACAGGACGGATAAACCGGATAGGCTTCGCCGTCTTTGCGAGCGCAGCGAAGCAACCCAGGGCAGCGGGACCTTTCCGAACGTGGCGCCGCTGGATTGCTTCGCTCCGCTCGCAATGACGGATGGCCCTATCGGGTTAGGACACATCGACCATCACGGGGCACGGTCCATCGAAGAGACCGGTCCCGACGAGGAAATGCCGACGGAGGGACGACGGGATGGGAACGGGTTTCGACAGGCGCCGGCTGCTCCAGGGCAGCGCCGCCGCATCCGCGCTGGCGGTCGCCGCCCCGGCGTATCTGCGCGCGGCCGCCGCGCAGGCTGCCCCGATCCGGATCGGCTTCCCGGTCCCGCTCACCGGCGCCTTCGGGGCCGAGGCGAACGATCAGGTGCGCGCCGCCCAGCTCGCCATCAAGGAGTTCAACGAGGCCGGCGGCTTCCAGGGCCGCACCGCCGAACTCCTCGTGCGCGACGACCGGCTCAACCCCGGCGAGGCGGCCACCCGCACCCTGGAGCTGATCGAGAAGGACAAGGTCAACTTCCTGGTCGGCGGCCTCTCGGCGGCCGTGACCCTGTCGACCAACAACGTCGCCCGCGAGCGCGGCGTGATCTACAACTCGATCAGCCAGTCCGATGCGATCAACGAGGCGAAGGATTTCGGCCGCACCACCTTCCACGAGGCGCTGAACCCGCACATGACCGCGGGGGCGGTCGGCCGCTACGTGTTCCCGAAATCGGGCAAGCGGGTCGCCTTCCTCAGCGCCGACTACGCCTACGGCCACGAGATGATGCGCGGCTTCAAGCGCGCCGGCGAGGCCTCGGGCATCGAGGTCGTGGCCGATATCCGCCACCCGATCGGCGCCTCCGACTACTCGGCCTTCCTGCCCCGGATCGCGGCCCTCAAGCCCGACGTGCTCTGCCTGTGCAATTTCGGCCGGGACCAAGTCGTCTCGATCCAGCAGGCCACCGAGTTCGGCCTGAAGCGCAATACCAAGCTGGTCGCGCCTGTCCTCCTGTTCACCGCCCGCAAGGCCGGCGGCGACGCCTTCGACGGCGTGATCGGCGGCACCTCCTACTACTGGCGTTTGGAGGACAGCGTGCCCTCCGCCAAGGCGTTCAACGACCGGTTCCGCGCCGCCTACAATGGCGCCGTGCCGTCGGATTACGGGGCGCTGGGCTATGCCGGCGTCCGCTCGGTGCTGGAGGGCGTGAAGGCCGCCGGATCGGTCGAGACCGACAAGGTCGTGGCCGCAATGGAGGCCATGAAGGCCGATTTCTACAAGGGGCCGCAGAGCTTCCGGAAATGCGACCACCAGTCGGTGCAGTCGGTCCTGATCGTCGAGGCGAAGTCGAAGGACATGAAGACGCCGGACGACGTCTTCACGATCCTCGGCACCGAGGGGCCCGACGAGCGCTTCCTGCGCGGCTGCGACGAACTCGGCCACAAGGCGTGAGGCGCTCCGTGCGAACCCGCGGGAGGGCGCGGCCTTGAGCGACCTCACGATCGGCGGCTTCCCCCTCGATCTCCTCGCGCTCCAGCTGGTGACCGGCATCGCGCTGGGGGCGATCTACATCCTCGTCGGCATCGGCCTGTCGCTGATCTTCGGGCTGATGAACGTGGTCAACTTCGCCCACGGCGCCTTCTTCATGGTCGGCGCCTATGTCGGAGTCTTCCTCTACGGTTACACCGGCAGCTTCTGGCTGAGCCTCGTGGCGGCGCCACTGGCGATGGGGCTCCTCGGGCTCGTCGTGGAGCGTGTGCTGGTGCGCCCCCTCTACGGGCGGGGCATCGACGATCCGCTGCTCCTCACCTTCGGCCTGTCCTACGTGATGATCGAGGCCGTGCGCATCGCCTTCGGCCTGACCGGGCTGCCCTTCGGGGCGCCGCCCGAGCTGCGCGGCGCGGTCGATATCGGAATCGGCTACTTCCCCCTTTACCGGCTGTTCCTGATCGGCTTCGCGCTGGTGGTGGTGGGCGCCCTGTGGCTGTTCATCGAGCGCACGCCCTTCGGCCTCCTGATCCGGGCCGGCGCCCGCGACCCGCAGATCGTGCAGGTGCTGGGCATCGAGATCGCGAAGGTCTGGCTCGCGGTCTTCGCGCTGGGCTGCGCGCTGGCCGGGCTCGCCGGCATCCTCGCCGCGCCCCTGCAGGGCGTCACGCCCGAAATGGGGATCCCGGTTCTGGCCGAGGCCTTCGTGGTCACGGTGGTCGGCGGCATGGGCTCGCTCGCCGGGGCCGTGCTCGCCGGGCTGATCGTCGGCATTGTGGTGGCGATGACCTCGCTCGTCGCCCCCGACATGACCAAGATGGCGATCTTCGCCCTGATGGCCCTGGTGCTGCTCGTGCGCCCCCGGGGCCTCCTCGGCCGGGCCGGAGCCCTCGGATGAGCGCCCGCGCCCCAGCTCCGGCCGTCACGGACGGCACCCCCCTGCCGGCGGCCCGGCCGGGCTCCGGCCGGACCGGCCGCGGGCTGGCGTGGTGTGGCCGGCACCGCGTCGCCCTGACCCTCGCCGTCCTCCTGGTGTTCCCCTGGATCGCCCCCTACCAGGCGCTCGCGGTGAACATCCTGGTGCTCGGCCTCTATGCCCTCGGGTTCAACCTGCTGTTCGGCTATACCGGGCTCCTGTCCTTCGGCCACGCCGCCTTCCTCGGGGGAGGGGCCTATGGCTGCGGTATCGCCATCGCGCATTATGGGCTGCACCCCGCCCTGGCGCTCGTCGCGGGCACGCTGCTCGCCACCATCATCGCCGCCGTCATGGGCGTGCTGGCGATCCGCACCCGCGGCATCTACTTCGCGATGACGACGCTCGCGCTGTCGATGTGCGTCTACTACGCCTTCTACCAGGCGGAAGCGCTCACCGGCGGCGAGAACGGCCTGCGCGGCATCAACGTGCCGGCGCTCGCCCTGCCGGGGTTCAGCCTCAATCTCCTCGACCCGCTGGTGAAGTATTACGTCGTGCTCGCGGTGGTCGCCGTCGCGGTCTGGCTGTTCTCGCGCCTGCTGTCCTCGCCCTTCGGTGCCGTCCTGGAAGCGATCCGTGAGAACGAGGGCCGGGCGCAGGCCTGCGGCTACGACGTGCGCCGGATGAAGCTCGCGGCCTTCGTGATTTCCGGAGCCCTGTGCGGGCTCGCGGGCGGGCTCCAGGCGATCCACCTCTCCATCGTGCCGATCGAGACGATGCACTATTCGACCTCCGGCCAAGCCGTGATGATGGCGCTGCTCGGCGGGATGGGGACCTTCTTCGGGCCCTTCGTGGGGGCCGCGACCTTCGCGCTCCTGCAGGACGGCCTCGCCACGCTGACGAGCCACTGGCAGCTCTTCGTCGGCGCCGTCTTCATCGGCTTCGTGCTGTTCCTGCCGCTCGGCATCTGGGGCGAGGTGCTGGCGCGCCTCAGGAGGGCCGGATGGTGAGCGCCGCCGTCGCTCCAGCGCCCGTCGCGGCCCCGCCGATCCTCGCCACGGAGGGCCTCGGCAAGCGGTTCGGGCATTTCCGCGCCCTGTCGGGGGTGACCGTCGCGTTTCCCGAAGGCGGCATCACCGCGATCATCGGGCCGAACGGGGCGGGCAAGTCGACCTTCTTCAACCTGATCTCCGGCGCCTTCCCGCCGAGCGAGGGCCGCGTGCTGTTCCGCGGGCGCGACATCACCGGCGCGGCCCCGCACGCCTTCGCCCGGATGGGCATCGCCAAGTCGTTCCAGATCACCAACGTCTTCCCGCACCTCACGGTGCGCGAGAACGTGCGGGTGGCCGCCCAGGCGCGCCGGGTCCGCTTCGCGTTCTTCCGCGACCGCGCCGCCTATCCCGAGCTGACCGAGCGGGCCGAGGGACTCCTCGGCGAGGTCGGGCTCGGCGCCCGGATGGACCGCCTCGCCCGCGAACTCGCGCACGGCGAGCAGCGGGCGCTGGAGATCGCGGTGGCGCTCGCCGCCGAGCCGAGCCTCCTCCTCCTGGACGAGCCGACCGCCGGGATGAGCCCGGAGGAGACGCGGGACATGATGGACCTCGTGCAGCGCCTCGCCGAGACCCGGACGCTGATCCTCGTCGAGCACAAGATGAAGCTCGTCATGGGCCTGTGCCGCCGCCTCGTCGTCCTCCACCAGGGCGAACTCCTCGCGGAGGGCAGCCCGGACGACATCCGGGCCCATCCGGAGGTGCGCCGCGTCTATCTGGGCAAGACCGCGGACAAGAGCCCATGAGCGCCGCCGCGTCCCAGCCCCTCCTGGCGGTCGAGGACCTGCGGGCGTGGTACGGCCACGCGCACGTCCTGCAGGGCGTCTCGCTGGAGGTGCGCCCCGGCGAGGTCGTCACGCTGCTCGGCCGCAACGGCGCCGGCAAGACCACGACGATGAAGTCGATCATGGGCCTCGTGGCGAAGCGGCAGGGCCGCGTGACCTTCGCGGGGGCCGACATCCTCGACCGGCCGCCCCACGAGCGCTTCCACCGGGGCCTCGCCTACGTTCCGGAGGAGCGCCGCATCGTGCAGGGCCTGTCCGTCGAGGAGAACCTGCGCCTCGGCATCCTGGCCGCCAAGGGGGCAGGACGGGGCGAGCGGGCGACGCGCCGCGACGAGGTGCGGCGGATCGAGGTGATCGCCGAGACCTTCCCGCGGCTGAAGCAGCGCCTGAAGCAGGAGGCGGTCACGATGTCGGGCGGCGAGCAGCAGATGCTCGCCATCGGTCGCGCGCTCATGGCCGAGCCCGTGATGGTGCTCCTCGACGAGCCCTCCGAGGGGATCATGCCGATCCTCGTCGAGGAGATGTTCGCGCAGTTCGTCGCCATGAAGCAGGACGGCACCACGATCCTGCTGGTCGAGCAGAACGTGGAACTCGCCCTCGAGGTCTCCGACCGCGTCTACATCGTCGACGGCGGCGCCGTCGTCTACCACGCCCCCGCGGCCGCTTTGCGGGACGATCCCGAGATCCAGGCCCGCTACTGCGCGGTCTGAGCGCCCGCTCCGGCCGGTGGGCGGCGCTTCTGCAGGAGGAGAGCAGGATGGACATCGCTGGCGAGTACCGGATCCCGGTCGCGCGGGAGGCCGTCTGGGCGGCGCTGAACGATCCGGACCTGCTCGCGCGCTGCATCCCCGGCTGCAAGGAGCTGGAGCAGGTCTCACCCGAGGAGATGAAGGCCAAGGTCGCCCTGAAGATCGGCCCGGTCTCGGCGACGTTCGCGGGCACGGTCCGCCTGGAGGACATGCGCCCGCCCGAGGGCTACAGCCTTGTCGGCCAGGGCAACGGCGGCATGGCGGGTTTCGCCAAGGGCCGCGCCACGGTAACCCTCGCAGAAGAGGGGGCCGAGACGCTCCTGACCTACACCGCCAAGGCCGAGGTCGGCGGCAAGATCGCTACCCTGGGTGGTCGTCTCATGCAGGCGACCGCGCGCAAGCTCGCGGACGAGTTCTTCGGCAAGTTCGCCGCCGCGCTCGGCGCCGCCACACCGACCCCGGTCCGGGCCTGATCCGCTTTCCGGTTGAACGCTTCGGTCGCTGCAGTCCGTTCCGTCGTCGCGAGTGCAGCGAAGCGATTCTGGGCTGCGCGACATCTGTCACCGGGGCGCCGACCGGATTGCTTCGCTGCGCTCGCAAGGACGGCCCGGATGCGTTCGACCGAGAACGGCATGAGGGCTGCGGTCTCGCGCCGTCGCACCCGTGCGGAGCGTGCCGGGCGACTCGGTCGGGGCCCTTCAGTGCCGGCGCGTCCTCGCCAGGAATGCCGCGACACCGCGCTTGTACTCGTCGCTGTCCGCAAATCCGTAGCCCTCGAGCCGCTCGGCCAGCGTGACGGGCGCGGCATCCCGTATCAACCGCTGGATCTGGCGCTTGTGCGACCGGGCAGCCTGGATGCCGCTGGCACAGATGTTCCCGACCGTCTCGCGGGTGGCGCGCTCGAAATCCTCCGTGTCGACGACCCGTGACACCAAGCCCTTCTCGTAGGCCGTTCGGGCATCGAAGAGACGTCCTTCGATCAGCAGCTCCGCAGTCACGGACGGCCCGACGAGGCGGAACAGGCCCTCGGTCTCGCCGAGGGCCATGGGAAAACCCATGCGCCCGACCGGGGCACCGAAGCGCGCGTCGGCGGCGGCGATCCGGATATCGCACGCGACCGCGATCTCGAGCCCGCCCCCGAAGCAGGCCCCCTGGATCGCGGCGACGACGGGCACGGGACACTCCGCGATCGCAGAAAGGCACCCGCCGACATACTCCTCGTGGAATCGCACCACCTGCTCGTGGGTGGAGCGTGAGGTGTGGAAGTCGGAGATGTCGGCGCCGGCCGAGAAGGCCTCTGCGGTGCCGCCGCGGATGACGATGCAGCGGAGCTCGTCGTCCTCGGAAAGGTCGCGGACATGCGCCGCGAGGTCCTGCCACATCGCCACCGTCAGGGCGTTGCGCCGGGCCGGCTGGCTGATCGTCAGCGTGGCGCAGGGGCCTGAGGTCTCCGCGCGTATCTGCCCGGTCATGTCGATCCGCTCTTCGCGCCCTTCGGCTCAGGCCTGGATGGCCTGCGACAGCTTCAGCAGCTCGGCCGCTTCGGCGCTCCGTCCCGCGTAGTCCTTCCAGGTCGAGGTGCGGGCGAGCGTCTGCCATTTCTCGAAGTCGGCGGCGTCGATATCCTGCGCCTGGATCCCGGCCTTTCGGAACACTCCGACCACCCTGTCGTCGTCGGCCTTCGAGCCCGCCGTTCCGAACGGCTCCAACTCCTCGCCCACCGCCATGATCAGGTCGCGCTGCGCCTGTGGCAGGGCATCGAAGATCGCCTTCGACATCAACAGAGGTTCGAAGGTGAACAGGAACGTCCGGTCACGCGCCGAGGTCAGGTGCTTGCCGGTCTCTTCCAGACGGAAGGAGATCATGCTGGTCGAGGAGGTCACGACAGCGTCCACGGCCCCCGTCTGCATCGCCGCGTAGATCTCGTTCGAGGGCAGCGCTAGCGTTGCCGCCCCGGCGGCGAGGAGGAGAAGGTCCATCTCGCGGGAGCCGCCGCGGGTCTTCAGACCCTTCACATCCTTGGGCACGACGATCGGGTTCGCACGGGACACGACGCCGTTCGCCTGCCAGACCCAGGATACGACGACGATGCCCTTCTCGGCCAGGAATGCGCCGAGCCTGCGCCCGACCGACGCCGACTTCCACGCGGCGCCCTGGGCATAGGAGCCGACCACGCAGGGCATCAGCCCGATATTGAGTTCCGGAACTTGCCCGCCGGCGTAGGCCAGGGGAAACAGGCTGAGATCGAGCGCGCCCTTGCGCAGGGCCATGAACTGCGAGTTGGTCTTCATCAGCGACGCGTTCGGATAGACCGTCGCCGTGAGCGCTTCGTCGGAGCGCTGCCGCAGCGCCGCGGCGAACTTCCGGCAGAACCTGTCGCGGAAGTCGCCCTCTTCCTCGGAGCCCCCGGGAAATTGGTGCGCGATCTTCAGATCGCGGCCGGCCGCCGCCCCTCCCGTCAACCGGATGAGGGCCGGCGCCGCGACGGCGGCGGTGAGCAGGGCGCGGCGCGTCTGCATGGCGGGATCCTTCACGGTTCGAGACATCCCCGTCGAACGGCGCGGCGCGGAAACCGTCAGGCCGGTCGCGGATCGAAGGCCGCCTCCATGGCGCGGCGCAGGGCCACGACGGGATCGTCCGGCGCGAAGGCGACGTCGCTCCAGCGCACCCCGGTACCCATCGGTACGTCGCGGATCAGCCGGACCTGATGAGCCAGTCCGAGGGGCAGGTAGCCCGCGTCGAGGGAGGCCGCGGCCGGGATCTGCCGACCCCAGACGCAGAAGCCCCCCTCCCCGTCGAGGGTCTCGCCGGCCTTCAGGTCGCGCTTGGCGATGGCGGCGACATCCGCGCTGAAGCACACCGGCACTCCGGTCGGTTGCTTGAGCAGGGCGGCCCAGGCGGCGGAGATGCCGAGTTCCAGACCGCTGAAATGAATCGGCCGGTAGAGGGCGGCGTAACGCCCGCTCGCATCCGGCAGCATGTGGTATTCGCGGAAGCACGCCCGCGTGTACGCGCTGTCCTCCGCGGCCTCGACCACCACGAAGGTGCCGTGGGCGAGGTTGTGCGGGACGGTCGAGCCGTCCCGGTTGAGGGAGGACACGCACTCCGTCACGCCGGCGGATTCCAGGCTCCCGCCCGCATCCCTCGGGCGCAGCACGTCGGCGAGCTCGAACCGGCTCGCCGGGGGGAAGACGAGGCCGTTCGTCTGGGCCTGGAGGCCGGTCGCGTTGGCGATGGCGGTCATCTCGATCGCCGACTTGGTCCCGTCCACGAAGCTGTTGAACATCTTCGGATTGATCGAGGCGCGGTCCTCGATCTCGATCAACCCCGGAAGGTTGTCGAACACCGTCTCGGGGGTCGATTGGTGAAAGCGCGGCAGGTAGCGAGTGCCCTTGCCCGCCGCCACGACCCGGAAGCCGCAGGCCCGCGCCCAGTCGACATGCTCGCAGACGATGGCCGGCTGGTCGCCGTACGCGAGGGAGTACACGACGCCCGC
Source organism: Melastoma dodecandrum (assembly GCA_029817715.1). Taxonomy (NCBI): domain Eukaryota; kingdom Viridiplantae; phylum Streptophyta; class Magnoliopsida; order Myrtales; family Melastomataceae; genus Melastoma; species Melastoma dodecandrum. Next base: position 1,232,089 of record JARUPY010000292.1, on the reverse strand, counting down.
CTGGGCGGCCTTGCGCGCTAGCAGCGGCCCCGCCACCACGTCGGCCTCGACGTTGACCATCACCACATGCTTGCCCGCCGCGATGCTGGCGAGCGCGAGGCGGATGCCGGTGCGGGGGTCGCCGGTCGCCTCGATGATCACCTCGATGCCGCCCGCCCGGATCACCTCCCCGGCATCGGCCGTGAGGTAGGTCCGGCCGGTGCGGATCGCGTCCTCGCAGGACCGGGCGGCAATCTGCTCCGCCGGCCAGTGGCAGGAGGCGAGCTGCCGGGCGGCCCGCCCCACGTCGAGATCGACCACCGCGACGATCTGCATCCCCGGCGTGGTGCGGGCCTGGGCCAGGAACATCGTGCCGTACTTGCCGGCGCCGATCAGGGCGACCGTCACCGGCTTGCCGGCCTCCTGCCGTTCCCGGAGCAAACGGTAGAGGTTCATTTCAGGTGTCCCCCCGCGCTGTCACCGGCCCGCCTGGAGTGGGGGAATCGCCAGATTGACGTTCACGCTCTTCGTCTCGGTGAAGCTATCGAGCATCCCTTCGAGGGACATCTCGCGGCCGATGCCGCTCTCCTTGATGCCGCCGTAGGACTGGCCGAGCGCCTGCCCGCCGCCCTGGTTGACCTGCACCCAGCCCGCCTCGACGGCGTGGGCCGCCCGCAGCGCCCGGCCGATGTCGCGGGACCAGATGTAGGCGGCGAGCCCGTAGTGGCTGTCGTTCGCCATGCGGATCGCCTCCTCCTCGTCCCGCCAGGGGATGGCGACAAGGACCGGCCCGAAGATCTCCTCCCGGGCGAGCCGCCAATCGTTCGAGGTGTCCGCGAAGATCGTCGGTACCGCGAAGTAGCCCCGGGTCAGCGGGCCTTCCTTCGGCGGCAGGCCGCCGGTCACGAGGCGGGCCTCCGGGCGGTTCAGCCCGTCCGCAACGTAGCCGCAGACCTTGGTGAACTGGCGCTCGTTGATGATGGCGCCGACATCCGTCGCTTCGTCCAGCGGGTCGCCGATCTTCAGCGCGGAGGTGCGGGAGACCAGCCGGTCGAGGAACGAGTCGTAGATGTCCGCGTGCAGGAACAGCCGCGAGCCTGCCGTGCAGGACTGGCTCTGCCGGGTGAAGCGCATCGAGGCGACGATCCCGTCGAGCACCCAATCCTCGTCGGCGTCGGGATAGACGATGGACGGGCTCTTGCCCCCGAGCTCGAGGGACACCGGGGCGACCCGGTCGGCGGCGGCCCGCATGATCGCCTTGCCGACGGCGGTCGATCCGGTGAAGCTCACCTTGCGGACCAGGGGGTGGGCGGCCAGCGGCTCGCCGCATTCCTTTCCGTACCCGGTGATAACGTTGACGACGCCCTCCGGCAGGTGCTCCTGGCAGATCTCGGCGATCATCAGCACCGCCAGCGGCGCATCCTCGGCGGCCTTCAGGACGATGGTGTTGCCGGCGCAGACCGCCGGGGCGATCTTGAGGGCCGCGAGCTGTGCCGGCGCGTTCCACGGTACGATGGCGCCGACCACGCCCAAGGGCTCCCGGCGCGAATAGCTCAGCATCCCCTCGCCCAGCGGGATGGTGAGGCCCTTCAGTTCACCCGCGAGGCCGCCGAAGTATCGGAAGGCGTCGGCGACCATGCGCGCCTCGCCCCGGGCCTGAGTCCGCAAGGCGTTCCCGGTCTCGCTGGCGATGAGGCGGGCCAACTCCTCCTGGCGGGCTTCGAGCGCCTCGCCGATGGCCAGGAGCAGCCGGCCCCGATCCCGGGCAGCGACCCGCGCCCAGCCGGGGAAGGCGGCCGCCGCCGCGTCGACGGCGAGGTCGACATCCGCCTGCTCCCCCCGCGGCACCTCCCCGAGGGGCTCCCGCCGCCCGGGATTCTCGACGACGATCGTCCGGCCGGAGGCTGCCGGCCGCCACGCGCCGCCGATCAGCATCTGCTTCGCGAGGAGGGCCGGCGCGGAACCGGATTGCGGATTGGACATGGTGCCTCCTCGAAGCGTCAGGAGCGGCCGGCCGGCGGTACCGCACCCTCGATCATGCGGATCACGGCGGAATAATCGAGGTCCCCCGAGCCGGCGCCGCAGAACAGGCCATACAGGGCTGTTGCGAGGGTGCCGAGCGGCAGGCTCGACCGGGTCTCCATGGCCGCCTGCTCGGCGAGCCGCAGGTCCTTGAGCATCAGGTCCGCCGCGAATCCGTTCTTGTATTCGCGGCTCGACGGAACGTTGGGCAGCAGGCCCGGCACCGGCGGGTAGCTCACCAGGGCGTGGCAGCTTCCCGTCGAGGTGGAGACGATCTCCCGCATCGTCGCCGGGTCGAGGCCGAGGCGCTGGCCGAGGGTGTAGGCCTCTGAGACGGCGATCATCGAGATGCCCGCCAGGAGGTTGTTGCAGACCTTGGCGGCCTGCCCGTTGCCCGCGGGACCGGCGTGGAAGACGTTGCGGCCCATCGCCTGCAACACCGGCCGGGCGCGTTCGAGATCGGCGGCCTCCCCGCCGACCATGAAGGTCAGCGTGCCGGCCTGCGCGCCCATCACCCCGCCGGAGACCGGGGCATCGAGCACCGGGATCCCCCGCGCCGCTCCGGCCGCGTGCAGCGCCCGCGCCTCGGCCACCGCGATCGTGGAGCAGTCGATCAGGAGGGCGCCGTCCGGCAGCCGCGCGAGCGTCCCCTCCGGCCCCGTATGGATCTCCAGCACATGGCGGCCGGTCGGAACCATCGAGATCAACATGTCCGCCCCCGCGGCGGTCTCGTGACCGGTCGCGACGATCGTCGCCCCGGCCTCCTGCGCCTCCGCGCAGGCGCCCTCGACGACGTCGAAGGCACGCACGGCATGGCCGGCCGCCACGAGGTTGCGGAGCATGGGCAGGCCCATGCGTCCGAGGCCGATGAAACCGATCCGGGCCATGCCCTCTCCTCCCGGTGCGTTACTGAGACTTGGCGACGAGGGGGCAGCCGCCCTCGGCCAGGGGCCGGAACGCGACCTCGGCCGGGATCGTCGCCTTGTAGGTGTAGTAGTCCCACGGATACTTGGACTCGGCCGGCGCCTTCACGGTGAACAGGTGCATCGGATGCATCTTTCGGCCGTCCGCGCGGATATAACCCTTGCCGAACAGGGGATCGTCGGTCGGCATCGCCTTCATCGTCGCGACGACCTTGGCGCCGTCGCGCGCTTCGCCCAGAGCCGCGACGGCCTTGAGGTAGTGGAGGACGGAGGCGTAGACGCCGGCCTGCACCATCGACGGCTTCGCCCCCGACCGCTGGGCGGCGAACCGGGCCGAGAACGCCCGGGTGCCGTCGTCCTTGTCCCAGTAGAACGGCGAAACCAGCGACAGGCCCTGCGCCAATGGCAGCCCGATGGCGTGGACATCGGTGATGTAGATCAGCAGGCCCGCCAGCCGCTGCTTCGAGCCGACGATGCCGAACTCGGCCGCCTGCTTGATGCTGTTGACGGTGTCGCCGCCGGAATTGGCGAGCCCGATCACCTGCGCGTTCGAGGCCTGCGCCTGCAGGAGATAGGACGAGAAATCGGAAGTGTTGTTGGGCGCTCGGACACGACCGAGCACCGTGCCGCCGCTCGCGAGCACCATCCGCTCGGTGTCGCGCTCCAGGGCGTGGCCGAAGGCGAAGTCGGCGGTGAGGAAGAACCACGTCTTCCCGCCGGTCTCGACCACCGCCTTGCCGATGCCGTTGGCGAAGGCCCAGGTGTCGTGGGTCCAGTGGACGGTGTTTGGCGTGCAGGCCTTGCCCGTCAGGTCAGAGACGGCCGGGCCCGAGGCGAGCATCACCTTGTTCTTGTCGCGGACGACTTGGCTCACCGCCAGGGCGGCGGCGGAGTTGGTGACGTCGGCCACGGCATCGACGCCCTCCCGGTCGAACCATTGCCGGGCGATGGTGGAGGCGACATCGGCCTTGTTGCCGTGGTCGGCCACGAGGATATCGACCGTCCAGCCCCGTGCCCGCAGCCCGGAATCTTCGGCGGCGAGCTGGGCCGCGACCACCGATCCGGGGCCGCCCATGTCGGCGTAGATCGAAGACTGATCGTTGAGGACGCCGATCCTGACGCTCTTCTCTGCCGCCGAGGCGGAGGCGATGCCGAGCAGGAACACGGCGGCCGCTCGGCAAAGCGCCCGCGCCATCGCACCATCCTCCCTGGTCGCGGTCTGATGCCGCGCCTTCAGTCTCCCGTCGGTTCCGGTGAGGAACGCCGGGCGGCATGGAGAAAAGCGCACACACTCCGAGCGGTCTATGTCAATTTCCGCACAACGCGCGCTTACGGATTGACAGATGAGACCGACGCATCGGTGGGACGATCTCCAGGCTTTCCTCGCCGTGGCGAGGGCCGGCCGGCTGACGGAGGCCGCCCGGCACATGGGTATCGAACACACGACCCTGAGCCGGCGCCTCTCGCGGCTGGAGGCGGCGCTCGGAACCAAGCTGTTCGACCGTCGGCCGACCGGCTACGACCTGTCGGCCGAGGGCGAGCGGCTGCTGCCCCGCGCCGAGGACATCGAGCGGGCGGCGCTGAACATCTGGCTCGACAAGGTCGACCCGGCCACGGGTCTGACGGGGTCCGTGCGGATCGGTGCGCCGGAGGCGTTCGGGACTTTCTGCCTCGCCGAGCGGATCGGCGATTTCTCCACCCGCCATCCGGGCCTGTCGATCGAGCTCGTCGCGACCCCGCGCGCCTTCAGCCTCTCGAAGCGCGAGGCCGATCTGGCGATCGGCCTCACCCGGCCCGCCGCCGGGCGCCTCCACGCCCGCAAGCTCGCCGATTACGAACTCGGCCTCTACGGCGCGCCCGACTATCTCGGCCGCCACGGCCGGCCGGAGGCGCATGCCGACCTACATCGGCACCGCTTCATCGGCTATATCGACGAACTCGTCTTCTCACCGGAGCTCGACTATTTCGCCGCCGCGCTGCCCGGTCTTCAGCCGAGCATCCGCATCTCGAACGTCATCACCCAGATGACCGCGGCCCGGTCGGGTGCCGGCCTATGCATCCTGCCCTGCTTCATGGCGGACAAGCACCCGGATCTCGTCCGGCTTTTGCCGAGGAGCGTGCGCATCATCCGCGCCTACTGGCTTCTCACCCATGCGGACATGGCGCACCTGAAGCGGATCAAGGCCACCTCCGAGTTCATCGCCGCGGTGGTCCGCGGGGCTCGCCCGGCCTTCTTGCCATCCGGGACCTGAGGGTCGGACCCGGAAGCACCCGGCTCGCATCGCGCGCCGACCATGACCAGCCGCGCGCGCCCGCGTCGTGAACGAGATCCGGACCCAACCTTCAGATGGTCCAGCGGCGGAATTTTTACCCCGCCGCTCATCCCTTCGCGCGTCTCGGCGGCCGAGACACTGCATATCGTTGAGAGCCCTCACAGCCCCATCAACACGCCGGCCGAGCCGGCAATCGTCATCGCGAGACCACCCAGGAAGGCACCGATCATCGCGTAGGAAAAACATTTCAGGACCATATCGTGGCACCCTTCATCCAGCGGCGGGCTTCCTCCGAAGCCCACGATCGATCTGCAATGACGATGCCGCATCAGGGCGGCGCGTGCGGTGCGGCAAATCACGCCGCGCTGCGGAACCATTCCACGTCGGCGGGCACGCCGCCCGGCAGCTTGGCCGCGCCGACAACCTGGGGGCCGTACACGTCATCGTTGACGTGGAAGTAGAAGCGCGGCATCCAAACGCGCCCGCCTCGCGGGCTCGCTCGATGTCTGATCGATAAGCTGCAACCAATCGGCTTGGAACGGTGTTCCTCGAAGCTCAAGGGTAAGCTGGACACAGGCTCGGCCGGTCCACCGATGCGTTAGGCTCAACGCGACCGCTCAGGCTCGGCGGTCGGCGCATCTTCGGAGATGTCCGCTTGGTCCACCGATGGTCACTGTGCGCCGCGAGCGCGTGTCTCGCGCTCCTGCTCGCCACGCCCTCGCACGCTGCATCGGACATCACCGGGGCGGCGATCGCCGTAGGGCGGCTTTACGTCTTCGGGACCACGGATCAGCCCCATACGAAGGTGAAGCTCGACGGCAAGTTCGAGACCGAATCGGACGATAAGGCCCGGTTCCAGTTCGAACTCGTCTATCATCCGGCCGGCTGCATCGTCAGGGCGGCGATCGGCGAGAAGACGGTCGAGGCTGTCGTGGGACAGTGCGGCGAAGTCTGTCGGCCTGCCGACCCACCGGCAGGCGCGTCGCCGACCGCTCGGCAAGGACGGAACGCGGTCGTCGACGCGCAACCTCAGCCTTCGAGCAGCACGCCCATGGCCGCGCCGACAGCGGACGGCGGCCCCAGACCCATCCTGAACCCGCCCCTCCCGCCGGCGCGCCCTGACGAATCCGCCCTGTTCGCCATGCGATCCGAGGTCCGTCCGAGCAACCCGCGCTTGAGCAACCCTGTCCTCCAACAGCCGCCTCGGCAGATACCGAATTCTGATCCCGACGCGGACACGCGTGGCTCAGACCTACCGGAGGACTGATCCTCAACGGCCGGCAGGGTCGGCGCGCCGGCGGCGATCGCGAACCGGATGGCGCGCACAAAAAAGCCCGCCGCGGCGAGCCGGGCGGGCTGAAGGGAATCTCTAGGAGGAGATCTTGGAGTAGGACGGGGAAGGCTGGCATGCCAGGGCGTTCAGCGCATGGCAGGAATGCCGGATCTCGGCCGGGATAAGTTCGGCGGCCCGGTGCCGGAGATGCGCGACGGATCGCACGGCCGAGGCCTTATCGGCGGCGAGAAGACGAGACGCCCGCCACGCTCGCGGACCGGGCGGCTGTTGAGACCCGGATCGAGGTGTCACCTTCGCCGAAGCCGGTCGCCGCCTCGACGACTCGACCGGGGAAGCTCGACACCTCACCCGCGCACGGCGCCCTCAGTGGAAGGCATCCGGTGTGCGGCCCGCACGCTCGGCCCGAGCCAGTTCCACGCCGACCGCGTGCAGAACCTTTTCCATGAGCGGGCGAAGACGCTCGGCTTCCGCGTGAGCGAGCAGCCTGTGCGCCGTGAGCAGATGGTCGGCGATCAACTCGAGCGTCGAGGCGGGCTTCATCGGGGAATCGGACGGCGGCGGCGCGAAGCTTCCCAGCGAGCCTTCAGCGTGCAGATCCACCGTCAGAACATCCGCAATCGGGGTGATCGAGCCGAGAAAGCCGAGAAAGGTCTGACCCGGTGGCCCGAACGACGGGACTGCTCCGGCCGCCACCCAGACGGCGCGGCCATCGGGGGTCATCATCCGGTAGCGCAGGCTGAACGCGCATTGGGCCTCGATGGCGTCGGCGACAATCTTGCGGGCGATTTCGCGATCCTCCGGGTGAACCGCTCTGGCCCAGCCGAAATTCACCGCCTCCTCAAGGGTCTGGCCGGTGAACTCCGTCCACTCGCGGCCCGCGAAGGTCGCTTGGCCCAGCGCATTGGTCACGAAAATCATGGCTGAGCCGAATGCCGACGGTCCGAGGCGATCCCACGCGCGAAGGCCAGGACCGTCCCGCTTTCGGCACGGTCGGTCACCGTCCCCCCTATCCGTAGCCATTCGGCCTGCTCGGCGAGATGCGATGCGCAAGCGGCCTCGTCGTAGAATGCGGCCTCCGACTGACCGAGAGCGCGGGCGGTGCGCCGGATCGCATCGCGCCTCACCGTTCGAGGGCTGGCGAGTTGCTCAACGACACTGTCCGACACGGCGTGCCCCCTGGCCTCCCGCAACCTCCATCGCGCGGCCCCTCTATACCCCTAGATGCAGCGACGCGCACGCTCAACCTGTGAGCGACATAATGTATGTTGGATATGAGACTTGAGTGCAATTGGCACCCGCGCGCAAACGCGTCGCGAGCCCGCCGGATGAGGGTGCGGGTCGCGGATTGACGCCGACCCATGTCAGGCGCGCCCCACGATCATCGCGGGGCTGGGCCCAACCACCCGGGCTTCGCGATACGGGTCCCCGCGAATGATCGCGGTCAGCCCCACCAGAATCGCATGTCACGGGTGATATCCGGTCCGTTGCCTCGGCCCAAGACCGGGCGGATCGAGAATTCGGGACCCGAGAGCCGAGCGCGCGCCGTCATGTTACGGTACGGTCGGGGAGGATAAGCTATGCGATGGCGCTTCGCCACGCCGGTCGCTGCGCTGGTGGTCGTGATCGTCGCGGCGGTCGGCGCCGCGCTGGTGCATGTCCTGCTCGGCATGCTCGAACTGAAGCTCGCCACGGCAGAGACGAGCAGCGAAGACCGCCAGGCCGCGACGGCCTTGATCGGATTGTTCGCCGCCCAGCACCCGCGGGTGCGGATCAAGACCGTCCTGGCGCCGGATCGGCTGGGCACGGCTGCGGCCTTGGACAGGGGTGAGACACAGCTCGCGCTGGTGCGGGCCGATGCCGCTCCGCAGGACGGTCAGACGCTCGTGGTCACACGCCGCGACGCCGCCGTGTTCATCGCCCCCGGTGGGAGCCATGTCGAGAGCGTCGGCAAATTGCGCGGGGAAACGGTCGCGCTGCTGGACGCGCGCAAGCTCGACTCGCACCTTCTCGACGGCATCCTGACGCATTACGGCGTCCCACCGGCGAGCGTGCACCGCGAAGTGCTGGCCGTCGATCAGCTGAGCGACGCCGCGAAGCACCACCGCATCGGCGCGGTCTTCGTCGTCGCGCCCGTCGGCGGGAAGATTTGGTTGCCGCTCTATACGGCGCTGCGCAAGGGCTCCGGGACGCCGAAGACCTTCGAGATCGACGAGGCGGCGGCCATCGCCCGCGAAAATCCGGTCCTGAGCACGATCGACGTACCAAAGGGCGCGTTCGTGGGCTCCATCCCGGCGCCCAGCGACGACATCACGACCCTCTCGGTGAGCCACAGGCTCGTCGCGCGCAGCGGGATGCCCGACTGGCTCGTCGGCGAGATCACTCGGGAGGTGTTGACCGGCAAGCCGAAGCTCGTCGCGCTGGACGAAGACCTCGGCGGGATCGAAGCGCCGGATACGGACGACAAAGTCCAGGCGCTGCCGATCCATCCGGGCGCGGCCGCATACCTGTCGGGCAACTCGCCAAGCTTATCCGACACGGCGCAGAGCGTCGCGTACTGGCTTGGATTGGTTGTCAGCGGCCTCGCCTCCTTGAGCGCGACCGGGATGGCACTGCATCACCGGTACCGGCCGCGGCAGTCGCCGACGCGGGTCATGCGGCTCCTGGAGATCTGGCTGGCGGTGCGATCGGCCGACGGGGCGGACTTGGCACCCCTGGCGGCGGAGGCGGACGCGATCGTGGAGGCCGTCGTCCGGGACGAGGCGCACGGGCGCACGGAGAGTGTCGAGATGCGGCTCGTCGCGCTGCTGGCAACCCACGTGCACGAGGCGATGCGCCGTCGGGCCTGAGGCCGAACGCCACCACGTTGGCCCGAGCGGGGTGGACTGAGCGCCAGCGTCGCCGCCTTGCGCCGCCCGGCCTGCGCGACGGACGCCCCTGTACCGGGCGGCGGCGGCCGGAACCGATCGCGCCCGAGCGGATGCGCCGCATTCAAGGTGCTCTCGCACACCGAGCCGAGCGGTTTCAGTAACCGCGCGCGCTGCCGGCGCGGAATGCTCCATATCGGCGTGCGACACCGCACGGTTGTTCTGGTCAGCAGTCCTAAAATTCTTTCTGGCGCTGAGCTTCACGCGCCATGAGAGGGCAAAACCATGGCATACGCAGTTAAGATGCCCGCTTGGTTGGAGCGTCGAGGCTATTCATCACACCTGAAAGCACGCTTGAGACGGCCTAAAGTCGACCGGTTGAGCCGCGTTCAATCCGAATCGGTCTATCGAGAGGAAGCGGTCCGGGATGGAAAAGCCGTCCACCTGCAGCAATACCTGATCTGGCGGATGACGCAGGCCCATTGATCTGGACCTCGAGGCCCGGATCCGACCGTTGGCGTCGTCCGGTCGGAGACGGCAGATCGCACGGCTGGCACCGGTCGGGAGACATGCGCGGCGGAAGGTGGGCGGGGCGTGGTGCCCTGCCGGCCTTCCGCAGGTACGCCGTGGCGACGACCAGCCTGCCTTGGACCCATGTCGATCGAAGAGACAGGATCCCGGACCGAGCGATGGCGCCTTCGGCACCACCGGCGGTGCGAGGAATGCCCGACATCACCCCAGAGATCGCCGGATCGAGATCGCCGGACCTTCGGGTACTCGCCGGAGGGCCGACGGGATCCGCGTGAGAGGATCGGCACGCGCTCCGACTACCGCAATACTGCGTACTCATCTCGCTTGAGCGATCGAAGCCCTTATTTTAGATAGGTCTTGTTTGTGCGGACCAGAACATGTCGCACGGTCAAGCGCATATTCAGCACGGGTCTGTCCGGGGCGCAGCCCTTGTCGAGGCCTGGAATCGCTCGGACCGCGCCTACGTGGTCGAGCAACTGGCCGACACCGTGCGCCTGGAGGCCGGACGTCCCAAGACGCCGGGATCGGCCTCCGTCTTCAGGTTGGTCACCAAGGCGGCGTTCGAGGCGGAACTGGCGGCGATTCCAGGCTCGCTGCCGGTGTTCAGGATCGTCGCCCTATTCGAGGGGCTCAACACCCTCTGCCTGGTGCTCGAAGATTCCGACGGCGAGGCTCTGGCCGTGACGATCGAGCTGGACGAGGCCGGCAAGATCGCCTGCATCGTGAGCATCAGGGACGGTACCGCGGAGACCTGACGCGGTCGGACCCCCGCCCGGCGATGGGATGCGCCGCCTCGCACGCACTGCGCCGCCGGTGTCTCAGAGCTTCACGCCCTCGAGGTAGCCGCGGTTCCAGGTGGGGCTGATGAGGATCTCGTTGACACACACCGTCGCCGGCAGGCGGGCGACGAACAGGATCGTCTCCGCGAGATCCTCCGGCTGCAGCATGCGGCCCCGGTCCTCCGCCGTGACGGGGACCGGCCGCTTGTCCAGCAGAGGGGTCGCGACCTCGCCGGGGCAGATGCAGCAGGACCGGATGCCGTGCCCGCACTCCTCCTGGTTCAGGCTCTCCGAGAGCGCCACCAGCCCGTGCTTGGCGGCGGAATAGGCGGGTCCCGTGAGCTTGGACACGTAGCGGCCGGCCCAGGAGGAAACATGGACGATCAGGCCGCTCCCCTGCGCCCGCATCGTCGGCAGCACGGCCCGCGACGCGTAGAAGGGGCCGTTCAGGTTGACGCCGACAACTGCGTCGATGCCCGATGGCGTGATCTCGCCCCAACTTCGTTGCGGCACGTTGAGGCCCGCCGAGTTCACGAGCAGATCGCAACGTCCGCAGGCGTTGTGAACGGCCTCCCAAGCACGCTGCACGTCGTCGGCCACGCCCATATCGGCGGGGGCGACCAGGGCCTCGGCCCCCGCCGCGCGGACGAGATCCGCGGTGCGGTCGAGGGCGTCCCGCCCCCGGCCCGTGAGCGCGAGCCGCATGCCAGCCCGCGCCAGGGCCAGAGCGGCCGCTTGCCCGATACCGGATCCGGCCCCCGTAACCCAGGCGACTTCCCCGTCGAGCGTGCGCATCATCCCGGTCGCCCCTCCCCCATGAGTGCTCTCCATCGACGTAGGCGCGGTTCGGCGCGCGAGCGCGCGTCAAAACAAGGAGGTCGCGCCGAGCCTGATCGCGTCGGGCACGGTCCACGAGAGCGCCTTCGGCCGGTCGATCCGATGTTGTGAACCCTCCGCCTCTTGCCGAGGTGCCGATGGGCGGAGCGCCTCCAGCCTGTCGGTCTCGTGCCGCGTACACTGCGCGTCGCGTTCAGGCACGGCGCTACGGCTTGGCGACGAGCGGGCAGCCGCCCTCGGCCAGCGGGCGGAAGGCCTGCTCGGCGGGGATCGTGTCGAGAAGCTTGTACAGATCCCACGGTCCCTTCGACTCGGCCGGAGCTTTCACCTCGAACAGGTACATCGGATGTATCTTGCGCCCATCCGCCCGGACGGTCCCCTTGCCGAACAGCGGGTCGTCCGTCGGGTTGGCCTTCATCCAGGCCATCGTCGCCTGCGGGTCCGTCGATTTCGTCGCCGCCACCGCCTTCAGGTAGTGCAAAAGCCCGGCGTACACGCCCGCATGGTTCATCGTCGGCATGCTGTCGCCGTTGCGCTTGTAGAAGCGCTCGGAGAACGCCCGGGTGTCGGGGTTGAGATCCCAGTAGAACGACTCCGTCAGCACCAGCCCCTGCGCGGTCTGCAGGCCGATCGCGTGGACGTCGACCGCGTAGATCAGCAGGGCGGCGAGCTTCTGGCCGCCGTCGGTGAGCCCGAACTCGTGCGCCTGCTTGACGGCGTTGACCGTGTCACCGCCCGCATTGGCCAAACCCACCACCTTCGCGCCCGAGGCCTGAGCCTGCAGAAGGAACGAGGAGAAATCGGTCGCGGGGAACGGGACCCGGGCGGCGCCCAGGACCCGCCCGCCGCCCTTGTCGACCACCGCAGTGGCCTCGTTCTGCAGCGAGAGGCCGAAGGCGTAGTCGGCCGTGAGAAAATACCACGAGTCGCCCCCGCGCTTGAGCATGGCGCCGGCCGTGCCGTGCGCCAGGGCGTAGGTGTCGTAGGTCCACTGGATCGTGTTCGGCGAGCACTGCTTGCCGGTCAGCTCCGTGGTCCCGGCCCCCGAATCGATGAAGATCTTGTTCTTCTCGCGGGTGACTTGGCTCACCGCCAGCGCCACCGAGGAGGTCGGTACGTCGAGGATCGCGTCCACACCGTCGCGGTCGTACCACTGGCGGGCAATGGCGGCGCCGACATCCGGCTTGTTCTGATGGTCGGCCGAGACGACCTCGACCTGGACGACATCGGGGTTTACCTTGGCGAAATCCTCGACCGCCATCTGCGCGGCGACGACTGAGCCTTTGCCGCCGGTATCCGCATAGACGCCGGACATGTCGTTGAGGATGCCGATCTTGACCCGGAGCGTCTGGGCTGTAGCCGGCCACGTCAGGGCCACCAAGCTGATCGCGGCCGAGAGCATACAGCACCGGATCAACGCCATGGGAGACCGTCCTCCGCGGATAGTTATTGTTCAGGACAGGAGGCACGCTTGGCATCCCAGCGTCAAGCGCCGTCCTCCGAAGAGGCGCACGACGGGCGTGCGCCGACCGCGCGGCCATGGCGCCGCCGATCCAGACGTGTCTTGCCGTCACGCGGGGAGCGAACGGTGCCACCCATCCCGCGTTTCCATCGCAGTAAGCATCCTCCGAGATCGGGCGGCTGCGGGCATTGAGGCCAGGCCGATCCGTACAATTTGAATCGAAAGCTTCAGGGTACGTTCGGTGGCAGGCCTCAGGATCCGGGTCAGGATCGGAGGCTTTCCCCATGACGCAACGCATCTTCGGCTTCGCGCTCGCCGCCGCCGCCGTCCTCGTTGCCGTGGCGGGGAGCCGCCCGGCTCCCGTCGAGGCGGCAGGCGCTCCGCCGGCAAGCGTGTTCGCCAAGCGGATCTGATCGCGGCCCTTACCGACGTGTCTGGAAGATCCCGGCACCGGCGATGTTGTTCGGGCCGGTGAGATTCAGGGAGCCGGCCAATTCGGCTGCGCCCGGCCCGAAGAAACTCCCGGTGGTATTCATGGTATAGCCGCCAGCGCCGGTCAGGCTGCCGGTGACACCCGTCTGGTTCACGATGCGCATGGTGCCGGTGTAGCTCACGCCGTTCAGGCTCGACACCGTCGAGGAGATCGACTGCGTCGCGAAGTTGGCCACGTTGGTCATGTTGGAACCGGCCACGAATTCCGATCCGCCGTTGCGCATCGCCGCCATGACGTGACCGGTATACGTCGCCGTCCCGGAAACCGGCATGTCCGTGGCTGCGGTCGCCGTGCCGGTGACCCAGGTGCCGAGATGGATCCGGTCGGCGTACCCGGGTCGGTTGGTCTCCTCGGACCAGAACCCCCAGCGCGTGTATTCGCACTGGCAGAACTGCACGTTCGGGAAGGCTTGCTGCAGGCCGGAGATGGACGTGGAGACGGCCGTCAAGGACACGTCACCCGAGAGCGCCGCGTTGTTGACCCGCGACATCGGTGTTTCCGAGGTCGCGGTGATATTCGTGGCCGCGGCTCGGGCTCCGAAGGTGCTGTCATCGATGTAGGTGCTGCGCGGGTTGTCGCTCGTGCTGACGCTTCCGAGTTGAACGCTCCCGTTGAGATAGGCGCCCGCCGGGCGGCCGGTCTGGTTCAGGGCGGTCAGGCCCATGTTGAGCTGCACCCGCGAGGTGGCGGCGTCGGTCTGCAGGGTCGCCGAGCCGGTGATCGGTTGTGCCAGCTCGTTGATGTTCTGCTGTGTCCCCGTGTCCAAAGTCCGGACCATGCCGGCGGCGTAGCCGGTGAAGCTTCCGGTCTTCCGGCTCTGGCCCAAGGTCGCGGGCGCGGTCGTCGCGCTCAAGGTCTGCTGGTACGTGTAGGTCTGGCTCGGGCCGCCGCCGCCGGGCCGCTCGTACGCCGTATCCGAGGTCACGGCCGAGCCGTTGTAATAGTTCTGATCGACACGCAGGCCGGTCGGCAGGCCCTGCGCGTCCGTGGTCAGCGAACCCGGAACCTGTGTCACGTTGCCGTTCGCCCGCCCCATGGTCAGGTTCGCCGCGCGGCGGCTGGCGAAGGCGAAACCTCCGGCGAGGATCGGGCTCCCGTCGGGCTGCGTCAGCTGCCGCCCCGTGGCGACCATGAAGTTCGACGTCTGGTTCGTATCGCTGCCGTTGACCCCGAAGGCGACCTGAAGGGTGCGCGTCGGCCCGGCGGTCACGCCGTCCGTGCTCGCGGAGCGGTATCCGTAGACCGGCGAGATCGACACGCCGCCGCTCGCCACGGCGGCACCCAGGACGTACGGCACGGTGGAGTTGAGAGCCGGATCGATCGTCGTATTGAGGGCAAAGCGCCCGGGTCTCGGCGCCGGGACGGACGGGGTCCCCCCGGATGATGCGCTTCCCGGGGATGTCGTCGGGGACGCGGCTCCCGCGGGGGCCGGGCTTCCCGACGCAGGAGTTGCGGTAGACGTGCCGGCGGCCGGCAGGCTCCCGGCCGACGGGCTCGCGGCTGGCGGGGCAGCGGTGGACGCGCCCCCGGACGGCGTGACGACGGGGGTGGCGCTCCCGCCCGGCCCGCCCGTCCCCCCGGCGGCCGGGGGGGCGGCCGCGCCTGAGCGCGCCACGACCTCGGCCTGAACTGCCGCGTCGGTGCTCCGGGCGGCGGCGTTGAGGGTCAGTGGCGAGGACGTGCTGCCCTGCAGGATCAGGGCGAGGTTCTGGACGGTGGTCGAGGCGTTCGGGCTGGATCGGCTGGCGACCGCCTGTTTCTGATAGGGCTCCGTGCCGGGGGTGACGCTGCGGTTCACGCCGTCGATGCCGGCCCGGACCGCCCCGCTATCCGTCGGGCTGACAGGGGCGCCACCGCGTTGCAGACCCTTGCTGGTCAACGTCGCGCGGTCGTCCGCGACCTCGGCCAGGGTCGTCTTCTCCGGCGCGCTCACCGCACCGTTGCCGGCCACGGTCACGCCGAAACCGGGGCGCCGAACGGTCTCGGTCCCCTGCGCCGTCGTGACGGTCATGTAGCCGAAATGGAGGATCGCCCGCGTCGTGCCGCCGGGGTCGTGACGCACCGTGGCGATGCCGCCGCGGATGCCGATCGTGGCGACGGGTGTCGTCACCGTGGCGCCGCCGGTATGGCTGGTGTTGCCGCCCACGAAGCGGACGAGGCCGCGCGCGAGACTGACCGCCATCGTCCCCGTCCCCGCCGAAGGATTGTAGACAAATTCGTCGATGACGAGACTGGCGTTCGGCCCGATGCTGAGGGTCGTCTTGTCGACGAAGATCAGCTGCGCCGTGCCCGCCGCCGAGGTCGTCACCCGTTCGCGGAAGATCACGTTGGCGCCGAGTTCGAGAACGCGCGCCGCGCCGCCGCCGGCCGCCGCGGTGGCGGCCGGATTCACGGCACCCGCGCGCCCGACGATCTCGGGCGCGGCGGTGGCGGGAAGTCCCGCGAGCGGAAGGAGGACGAGGCCGCAGGAGGCGGTCCGCCCGAAGCCGGCGCGGCGGCGGGGCGTGGCGGACGGCGACGGGAGGAATGGAAAGTCGGACACCGGCGGGCTCCCTCGCCTCAGTAGCGCAGAGTCGGGCCGAACAGCACCGACAGGTTGGAGTTCCGGTAGTTGCGCAGGCTCGCGTCGACGGAGGCGTACTGCACCTGGGTCCCGAGGCCGACATTCTCCCAGACCGGCATGTCGATCTGCACGCCGCCGCGCACCTCGCATTCCTTGCGCTTCACCAGCGGGTCGACGTAGGCGTTGGGCGCCCCGTAATCGGTCTTCGACACACCGGCATAGGGCGTCACCAGCCAGCGGCGGTTGCCCCAGGGGCCGGCGAATTCGATGGGGAAGCCCGCATCGAAGGCGAGCTGATTGTAGTTCGCGTAGTCGCGACGGGTGCTCGCGACGGCGTAGGTGAGCCGCGCCTGCCAGTGCAGGTCGGGACCGAGGAGGTCGCCCGTGGCGGCGGCCCCCGAGACCCAGATGCGGCCGGTCTGCTCGGCGCCGTTGACGAAGTCCGGCGTGTTGGAAAACTGCCGCTTGCGCACTTCGGCGAAGGGCTCGAAATAGCCGATGTTGGCGATCGGCATCGCGACCGATATGCCCGCGCCCTTGGCGCCGAGATAGGGCTGGTCGCCGAGGGTCACCCCGGTGATCACGCCGTAGGGATGGACGCTGAGGCCAGGCCAAGCATCGGGCGCCAGCGCCAATCGGGGACCGGTCTGTGCTTCGATCAATCCGAGGTTGAAGCGTTTGAAGCGAAACTGGTTGGCGTAATAGACGGCGAGGGTCGAATCCCAGACGTCTCCGCGCTGGTTGCCGAAATCATAGACGTGGCGCGCGGTGGCGAGCCCGAACGAGTTCCAATCGGGCTTCTTGACGAAGGTGCGATCGAGGATGGCATCGAACCCGGCTGCGCGGACGTAGGGACTGGACGGGCCGGCGGTGGCGTTGGTCTGATAGCGCAGTCCGGCCTGCCCGTAGAAGCTGAACTGGTTGGTGCTCAGCCGGCGGTTGATCTCGGCGAGATAGACCGCCACTCGGTCCCTGACCTCGGGGGGTGCGTCCTGCTCCTGTATCGCACTCTCCAGGTAACTCTTGGCCATCTCGTAGGACCCGAGCCGGTAATAGAGCACGCCGAGTTCGAGCTTCACCCGGGGCAAGTTCGGATTGTAGAAGACCATCCGCTCCAGCGCGCCGATCGCGGCTTCGAGGTCGCCCTTGTCCGAGGCCGTCCGCGCATACGCGAAGGACAGATCGAGGTTCGCCGGCTCGCGCAGGACGCGCTGGAACAGAAGGTCGTAGGCGGGATCCGTGCCGGGTGCCGGCGACGGCTGCGCGAGGGCTTCGGCCGCTCCGGCGGCCGCCAGCAGCAACGCCGCCGCAGCCCGCGCACCAATCGTCATATTGTTCAACATTGCCCCGGCTCTGCGTGCGCGGTTATTAATTCCGGGCGGGGTCGCGAAATCAATACCTTATCAAAATGGCCCGATGGCAGTGACATTCATGCAACATGATAGCATTCTGGTCGCGATGATTGAAGATTGCCGCATAGCTATTGCCAAGAACTGTATTTATCCGCATCACTGGTTCGACAGTAGCCACGCCAGATGAACGTCCGCGGGCGGCGGCAAATGGCGGATGCGCCTTGGCAGACGGGGGCCTGGCGGTCGCGTGAGCCGCGGATACCGTTCCGGGTCATTGGGCCTCGGACGTGGCGCATGGGCTGTTTTGCATGGCGGTGACTGGTCCGGCGTTGGGCGAACGAGCGGGAAAGTACCTGCGCCGGCGGTTCTTGCGCGCGGCGCGCGCCGTCGGTTTCGGCCGCGCCCTCGGCCTCCTGTTGCTGGTGGTGCTGGTTCTGGTGCGCATCTGGGATCCCTTTCCTGTGGAGACCGCGCGCCTGCGCACCTTCGACGCGCTCCAGACGCTGAAGCCGCGCTCCCAGGCCCAAACTCCGGTGACCATCCTGGACATCGACGAGGCGAGCCTGCGGGCGCTCGGGCAATGGCCGTGGCCGCGCACGGTCATCGCGCGCTTGGTGGACCGGCTGACGGACATGGGTGCGGCGGCCATCGCCTTCGACATCGTTTTCTCCGAGCCGGATCGGACCTCGCCCGCTGCCGTGGCTGCGAGCCTGCCCGATCTGGACCCGTCTCTGCGGGCCCGCCTCGCGGCTCTGCCCGGCAACGACGAGCGCTTGGCCGAGGCGATCGCCCGGTCGCGGGTGATCCTCGGACAGACGGCAATCGGCACGCCGACGCCGGAAGCGGCGGCCATCCCCTCCAGCGTCGCCGTGCTCGGACCGGAGGCCGCCCCGTTCCTGACCGCGTTCCCGGGCCTCCAGCGCAACCTTCCGCTCCTGGAGAAGGCCGCCGCCGGGCGTGGCCTCTTCACGATCGTACCGGAGCGGGACGGGATCGTCCGCCGCGTCCCGGTGGTGATGCGCGCGCGCGCCACGATCGTTCCGACGCTCACCCTGGAAGTCCTGCGGGTGCTCGCGGGGGGCGACGCCATCCTGGTGCGGACCGACGATATCGGGCTTCAGAGCGTGCGCGTCCCCGGCTTCACGCTGCCGACGGACGCGCACGGGCAAGTCTGGCTCCACTTCGCGGCGCACGATCCGGCACGCTTCCTCCCGGCGAAGGACGTGCTCGACGGGACGGCCGATCCCGAACGGGTACGGGACCGCATCGTCCTCGTGGGCACCTCGGCGATCGGGCTCCTCGACAGCAAGACCACCCCCCTCGACCGCGCGATCCCGGGCGTCGAGATCCATGCGCAGCTCCTGGAGAGCGCGCTGTCCGGAAGTCTGCTCGCGGTGCCGAACTACGCCCTCGCGGTCGAGCTCCTCGTCATGGTGCTCGTGAGCTTCGCGATGATCTGGCTCGCGCCGATCCTGGGGCCCGTGGCGCTCCTCAACGTCGGCGCGGTGATCGCGGCGATCCTGGCTGCCCTGTCGTGGTACCGCTTCGCCTATACCGGCGTCCTGTTCGATGCGACCTACCCGCTCGGCGGCAGCTTCCTGGTCTACGCGGTCCTGGTTTTCACCAACTTCGCGCGGGAGCAGTTCGCCCGCGACCGCATCCGCGCGGCCTTCGGCCAGTATATTTCGCCGGCGCTCGTCGATGAGCTGGCACGCTCGCCCGAGCGGCTGCGCCTCGGGGGCGAGGAGCGGATGATGACGGTGATGTTCAGCGACGTGCGCAGCTTCACGACCATCGCCGAATTCTACCGGAACGACCCAGCCGGCCTCACCGAGTTGATGAACCGCTTCCTGTCGCCCCTGACGGATGCCATCATCGAGACGCGCGGCACCATCGACAAATATATCGGCGACGCCATCATGGCGTTCTGGAACGCGCCGCTCGACGATGCCGAGCATGAGCGCAACGCCTGCCTCGCGGCTCTGGAGATGGAGCGCCGCATGGCCGCGCTGAACGCGCAGCGCGCCGTCGAGGCCCTGTCCGGCCGGCATCCCGTCCTGCCCATCGACATCGGCGTCGGCCTCAACACCGGCGTCTGCGTCGTCGGCAATATGGGGTCGAACCTGCGCTTCGATTATTCGGTGCTCGGCGACGAGGTGAACCTCGCGTCGCGTCTCGAGGGCCAGTCGAAGACCTACGGCACCCGCATCCTGCTGGGGAGCCGGACCGCGCTCGCGGTCATCGACAGCTTGGCGATCCTCGAAATCGACCTCGTCCGCGTCAAGGGCAAGCGCGAACCCGAACGCGTCTTCGCGCTCATCGGC
This sequence comes from Melastoma dodecandrum, assembly GCA_029817715.1. Classification (NCBI taxonomy): domain Eukaryota; kingdom Viridiplantae; phylum Streptophyta; class Magnoliopsida; order Myrtales; family Melastomataceae; genus Melastoma; species Melastoma dodecandrum. Next base: position 1,212,393 of record JARUPY010000292.1, on the reverse strand, counting down.
GACGCCGACCTCCGGGACTCGGAGCCGTTTCGCGCCTTGGTCCAGGCGCATGGGGCGATGCTCGCCGGTTACCGCGCCCAGGACTGGAACTCGGCCGAGCACGCGATGGCCGCAGCCCGCTCAGCCGGGCGCATCTTCGCGCTGGATCCGCTCTACGCGTTGTACGCCGGCCGCATCGCCGAGTTCCGTCTGCGCCCGCCCGGTGCCGGATGGGATGCGGTCTACGAGGCGCTGACGAAATGAACGATGCGCCGGGACGTCAGAGGAGACGATTTCCATGCCCCTCGTCCGAATATCGCTGATCCAGGGCAAATCGCCCGCACATATCCGCGCCGTCGCGGACGGTGTCCATCGCGGCCTGATGGAGGCGTACGGTGCGCCCGCTGGCGATCGCTTCCAGCTCATTCACCAGCATGCGCGGGAGGAGCTGATCTACGATGCCGACTTTCTCGGCATCCACCGCACCGACGACCTCGTGATGATCAACATCATCGCCGGGAATTGGCGCGACACGCCGCGGAAGAAGGCGCTCTACCGTGCGATCACCGACAACCTAGTCGAGAACCCTGGCCTGCGCCCGGAAGACGTGCTCATCGTGCTGTCGCCGAATGGGCGCGACGAGTGGTCCTTCGGTAACGGCGTTGCGTCTTACGTCATGGACGACGCCAGCTGACTTCCCCGGCACGGGCCGGAGATCGACAGGGCCATCCGCGCAGCCCGAGGGGACGGCCTGCGGAATCGCCACCGCGCGGCGAACGCGGATGCCGTCGTGCCGCAAAACCGCCTTCGGGGGGACGCGGCAGCGATCGATCCGTGGCAGGACCGTCGCGAGGGGACGGATCGATCAGCCCGTCCGTGCGCCGGCAGGACCTTGCACGCGCCACCGACTATCGCCCACGAGGATGCCATGGACGCCACTGCCCCGCTGCGCGAGACCTCGGATGACGGCGCCATCCCGGCGCCGGTGCGTCGGGCCGAACCGATCGTCTGGCGCAACCCGCACCGCCGGGACTGCGCCTCCGTGCTGGCCGAGGCGGCCTACTCCGAAGCCGACATGCGCCGTGCGGAGGCACGCTGGCGGCGCTTCGGTCCGCTGCTGGCCCGGCTGTTCGACGGCACGGCGGACGGCCGGATCGACTCGCCGCTGCTGCCCGTCCCGTCCGACCTCGCCCGGACCATCCTCGGCGCGCCGCCCGGTTCCGTCTGGGTCAAGGCCGACCACGACCTGCCGGTCACCGGCTGCATCAAGGCGCGGGGCGGGGTCTACGAGGTCCTGGCCTATGCCGAGGCGCTGGCCGAGGCGGCCGGGTTGCTGCGGCCGGGCCTCTCCTACACGGCATTCGCGTCCGAGCCGTTCCGCGATCTCTTCGCCCGCCACACGGTCGCGGTCGGCAGCACCGGCAATCTGGGCTTCAGCGTCGGCGTGATGGCGCGCGCCCTCGGCTTCCAGGTCGAGGTGCACATGTCCCACGACGCCAAGGCCTGGAAGAAGGAGCGGCTGCGTGCGCTCGGCGCGCGCGTCGTCGAGCATCCGGGGGATTACGGACGTGCGGTGGCCGCAGCGCGGGAGGCCTTCCGGGACCGCGCCGACGCCCATTTCGTCGATGACGAGGATTCGGTCGACCTGTTCCTCGGCTACGCGGCGGCGGCGCTCGATCTGCAGCGCCAGCTCGCGGAGGCCGGGATCGCGGTCGACGCGACGCACCCGCTCTACGTCTACCTACCCTGCGGTGTCGGCGGCGCGCCGGGCGGCATGACCTTCGGCCTGGCGCTTCTGTTCGGCGACGCGGTGCGCCCGGTCTTCGTGGAGCCGGTGGCGTCGCCCTGCATGCTCGTGCAGCTCGCGGCCGGACTCGATCGTTCCGTCAGCGTCTACGATGTGGGGCTCGACAACCGGACGGCGGCCGATGGCTTGGCAGTCGCCAGCGCCTCCATGCTGGTCGCCCGAACCGTCGGCGGGCTGATCGACGCGGTTGTGACGGTGCCCGACGCGGATTTGTTCCGCTGGCTGAAGGCGCTCTGGACCGGCGCGGGGATGCGCCTCGAACCCTCCGCGGCCTCCGGCTTCGCCGCCCTCGGCCGGTTCCTGGCCGCCGCGCCTCCGGCGGACGCCGCGTCGGCCACCCATGTGGTCTGGACCACGGGGGGCGCGCATCTGCCGGATGCGGAATTCGAGGCCGCCCTGGCCCGGGCCTGATCCGGACGCGGCCCAGATCGCGCCGCCCTCAGGGACGGCCGATCCGGCGGCGCGCGAACGACGCCGAACGTCATCGCTCGGCGAAGACCTCCAGGTAAACGACATTGCCGGGTTGATCGCGGAAGATACGGATCGGCGCCTTGGGGCACGCGGCATCGGCGAGCGCCCGAAGGTCGCTCTCGTCGCGATAGATCAGGCACCAATCGAGGAAGCCAGCCATGAAGCCGCGGCCGTGGCTGTCACGGGAGAAATTGCCGATCGACACGAGGCCGCCGGGCTTCAGGCGCTTGACCATCGCGGCGATGATTTTGACGGCGGTCGCATCCTGCAGATAATCGAACAGGCCGGCAGAATATATCAAATCATACTGACTTCGGATACGCTTCAAGCGCGGCAGGGACAGGCAATTCCCCACGCATGTTGCGATGTTATATTCTGGATAAGCGGATTTCACTTCCGAAAGCGAGGCCGCATCGGTGTCGAGCGCCGTGAAGGACGCGTTCGTCTGGGCGGTCAGGGCCCGCAGTCGATCGAGCTCGCGCATATGGCCCGAAGCCACCGAGAGGATCTCCGGACCATCGCACCGGCGCATGCTGTTCTCGATGAGAGTCGCTAGGTAGTCCTGACGCCAGAGGATGCTCTTCGCGTTCGGCAGCGTGGTCGTCGCCGCGTGCAGGATCCCGGCGAGGCCATCGAGGGACGACTGGCCGGGCCGATAGATGAAATCCAGCATGACCGCGTCTCCGGCGTAGCCGCGCGGCTTCTCGAAGGCGCGCCGGGAGTACGGATCGAGCAGGAACGTCTCCGCCAGGGGGTGTGAGCGGCAGAGCCTCTGGAAATCGGGCAGCTGCCCCTCGACCAGTGCCTCGTCGAACGATGCACCGAGTTCGAGCGCAAGCCAGTCCACGGTCCGCGTACTGGGATCGACTGCGAGCCGCGTCTGCGCTTCCGCCAAGATGGCCTTCAACCGATCCATGTGGTCCTCGGCCGCGTCCACGACGCGTTAACCCTACCGCTTTATTAACAAGCACATTGTCAGCCAAGAAGCGAATTCGAGGCGCAATCCCCAGAATTTTCGAAGCTGAATGTTAGCACTCAGGCCGAAACTGCCTGCGTATCGGACGCCTCTGGGCGTCGTCATCCTTGCAAATGCGCCGCCTGAGGATCCGAATGCGAAGTTATTGTTCGATGATCTGACGATTTGCTCCGGTCAACGGCGATATCCGTCGCGCTGAAAATGAGAACTTCAATTTACTTTTCGGGCGAATATGGGCTACATGATCAAGAGCTGGGCGAGCAGATTTGCGGAAAACTGCTTAGACGCGGGCGGCCCGCTATTTTCCGGTCTGCAGCCAGCAACGTCCGCCCCGAGGGTCCGCGACATGCTTCCGAACTGCTGACGGACGCGGGATCTGGCCCTGGGCGCGTCTGCGAAGAACACCGCGCGGTCGGCCTCGGATTAGTTTCACCGGCCTTCCGGCGACCGCGTCAGCCGCTGATGCACCGACTTAATCGAAGCTTGCGGATCGGTCGTCCGGTCAATGATCCGGAAGCCATTTCCCGCAAAGAATGTGGGAAGCGCAACTTCCGATTATCCTGTCGACGTCACTCTACAGCCAGTCGCGTTAGGCCAAGGTGTTCTGCGGTCCAGGACAGGATGATTGCAGCCGAGGGGCGGATAGATACGACAATGGGGCCGGGTCTTAGCGAATTGTTCGACAAGGAGCTGAGCCGGCCGTGGTATGCGCGCAGCTGCTCGACGGTGCGGCAGCTCTACGAGGCCGATCGGGAGAGCTGGCGTCGGCGCAGCGCCCGCATCGCTGCGCATGTCGCCGGGCTGGTCTACGTGATCTTCGCGGTGACCGACTTCGTGCTGGTCCGCGACGTCTTCGTGCCCAACCTCGTCGCGCGGTTGGCCATCGGCCTGCTGTTCGTGCTGGGGACGGAGTGCCTGTTCAGGCGGGGCGCGCGATCACTGCTGATCGAGGCGCATTGCGCGTCGGCGACGGTGCTGGCTTACGTGGCTTGGCTGCAGATCTCCGATCTGAGCGTGCATCAGGTCAACATGTCCTATTACGCCGCCTACGGCGTGATCTTCATGACCGGCCAGAACGTGTTCTTCAAATTCCGGTTCACGGTAGCCGCCATCTCGTCCGGCGTGATCCTGCTCGTTTCGCAGATCGACCTGCTGCAGCATCGCTACGTCAGCCTGGAATATGTGGTCGCGTACTCGTCCCTGTTCCTGTCGATGTACACGCTGACCCTCTACGTCAATTGGAGGCTCAACCAGGAGCGCTATCTCGTCTTCATCAACTCGGCGCGCGCGGAGATCCGCCAGAACGAAGCGGTCGAACGCGGCGCGGCGCTGCTTCGCCTGTCGACGACGGACGCGCTCACCGGGCTCGCGAACCGCCGGGCCGTGGATGAGGAATTGCGGGCCTATTGGCGCGATTGGCACATGCAGCGAACGAGCTTCGCCGTCATCCTCGTCGATGTCGATTATTTCAAGATCTTCAACGACTTCTACGGGCATCAGGAGGGCGACCTGTGCCTGGTGGCGGTGGCGGAGGCGATGGCCAAGGTCAGTGCTCCGGACGGCCATATGGTCGGTCGGTTCGGCGGCGAGGAGTTTATCGTCGTCGCACCGGCACGTGACCGCGAGCAGGTGCGGCAGATTTCCGAGCAGATCCGGCGGGCGGTGGAGGACCTGAAGATCGCGCACGAGCAGCGGCCGGATCAGTTCTGCGTCGTCACCGTGAGCGTCGGTGCCGCCTTCTCGCAGGATAGTCCCGGAACGCGGGTCGAGAGCCTGATCACGGGCGCCGACCGGGCCCTTTACGAAGCCAAGAGGAGCAACCGCAACTGCGTCCGGGTATTCGATCAGGACGAAGCGGACCGGCTGGACAGCGACGAGAGCATCGCCGACCTGCTCCGGACCGCCCAGAGCCGCGACTTGGTATCCCTGGTGTATCAGCCGGTCATCGATGCCACGTCCGGCGCCATCGTCGGCGCCGAGGCCCTGATGCGGTTGTCGACCCCGGGCGGCAAGGTGGTCTCGCCCGCCGTCTTCATCCCGCTGGCGGAGCGGATGGGGATCATCGGAAAGCTCGGCTTCTGGGCGATCCGGACGGCGTGCCGAGACCTTCTCGCCGACAACGTGGTCCCGCTGGTCAGCGTCAACGTCTCTCCCATCCAGCTCAAGGCCCCGGGTTTCGCTTTGACGGTCGCCCAGATCCTGGGCGAGGTCGGCGTCGCACCGTCCCGGCTCGCGATCGAGATCACGGAGAGCAGCCAGATCGAGAACGAGCCCGAGGTCCTGCGCACGATCCGGGAACTCAGAGCCCTCGGCGTCGGGCTGTGGCTCGACGATTTCGGAACCGGCTTCGCCGGATTGTCCTGCCTGAGGGAGATCGAGTTCGACTTCGTGCAGATCGATCGGTCCTGCCTCCACGCAGCCATCACGCCGCGGGGCGCCGAGATCTTCAGGAGCATCATCGAGCTCGTGCGCAGCACCGGATGCTCCATCATCGTGGAAGGCATCGAGAATGATAAGCAGCGCGACATCTGCATCGAGCAGGATGTCGATCTGCTGCAGGGCTATCACCTCGGTCGGCCAGCACCCGTGCAGGCCTTGAGACGGGCCATGTCGGCGCCCGCGAACGTGCATTATCTGCAGCGCTGAGGCACCTGTTGGACAAGCCTCCTCGTCCGCACCCGCAACATCCCGAAGGCGGAGTTGGACGCCCTGTCGGATAGGCTTGGCCTCGTCGCGGTGGCGGGGGCGGGCCGGCGCGTTACTCCTGAATCGAGGCCAAAGGCGCTTCGAGCCGGCAGACCAGCCCCGTCGGAGCATAGGTCATCGCAACCTCGCCCCGCACCTCGGCCGCGAAGCTGCGCTCGATCAGGCGCGAGCCGAACCCACGGCGCGTCGGCTGGGCCAGGATCGGCGGCCCGCCTTGCTCGGACCAGGTCAGGCAGAAGCGCGGCACCGTCTCGTCGTCCATTACATGCCAGCGGAGATCGATGAAGCCGCCTTCCGTTGACAAGGCGCCGTACTTGGCCGCGTTGGTGGCGAGTTCGTGCAGGGCCAGCGCCAGGGCGAGCGACAGGGCAGGCTTGGCCGCCAACAGCACATTCGGGCCTCCCGTGCGGATGCGGGTGCCGCTGGCATCCCGGTGCGCCATCAGCGCACCGGCCACGAGATCGGCGATCGGCGCCTCGGTCCAGCTCGACTGGGTCAGGATGTCGTGAGCCCGCCCAAGCGAGATCAGCCGGGCGGCGAAGGCCTCGCGGGCCTCGTCGAGGTCCCCGGCCCCGCGCAGGGTTTGGCTGGCGATAGCCTGCACCATCGCCAGGGTGTTCTTCACCCGGTGCTGCAACTCGCCCGTGAGCAACCGCTGGTGCTCCTCGGCCCGCTTGCGGGCGGTGATGTCGTGCACGGTCCCGATGAAGCGCACGGCGCGCCCCTCGGCGAAAAAAACCTGTCCCTTGGCCGCAACCCAGCGCTCGACGCCGTCCTCCAGCCCGATGGTGCGGTAGGCGATGTCGTAGGTGCCATCCCCGCGCGGATCGAGCACCGCCTTCACCGCCTCATCGACCCATGTACGGTCGTCCGGATGCAAGCCGGCCAGGAAGATGTCGTAGTCGACCACGGCATCGGGCGGCAGGCCGAACAGGGCGCACATCCGTGCATCCCAGCCGAGGTGACCGGTGACGAGATCGTAGTCGAAGATCCCGACGTCGGTGGCCGCTACGGCGAGGCGGAGCTGGTCCTGGACCTTGTGCAAGACGGCCGCGTCGGCGCGCTGCTGGCTTCGGTCGCGCAGGATCTTGAGGAAGCCGAGCATCGCGCCGGCCTCATCCTTCAGCGCCGTCGTCTCGCCGCTGGCGAAGAAGCGCTCGCCATTCCTGCGCAGGTACCAGCGCTCGTCGGTCGCGCGGCCGGTTTTCAACGCGAGCGCCATCTCGATTTCCGGACGGCCCGCGGCGCGATCCTCAGGTGTGAAGAGCACGTGCGCGGGCCGGCCCAGCATCGCCTCCTCGCGCCAGCCCAGGATGCGCTCGGCGCCGGTGTTCCAGCGGGTCACCCGTCCGTTTCGATCCAGCGCGATGATGGCGGAGTCCGTGGCGCTGTCGAAGATCCGCTGATGGAGGATCCGCTGGCCGCGCAAATCCTTGTCGATGCGCCAGCTCTCGAGACTGCGTACCACTTGTCGCGCGAGGCCGCGGAGACAGGCCTGCTGCACGCCGGTGAGGCCTCTCGAGCGTGGCGCATCGTGCAGGAGGACGACGACGCCGAGCGCGTGGCCCGAGCCGGAATGCAGCGGCACCGCCACGTAAAACCGTTCGGGCCGGTCGCTCGCGATCAACAGGCGATCCGGATCCGCCGCCGTCCGCAGGTCGGGCACGACGATCAGATCCGCCGGAACGCCGGCCTCGGCGCGGATGGCCGGATCGGGCGCCGCACCGTTCTTGGCGGCACTGTAGCTGGCGCACACCTGAAGACGCTCGCCGACCTGCAGGCAGATGAAGCCGCGCCCGACCTTGCACAGTTCGACCGCTAAGCGGAGAAGATCGTCCAGATCCTGCCCGGCCTCACCGGAGCGCATGTCAGACTCTTCGACCATTCCTGCAAGCAAGCATGAGGACGGAGTGTTCGCGTGAAATTCGCTCAGATCGCCTGATACATCGGCCCATCATCGTTCGTTATGCTGCGTAGGGAGACAAGCGCCCCGGTCGGGCTGTAGACCGCACCCAGAACGGCCTCGAAATGCCTCTTGACCGCGCCGTGACACTCGCAGGCCGCGTCTTCCATCGCCCGACGGCTGGCGATGATGATCCGTCCGCGCCGCACTTGGATCAGGCCCTGCTGCTGGAGTGTCCGCAGCGCCCGCGACAGGTAGGATCTCTGCACACCCAGGAGCTCGGCCAGCACCTCGTGGGTGATCGGCAGCACGTCGGTATCCAGGCGGTCCTGCAGGCTCAGCAGCCAACGGGCACAGCGGGCCTCGATGGTGTGGCTGGCGTTACAGGCCACCGACTGAAGGACCTGCGCGAGCAGGCAATCGGAGTATCGGGTCATCAGGTTGCGCATACCCGGCGAGGTCTGCTTGATCTTCTGCAGCACCGCGGCCTCGATGCGCAGCACCGATCCCGGGATCTGCACGACCCCGCGGCTGAAGGCGGGCAGTGAGCCTTGGCTGACGACGCCGCCAATTGCGCCTTCACGGCCGACCGTGGCGGTTTCCACGGCGCGCCCGTCCTGCAGGCCGATGACAAGGGCGGCGACGCACGGGCCGAGCGGAAACGAGATGTAGCCCACATCCTCGCCGACCTCGAATAGCGCGTCGCCGCGCTCGTAGTCCCGCACTTCGAGGTGAGGCTTGAGCAGGGCGAGATCGGGTATGCGCAGGGCGCTGAGAAGCAGGTTGCCGCTGAGGAGCGCATCGACGTCGGGAAGCATGGGGCGCTGGCGGGTCGTTCCTGTTCGGCCTGAGCGCGACCTTACCGCAACGCTTGCGTCGCTGTCTGGTCAATAGTGCCCCGACGCCCGAAAGTTCCGTGACTTTCATCGGCTTGGCGGAGCGCGCATTCTGTGCGCCATAATCCATGCAACTTTTTGCGTGCGCACGGTTTCTCCGTGCTGTTCCGTCCGCGTCCACCGGCCCGCACACCGTGATGCCCCGCTATTTCATCGATTACGAAGATGGTCTGGCGTGCCTGCGCGACGACGAGGGAGCCCACTATCAGGACCTCCTGGCCGCACGGAACGCGGCGATCGCCGCGCTTCCGGATATCGGCCGCGAACCGCCACCCGACGATGGTCAGCGCGCCTTCACGGCCTACGTCCGCGACGAGCATGGGACACTTCTCTGCACCGTCACGCTGAACCTCGCCACGGAGTGCTATCCCGAGGGCCGGGGATGACACCCCGACCTGCCGTCGCTTGCGCGCGGCATGGACGTCGCCGATTGCGGACGCTGATCCTCGTGTCGGCCGAGGCATTGTCGTAGGAACCGGAGCCTCCGGCTCCGCCATCGGGAGGTCGGGCGTGCTGAAAGTCCTTCGGTTCCTGCGGAACTGGACACTGCTCTCGCTCCCCCTCGGGATCGCGGTCGGCAAGCTGCTCAAGCGGCGTGCGCGAGAGGCGGGTCAGGAAGAGCGGCGGTGATCCGGACCGACGTTGTACCGCTCGGGTGGTCAACCACCGCCTTGTGGGACACCAGATTTTGCGATCCGTGGCTCTTGGTATACCTAAAGCTTGGCCGCTGATTCGGCCATGACTTGAGGAGTTTGGATGACGTTAGACACGCAGCCCGACCATTTCGTTGCGTCGCTCGCCTCTGTCTCGGACCAGACACAATCAGATCAATCGGAACCGCCGCGCGAAAAGACCTCGGCGCGGGACACCAAGACTATCGAAGAGCCGGCACCGGCCACGAAGCCCACCAATGCCTTCGAGGGTTTCGGGTCTTTTTCAGGCTGACCACCAAGCAAGCCTGCTGCAGCGTCGTCGTGCGTTGCGGCAGGCGATCGCGCCCTGTCGTCTCCCGTCAGGCAGGCTCGCGGTCGCGCCGCGCAGCGTCGGATGCGCCGCGCCGGCCCTTCCCATATCGAGCCGAAATCGGACAGGTCACGATCAGCGCGAAGCGGGCGACCCATAGGCGATGCGGAACGAGGTCGGAAACGGCGTGCCGTCATCCTCCAGCGGTCCCACGGCCCGGAGGCCGTCCCGAAGCAGGATCCGCCGCACGATCTCGGGGATCATGGCGCCCGCCACGTAGCGCCCGAGGCATTCGTGGTGGCCGAGCCCGAAATGCAGGTACGCGTGGTCCGGCCGTGTCGCGTCGAAGCGCTCCGGATCCGGCACCCAATCGGCATCGAACATCGCCGAAAGGCTGAGCGGCAGCACGACCCGACCCTTTCGGATCTCGGCCTCGCCGGGTCCGCTCCGCTCGAGGACGTGGTCAGTCTCGGCCTGACGGAACATGAAGGCCACGATCGGCGCGAAGCGCAGCGCCTCCCAGACAAAGCCGTCGAAGGCGGCCGGCCCGATCTCGGCCGCGGCGCGGGCCGCCGCATGCACGTCCTCGCGGGCGAGGATCTCGGCGAGGGCATTCACTGCCGCTTCCGCGGTCGTCTCGATCGCGCCGATGAGGAGCCCGCCGACGTTGATGACGACCCGGTCCATGCCGAACCCCGCGGCGGCCGGGAGGCGCAACCGCAGGAGCCGCGTCAGGCTGTCGTCCGGCACGTCCGAGCCCGCCTCGATGGCCGCCAGGCGCCCGGGGATGAGCGACGCGAAGGCGGCCCGCATCTCCTCGCGGGCCTGAACCGCCGCGGCCTGGATCGCGTCGGCATCGGGGCGCCCGTCAAAGGGGAGGTTGTTGAACTGGTCGAGTTGGTTCGCATACGACCAGCGCAGCATGTCGCCGTCCGCGGCGGCGATGCCGAAAGTGCGCTGGACGATCCGAAGCGGCACCATGCGCGAGATTGCGGCGACGACGTCGATCGCCCCCGCGCCGGCGTCGAGGGCCGCGTCGGTGAGGGAGCCCGCGAGGTCGCGAATGGCCTGAAGGTCGCCCCAGGACAGCACGGCGCGCATCACGGCCTTGTCCCGATAATTCACGTCGGTGTTGTCGAGGGCCAGCATGAAGGCGCCCATCTTGGGCTTGTAGAGCGCGACCGAGAAGACGCTGGGCAGGGACAGGATTTCGGCGACGGCGGCGCGCTTGGCGACGAGGACGACCGCGCCGCAGTCGAGCACCGGCCGCCGCTCACGCAGCTGCGCGAAGAAGGGCCGCGGCGCGCGCTTGATCCAGTCGCGGGCGATCGGCCAGCGCTCGGCCGCGGGCCGGTCGAGCAATGTCTCGAGGCAAGGGGCGTCGGACGTGTCACTCCGCATCTGCATCGCTCGTTCCTCGCCGCGTTCCGCAGGCCCGTGGAGCCTCAGTGCAGGGACACGTCCAGACCCTCGCGCAGGCGCGCGACGAGCTCGCCCTGGCGGTGCGTCTCCGTCTTGGCGAACAGAGCCCGCAGCTGCGTCCGGACCGTCGAGATAGCGATCCCGCGTTCCTGCGCATGGGCGTTGAGGGAGCGCCCGGAGGCGACCGCGTTGGCGAGGATCGCCTCGGCTGTGGTCAGGCCGAAGAGGCGCTGCAGGCGAACGGCGGAACTCTCCTGCGTCTTCGGCGACCCGCTGCGGATCACCACCGCGAGTTCGGCCTTGACCCGCGAGCCCGTTCCTGCGGGCCGCTTTGAGAGGGGGTGCAGCGATATCCGGTAAGGCGTGCCGCTCTCGGTGCAGGTGATCGCGATATGGTCGGCCTGCGTGATCGTCGCATCGCCGCTCGCGGCGGCGAGCGCCTCGCTGGCGGCACGGGCGATCCGGCGTGAGCAGTGGCCGTCCTTCAGGGCGAGGCTGCCCTTGTCGAGGGACAGGCCCGTGCGGGCCTTCGCCAGTTCCTCGGCGGCGCGATTGGCGTGCGCGACCCGCAGGCGCGAATCCGTCAGGATTACCGCGGCGTCCAGCAGATCGAGGGCGGAGGCGAGATCGGAGGATTGCTCCGAGGCCTGACGCAACAGCGCGTAGAACTCGAAGGCCCGCCGCAGGTGAGGCACGAGCATCGCCAGCCGCCGCGCCTCGCCGGACCGGAATGGACCGGCCTCCTCGTCGCGCATGGCCGCCAGCGTCGCCATGACGTCGGCTTCCTTGGCGAAGTAGCTCACCAGACTGTGCTCGATACCGAAGGGTCGCACGACCTCCTTGAACAAGGCGGTCTCGCGGAAGAGGGCCGGGTCGACGCCCTCCTCGGCACGGATGACCTTGCCCTGGTTCGACAGGATGTAGGGGAGCCGCGGGTCCTCCGTGGCGTGTCGGTAGAGGAAGGTGCGGTACTGCGTGCGGTCGAACCCGGAGACCGCCCACATGGGCTTGCGAGTGCCGTCGAGGCTAAAGACCGCCAGCTGGCCGACACGGCCCCCGACGAAGCCGGTGAGATCCTCCAGGAGCGCCGGCCACTCGTCCGGTTGCCCGACCCGATCGTAGATCGACCCGACCAGGCGGGAATAGAGCTCAAGTTCCTCCATCGCCACACTCCGCGGTGAGTGACAGGTTGACAGAACCTTACGTTATCTTCCCTCGATTAAATCAGCGAAACGCGACGCGGCAATTCTGTTGTACGCGAAAATCGGGGGCAATATCGCGATTTCACAGCATCCGAAGATATTCCAAGAGCTGGCGCCTCTGCCCGTCGTCGAATTGCTCGGTGCCGTACGCGGCCCCCTCGTGGCCCCGGTTGGCGTTGCCCGGCCGCGTCGTGTCGAACAGGAACGGCCCGATGTCCGATCGGAAGCCGATCCGGTCCTCGTCCAACTCGCGGCTCCCGACTCGGAATGTCTTGGATCGGCGCTCGGCGGGGAGCAGGAGCTCGTAGAGGTTGGGCACGGAGCCGTTGTGCAGGAACGGGCCGGTCGCCCAGATCCCGTCGAGGGGGCGCGCCTTGTACACGCGGAGATCGCGATCCGTGCGCTGATCGAGGTATTCGGCGACCAGACCCTTGCCGCCTGAGGGCGAGACATCGTTGAGGAGGATGTTCTCGGCGGCGGCCGCCGCGTCGCCCCGCGTGAGGAGGTGATCGACGATCGCGGTCTGGTCGGCACGGACCTGGGACAGATCCGGAGCCCGATCGATCGGCGCCAGGATCGCGCCCGCCACGATCGTCGACAGAAGGTCGAGGCTGAGGGTTTCCGCGGGGAGCGGCGGGGTCGCGGCCAGGAAGGGCATCCGGACACCTTCGAGGATGCCCGTCCGCGCGCGGCGGGTCGCTGCATTCTCGGCCATCGTCGGGTCGGTGCCGATCATTGCGAGCGGCGTGAGGACCACCGATTGACTGCGATCGGATCCGGTCTTCGCGAGCGCGTGACAGGAGAGACAGTACTGATCGTAGAGGACCTTGCCGGCCGCGGCATCCTGCTTCTGCGCCGCGGTGCGCGGCGCGATGTCGTCCGGCCACGTCGGCGCCGTGAGCGTGCCCAGACGCGCCTCGATCCGCAGCAGGTTGAGTCGGTCCGCCGAGGTCTCGAACCAGAGCGGCGGCAGGGTCGGCTCGCGGATGTCGGCATGGGCGAAGACACCGAGCACCTCGCCGACGTTGCGGCCGAGGCGATCGACGGCGAGCCCGTTCGGCGCGGAGCCGTTCCACTGCACCCGGTCATGCCACGACGTGTCCCACAGGAACGGGTAGCTGACGGGTGCATCCGGCGGGGCGATGTTGCGGGGCTCGTGCAGGTCCAGCCCCGTCGCCCGGTTGAAGATCATCCCGAACGCGTCCAGGCGCGCCGCGCCCCAGGGCACCGCCGCGCGGCTCCCCTCGACGAAGCGGGAGAAATCCTTCGCGAAGGCGTCGAGGCTCGTGCGGAGCCGGCGGCGGTCGACGTCCGACGTACCGGGGAGACGCGCGGACAGTTCGGGCGGGAGGACGCGGTCGGCGAAGCGCGCGAACCGCTCCATATCGCTGCTCGTCAAGGCGAGCGCGCGGCCGAGTTCCTCGATGAAGGCGAACATGTCCGCGTTCGTGGGACCGCCATCGATCTGGATCGTCCGGCCCCGGAGCGCGACCCGGTTCATGTGGCAGGCCGCGCAGGTCATGCCCACCCACTCGCCGCGCTCGTCGACATCCTTCGCGAACCCGACGGGCAGGCCTGTGCGGGGCTCGCCACCCTCACCGTCATAGGGGTTCGGCAGGTAGCCGAAGCGCTCCAGCCCGTCCGACACGAAGAGTTCGCGGCTGTTCGGACGTTCCAGGGACATGAACCATGCGTAGGGCATGATCTGCGAGCCCTGGCTCGCGCGGTAGAACCAAGCCCTGTCCGCGGGGCTCCACGATTGCTGAAGGAAGAGCGGGGACCGGTCCGGCTCGTCTGCCCCCGCTCGTGGGCCTGACGCCATGGCGAGGGCGACCAACGCCGCGACCGTGGCGACGTTTGCGACCTTCGCCGGGGTCACGATCGCACCTCTGGCATGGTCGAACCTTGCGCCGTCGGAGTTGCAGCGCCAAAATTAATAAGCACCACCTCTATTCACCGCCTCCCCCAAATGAATGACGGTGGCGGGCCGCACATTCGGCCTTCGATGCGTTCGCGAAAAGTGGTTACTCATTTCAGTCGCGGCAGGCGCGCGGACGCTCCGGCGCCTGCGCGCCTACGCACCGTGCGTCAGCGGACCCCGCCACCGACGTTGATCGCCTCACCGGTCACCCAGCGCGCCTCGTAGGAGGTGAGGAAGGCGACGACCGCCGCGATGTCGTCCGGCTGACCGGCGCGACCGAGGGGCGTCTGCGCAACGAAACCGGCTTCCATCTCGGAACCGACGATGCCGGCGGTGTGCGTGCCCTCGGTCACCACGAAGCCTGGGCTCACCGCGTTGACCCGGATCTTCCGCGGCGCCAATTCATTGGCGAGGACCCCGGTGATGGCGTTCACGGCGCCCTTGGTGCCGCTGTAGACGGCCGTCGTCGCGGGCTGGAGGCTGGCGGCCACCGACGAGATGTTCACGATGCTCCCGCCTTCGCCGAGGTGCTTCGCGGCTGCCTGGGTCGCCAGGAGGACGCCGAGCACGTTGACGTCGAACTGGCGGCGATAATGGTCGTCGGTGATCTCGCCGATCGCCGCGAACTCGTAGAGGCCGGAGTTGTTGACCAGCACGTCGAGCCGGCCGAACGCCCGCACCGCCGCCTCGATCAGGCTTTGCGCGTCAGCGCGTTTTGAGACGTCACCCTGGACCGCGATCGCCTTCCCTCCGGACTCGGTGATCGCCGCCACGACCGCGTCGGCTCCCGATCTGCTGGACGCGTAATTGACAACGACGGCAGCCCCCTCCTCAGCGAGGGCCTTCGCGATGGCGGAACCGATGCCCTTCTATGCACCGGTGACCACAGCGACCTTGCCGTCGAGCTTCGACATGTGCGTGAACCTTCGCGATGGGCCGGCTTCGGGATGAAGGCCTTGGTCCCATAGTTCGGAACTTCGGAACTAATGGGTCGGGTCGCAAGACGCCATATGGATAAAAGATGAGGCCGCTATTTCATCCCGCGATCGACGACGTGCAGCCGGAGGCGATCCTGCACGCGCTCTCCGATCCCGACCGCGCGACGATCTTCGCCCGGATCGCGCAGGCGGGCTGCGTCGAGACCTGCGCGACGGTCTCGGCCGTGGGCGACCGGGTGATCCCGAAATCGTCGCTATCCAGCCATTTCAAGGTGTTGCGCGAGGCCGGGCTGATCCGCAGCGAACGTCACGGCGTCGAGGTGCGCAACCATGCCCGGTGCGCCGAGATCGACGCCCGCTTCCCAGGCCTTCTCGCGGCGATCCTGGCGGCCTACGCAGGGCGGAAATCGGCCGCCTGAGCGCCGCACCGGACGTAGCGCAGGCCTGAATCCCGGTTTCGACTTGGGCGATCATCCAGACGGCAACTGCCGGGGCGCGGCTTCGCTGCCTTTCGGAACGGCATGCCGGAGCGAACCGCGTTACGCGCTGGGACGGCGTTGCCGGATCAGTGCCGACCGCCGTCACGCGAACCGGCGGGGACCGCTCAGAGATAGGAGAGCCGAAGCCGCCACTCACCATCGTCGACCGGTTGGTCGCTGACCGCCTGTGCGACGGCCGGCTCTGCCCGGGAGAGCGGTTCGGCGAAGCTCCGGTCGACGGAATGATCCATCGTCGAGACGCACCCGCCGAGCAGTGCGGCCAAGCCGACCAGCAGCGGCATCCGCCTGGACGCGTTACGGGCGCCGATCACGCGCACGGCCTCATCCGATCACGGTCGCCGGGCCGGCATTCAGGCCGCCGCCCGCTGGGTGGCCGGCAGCAGGGCGCGACTCGCCTGCTCGATCCTGTGCAGCCAGTCCTCAGCCGCCGCCGCGCGCGATTCGGCGGCCTGTGCGCGAGCCTCAACGGCCGCGATTTGCGCGGCCGCCTCCGCCTGGAGCTCCTTCAGCCGCGTCTCGGCCAGGGTCTCGGACTCGGCGAGCTTCGCCTCGCCCTGGGTCTTGCACTCGCGCAGCAGCACTTCGAAGGCGCGCAGCTCCTGCTGGGACCGTTTCAGGTCCCGCAGCAACGCTTCGTGCTCGGCCGCCTGCTCCCGCAGGCGCAAGTCCTGCTGCTGGGCGGCGCTCTTGGCGGCGGTCAGCGTATCGAGCACGCCGGTCCAATCCGAGGCCAACCGGCGCGGTGCGACGGGGACGTGGGCAGCGAGATCGCCGGCAGGCGAGACGTGGACTGCCGGGCTCTGCGGCGCGGGCACGACCGGCGCATCCGATTCGCCCTCGAGGCTCTCCGATCGCTGCGCGATGATCTGCGCATCGAGGTTGGCCCAGAAAGCCTCGTCCATCGCGGGCATCGCACGTCCCTCTTCCTGCCACTGTTGTGAAGCCACCCGGCGGAGACGCCGGCGGCGTCAGGCGTCTGACGTCCCGGTCCTGCGCGGCGCGGGCTCGACGACGAACTCGGATTCGATCGCTTCGGAAATCCGGCGCAGCCATTCCTCGGCCGACGCGGCGCGCTCTTCGGCGGCGCGGGCCCGATCCTCGGCGGCTCCGATGAGGGCATCCGCACGGCTTTGGATCTCGCGGGTGCGCTGCTCGGCGGCGCGGACCTTGGCGTCGGCGTCGCGCATGTCGGCGCGGACCTGCTCCAGGAGTTCCTGAACGCGGACCTCGTAATCCTGGGCGCGATCCTCGACTTGCCGGATGTACTGGGCCGCACCGCGAACCCGTTCGAGGACGCTCGGCCATTTCCCGACGACCGCGTCGGACGACGGAGCGCGACCCGGCGCCGCATTGGCGGGGACTGCGGCCAGGAGGACGACGTTGGCAGGCGAGGTGGCGCCATCGCCTGCGGACGCCGGCGTGCGCGGCTCCTGGCGCTCGGTTGGCTCGTCAGCCGCGTTCCATCTGGCGTGTTCCATCGTCGATCCCGGAGCCCGTATCTGGAAAATCGGGGCGGCGTGCCGCGGCTCAGGCGTCGGCCTGACTCATGTGGCCGCCGAGCAGGAGGTTCTTCGCCGCCGCATCGATGCGGGACAGCCATTTCTCCGCCGTGTCGGCGCGCATGTCGGCGACCCGCACCTGCTCCTCGGCCGCCCGGACCCAAGCTGCCGCCTCGGCCTGGATGGTCCGCACCCTGGACTCGGCCTCGGCGCGGATCTCCTCCACTTGAGCATCCGCATCGGCCTGGATGCGCTGCAGCCGGATATCGGCATGGGCCTCGATCTCGTGAGCCCGCATCTCGGAGAGCTGCAGCCGCTGCTGGGTTTCCTTCAATTCGCGCTTGAGGGCTTCGACCGCGTTCTCGTGAGTCTCGCTCTGGGCGCGCAGACGCTTCTTCTGCTCGTCGGCGAGGCCGACCATGCCGTTGATGATGTCGAGGGTCGTCATCCAGTCCGAGACCGCCTCGTCCCCGGCGGCGGTCTCGGGGGCGGTGGCGCCGGGCTCGGCGTCGTTGACGGCCGGTTCCGGCAGGAGCGGCGCCGCGGGCTCCTCGCCCTCTGGCCGCAGGCGCAGGGCCGGCGCGTCCGCTCCGCTGAAGGTGGGTTTGAGCCGCAGGATCTCAGCCGAGGGTTTCTCGGAGATACGGTCCAGACTTTCCGCGACCTGCGTCAGAATGTGGGACCAAGAGGCTGTGGGCGCCGCGACCATGTCGTTATCTGCCCTTCCTCGAGCGGAACGTGGCATGATCCAGGCACGGTTATGGTTAATGACGTGTTAATCGGGTCTTCGCCTGCTAGCTTTTCATAAGCTCTGACTAACCAAAATTAATCCTCGGACATCCCCGCGGCGCCGTCGACTGTCGAAGCGCGCCCGAATTCATCCGCCTGGCCGACCTTCGGACGAGGGCCGCTGCCGTATCGGAGGCCTCGGGCCTGATCGGCGGCAAGATCTGGGCGCCGCGTCCGAAAGATCAAACCGCTCGAACGGTCGAGGAAATTCGGACGATCCGGCGCAGGCCGGAATTCTTATTATGACCCCAGGTTGCCCAATACGGCGATCCGCCGCTTGTTCGAGAGGGAATGCCACCTCGGACGGCAAAGCACGTCCTGTCGGCGCGGCAGGGTATGCGCGACGCGATCAGCGGCCGCGTCGCGCCGTCCGGTTTCCGGGATCGGCCGCACCCTCGGTCATGCGCGCTGCGTCGCCGGCGGCGCCTGGAGGACCGGTGCGGCGGCCGCGAGAATGGCCGCCGGGTCGCGATCCAGGGGCGGGTAGATCCGGCTGCCGTTGATCAGCCGCTTGGTCGCCTTGGCGTCCGCGCCCGAGGAGACAAGAGTATCGCGGTCCCAGCCGGCGGTGTAGACCGCGCCCCAATCGCCAAGATCGAGCACCGTGACGTAATCCGGAGCCGAGAAGCTCAGGCGCCATTCCGGACGACCGGCGAGATCGCAGACCGCGTTGTGACCCGCGAATCGACCCATCGGCCGGGCGTGCTGGCAGGACATCACCGTCCGATGTCCCTCTGCGTCGGCGTCGGCGACCGCGATATCGCCGGCGGCGTAGAGATCGGCGCACCCGGTGACTTGCAGATAGGGATCCACGGGCACGCGCCCGAGTGGATCGAGGGGCAGGCCGAGCCCGGCGGCGAGCGGGTTGGCCTGCATGCCGGTTGCGCAGACGATCGTCCGCGCCGGGATATGCGTCCCATCGGCCAGTGTCAGCCCGTCGCGATCGAGCGCGGCGATGCGCGCATCGGTGAGGCCGATGACTCCGGCAGCCGTCAGTGCCGCGCGGATCGCCGGCTGCGCCGCCTGTCCCATGGCGCCGTCGATCTGCGGCGCATGATCGATCAGGATCGTCCGCACCGGGCCGGCGCAGCCCGCCCGGTCGCGGGCCGCCGCGAGCCGGGCGGGCAGCTCGCAGGCGAGTTCGAGCCCGACGAGGCCGGCACCGACGACGACGGCCGTCCAGAGGCCCGGCCCGTCGGGTTCCGGACCCGTGCTGCCGAGCTGATCGAGATGGGCCGCCAGGGCCTGCGCCCCCTCGTACGTGTCGACGTCGAGGGCACTCGCGATACCCGGTATGGCCGGACGGCGCAGGGTGCTTCCGGCGGCCAGGATCAGGCGCCCATAGGGCAACCCGGCCGGCCGGACGGGCGGCGCGCCCGCGACCGTCACGTGGTGCCCTGGCGCGTCGATCTCCGTGACGCGAGCCTGGAGGCGGCGCACGCCGATCGGCGCGAGGACGTCGTCGAGCGGCACCCGTAACGGGGTCAGATCGGTCTCGTAACAGCGGACCCGGATGACGTGGAACGGATCCGGCGCGACCAGGGTGATGACGCAGGTATCGCGCAGGCCGAGCGCATCGCGCGCACGGGCGGCGGATGCCGCGGCCCAGAGGCCGGCGAAGCCGCCGCCCACCACGACGATCTGCTGCGCCATCGTCCATCTCGCTCATCGGATAAGCGGCGAAATCTGCCGGCTGTCCCGAAATCTACAGCGCGTCAAGTATCCCGCCAATCGTGAGCGCCCGCCGAGAACGGCCTTGTCGGACGGTGATCCGCACCGTCGGCCCGGGGCGCCGCAGGCAAGCCCGGAATGCAGAAGCCCTGGAGTTTCCGGGTCCCAGCGCTTCAGCGGGTCTCGATCCCGGGTTCAGCGACACTGCCGGAGGCTGGAGCAGTCACTGGCGCGTCACGCCTGCAAGCGCCAAGACAAATGCGTCCGCTGCAACCAGAAAATCCACCCCGATCCCTCCGCGCTGGAGCGGAGAGGCACACGCGGATATGCGGGCGATCACCGCCGGAAGTCCGAGAGAACGATCGACGTCCGGTCTCGCCGCCAGGGCGCAGAAGCGTCCCTCAGATCGGCGCGACGCCGAAGAATCTTGTCAGCAGAGGCGAAAGTAGAGAAAGCGCTTTCGTTGACTCTCTCGCCTCGGGACAGGATGTTGTATTCAGTGTCAGCAGCGGGGATCCCGAGGGCGAAGATGAAGACGCGGGAGCCGTCCGGCCGCGGTTCACGGGAGGCCGCGTGGACGGCCGTCACCCGGCCGAACCGCTGAGCCCATTCCGCCCGCGATGCCCGACACCACTCCGGCCTGACACAATGGCACGCGTCCGACATACGGAAGCGATCGCCGAACCCATCACCCACCTGAGGTCCCGTCCATGCTCCCGTCCCGCCGATCCCTGCTGGCCGCCGGTCTCGCCCTGGCCTGTTTCGGCAGTGCGTGGGTACGGGAGGCCCGCGCTGACGATCCCAAGGAAGTCCGCCTTGATTGGGCCACCTACAATCCGGTGGGCCTGCTCCTGAAGGAGAAGGGCTTTCTCGAGGAAGCCCTGGCGCCGCGCGGCATCAAGGTGCGCTGGGTCCAGTCGCTCGGCTCGAACAAGGCGCTCGAATTCCTCAATGCCGGCTCCATCGATTTCGGCTCGGCGGCGGGCGCGGCCGCCCTCGTGGCCCGGATCAACGGCAACCCGATCAAGGCGATCTACGCCTACTTGCGCCCGGAATGGACGGCGCTCGTCACCCGCAAGGACACGGGCATCACCAAGCCGGCCGATCTCAAAGGCAAGCGCGTCGCGGTCACCCGCGGCACCGACCCGCACATCTTCCTGATCCGCGCGCTCCAGGGCGCCGGCCTGACCGAGCGGGACGCCAAGCTCGTGCTGCTGCAGCATCCGGACGGGCGCACCGCCCTCGACCGAGGCGACGTGGACGCCTGGGCCGGGCTCGACCCGATGATGGCCTCGGCCGAGATCGAGAACGGCGACGTGCTGTTCTACCGCGACGCCGCCGCGAACACCTGGGGCCTGCTCGACGGCCGGGAGGCCTTCGCCAAGGAGAATCCCGACCTCGTCCGGGTGGTGATCGCCGCCTACGAGCGGGCGCGGGCCTACGCGATCGCCAACCCGCAGGCGCTCGCGGCCGCCCTGGTCGCGGCCACCAAGCTGCCCGAGGCGGTCATCGCCCGCCAGATCGAGCGCACCGATCTATCGCAACCCGCGATCGGTCCGGCCCAGGCCGAGTCGATCAAGGCCGCCGGCCTCGCCCTACAGCAAGCGGGCGTGATCCCCGCCGCGACAGACGTGCCGGCCGCGGTCGACGGCCTGCTCGATTCGAGCTTCAACCCCGCCCCCGGGCGGTGAGGCCTGGCATGCCGCTGCTGCGGCAAAGCGGTCGTGCCGGCCTCGGTCTGCTCCTGCCGTTCCTGCTTGCGATCGGCTGGGAAATCGCGGTCGCTACGGGGCTCGTCTCCGGACGCCTGCTCCCGCCGCCCAGCCGGATCGGCGCCACCTTGTGGGCGCTCGCCGCCTCGGGCGATCTACAGATGCATGTCGAGGCCACCCTCCTCCGGGTCGGGCTCGGCTTCCTCTGCGGAGCGGCGGCCGGGATCCTGGCCGGGGCCCTCGTCGCCACGGTCCCGCCGCTGCGCTGGCTCCTCGACCCGAGCCTGCAGGCGCTGCGGGCCGTCCCGTCGCTCGCCTGGGTGCCGCTCTTCATCCTGTGGTTCGGCATCCTGGAGACACCGAAGGTGCTGCTGATCGCGATCGGCGTATTTTTCCCGGTCTATCTCGGCGTCTCGGGGGCGATCGCCTCGGTGGACCGCAAGCTGGTCGAGGTCGGCCGGATCTTCCGGCTGTCGCGGCTCGCCCTCGCCCGCCGGATCCTGTTGCCGGCCGTGCTGCCGGCGACCCTGGTGGGCCTGCGCACGGGGCTTGGCCTCGGCTTCCTGTTCGTGGTGGCGGCGGAGCTGATGGGCGCGTCCGAGGGGCTCGGCTACCTGCTGGTCGATGGCCAGCAATTCAGCAAGCCCGATCAGATCGTGGCGGCGATCATCGCCTTCGCCCTGGTGGGCAAGCTCGCCGACATGGCCCTCGTTTGGCTGACATCCCCCTTGATCCGATGGCAGGATACGGCGCGAGAAGCCTTGTGACCGTCGCCACCCGCCCCGCGACGCCAACCGGCGTCTGCCTCGGACACTCCGCCTCGCCCGCCCCAGAGACGCCCGTGCTCACCGTCGACGCCCTCTCCAAGACCTACGCCGACGGCACGCGCGCCCTTGAGGGGATCGGCCTTTCGGTGCAGCAGGGGGAGATCCTCGCGCTGATCGGTGGCTCGGGCTGCGGCAAGACTACCCTGTTGCGGCTGATCGCCGGCCTCGACCAGGCGAGCCGTGGCGCCGTGCAGGTCGACGGCGAGACGATCCGCGAGCCGCACCCGAGCGTGGGCGTCGTCTTCCAGGAGCCGCGCCTGCTGCCCTGGCTCGACGTCGCGGCCAATGTCGGCTTCGGCCTGTCCAACCTTTCCCGGTCCGAACGCAGGGCCCGCGTGGCCCGCGCCCTGGAGCGGATCGGCTTGGCCGAGCACGGTGGCCGGCGGCCGCGCGAGCTGTCCGGCGGGCAGCAGCAGCGCGTCGCCATCGCCCGCGCCTTCGTGGCCGAGCCCCGGGTGCTGCTCCTCGACGAGCCGTTCTCGGCGCTCGACTCCTTCACCCGCAAGGGTCTTCATGAGCAGCTCCTGGACCTCTGGTCCGAGTCGAAGCCGACGATCCTGATCGTCACACACGATGTCGGCGAGGCGGTGGCCCTGGCCGACCGCGCGGTGGTGATGCGGCCCCGCCCCGGCCGCCTCGACGAGACGGTGCCGGTCAGGCTCGCGCGTCCCCGCGACCCGGTGGCGGCGCCCTACGAGGAGGCTGTGCGCAGAGTACTGGCGGCCTTGGATCGCTCGCTCAAGCCGGCCGCGGCCAGCCGCCAGCCCGTGCCGGAGACCCGCGCCAGCTGGTGGTAGCCAGCAAACGGCATCGCGAACCGTTTCCGATTGATGCCTTCCATCACCGCCTTTGCGAGCGAAGCAACCCAGTCGGCGCTACCTTGATCCAGGTGGCGCTGCCATACACCGCATCGCTCCGCTCGCGATGACGGTGCGGATGCGTCGACCGCAGCGTATCAGGAACGGGCCGGCGCCAGTGCCCGATCCTCGGGCTCCGCGGCCCGGAAGCGGGCGAAGCGCAGGGCGAGCACAGGCAGGATCAGGAGGTTCAGCACCGTCGAGGTGACGAGGCCCCCCAGGATGATCAACGCCATCGGCCCCTCGATCTCCCGGCCGGGCTCGCCGGCGCCCAGCGCCAGCGGCAGCAGGCCGAGGCCGGTCACCAGCGAGGTCATCAGGATCGGCACCATCCGGTCGGCCGCACCCTCGGCGGCTGTGGCCGCGTTCCAGGGGCGGCGTTCGCGCGTCACCATCTGCTCGTAGTGGGCGATCATCATCACGCTGTTGCGCAGAGAGATGCCCGACAGGGTGACAAAGCCGACGATGGAGCCCAGCGACAGAACGCCACCGGTAAGCGCCGCCGCCGCGACGCCGCCCACGAAGGCGAAGGGCAGGTTGACGAGGACGAGGATCAGATTCGCCGCGGATCCCGTGACGATCGCGAGCAGCACCACGATGCCGAACCCCGCGAGCGCTGCGTGGAGAAGCAGGTCGCGCCGGGCGGCCGCCTGGGCCTCGGCGGCCCCCGCGAAGGTGACGTAGACGCCCGCCGGCAGACGCACCTCCTTGGCGATCTTGCGCTTGGCCGCCGCGACGAAGGCCGCCACGTCCCGGCCCGCGACGTTGGCCGTCACCGCCTGCACCCGCTGCGCGCCTTGGTGCTGCACCTGATAGCGGCCGGCACTCTCGTAGACGTCGGCGACCTGCGACAGGCGCACGTAGCGCCCACCGGGCGCCCGCAGGGGCAGATCGCCGACCGCGCTGAGGCGGCCGCGCACCTGTGCGTCGAGAATCACCAGCACGTTGACCACCGCGTTGCCTCGGTAGCTCTGGCCGACGACATCGCCCTGATAGGCGGTACGGACCGCCTCCAGCACCTCTACGGGGTCGAGCCCCCAGTGGCGCAGATCCACCGGGCGCAGGGCGACGGTGACCTGCGGCAGACCGGCCGGCGCGGCCTGCTGGACGTCCCGGGCGCCCTTCACCTCGGCAAGCTCGCGGGCGACCGAGCGGGCGGCGGCCTCGATCCGGTCGAGATCGCTGCCGACTACGTTCACCACCACCGGCGCGGTGAAGCCCGAGACCGTCTCCTCGATGCGCTCGGTCAGGAAGCTCTTCAGCGAGAAGGCGGCGCCAGGAAAGCCCGCGATCAGCGTCCGGATCGCCGCCTCGACCTTGCGCTGGGCGGCGCCATCGAGGCCGGGTTCGAGGTCGATATGGATCTCGCTGTAATGCGGCCCCGCCGTGTCCTCGCCGGCCTCCGCCCGCCCGATCTGGGCGGCGACCGACCGCACACCCGGTATCGCCTTCAGGTCGGCTGTGACGAGGCCGCTCAGCCGCTGCGATTCCTGCAGCGCAGTGCCGGGCACCGCCACCATGTGCAGGATCATGTGCCCCTCCCGGAGGTCGGGCAGGAACACCGCCCCGAGGGTCGGCAGGATGGCGGCCCCGGCGAGCGTCACCAGCAGGCTCCCGAGCATCGCGAGGCGCGGCACCCGGCCGATCCCCGCGAGCAGCCGGAGGTAGGCGGCGCGGCTCCAGCGCACCACGGGGGGCTCGCGCGGCGGCGCGGTCTCGCCCCGCGCCGTCCGGCCGGCCAGCAGCAGCAGCGCCAGCGCCGGGGTGACGGTGAGCGCCACGAGGAGGGAGGCAACCACCGCCGCGATATAGGCGAGCGCCAGCGGCCCGAAGAGGCGTCCGGCCACCCCGGTCAGCGCCAGGACCGGCAGGAACATCAACAGCACGGCGAGCGTCGCGTAGGCGACGGAACTGCGCACCTCGAGGATGGCGGCGAGGACGACGCGAGCGGGCCGCTCGCCCCGGGCCGTGCGCAGGCGGCGCGCGACGTTCTCGACGCCGATGACCGCATCGTCGACCACCTCGCCGATGGCGAGCGCCAATCCGCCGAGCGTCATGGTGTTGAGGCTCTCGCCCCAGGCCTGGAGAGCCAGCGCGGCCGCGATCAGCGAGAGTGGGATCGCCGTCGCGCTGATCAGCGCCGCCCGCCAATCCGCCAGGAACACCAGCAGCACGATCACCACCAGAATCCCGCCGAAGGCCAGGGCCTGGAGGACGTTGCCGGTGGCGACATCGACGAAGTTCGCCGGCCGGAACAGGTCGGCGCGCAGGGTTACGCCCTCGCGGTCGAGGATGGGGCGCAATTCGTCGAGGGCAGCTTCCAGCCGGGCGGTCACCGCCCGCGTGTCGACGCCGACCTGGGCGCCGACCATCAGCAGCACGCCGGGCGTGCCGTCGACCAGGGCGGCGCTGATCGCGGGCTCCGGGGCAGCCGTGACCGTCGCCACATCCGAGAGCAGCACGCTCGGACCGCCATCGTTGTGCAGCACCGTCTGCCCCAACGCCTCCGGGGTCAGGGACTGCCCCTCGGTCCGCAGCAGCACCCGCTGGTTCGGCGTGTCAACGAAGCCGGCGCCCCGGACGCCGGTCGCCTTCCGGGCGGCCGCCAGCACGTCGTTGAGCCCGACCTGGAAACGGATGAGGTCGTCCGGGCGGATCTGCACCTGAAGCGCGCGCACCGCCCCGCCGTAGAGCGACACCTGAGCGATGCCCGGCACCGCCTGAAGGCGGCGGCGCACGGTCCATTCGGCTGTGTGGCGAAGGTCCATCGCATCCCGGCCCTCGGCGGTGAGGCCCACGAGGAGCACCGTCAGGGTCGAGGATGTGAGCGGGGTCATCGCCGGCGCCTGCACGCCGTCGGGCATGCGCCCCGCCAGGGCCGCCAGCCGCTCGTTGACGCGCTGGCGGATGCGATCGACGTCGCTGCCGGGCTTGAACGCGGCATTGATCACCGAGAGGCCCTGGATCGAGGTGGACCGCAGGGTCTCCAGGCCCGGCAGGCCGCCCACCGCGACCTCGACCGGCTGGGTCACCAGCACCTCGACCTGCTCCGAATCGAGGCCCGGCGCCTCGGTCTGGACGGTCACGATCGGCGGGGCGAATTCCGGGAACACGTCGTAGCGGGCGCCCGCGAGGGCGTAGAGGCCGAAGACGAGGAGCGCGCAGGCGAGCGCCAGCACCACGAGCGGCTGCCGCACGGCGAAGCCGACGAGGGCGGCCTGCGGGCCGAAGCGGCCGGCCTCCGCGGAGGGCTCAGTCATCGTCGTCGCCCACGACGCGGATGCGGCTCTTCATCTCCTCGGACAGGAGCGCCTGGCCGCCCCGCAGAACGATCTCGGCGCCGTCCGGCAGATCCGCGACCACGAAGGAATCCGCCGACATCGGCGTGTCTGGCCGGATCGGATGGCGCACGTAGGCGCCCTCGCCGATGCCGCGATAGACCCAGGTTGCCCCCTCCCCGTGGACGACGGCATCCTCCGGCACAAGCACGCCGCGGACCGTTCGGTCGGCCGGCAGGAAGGCCATCGTGCTGGTACCGGGCAGGAGGCCGCTGTCGCCGGAGGCGAGGTAGTAGAAGCTCTGCCCCTGGATGCGGGGATCGGTCCGGGTCGCGGGCGAGACCAGCCGCAGGGCCACGCGCTCGCTCTGCGGCGGCACCTCGGCGAAGGCGGCCTGCGGCGGCTCCGGGAGGCTCTCCCCGGGCGGCAGCGTCACCTGCACGAGAAAATCCGCGCGCTCGATCAGGCGGGTCACCAGGGGGGCCCGGTCGATGATGGCCTTGCCGAGCACCGATCCCCATTCCTGTCGCGCGGTGGCGGCGAGGGTCCGCACCTGGGATTCGGCCGCCGACACGGCCGCCCGGTCGGTGAGCAGGGTGCCCTCGGCCGTCTCGATCTGCGCCACTGCCACCACGCCCGCGCCGAGGCTTCGCGCGCGGCGGGCGGCACTGCCCGACACCTCGACCCGCGCCTGGGCGGTCTGAAGCGCCGCGAGGGCACCCGCGTAGCTGTTGGCGAGTTCCGTCACCCGGGCGATGTCGAGGACGCTGCCGTAGGCGGTCAGCTCCTGCCGGTGCAGAACGGCCGGTCGGGTCTCGACCACGAGGCCGATCCGTTCGCGCTCGGACGCGGAGAGTCGGACGAAGGTGCGCCCGTCCTCGACGGCGGTCCGCGGCGCCGGCAGATGGGCTTCGGCGGTGGGCCCGGCACGGAGATTGGGGATCAGTGGTTCGAGCCGCTCGCGCAGGTCTGACAGGAGCGGGAGGGCGCGGGCACGCAGATTCGCGCCGGGCTGGGTGAAGAGACTGCCGATGCCGAGCAGAAACCCCCCGAAGAGCAGGAACGCTCGCCGCCGACCCAAGTCACGTCCCTCCAACCGCGCAATTGCCGAATCTACCCGACTTCAGTGCCAGATGCACCCGAATTGGATGGTCCGGACCCGCGGGGCGGTTGGAATTGGGCGGAGGGGAACGGAGGTGTTGCGGAAATGTCGCGGGGCTTGGCTCACCGGTCCGAAGCGTGTTGCGAAGGGACCCATACGCAGGCAAGCCCACCAGGATGATACCGGGCGGGCTTGCGCAGGTCGCTCGATCGATGGAGGTGGCTCAGCAATCGTCCTTCGACACCGGAGCGGTCTGACGATCGGCGGCGGCCTTGTTCATCGCGCCGACGGTGCCGGGCGAAGCCGGCTGATTGCCGCCCGCAAGGTTGGCAGACGCCGGATCCTGTGCGTTGGCCTTTCCGTTCGCGTCGGTCGACGCCTGGCTGTTTGCGGTCTGCGTGGCGCCGGCGTTGTTCATGGCGCCCACAGTGCCGGGCGAGGCGGGCTGATTGCCGCCGGCGAGGTTCTTGCTCGACTTGTCGACGTCCGAACTGTTGGGATTGGACGCATGCTGGTCCGGGGTCTTCGACTTCGTCGTGCCGGTGCTGCACGGCGCGGCAAGGGCGGGGGTCGCCGCCAGGGCGAACAGCGCGAACGCACCGGCCAGGTGTGAAACCTTCATCAAACGCTCCTCCAGAGTTTTCCATAGGCTAAAGTACCGGATCGACCGGGTAGTTCCGTTGCAAAACAGGAACTTCAGATCGTTCGACCGGCTTCCGGCCCAGATTGCACAATAGGATCATCGAAATTTATCGAAGCGAAGCCGCGACCAGCGGCGCCGAACCTGCGGTGCTGCTTCGCCTTGCCGCAGGGAAGCTGAGCCGTCGGACTCGCAGCGGTCGGAATCCGGCCGGGACGTATCGGCGGAGGCGAAAACGAAGCGCGTCAGCGGGCATCGGCCTTGCACCCGTGGAGGCGCCCGCGCGACATCTGGTATGGGTCCGCGTTGAATTGGGAATCGGCGCGGGCGCACCGGCGCGCGGCGGCAGAGGAGCGGGACCGTTGATCAGCGTGGACCTGAATTCCGACCTCGGCGAGGGCTACGGCGCCTATGCCTGCGGCGACGACGCGGCGATCCTCGACATCGTCACCTCCGCCAACGTCGCCTGCGGCCTGCACGCGGGCGATCCCGAGATCATGGCTCGCACCTTCGCCCTGGCGCGGGAGAGGGGCGTCGCGGTGGGCGCCCATCCGGGCTTCCCGGACCTCTGGGGCTTCGGCCGGCGCCGGATCCCGTTCAGCGCAGGCGAGATCGAGCGGCTGGTAGCCTATCAGGTCGGCGCCGCGCAGGCGCTTGCCACCTATGCGGGCCACCGCATCACCTACGTGAAGGCCCACGGGGCGCTCGCCAACCTCGCCGCCGAAGACCGCGCCGTGGCCGATGCCATCGCGGGGGCCGTGCGGGCGGTGGACCGCAACCTCGCGCTGCTGGCCATCGCGCTGACCGCGCAGGTCCCGGCGGGCGAAGCCTGCGGGCTGGAGGTCCATCAGGAGATCTTCGCCGACCGCGGCTACACGGAGGCCGGCCAGCTCATCCCGCGCGGCCGGCCCGGCGCGCTGATCACCGAGGCCGACGCCGCGGCCGACCGGGTCCTGCGCATGGTCGAGGCCGGGGCGATCATCACCGCGGAGGGCACGCACCTGCCGACGCCGATCCGCTCGATCTGCGTGCACGGCGATTCGGCCCACGCGGTCGCCACGGCGCGCGCGGTCCGTACCCGGCTCGAAGATGCGGGCGTCGTTCTCGCGCCGTTCCGGCCGTGAGCGCGGCCCCCGACGAGCCCCGCCTCCTCGATGCCGGCGAGGCGGCCCTGGTGGTCGAGTTCGGCAGCACGGTCGATCCCGCGATCAGCGACCGAGTCCTGACCCTGGACGATGCGCTGGAGGCCGATCCACCCGAGGGCCTGCGCGAGCGCGTGCCGACCTACCGGTCGCTGATGCTGCATTACGATCCGCTGGTGCTCGACCGAGAGACGCTCGCGGCCCGGGTGCGGGACCTGACGGCGGGCGCCACCGCCCGCGCCGCCACGCCCACGCTATGGACGCTGCCCTGCTGCTACGCCGCCCCACACGGGGAGGACATCGCCCAGGTGGCCGAACGCACCGGCCTCTCGCCCGACGCGGTGGTGGCGACCCATGCGGGGGCGACCTACCGGGTCTACATGTACGGCTTCGCCCCCGGCTTCGCCTATCTCGGCGGGCTTCCCGAGGCCCTGGCGGTACCCCGGCGCGCGAGCCCACGCCCGCCGCACCCAGCCAACGCCGTGGTGATTGGCGGCGGCCTCGCGGCGGTCGCCACCGTCCCGATGCCGACCGGCTGGTACGTCATCGGCGCCACCCCGGCCCGCCTCTATGCGCCGGAGCGCGCCCCGAGCTTCTTCATCGGCGCGGGCGACCTGATCCGGTTCGAGCCGGTCGATGCCGCGACCTTCGACGCCCTCACGGCCCGGGAGGCGGCGGGGGAACCGGTGGCCCGCCGCTGGGAGGCCCGCTGATGGCCGCCCTCGTCATCGAGGCCGCCGGCCCCGGCATCACGCTGCAGGATGGCGGCCGGCACGGCTACCTGCGCTACGGGATCACCGCCGCGGGGCCGATGGATCCGCTGATGCACGCCACCGCCAACCGGGCGGCCGGCAATCCCCTCGACGCCACCGCCATCGAGATTTCCACGGGTGGCATCACGGTTTCGACGGAAGGCGCGCCCCTCGGGATCGCGCTCGTCGCCCCGGGCTTCCGGGTCGCCCTCGACGGCGCGGCCCTGCCGGGCGCCGTCGCGCTCACCCTGGAGCCCGGCCGGACGCTGGTGGTGCGGGCGGGCGAGGCCGGGGCCTGGGGCTACCTCGCCGTGGTGGGCCGGCTCGACGTGGCGCCGGTCCTGGGCTCTACGGCCACCCACACCCGCTCGGGCCTCGGCGGCCTCGAAGGGCGCGGCCTCGCCGCCGGGGATCGTCTGCCGGTCGCCGACGACAGGCCGGGCGACGGGGCGCCGCACAGGCTCGTCGTCCCGTGGCTGGCGCGGGACGCGCGACCGATCCGCGTGGTGCTCGGCCCCCAGGACGACTTCTTCGCGCCCGACCAGATCGCCGCCTTCCTCGCCGGTCCCTGGACCGTCTCGCCCCGCGGCGACCGGATGGCCTGCTTCCTCGACGGGACACCCCTCCGCCACGCCAGGGGCCACGACATCGTCTCCGACGGGGTCGCCATGGGGGCGATCCAGGTGCCGGGCAACGGCCTGCCCATCGTGCTGATGGCCGACCGGCAATCGACCGGCGGCTACCCGAAGATCGCCACCGTGATCGGCCCCGATCTCGGCCGCCTCGCCCAGGCGCGCGGCGGGACGCGCGTGCGCTTCCGGAGCGTCACCGTCGGCGAGGCGGTCGACGCCCGCCGCGCCGGGCGGGACGCGCTGCGCGAGCCCATCGCCCGCCAGCCCGTGGTGCGCACGGATTTCGCTTCCGATTTCCTGCTCGGCCTCAACCTCGTCGGCGGCGTCACCGACGCTCATGCCGCGCCGTCCGAGACTGCATCCGGACCGCCTCCGCAAGACCGCGCCGGCGGATAGGATGTCGGTCAGGCCGGCAAGTCCCGGCCGTCCCTTCGCAAGAGAACAGGAAGGCCCTCAGACATGGCTCACGCGGTCACTGCATCCGGCACGCCGCCCGTGCGCAGCAACGAGCCGCTCAATGCGGACAGCGTCCGGCGCGCGCGGATCGACCTCGCCGCCTGTCTGCGCTGGGCCGCGCGCAACGGTCTGGAAGAGGGGATCTGCAACCATTTCTCGGCGGTCCTGCCCGAGCGGCCCGACCTGTTCCTGGTCAATCCCTACGGCCTCGCCTTCGCGGAGGTCACCGCGTCGAGCCTGCTGCTCTGCGATTTCCACGGCAACGTCCTGGAGGGCGACGGGCGACCGGAGGCCACGGCCTTCCACATCCATGCCGAGTTGCACCGTCTGAAGCCCCGCGCCCGGGCGGCCTTCCACACCCACATGCCCTACGCCACCGCGCTCGCCATGCTGGAGGGGCAGCCCCTGCTCTGGGCCGGCCAGACGGCATTGCGCTTCTACGGCCGCATCGCGGTGGACGAGGATTACAACGGGCTCGCCCTCGATTCGCAGGAAGGCCAGCGCATCGCCGCCAGCGCCGGGGAGGCCGACGTAGTGTTCCTGAAGAATCACGGCGTGATGGTGCTGGGCGAGAGCATCGCCGAGGCCTGGGACGACCTCTACTATCTGGAGCGCGCCGCGCAGGCCCAGGTGCTGGCGATGAGCACGGGGCGAACGCTCAAGGTGGTGCCCGAGGCGATCGTCAAGCATGTGGCGGCCCAGGAGGCGGCCGGCCGCGCCGAGAGCGCGCGGCTGCATCTGGAGAGCGTCAAGCGGGTGCTCGCCCGGGACGAGCCGGCGTTCTTGGCGTGAGCGGAGCTTACGGCGCCACCCGGATCCTCTCCAGCAGCGCCGCATCGGCATAGCCGTCGGCCGGCAGGCCGACCGAGTTCTGGAAGGCGCGCAAGGCCGCCCGGGTGCGGGGGCCGATCTTGCCGTCGACCCCACCGGTGGCGAAGCCGCGGGCGGCGAGGCGGTTCTGGAGGTCGCGGCGCTCGTCCCCGGTGAGCGGCCGATCGCCCCGCGGCCAGTCGCGACTGAGACCCGGATCGCCACGCAGGCGGTCCGACAGGAGCGCCACGGTCAGCGCGTAAGCGAGCGCCGTGTTGTAGCGCAGGATCACCGCGAAGTTCGGCCGGAGCAGGAAGGCCGGACCTCGGATCCCGGCGGGCAGGATCAGGGTCGCCTCCGCGCCGCCGTCCGGCCACGCGCGATCGTCGACCGGGCGGACCCCTAGAGCCCGCCACGCATCGAGGCTGCGGGACGTGGTCTCGTCGGCCAGCGCCGCGTCGAAGCCCGGCGGCAGTATCACCTCCGTGCCCCACCCCTCGCCGGGGCGCCAGCCATGGGCGCGCAGGTAGTTCGCCGTGGAGGCGAGCGCATCCGGCACCGAGGTCCAGATATCCCGGCGTCCGTCCCCGTCGAAATCGACCGCATAGCGCTGGTAGACGCTCGGCATGAACTGCGTGTGGCCCATGGCGCCGGCCCAGGATCCGGTGAGGCCGCCGGGCATCCGGTCGAGCGGCGCCGCGTTCCACGCCAGGATCTGAAGGGCGGAGGTCAGCTCGTCGCGCCAATAGCCGGCCCGGCCGGGATCGCCGCAGCCGAGGGTGGCCAACGACCGGACCACCGGCTTCACCACCGCGGAATTGTCGAGGACGGCGCCGTAGCTCGATTCGACGCCCCAGAACGCGACGAGGATGTGGCGGTCGATCCCGTACCGCGCCTCGATCGCCGCCAGGGTCTCGGCGTTCTCGGCAAGCTTGCGCTGGCCGGCCTCGATCCGCCCCGGGGTGACGCTGGCCTCGATATAGTCCCAGATCGGCCGGGCGAATTCGCCCTGGCTGCCGGTGGCGGCGATGACCTCCGGATCGGCCGTGAGGCCGGCGAGCTGCGTCTCCGCGACGCCCTGGGGCACCGCGCCGGCCGTGACCTGGGCGATCAGATCGGCGCGGCAGGTCTCGAAGGACGGCGCAGGCGGAACGGGCTCGGGCGCCGCGACGGCGCGCAGCGGCACGACGGTGATAATCACCACCGCGCGACGGATTTGGCGCCACGCCGGCGTTCGCGGCATCGTGCGCCGCTGAGGCGCTGCGCGACGGTCCATGGGCGTCTCCGACGATCCGGCTCCGATCGGTGCGAGCATAGACGACGCCCGCCGCCAACCACCAGACTCAGGTTCCCCACTGCGAGCCTAAGGTTATCTGCGATCGATCGGGCGCCGCGGCGCGGCATTTTTCGTGCGGGGTCCTGGATCGGATCCCGCGACCGCTCTCCCTGTCCGGGAAAAGGCCGGTGCAGACGGAAACGCACCCCTCTTCCGGGCGCATGCAGCGTCAGCGGAATGCGACCCCGGGACCCCGCACAGAACTTGCCGCGCAGCGGGTCGCCGCCTTGCCGAAGCACCGGAACGCCAGCATATCGCAGCCTCAAGCCGGACACCCTCCGGCCCCTCCCGCAGGCCCGTCGCACGCGTCGACATGGGGACGAACCAACGGATGACTTCCGAAACGCTGCGCCTCGGCGTCAACATCGACCACGTCGCCACCGTCCGGAATGCCCGCGGCGGCGACTATCCGGATCCGGTGCGGGCGGCTCTGCTCGCCGTGCAGGCGGGGGCGGACGGCATCACCGCGCATCTGCGCGAGGACCGGCGCCATATCCGCGACGCCGACATCGCGGCACTCAAGCGCGGCCTCACCGTACCGCTCAACTTCGAGATGGCGGCGACCGACGAGATGGTGGCGATCGCGCTCGACACCCGGCCCCATGCCGCCTGCCTCGTTCCCGAGAAGCGCGAGGAGCGCACCACCGAGGGCGGCCTCGACATCATCGGCGGCCGCGATCACCTCGCGGCGCGGATCCGGACGCTCTCCGAGGCTGGGATCCGGGTCTCGCTCTTCGTCGAGCCGGAACCGGCGGTGATGGAAGCCGCCCGGGCCCTCGGGGCGCCGGTGGTCGAACTGCATACCGGCCGCTACTGCGAGGCCGCGCTGGAGGATGATGCGGCGCGGACCGCGCACGAGCGTGAGCGCATCCGGCGGGCCGCCGATCACGGCGCCGGTCTCGGCCTGGAGATCCACGCCGGACACGGTCTGACCCTCGGCAGCGTCGGACCCGTGGCGGCGTTGCCGCAGATCCGGGAGCTGAACATCGGCCATTCGCTGATCGCCGACGCGATCTTCGTGGGGCTCGCCCAGGCGGTGCGGGACATGCGGGCCGCGATGGACCGCGCGCGCCGCCCATCATGAGCCAGCCATGATCATCGGGATCGGATCGGACCTCTGCGACATCCGCCGGATCGCCCGGACCCTGGAGCGCCACGGTGAGCGGTTCACCCACCGGGTGTTCACCGATGGGGAGCGGGCGCGCTGCGACGGGCGCGCGGCCCGCGCCGAGGGCTACGCACGGCGCTTCGCCGCCAAGGAGGCCTGCGCCAAGGCGCTCGGGACGGGGCTCAGCGCCGGCGTGTTCTGGCGCGACATGGAGGTGGTCAATCTCCCCTCCGGCCAGCCGACCCTGCGGCTCACCGGCGGGGCGGCCGAGCGGCTCGCCGGCCTGCTGCCGGTCGGCCACACCGCACGCCTTCACGTCAGCCTGACGGATGATCCGCCCCTGGCACAAGCCTTCGTGATCATCGAGGCGCTGCCGGCGGCGACGGCCGGTTGAAGGCCGGCGCGGCGGATTAGCCGGCCCGGGTCGCGCGTTGCGGGGGGATCGCGCTTGGTCTAGACCCGCCGCTCACAGCGGACACGATTGCGGCGTATTCTCGGGACAACCGCACATCTGAGCCGCGCGCGGCGGGGCAGCGCCCCTCCGGCGGCAGGCGACGACTTTCAACCGAAGACGGAACGCGCGCGTGGATTACGACGGCAAGCCGCTCAGGAAACCCGCCGAGACCGGCACCTGGGCCAGCATCCGCGAGACGCTGAAGGTCGGCATCCAGGCGCTCCTCATCGCCCTGGTGGTGCGCACGCTGCTGTTCCAGCCGTTCAACATCCCCTCGGGCTCCCTGGTCCCGACCCTGCTGATCGGCGACTACCTGTTCGTCTCGAAGTACTCCTACGGGTACTCGAAATACTCGCTGCCGCTTTCGGAATATATCCCGATCCAGGCCGACGGCCGGATCTGGGGGGCCGAGCCCAAGCGCGGCGACATCGCGGTGTTCAAGCTGCCGAAGGACAATTCGACCGACTACATCAAGCGCGTGATCGGCCTGCCGGGCGACAAGATCCAGATGATCGACGGCGTGCTCAACATCAACGGCAAGGCGGTCAAGCGCGAGCGGATCGCCGATTACGAGACGACCGATCCCTACGGACAGGCGACCAAGGTGCCGCAATACCTTGAGACGCTGCCGAATGGCGTGGTCCACAATGTGATCGAGCGCGACGGCGACAACGGCTTCTGGGACAAGACCGAGATCTACACGGTCCCCCCCGGCCACTTCTTCATGATGGGCGACAACCGCGACAACTCCACCGATTCGCGCGACCTCGCCAATGTCGGCTACGTGCCCTTCGCGAATTTCGTGGGCCGCGCCGAGATGATCTTCTTCTCGATCGACGAGGGCACGCCGGCGTGGCAGGTCTGGCAATGGCCGGCCCATGTCCGCTGGTGGCGCCTGTTCTCGACGATCCATTGATCGGCCTCGACTTGGACGACGCGGCCCAGCCCCGAACCTCCGCGCGGGCCCGGCGCACCCACAAGCCGCGCCCGCCGCTTGGACTGCTCGAAGAGCGGATCGGGCACCGCTTCGCCGATCAGACGCTGCTTACGCGGGCGCTGACCCACACCAGCAAGGCCGCGGGCCGCGGCGGCAGCTATCAGCGCCTCGAATTCCTCGGCGACCGGGTGCTCGGCCTCGCCGTGGCAGATCGGCTCTACGCCGTGTTTCCGGATGCCGACGAGGGCGATCTCTCGCGCCGACTCGCCGCCCTCGTGCGGCGGGAGACCTGCGCGGTCGTGGCCGCGTCCTGGGACGTTGGACCGCACCTGATCCTTGGTCAGGGTGAGGTCATGGGGGGAGGGCGCCGCAACCAGACCATCCTGGCCGATGTCTGCGAGGCCATCCTCGGGGCGATCTACCTCGACGCCGGGTTCGAGGCGGCCCGCGCGGTGGTCGAGGCGCATTTCCGTCCGGGCGAGCCGGCGGCGGCGTCGCGGGGCCGCGACGCCAAATCCGCGCTGCAGGAATGGGCGATGGGCCGGAGCCTGCCGATTCCCACCTACGAAGTCGTCGAGCGCACCGGTCCGGACCATGCGCCGCGGTTCCGCATCGCGGTTCAGGTCGAGGGCCTTGCGCCGGGCCTCGGCGAGGGCACATCGAAGCGGATTGCCGAGCAGGCGGCCGCGCAGGCGCTGGTGGAGCGGGAGGGAATCGGAGCCCTGCCGGAGGCGGGGCCGACGGAGACAGCATGACCCAGCACGACGAAGACGAGCACGAACGGGACGGCGCCGACGGCACACGGGTGCCGGAGCCCGCGCGCGATCCGTCCGCGCTCCCGGGCACACCGGCCGACGCGCGGGCGGGCTTCGTCGCGCTGATTGGCGTGCCGAATGCCGGCAAGTCGACGCTCCTGAACAACCTCGTGGGCACGAAGGTCTCCATCGTCTCTCGGAAGGTGCAGACCACGCGGGCGCTGGTGCGCGGCATCTTCATCGAGGGCTCGGCGCAGGTCGTGCTGGTCGACACGCCCGGCATCTTCGCACCGAAGCGACGGCTCGACCGGGCGATGGTCCACTCGGCCTGGAGCGGCGCCGCCGACGCGGACGCGGTCTGCCTGCTGGTGGATGCCCGCAAGGGCGTCGACGAAGAGGTCGAGGCCGTGCTGGGACGCCTCGGCGCGGTGAAGCGCGACAAGCTGCTGATCCTCAACAAGATCGACCTGATCCCCCGCGAGAGGCTGCTCGATCTCGCCGCCAAGCTCAACGGCGCGGCGCCCTTCGCCGAGACCTTCATGATCTCGGCGCTGAACGGCGACGGCGTGCAGGATCTCCGGCGGGCGCTCGCCGCCCGGATGCCGGCGGGGCCCTGGCTCTACCCGGAGGATCAGGTCTCGGACGCGCCGCTGCGCATGCTCGCCGCCGAGATCACCCGGGAGAAGATCTACGACCGGCTGCACGAGGAACTGCCTTACCGGTCCACGGTCGAGACCGACCAGTGGCAGGTCCGGGCCGACGGGTCGGTGCGGATCGAGCAGACGATCTTCGTGGAGCGCGAGAGCCAGCGCTCGATCGTGCTCGGCAAGGGCGGCCAGACCATCAAGGCGATCGGGCAGGCGGCCCGCATCGGGATCGCCGAGGCGGCCGACGCCAAGGTCCACCTGTTCCTGCACGTGAAGGTGCGGGAGAACTGGGCCGACGACCCGGCCCGCTACCGCGAGATGGGCCTCGAATTCCCCCGGGGCTGACGCGTCGGGTGCTGGGCTTCCGGAGGGATTCCGGTATAAACCGGGGCGTTCCCCCGGATGATCCGAGTCGGGCGCGGGTCATTCCCGCACCGTCGCGGAGTCGCGTTCCGGAGCCGGCTCTCCAGATCCCGAACACTTCATGCGACATGCCGTCTACGGCTTGCCGCCGGTGGATCTCGCTGAGGTCCCCGGCGATGCCGTCCAGGTTTCCCCTTTGATTCCCGGTGCCGCCCGGCTCGAGGACCTGTCCGAGAACAGCCTTGAGACCGCCACCGTCTTCGCCCCGCCCGGAACGGTAGAGCGGCGTTACGTGCTCGCCCAGGTCCTGCGGGCGTTGGGCCCCGGCGGTCGGATGATCGTCCTGGCGCCCAAGGATCGGGGCGGGACGCGGCTTGCCAAGGAACTCGGCACCTTCGGTTGCGCCGCCGCCGACCAGCCGCGCCGCCACCATCGGATCTGTCAGGCCGACCGGCCGCCCGAGCCGGCCGGGATCGTCGAGGCGATCGACGAGGGTGGTCCCCGCCACGTCGACAACCTCGCCCTGTGCACGCAGCCCGGGATCTTCTCCTGGGACCGGCTCGATCCCGGCACGGCCCTGCTCCTGGGGACCCTGCCGGTGTTGAAGGGGCGCGGTGCCGATCTCGGCTGCGGCCTTGGGATTCTGGCCCGGGCGGTCCTCGCCTCGGAGGCCGTCACCGCGATGACCCTGGTGGAGATCGACCGCCGCGCCGTCGAGATGGCTCGCCGCAACGTCCCCGATCCGCGGGCGACGATCCTGTGGGGCGATCTCCGCACGCCCGGGCTCGTGCCCGGCGACCTCGATTTCGTCGTGACGAACCCGCCCTTCCATGAGGGTGGTTCCGAGGATCAGGCGCTCGGCCGGGCCTTCGTCGCCCGGGCCGCCGAGGTGCTGCGGCCCGGGGGGACCCTCTGGCTCGTCGCCAACGCGCACCTGCCCTACGAGGCGCCGCTCAACGCGGCGTTCCGCAAGGTCGCCGTGGCCGTACAGGCGAACGGCTACCGGGTCTACGAGGCCCGCCGGTGAGCGCGAAGGCGGTCCGGCTGGACAAGCTGCTGGCCAATCTCGGCTACGGGTCGCGCCGGGAGATTCAAGGGCTGGCCCGTGCCGGTGCCATCCGCCTCGACGGGGCGGAGGTGCGGGATGCCGGCGACCGAATCACCCTCGACACGGATCTTCAGGAGCGTCTGACGGTCGACGGCGAGGCCCTCGATCCGCTGCCCGGTCTCTCTCTGATGCTGCACAAGCCCCTCGGGGTGACCTGCTCGCACAAGGAGGCGGGGCCGCTGGTCTACGGCCTTCTGCCGGAGCGCTGGCGCCGCCGCGACTCTCCGCTCTCCACCGTGGGCCGCCTCGACAAGGAGACCTCCGGCCTGCTCCTGCTCACCGACGACGGCGCGCTGCTGCACCGGATCATCAGCCCGAAGGCCAACGTGGCCAAGCGCTACCGCGTCACCCTCGACCGGCCGCTGACGGGCAGCGAAGCGTCGGTCTTCGCCTCGGGCACACTGCTGCTGGAGGGCGAGGAGCGGCCCCTGCTGCCGGTGGACCTCGTGGCGGAGGATGCCACCCAGTGCGCGGTGACGCTGACCGAGGGGCGCTACCATCAGGTCCGGCGGATGTTCGCCGCCGTCGGCAATCATGTGACGGCCCTGCACCGGGATCGGGTCGGAGGGCTGGATCTGCCGGCCGATCTTCCGCCCGGCGGTTACCGTGTGATGACGGCCGACGCCGTGGCGGCCGTATTCGCAGCAGGGTGAGCTCCTGCGCGGCGTGGCCTGCGCCGGATCCTGGCTTCGTGCCTTGCCTTCGCACCCGGCCTCTGCTAAGCGCCCGCCCATCCCACACGCGGAGCCGGCCTCATGCCTGAATGAGGCGTTTCCGGTGGTCGTCCGAATGCGTCGGGCGGCTGCATCCCTCCGCGGCGGATCCAACCGGAGAGCACACAAGTATGGCCGTCGATTTCTCTATGCGTCAGCTCCTCGAAGCGGGCGCCCATTTCGGTCACCAGTCGCACCGCTGGAACCCGAAGATGCAGCCGTACATCTTCGGCACCCGCAACAACATCCACATCATCGACCTCGCCCAGACCGTGCCGGCGCTGCACCAGGCGCTGCAGGCGGTGAGCGACACCGTCGCCAAGGGCGGCCGCGTGCTGTTCGTCGGCACCAAGCGTCAGGCGGCCGACACGATCGCCGAGGCGGCCAAGCGCTCGGCCCAGTACTACGTCAACTCCCGCTGGCTGGGCGGCATGCTCACCAACTGGAAGACCATCTCGGGCTCGATCGCGCGCCTGCGGAAGGTCAGCGAGACGCTGGAGACCGGCGGCCCGGGCCTGACCAAGAAGGAGCGCCTGATGCTCTCCCGTGAGAAGGAGAAGCTCGAAAAGGCGCTCGGCGGCATCAAGGACATGGGCGGCGTGCCCGACCTGCTGTTCGTGATCGACACCAACAAGGAGCAGCTGGCGATCAAGGAGGCGAACCGCCTCGGCATCCCGGTGGCCGCCATCGTCGACACCAACTGCAACCCGGACGGCATCAGCTACATCGTCCCGGCCAACGACGACGCCGGCCGCGCGATTGCGCTGTACTGCGACCTGATCGCCAAGGCCGCCATCGACGGCATCTCGCGCGCGCAGGGCTCGTCGGGCATGGATCTCGGCGCCTCCGAGGAGCCGATGGCCGAGGAGCTGCCGGCGAACGACGATCAGGCCGTCTCGGTCGAGTCCGACGCCCTCGATCCGGCCGACGTGGCGATGCTCGCCGAGTCGACCGAGCATTTCGAGCTGCTCGCCGCCCCGCGCGGCGCGCCGGACGACCTGACCAAGCTCAACGGCGCCGGACCGCAGATCGTGCAGAAGCTCAACGACGCCGGCATCTACCACTACTGGCAGCTCGCCGCGATGACCCCCGAGGACGTCGCCAAGGTCGATGCCGACCTGAAGCTCAACGGCCGTATCGATCGCGATTCCTGGGTCTCGCAGGCCCGCGGCTTCGTCGAGGCTGCCGCGGCGGCCTGATCCATCGGGACTTCGCGGCGGCACCGTCATCGGGCCGTCGCGGTTTCAGCCATATCGGGCCCGGCCGCTCACCCGCGCGCCGGGCCTCTCGCATCCAGACCATACGAAAGGGACCGCCATGGCCAACATCACCGCCGCGATGGTGAAGGAGCTCCGGGAGACGACCGGCGCCGGCATGATGGATTGCAAGGGTGCGCTCAACGAGACGGGTGGCGACATCGAGGCCGCGGTCGACTGGCTGCGCAAGAAGGGTCTTGCGAAGGCCGCCAAGAAGGCCGGCCGCGTCGCCGCCGAGGGCCTCGTCGCCGTCGAGTCCGCCGGCCACCACGCCGCGGTGGTCGAGGTCAATTCCGAGACCGACTTCGTCGCCCGCAACGACGCCTTCCAGGCCTTCGCCCGCGAGGCCGCCAAGATCGCGCTGAACACCGACGGCACGCTGGACGGCCTGCAGGCCGCCCATTTCCCGGGCGCTACCGAGACCGTCTCCGAGAAGCTGCAGGCCCTGATCGCCACGATCGGCGAGAACATGAACCTGCGCCGCGTCGCCAAGCTTGAGGTCAAGAAGGGCGTCATCGCCTCCTACGTGCACAACCAGATCTCCGAGGGCCTCGGCAAGATCGGCGTGCTCGTGGCCCTCGAGTCCGAGGGCGACGTCGAGGCGCTCTCGGCCCTCGGCCGCCAGATCGCCATGCACGTCGCGGCGACCAACCCGGTGGCGCTCGACGCCTCGGGCGTCGACGCCGCCACGGTGGAGCGGGAGTCGAACATCCTGCGCGAGAAGAACGCCGGCAAGCCGGACCACGTGATGACCAAGATCATCGAGAGCGGCCTGAAGAGCTACTACAAGGAGGTCACCCTCCTGGAGCAGCCCTTCGTGCATGACGGCTCGAAGACCGTGAGCCAGGTCCTGAAGGAGGCCGCCACCAAGGTCGGCGGTCCGGTGACCCTGACGGCCTTCGTGCGCTACGCGCTCGGCGAGGGCATCGAGAAGGAAGACGGGCCGGACTTCGCCACCGAGGTCGCCCAGCAGGCCGGCCGCGCCTGAGCGCAGAGCCTTATCCCGGCGGCGTTTCCCATCTTTGAGCCCCGTCCGGCACCAGCCGGGCGGGGCTTCCTGCATGTGCGGCTCCGCGCCGGTTCCCCGCCGTGTCGTGCTGCACCGCACACGCCATTGCGCGGCAATGCGCTACATCAAGCCCATGTCAATGAAACCCCTCTCCTACCTGATGATCGGCGCCTTCGCGTCCGGTCTCGTGATGACCGTCGTCGGCGCCGTCGGCGTCCTGACGGGAAGCTAAAGACGGGCGCCGGCAAGCCCTCGGCCGTGCCGGCGCCTCCCTTTGCCGGGAGCGGTGGATCCGGCCGTCGCTTGCACCCCGGCCGGTCTCGTTCGCGGGATCCGCCGCAACCCCTCGACGCGGCTCCCAAGCCTGACGTAGAAGCCTCCCGGCTCGCGCGGGGCGGGTCGGACGGGGATCGAGATGCCGCAGACGACGCCGTTTCGCCGTATCCTCGTGAAGCTGTCCGGGGAGGCGCTCGCCGCACCGGACGGCTACTGGTTGCATCCGCCGACGCTGGCGGCTTTGGCCGAGGACATCGCCCGCACCATCGAGGCCGGCGCCGAGGTCGCCATCGTGGTGGGTGGCGGCAACATGATCCGCGGGGCGCGCATCTCGGCGGCGGGCTGGATCGACCGGGCCACCGGGGATTCGCTCGGCATGATGGCCACCGTCATGAACTCGCTCGCCATCGAGACGGCGCTGAACGCGGCGGGCGTCCAGGCGCGGACCATGTCGGCGGTCTCCATGCCGACGATCTGCGAGACCTATGCCCGCCAGCCGGCTTTGCATCACCTGGACAAGGGCCAGGTGGTCGTCCTCGCCGGGGGCACGGGCAATCCGTTCTTCACCACCGACACCGCCGCGGTGCTGCGCGCCGCCGAGCTGCGCTGCGACGCCGTGCTCAAGGCGACGCAGGTCGATGGGGTCTACTCGGCCGATCCGAAGAAGGACCCGGGCGCGACGCGCTACGACCGCATCACCCACGACGAGGCGATCGCCCGCGACCTGAAGGTTATGGACACCGCCGCCTTCGCGCTGGCCCGGGAGAGCCGGCTGTCGATCATCGTCGGTTCGCTGCATGCGCCGAGCTCGATCGCCGCGATCCTGTCGGGCGAGGCCCCCTCGACGCTCGTCGCGCCCTGACGCAGCGGCGATCAGGCCGCCACAGGTGTTTGCGGCCCTGAAAAAATTCGTCCATTGAGGCCGCGACTGCCCGCGCCGGGCGAGAAGATCACGTCAGACGTCTCGGGACGATTCTCATGGCCACACCGGAATTCGACCTCAACGACATCAAGCGCCGGATGCAGGGCGCCGTCGCCTCGCTGTCCAAGGATCTCGGATCCCTGCGCACGGGGCGCGCCACCCCGTCGCTCCTCGACCCGATCCAGGTGGATGCCTACGGTTCGATGATGCCGATGGCCCAGGTCGCCACCGTGAGCGTGCCGGAGCCGCGGCTCCTGTCGATCTCGGTCTGGGACCGCAGCATGGTCACCGCCGTCGAGAAGGCGATCCGCGAATCCGACCTCGGCCTCAACCCGCAGACGGAAGGCCAGACCATCCGGCTCCGCATCCCCGAGATGAACGAGCAGCGGCGCAAGGAGATGGTGAAGGTCGCCCACAAATACACCGAGGAGGCGCGCGTCGCCGTGCGCCACGTCCGCCGGGATGGCCTCGACCACCTCAAGAAGCTCCTGAAGGACAGCGCCATCTCGGAGGACGACGAGAAGCGTCAGGCCGCCGACGTGCAGAAGGCGACCGACCAGTTCATCGCCGAGATCGACGGTGTGCTGGCCTCCAAGGAGAAGGAGATCATGCAGGTTTGAGGCAGGGCACGGTCCGCGCGTGACCGCCGCCGCACAGGCCGTGCGTCCCTCGGGGCGCCGGGAATTGTGGCTGCGCGTCGCCTCGGGCCTCGTGCTCGGGGCCGGCGTGGTGGCCGCCCTGGTCTATGGCGGCTGGCCGTTTGCCGGCGTCTGGCTCGCGGCCGGCATCATCGGCTTTGCCGAGTGGATGGTGATGAGCCGCACCGAGCCCCGCGAAGTGCTGATCGCGCTGGGCGCCGCCTCCCTCGCGGCGCTGCTGCTCTGC
This sequence comes from Melastoma dodecandrum, assembly GCA_029817715.1. Classification (NCBI taxonomy): domain Eukaryota; kingdom Viridiplantae; phylum Streptophyta; class Magnoliopsida; order Myrtales; family Melastomataceae; genus Melastoma; species Melastoma dodecandrum. Next base: position 1,168,773 of record JARUPY010000292.1, on the reverse strand, counting down.
CAGCGCGGCGGCGCCCCGGCACCGGCCTGCCTCGCCGTCCTGATCCTCGGCGCCGCCGCCTGCGCCACGGTGGCGCGGACCGGCTGGGGCCGCTGGCGCGCCTTCGTCGGCGTGCTCGGCGCCGGCGCGATCGCGGCGGTGCCCGTGGCGCTGCGCGACGATCCCGCCATCGGGCTCGTCGGACCGGCCTGGATGTTCGCGGTGGTCTGGTCCACCGACATCGCCGCCTACTTCGCCGGCCGTAAGATCGGCGGCCCTAAGCTGATGCCCCGGGTGTCGCCCAACAAGACGTGGTCGGGGGCTCTCGGCGGCCTCCTCGGCGCGGTCGCGGCCGGGACCCTGGTGCCGGTCGTCGCCGATCTCGCCGGCATGACCCTGCCGAGCGCCGCCTCCCTCCCGGTCGTGGCGGGCGTGAGCGCGCTCGCCTCGGTGCTCAGCCAAGCGGGCGACCTGATCGAATCCGGTCTCAAGCGCCGCTACGGCGTGAAGGACTCGGGAAAGATCATCCCCGGCCATGGCGGCGTCATGGACCGGCTCGACGGATTCTTTGCGGTCGCCGTGCTGGCGGCTGTCTTTCTCGCCCTGCGCGGGGGCGGTCTGATCACGTGACGATGAGGGAGTTGAACCCGTGACCCAGATCGTCACCGTCTTCGGCGCCACAGGCTCGATCGGCAAGTCCACGGCCGACCTGCTCGCCCAGCACACGGACCGCTTCCGCGTCGGCGCCCTCGTCGGCGGCAAGGATCCGGTGGCGCTTGCCAGGATGGCGCGGGAGCTGAACGCATCCTTCGCGGCGCTCGCCGACGAATCCGCCGGCCCGGCGCTCGCCGAGGCCCTGTCGGGCTCCGGCATTCCCAATGGCGCGGGGGAGGGGGCCGTCATGGAGGCGGTCGCCCGGGACGCCGACATCGTCGTGGCGGCGGTGAGCGGTGCGGCGGGCCTCAAATCCACCCACGCGGCTTTGCGCCTGGGCCGGACGGTGGCGCTCGCCAACAAGGAGAGCCTCGTCTGCGCCGGCGACGCCTTCATGCGCGACGCCGCGCGCTACGGCGCCACCATCCTGCCGATGGATTCCGAGCACGACGCCCTGAGCCAGGCGCTGGCCGGGCGGCCGCTCGCCGACGTGCGCACCATGATGATCACGGCCTCCGGCGGCCCGTTCCGCACCTGGACTCGCGAGCGCATTGCCGCCGCGTCCGCCACGGAGGCCGCCGCCCACCCGACCTGGTCGATGGGCATGAAGATCAACATCGATTCGGCGAGCCTGATGAACAAGGGCCTCGAACTGATCGAGGCACACCACCTGTTCGGCATCGAGCCCGAGCGCCTGGACGTCGTGGTGCATCCGCAATCGGTGATCCACGGGATGGTCTACTGGCTTGACGGCGCCGTGACCGCCGAGCTGGCGCTGCCCGACATGCGGGTGCCGATCTCCCACTGCCTGGGCCTCGGCGACCGGCTGACCATCGCGCGCGGGCGGCCGCTGGACCTCGTGAAGCTCGGTTCGCTGACCTTCGAGGCCGCGGACGAGGAGCGATTCCCCTGCCTGCGGATCGCCCGGGCGGCGCTCGCCGCCGGCGGCGCGGCGCCGACCGTGATGAACGCCGCCAACGAGATCGCCGTGGCGGCCTTCATCGCCGGCCGGATCGGCTTCTACGGGATCAGCGATCTCGTGGAGCGGGCCTGCGCGCATTTCGCCGGCCAGTACCGGACCGCGCCGGCCGATGTCGACGAGGCGCTGGCGATCGACGCCCATGTCCGGGTCTGGAGCGCCGAGGCCCTGCCCGAGCTGCGCGCCGCCGGCTGACGGGCTGCTCCGCCTCGCGGAGGCGGTCAGCGCCAGAGCCGCGCCTCAGCGCTCCGGACCATAGCCAGCCAAAAACACCCGCACGGCCTCGGCGGTCTGGAACCGCATCCGGGCTTCGTCCGCCTCGCCGCCTGCGGCGAACAGCATCCGCGTGAGAAGTCCGGCGAGACAGAGATGTAAAAAGTGCTGCGCCGCCAGGGTGGTGTCGGCGATGCGTAGCCGGCCGGCCTGCACCTGCACGTCGAGATAGGCCGCGAGCCGCGCCACGCCGCGGGCCGGGCCGGCGTCGTAATAGACCTGCCCGAATTGCGGGAACTTCTCGCAGACACCGATCACCATGCGGTGCATTGAGATATGCCGCGGCTGGGACATCTCGGCGAGGAAGCTCATCCCCAGGCGCGTCAGGACGGCCGGGATATCGGTATCGCTCGGATCGAAGGTGAAGAGGGTCTCGGCGAGGCTGGCCTTCTCCTCAAGGATCAAGGCCTCGAACAGCGCCTCCTTGCTGTCGAAGTAGACGTAGAGCGTCCCCTTCGAGACGCCGGACGCCCGGGCGATCTCGCCCATGCTGGCGCCGTCGTAGCCGGCCGAGAGAAAGACCGTGCGGGCGCCGTCGAGGATCTGCCGCCGCTTGTCACCCTCGTGAGCGGCTGCTCCCCGCTCGAGCACCGCACCCTGCGCTAGACCCTGCGCCATCTCACCGCCCGGCGCCCGCGGCGCCCCCCTGCTTGACCGAACCGTTCGGTCAACATACCCTGGGGCCAATTCGGAATCGCGTCAAGGCGCGCCGATGTTTTGACCGAACGGTTCGGTCATTGGACGTGAGGCTTTCAGATGTCCCTGCGCGAGGACGCCGACCGCCCGTTTCCCGCCGTCGAGGCGGGCGATGACGAGCGGGCCGAGATTCCAACGCGACATGCGCCGGCCGCGGCTCCGCCGACCGCATCGCATGCCGAGCCCCCGCCCGCCGCCCGCAAGCGCCCGCTCCGGCGCGCCGTTCTGGTCGGCATCCTGTTGGCCACACTGGGATTTGGCGCGTACGAGGGCTGGCAATGGTGGACGGTGGGACGCTTCTTCGTCTCGACGGACGATGCCTACGTGCAGGCCGATATCTCGGTGCTCGCCGCGAAGGTCCCGGGCTACCTCGAGGCGGTGCCCGTAGTGAACGGCGTCTCGGTCAAGAAGGGCGACGTGATCGCCAAGCTCGACGACGGCGATTACCGTCTCGCCCTCCAGGCTGCGCAGGACAAGCTCGCCACGCAGGAGAGCACCATCGCGCGGATCGGTCGGCAGGCCGAGGCCGCACAGGCGCAGGTTGCCCAGGCCGCCGCGCAACTCGAAGCGGCCCGGGCCGACGCGGTCCGCGCCCAGGCCGATTTCGCCCGGTCGATGCAGATGCAGGCCGATTACGTCGCCAAGTCGCGCATCGACCAGACCCGCGCCGACCGGGACCGCACCGAAGCCTCGGTGAAGGCCATGGAGGCGGGGCTCGTGGCCGCCCGCGCCAATGTCGACGTGCTCAAGGCGCAGAAGCGCGAGGCGGAGAGCCTCGCGGCGGAGCTGCGCACAGCCGTCGACCGCGCCCGCCGGGACCTCGACTTCGCGGTGATCCGCGCGCCCTTCGACGGCGTGGTCGGCAACAAGGCCGTCGAGGCCGGCGCCTACGTGTCCCCCGGCACCCGGATCGCCGCCCTGGTGCCGCTCCAGAGCGTGCGGATCGACGCGAACTTCAAGGAGACCCAGGTCCAGCGCATGCGCCCCGGCCAGCCGGTGACGGTGACGGTGGACGCCTACCCGGACCGTGAGATCCAGGGCGTGGTCGAATCCTTCTCGCCCGCCTCCGGCTCGGTGTTCAGCCTCCTGCCGCCCGACAACGCCACGGGCAACTTCACCAAGATCGTCCAGCGCCTGCCGGTTCGCGTCCGCGTGCCGGAGGAGGTCGCCCGTGAGGGTCTGCTGCGGCCGGGCCTGTCTGCGGTGGTGCGGGTCGATACCCGCGCCGGCGCGGACTGTTCGGCGCTCGACCGGGCCGACGCGGCCCGGCCGATCAGCACCGCGAACCGCTGAGACTGGCCGTGGCCGCCACCGCTGCCATCTCCGCGGGCGCGCCGGTCCGCGCCGCCGAGCCACCGCTGGACCGCCGCCGCATGGTGGCGTTCGTCTGCATGGTGTTCGGGATGTTCATGGCGATCCTGGACATCCAGATCGTCTCCGCCTCCCTCAACGAGATCCAGGCCGGCCTCTCGGCCTCGGGCGACGAGATCCCCTGGGTCCAGACCAGCTACCTGATCGCCGAGGTCATCTCGATCCCGCTCTCCGGCACCCTGTCGCGGGTGCTCTCGACGCGGTGGATGTTCGCCATCTCGGCGGGCGGCTTCACCCTGATGAGCCTGATGTGCGCCACCTCCTCGTCCATCGGCGAGATGATCGTCTGGCGCGCCGCGCAGGGCTTCATCGGCGGCGGCATGATCCCCACCGTGTTCGCCGCGGCCTTCACGATCTTCCCGCCCTCGAAGCGGACCATCGTGTCGCCGATGATCGGCCTCGTGGCGACGCTGGCGCCGACCATCGGCCCGACGGTCGGCGGCTATCTCACCGACCTGATGTCCTGGCACTGGCTGTTCCTGATCAACGTCGTGCCGGGTATCTTCGTGACGGTCTCGACCTGGATCCTGGTCGATTTCGACAAGCCCAACTACAGCCTGCTCGAATCCTTCGACTGGGCGGGCCTCGCCTTCATGGCGGGCTTCCTCGGCTGCATCGAATACGTGCTGGAGGAGGGGCCGAACCACGATTGGCTGCAGGATGAGACGGTGTTCGCCTGCGCGGTCATCTGCGGGGTCTCGGCGCTGCTGTTCTTCTGGCGGGTGTTTACGGCCAAGCAGCCGATCGTCGACCTGCGCGCCTTCTCGGACCGCAACTTCGCCAGCGGCTGCGTGGCGAGCTTCGTGCTCGGCATCGGCCTCTATGGGCTAACCTACATCTATCCGGTCTACCTCGCCCGGGTCCGGGGCTACTCGGCGCTGATGATCGGCGAGACGATGTTCGTCTCCGGCCTGTTCATGTTCATCACCGCGCCGATCGCCGGGCGGCTCTCCGGTAAGGTCGATCCGCGTATCATGATGGGGATCGGCTTTGCGGGCTTTGCCTGCGGCACCTGGATCGTCACCGGCCTCACCAAGGATTGGGACTTCTACGAGCTGCTGCTGCCGCAGATCCTGCGTGGCTGCTCGCTGATGCTGTGCATGATCCCGATCAACAACATCGCGCTCGGCACCCTGCCGCCGGCCCGGATGAAGAACGCCTCCGGCCTGTTCAACCTCACCCGCAATCTCGGCGGCGCGGTCGGCCTCGCGCTGATCAACACGGTGCTGAGCGACCGGTGGGACCTGCACCTCGCCCGGCTGCACGAACGCTTCAGCTGGACGAGCAACGCCGCCCTGGAGCGCCTCGATACTCTCCAGCGCAGCTTCAGCGCCTTCGGCAGCGACGCCTCCGGCATGGCGCTCAAGGCCATGACCAACACGGTGCGGATCCAGGGACTCGTCATGGCCTTCGAGGATGTGTTCCTCGCCCTGACAATGCTGTTCCTCGCGATGGCCTGCGCGGCGCCCCTGGTCCGGCGTCCGCAGGCCGTCGGTGGCGGTGGCGGTCACTGAGCGATCGGCTGCCGCGAGAGCGAGGATAGCGGGGACAGGATCGCTTCCGACGGCCGGGACGGGCTCGCCGCGCCCTCCGGCGTGCGACCTTCGCGGCCGGCGCGCAGGATTGCGTTGGCGGTCGGCCGCCCCGATCTGCTAAACGGGTCGGATGGCCGGCCCAGAATGCCGGCGCGGATACGGCCAGGAAACGGCGCATGGACTTCCTCAACGCGATGGGCGGCACCGCCGGCAGCTTCTTCGGTGCCCTGATCCCGTTCCTGTTCGTGCTCACCGTCGTGGTGTTCGTGCACGAGATGGGCCACTTCCTGGTCGGGCGCTGGTGCGGCGTCGGCGTCCACGCCTTCTCCCTCGGCTTCGGGCCGGAGCTGATCGGCTTCAACGATCGCCGCGGCACCCGCTGGAAGCTTTGCGCCATCCCGCTCGGCGGCTACGTGAAGTTCCACGGCGACGTGAACGGGGCGAGCATGCCCGACCCCGAGGCCGTCGCCCGCATGAGTCCGCAGGAGCGGGCGATCAGCTTCCCGACCCAGCCCGTCGCCAAGCGCGCCGCGATCGTCGCCGCCGGACCGGTGGCAAACTTCATCCTGGCGATCCTGCTGTTCGCCGGGGCGATCTGGCTCGGCGGGCGCTACGAGTTGCCCGCCCGCGTCTCCTCCGTGGAGCCGAACAGCGTCGCCGCCCAGGCCGGGTTCCAGCCGGGCGACGTGATCACCGCCATCGACGGCGAGAAGATCGGCGACTTCAACGCCATGTACCGCACGGTGACGGGCAGCGCCGGGACGCCGCTGACCTTCACGGTGGAGCGCGACGACAAGTCGATCACCATCCAGGCGACGCCCGCCACCTTCGAGGAGAAGACCCCCTTCGGCCGCCATCGGATCGGCCGGCTCGGCATCCGCTCGCCCGGGGGGACCGAGGCGCGGCTCGTTCGCTACGGGCCGGTCGACTCCCTCAACCTCGGCGTGAAGGAGACCTACTTCGTCGTCGAGCGGACCTTCTCGTATCTCGGCAAGCTCGTGACCGGCCGGGAATCGGCCGACCAGCTCTCGGGTCCGATCGGCATCGCCCGCGTCTCCGGCGAGGTCGCCAAGACCGGCGGCGTCGGCGGTCTGGTCGGTTTGATCGCGCTGCTCTCGGTCTCGATCGGGCTGCTGAACCTCTTCCCGGTGCCGCTGCTCGATGGCGGCCATCTGCTGTTCTACGCCTTCGAGGTCGTCCGCGGCCGCCCGCTCAGCGAGCGCGCCCAGGAGATCGGCTTCCGGATCGGCCTGGCGCTGGTCCTGATGCTGATGCTGTTCGCCGCCTGGAACGACATCCTCAACCTCGGCGCGTCCTGGCGGAACACCTGATCGGGGCCTGCCGCCGGTCCTTCCGCGCGGCTGGGGATCCTGTCCGGCCTCCACGGGAAAGAATGCCTCAATCCCGCCGCGATCCGGCCGGGAGGCTGCCCGGATCGGGCCTCCGCGGCGGCGCGGAACAGCGTTAATGGTCTCTTCACGCGATCAGCGGCGGCCGTGAAAACGGCCGCCGCTGCAAGTGTTTACGCGGCCTTCACCATAATCCGCGGTTTGCCCGCAGGCTGAGCGGACCGTTAAGTGGCGCGAAGGCCACGACCCCCCAAAATCCCCTGACGATGGCCACCCGCGCGTTTGCTTGGCAGGGGAATCCCGCTAAGAGCTACGCTTGGACCGAAGCCACGCTTGGACCAGGTGACGGGACGACCGGTCAACGGTCGCCTGAGACGGGCTAACCCCCGCGACCAGAACAGAAACGGGCGATTGCATGATGTCGTTGACGGGGAAGCCCCGACGTAAGTCGGTGCGGAGAACCATCGTCCTAGTCACTGCGGGTCTGAGCGTCGTCCTGAGCGGGGCCGCTCAGGCGCAGCAGATCGTCGTCCAGGGCAACCAGCGCGTCGATGCCGACACGGTCCGGTCCTACGTGACCGGAACGGCCTCCGGCTCCGCCGAGGAGGCCCGCCGCAACCTGCTGGCGAGCGGCATGTTCTCGGACGTGAAGGTCACCCAGGCGGGCGGCCGCACGGTGGTCACCGTCCGCGAGAACAACCTGATCAACCGCGTGGTGTTCGAGGGCAACAAGAAGATCGAGAAGGCCACCCTCGAGGGTGTGGTCGAGGCGAAGGCCCGCGGGCCCTACACCGAGGCGATCATCAACGCCGACCTCGCCCGCATCCGCGACGTCTACAAGCGCTTCGGCCGCGGCACCGCCAAGGTGACCTACCGCACCGTCGACCTGCCGAACGGCCGCGTCGACGTGATCTACCAGATCGACGAGGGTGATAAGACCGGCATCGTGTCGATCAATTTCGTCGGCAACAACGCCTATTCGGAACGGACCCTGAAGGGGCTGATGAGCTCCTCGGAGATGAACTTCCTGTCGTTCATCAAGACCTCCGACGTCTACGATCCGGACCGCATCACCAACGACCTCGATCAGGTGCGCCGCTACTACCTGAAGAACGGCTATGCCGACTTCCAGGTGGTGAGCGCCGACGCGCGCTACGTCGAGGGCGAGACCTCCGGCTACGTCATTACCATCACGGTGAACGAGGGCGAGCCCTACAAGGTTGGCGCGGTGCAGGTGGATTCGCGCCTGCCGGGCCTCGACACGACCCAGCTCAACGCGGGCGTCGCCACCGCCGTGGGCGACGTCTACAATGCCGACGACGTCGAGAAGACGCTGAACAACGTCACCCGCGAGGTGAACCGCGCCGGCTACCCGTTCGCGCAGGTCCGCCCGACGGGCCAGCGCGATCCCGGCAGCCATCAGGTCTCCCTGGGCTTCGTGGTCGAGGATGGCCCGCACGTCTACGTCGAGCGCATCAACATCCGCGGCAACACCCGCACCCGCGACTATGTCATCCGCCGCGAGCTCGATATCGCCGAGGGCGACGCCTACAACCGCGTGCTGACCGACCGCGCCGAGCGGCGCCTGAACGGCCTGGGCTTCTTCAAGAAGGTCCGCTTCTCCAACGAGCCGGGCTCGGCCCCGGATCGCGTGGTCATCAACATCGACGTTGAGGATCAGCCCACGGGTTCGTTCTCGGTGGCGGGCGGCTACTCCACCCAGGACGGCATCATCGGCGAGGTCTCGGTCTCCGAGTCGAACTTCCTCGGCCGCGGCCAGTATGTCCGCCTCGCCGGCACCGGCGGCCAGTACTCGCGCGGTGTCGACTTCTCGTTCACCGAGCCGTACTTCCTCGGCTACCGCCTCGCCGCCGGCTTCGACGCCTTCTACAAGTACTCCGACCTGACCCGGTACTCGCGCTACGAGACCACGGTCTATGGCGGCCAGCTCCGCCTCGGCCTGCCGATCACCGAGGAGTTCGGCGTCACCCTGCGCTACTCGCTGTACAACACCGAGTTGAAGGTGCCGAACACCCTCAAGCGGCCGTACAACGACTGCTCGATCCCGATCCCGGGCTACACCGCGACCTACGCGGCCGGCACGATCGATCCGAACACGGGCCGCAACATCGGCGGTCAGGCGATCTACCCGAACTGCGCGTATGACGGCGAAGCTTCGATCGCCATCAAGGGCTCGCAGGGCAACACGCTGACCTCGCTGGCCGGCCTGACGCTCGCCTACTCGACGCTCGACGTGATCGGCGCGCCGCATAACGGCCTCTACGCCGAACTGAAGCCCGATGTGGCGGGTCTGGGCGGCGACTCGAAGTTCTTCCGCGTCACCGCCGATGCGCGGTACTACAAGGAGATCTTCGAGGACGTGGTCGGCTTCGTCCGGTTCCAGGGCGGCCATATCCAGTCGATCGACGGCCAACCCCTGCGTGTGACCGACGAGTTCTTCCTCGGCCCGTCGCTGGTCCGCGGTTTCGCGCCGAACGGCATCGGTCCGCGCGACGTCGGCATCGCCGACGCCCGCTCGAACGCGATCGGCGGCTCGACCTACATCGGCGGCACCCTCGAAGTGCAGTTCCCGCTGCCGGGCGTGCCGCGTGACCTCGGCCTGAAGGGCGCTCTCTTCGCCGATGCCGGTACGCTGTTCGGCTACAACAGCCGCCGCTCCTTCGACGTGAACGGCGATGGCTTCATCAACGGCACGGATCCGGTGACGGGGCGCTGCAACTTCAACGCCTACAAGATCGGCGTCGAGCCGGAATGCGTGAACGTCCGCGACAGCGCCACGATCCGTTCATCGGTCGGTGCCTCCATCCTGTGGAACTCGCCGCTCGGCCCGATCCGCTTCGACTACGCCTACGCCCTGACCAAGGATGAGGGTATTGCGGTCTACGTGCCGATCCTCGGCAAGTACGGCCATATCGGCAAGGATCAGACCCAGGCGTTCCGCTTCTCCGGCGGCTCGCGCTTCTGATCGAAATCACTGGCGCGCCGGTCGGATTTACCCGGCCGCCGCGTTATCGGGCATGTCAGATCCCATCTTCTTCGCCGCCGCTTCCAGCCTCACCCTCGCGGAGATCGCCGCCGCGGCCGGCGCGCCCCTCCCCGAAGGAGCGGATCCGGAGCACCGGCTCATCGGTGCCGCCTCGCTCGAGAGCGCTGGCCCGAACACCTGGCCTACATGGACAATGCGCGGTACGGCGATGCCTTCGCGGCGACGCGGGCGGGCGCCTGTCTGGTCTCGCCGCGCTTCGCCGCGCGCTGCCCCGACGGCACCGTCGCCCTGGTCAGCCGAGATCCCTATCGCGCCTATGCGGCGCTGCTCGGGCGCCTCCATCCGGATGCCCTGCGCCCCGGCTCGCAGTTCGGCGCCCGCGGCATCGCCCCCGGTGCCCATGTCCACGCGGATGCGCGGCTCGAGGATGGAGTCACCGTCGATCCGGGCGCGGTGATCGGCCCTGGCGCCGAAATCGGGAGCGGCACGGTCGTCGGCCCGAACGCGGTCATCGGGCCCGGCGTCCGCATAGGCCGGGACTGCGCGATCGGGGCCGGCACGACTTTGAGCCATACGCTCCTGGGAAACCGCGTGATCCTCCATCCTGGCGCGCGGCTCGGCCAGGACGGGTTCGGCTTCGCCATGGGCGCCACCCATCTCAAGGTGCCGCAGATCGGCCGCGTGATCGTCCAGGACGACGTCGAGATCGGCGCCAACACCACGATCGACCGGGGCGCCTCGCGCGACACGGTGATCGGGGAGGGGACCAAGATCGACAACCTCGTGCAGATCGCCCACAACGTCGTGATCGGGCGCCACTGCGTGATCGTGTCGGGCGTCGGCATCTCCGGCTCGACCACGCTGGAGGATTACGTCGTCCTCGGGGGGCAGGTCGGCGTCGTCGGGCATCTGCGGATCGGCCGCGGCGCGCAGATCGCCGGCTCGTCCAACGTCAACCGCGACGTGCCGCCGGGCAGCCGCTGGGGCGGCACGCCCGCCAAGCCGGTACGGACCTGGTTCCGCGAGCTGACGACGCTCGCGCGCCTCGCGGAGCGGTCCGCAAAGGGTGGGGCGGAGGACGGCGAGGCCTGACCCGCGGGTCGCCGGCGGGTGCCGCCCGCCTATCGCTGTGTCGCCGACCGGTCCGGAAGGTCTTGCGCTTCCGGCGATTTCTTCCGAAGAGGGCGGTCGGAGAGCAAGCCGCCCGGAGCGGCAAGGCGAGGTACGGGATTCGATGAGTGAGGCGGCGCGCGAGACCGGCGGCGAGCTGGGCATAGCCGATATCCAGACGCTGCTGGAACTGCTGCCGCACCGCTATCCGTTCCTCATGGTGGACCGGATCGTCGAGATCGATCGCGACGAATCCTGCATCGGCATCAAGAACGTCACGGCCAACGAGCCGCAGTTCATGGGCCACTTCCCGGACCTGCCGGTCTTCCCGGGCGTGCTCCTGATCGAGGGCATGGCCCAGACGGCCGGCGCGATCTGCTGCCGCCATATCCGCACCGATGAGCTCCGCACCAAGCAGGTGTTCTTCATGACCATCGACAAGTGCAAGTTCCGCAAGCCCGTCACCCCCGGCGACCAGGTGCGCTTCCACATGACGAAGATCAATCAGCGCCGGACCATGTGGTGGTTCCGCGGCGAGGCCCGGGTCGACGGTACGCTGGTCGCCGAGGCCGAGATCGGCGCCATGCTGGTGACGGAGTGAGCGCGCCGTTCATCCATGCCAGCGCCGTGGTCGAGCCCGGTGCCGAGATCGGCGATGGGGCGCGGATCGGCCCGTTCTGCCATGTCGGGCCGGAGATCGTGCTGGGGGCCGATTGCGAGCTCGTCAGCCACGTGGTGCTGGCGGGTCGCACCACGATCGGGCCCCGCACCCGGATCTTCCCCTTCGCGTCGATCGGGCATCCGCCCCAGGATCTGAAGTACCGGGGCGAGGCCTCGACCCTCACGATCGGGGCCGATTGCCTGATCCGCGAGGGCGTCACCATGAACCCGGGCACCAGCGGCGGTGGCCTGGAGACCGTGGTCGGCGATCACTGCACGTTCCTGGCGAACGCCCATGTCGGTCACGATTGCCGGGTCGGTTCGCACGTGATCTTTTCCAACAACGTCATGCTGGCCGGCCATTGCTCGGTGGGCGATTACGCGATCCTCGGGGGCGGAGCGGCCGTGATCCAGTTCGCCCGGGTCGGGGCGCACGCCTTCGTGGGCGGCCTGTCGGGGTTGGAGAACGACTGCATCCCCTACGGCATGGTGCTCGGCAACCGGGCCTACCTTTCCGGCCTCAACATCATCGGCCTGCAGCGCCGCGGCTTCGCCCGGGAGGACATCCACGCGCTGCGGCGGGCCTATCGGCTGCTCTTCGCCCCCGAGGGGACGCTGATGGAGCGGGTCGAGGACGTGGCCGCGACCTTCGAGTCCCACGACGCGGTGCGCGAGATCCTCGACTTCATCCGCATCGGGGGCAAGCGCTCGATCTGCACGCCGCGTGAAATCCCGACCCCGATCAGCGCCGCCTGAGGGGCGTCGGGTGCCGGCCAATACCGCGCCCGGAGAGGCCCTCGTGCTGATCGCCGGGGCCGGTCGCCTGCCCGAACTCGTCGCCGAGTCTCTGCGCCGGGCGCGGCGGCCGTTCCGGCTGATCGCCCTGCGCGGCTTCACGGGGCAGACGTTGCGCGCCAGCGCCGACGCCACGGTCGATCTCCTCGACCTCGCGGCGACCTTGAAACTGCTGCGCCGCTGGGGGCCGGCCATCGTGGTGCCGGCCGGTGGCGTCTCCCGGCCCAGCCCGGCCGCGATCCTCAACGCCGGCGCAGCCCTGCGCAACCGCGAGGTCCTGCGCGCTATCGCGGGCGGGGGCGATGACCGCCTCCTGCGCGCCGCCCTGGCGCTCGTCGAGGAGGAGGGGCACCGGATCCTCGGCGTCCACGAGGCGGCGCCGGACCTGCTCTGCCCGGATGGGCCGATCGGGCGGCGTTCGCCCGATGCGGCGGCCGGCGCATCGATCCGCACCGGGCGGAGCGTCCTGGAGGCGCTCTCGCCCTACGATCTCGGCCAGGCCGTCACGGTGGCAGGGGAGCGGTTGCTCGCCGTCGAGGGGCCCGAGGGGACCGACCGAATGCTCGCCCGAGCCCGCGGCCTCGGGCGTCGGCCCTTCGGCTGGGGACGGGCGCTCCCCGCGACCGTGCTGGTCAAGGCGCCGAAGATGGGCCAGGACCAGCGCATCGACCTGCCGGCGATCGGTCCGCGGACGGTGCGCAAGGCCGCCCGGGCCGGCTGCGTCGGCCTCGCCCTCGAAGCCGGCGGAACTCTCGTGATCGACCGCGCGGCGACCGCCGCGGAGGCCGACCGCCTCGGCCTGTTCGTCGTCGGCTACGGGAGCGTTCCGCAATGACCCGAGCCCGCACCATCTGGCTCGTCGCCGGCGAGGATTCCGGCGACCAGCTCGGCGCCAAGTTGATGCGGGCGCTGCGCGCGACGGCGCCGGACGTGACCTTCGGCGGCGTCGGCGGCGAGGCCATGGCGGAGGCGGGGTTCGCCTCCCTGTTCCCCCTCGATGACGTGGCGGTGATGGGCTACCTGCCGGTGCTCGCCCGGGCGCGGACGCTGCTGCGCCGCATCCGCGAGACCGTGGAGGCGGCGGTGCGGGCCCGGCCGGACGTGCTGGTGATCATCGACAGCCCCGGCTTCACCCATGCGGTGGCGAAGCGGGTCCGCAAGGCGGCCCCCGGCATCCCGATCGTCGACTATGTCTCGCCGAGCGTCTGGGCGTGGCGTCCCTGGCGCGCGAAGGGCATGCGCGCCTTCATCGACCACGTCCTGGCCTTGCTTCCCTTCGAGCCCGACGCCCATCGGCGGCTCGGCGGGCCGCCCTGCACCTATGTCGGGCACCCGCTGATCGAGCGCCTCGGGGAGCTGCGCCCTGCGGATCCGGAGCGGCGCCCGCGCGACGCCGTCCCGCACAGCCTCGTGGTGCTGCCCGGATCGCGCCGCTCCGAGATCGAGCGGCTGATGCCGGTCTTCGGGCGTGCGCTGGAACTGGTGGCGCGCGCGCAACCGGTCGAGGCGGTGCTGCCGGCGGTGACGCGCCACCGCGCCCTGATCGAGCGTTTGGCGGCGGCGTGGCCGGTCCCGGTCCGGATCGTCACCGGCGAGGCGCCGAAATACGCCGCCTTCCGCGGTGCACGGGCGGCGCTCGCTGCCTCGGGCACGGTCACGCTGGAGCTGGCGCTGGCCGGCGTTCCCATGGTGGTGGCCTACAAGGTCTCGCGGGCCGAGGAGTTCATCGCCCGGCGGCTGATCCAGGTCCCGAGCATCGTGCTGCCGAACCTGATCCTGGCCGAGAACGCCATGCCGGAATTCGTGCAGGCGGAGTGCGCGCCGGCCACTCTCGCCCAGGCGCTGTTGCCCCTCTTAACGGAGGGCGCCATCCGAGACGCGCAACTCGCCGCCCTCGCCCGGATCGACGGGCGGATGAGACTCCCGGACGACGACACGCCAAGCCGCGCCGCCGCACGGATCGTCCTCCGGGCGTCGGAGGGACGGTGAGGCCGCGGAAACCGAATGGGACGACGTCAGCCGGTGCGTCGACCGCAGCGCACGTATGTGGTGCTGCCACGGCTGCTCGACCAGGTCAGGTGGTCGTCATCCACCGTCAGCCGAACCTGCGAGGACCAGCGCCGGCCGCGATCGGTGCATTCCGCGGCCGTGACCCAGGCGTTCCCGGAGTGGCGCGTGTCGTGGAAGGTGCAGAGCGTGCGCCCGGCGCGCGCCTGATCCTGCGTAATCGTCGCCGGGATATAGCCCCGCCGTCGCGAGCGATGCCCGCAGGCCCCCGGCGTCGGCCCCCAGACCCCGACATACTCGGCGCTCGCCGGGGAACTGACCGCGGCACCGGCGGCCGTCGGCGCGGACCGTGCGAGTGGAGCGGGTGCCGCCGGGTCGGCCGGCGCGGGCGCAGGGACGGACGGGTCCGGGGCGCTGCGCGCGGGTGCATCCAGCAGGACGACGCGGCGGGCTGCCGCCTGCTGCTCCGAGGGCGTATCGACGGAGGGCGCCGCGCCGGCCGATGGACTGCGGAACGGCAGGTCTTCCGTGAGATAGGCGGCGCTGTAGGCGAACAGCCCGATCCAGCCGACGATCAGGAGGATCGGCACGGCCAAGCGACGCCTGGAGCCGGGACGCGTCCCGCCGCCTGGATCCGCCAGCACCAATGCCCCCATGGTCACCCCCCCAGGTCGTCCGATCAGCGGCCGAAGATGCCCTTCAGGAATTGGGCCGTGCGGTTGCGCTTGCGCTTGCGCTCCAGCTCGGACGCGTCCTTGAGCCATGCGACCTGGACCACACGCCGCTCACCCTCGAACGGCTCGTGGCCGTGCCAGGAATTGTCGGCCCGCAGGAACGCGAACATCGTGCCCATCGTGGGCGGTACCTCGACCGCGAAGGGCGCGTAGTTCCGCCCGTCGTAGAGCACCCGCAGGCGCCCGGCGGCCGGGGCATCCCAGGCGTCGTTCATGTAGACGAGGAGCGTCAGCACCTTCGACGGGCCGTCGGTGTGGATCGAGCCGTATTTCAGCTGGCTGCGCCGCATGATCGTGGTGAGGCGGGGGCAGGAGACGAGGTCGATCCCGAACTTTTCCCCCAGGATCTCCGAGAAGGCGTCGCTCTCCAGCTCGTCGATCAGTGCCTTGAACCGACCTTTGAGGGCCACCTCGTCCACCGTGAGATAGCCAGGCTTGGCGATATCGGGGAAGTCGCGGCGGATGTCGTCGATCGCCTCGGGGTGCAGGACGTTGGTGCCGAGCGCGTACGCGTAGGGTTCGCGGGAGAGCGGCGCGGCGCGGACCGCCGAGATGTCGAGGATCGAAAGGGCGGACATCGTTGGGGTCCCTTGGCTCCGGCTGGCGTCTCCGGCAGGCGATCTTCGGCACGCCGCACGTCCCGATGCGTGCCGTTCGGGCGGGGCGGGCCGAGGCCGCCTGCGCCGGGCTCTCGCGCCCACGCCGGCGCGGCCCCCCGCGGCGGTCCCGGGACCCTCATAATCCGCCGATTGCGGCGGTCCGACGGCGAAAGGCGTGCGGTGGCGCATTCCGGTGACAGTCTCGGGCCGCCGCCCCGTGCAGGATAGGTCGATGTCTGCGGACTTTCGTCCTGGGCGCATGCTGGACCCGTGTCTGATGAGGCCGCTGGCCCTCGCCCTGCTGTGCGTTCACCTCGTCGCGGTCGCGACCGGGGTGGAGGCGCTCGCTCAGTCGCGGACGCCGCGCGGCTCGATGACGGCCCGGATGACCTGCGCCGAAGCGATGGCGCTGGTCAAAGGCGAGCGGGATGTCGTGATCGCGGCCGGGTCGGCTCCGGAGCGGTTCGTCAGCGGCCCCGGCCAGTGCAGCGGCTCTGAAATCGCGGAGCTGCGCTTCGCGCCGACCCGCGACAACCCGCAATGCCCGATCGGCTATCGATGTCGTGAACCGGGTTTCGAGGAATGGAACTGGTAGGCAAGCTGGCTGCGTAAATCGCCGCATGCGCCAAAAGTGATCGAAGTTTCACGCGACAGTTCGGGGCACGTGCCCTTATCTCGCCATCGACCGGGGCCAAGGCCGCCGGATTGCGCCCTTCTTCGGCGTGGTGGGACGGGAGAGACGCGTGGCAGCACTCAGGACCGGGCTCGGGATCCAGGCCGTGCTCACGGCCGTCGCCGCGCTGATCCTGCTGGCGATGCCGGGCATCCCGAGCCCGCCGCTTTACGTCTCGCTCGCCGGCTTCGCGCTGGCCGGTATCCTCGTCGCGTCGAACGGCATCTCGGCCTACCTGAAGGTGTTCGTCTCGGTCTACGGCGTCGGCTACCTGCTGCTCGCCGGCACGAAGACCGCCGCCGCCATGGGCCTGCTGCCGCCGGTGATTGCCGCGCTCCTGCCCCCGGCCTTCGCCGCCACCGGCGCGGTGGTGTTCGCCGCCATCGTGCTCGGCATCTCGTATCTCGAGCCGATCCGGGCGATCACCAATATCGCCGACCCGTATTTCGCCAACCGCGACAAGCCGACCAAGGAGATCGGCCTGTTCCGCTGGTTCGGGACCACCGAGGGCCGGATCGGGCGCAATCTCGTGGCGCTCTCGATCTTCGTGAACTTCGCCGACGTGGCGCTCACCCTGCGGTTCAACTTTTTCTATCGCGACATCTACAACTCCCTGCAGGAGTATGACGCGAACGCCTTCTGGTATCAGCTGCTCTGGGTGTTCGTGCCGCTGGCCACGCTGAACATCGCCATCGGCATGTTCGACCTGTTCGTGGATTCCTCGCTGCTGATCCGCTGGCGGACGTGGCTGACCCACAGCCTGTACGAGCGCTGGCTGGGCAACGGCACCCACTACCGGATCCCGTTCACCGACGAGGAGGCCGACAACCCGGATCAGCGGATCCAGGCCGACGTCAACAGCTTCATCGTGCAGACCACGACCCTGTCGATCCGGCTGCTGAGCCAAGCGGCGCAGCTCGTCTCGTTCATGGTCATCCTCTGGACCCTGTCGCGGGACTTCGTCGTGCCGTTCACCGACGCGGTGATCCCGGGCTTCCTGGTCTGGCTGGTGATCGGCTACGCGGTGGTGGGCACGTGGCTCACCCACCTGATCGGCCGGCCGCTGATCGGGCTCGACTTCCGGCAGGAGCAGGTCGAGGCGAACTTCCGCTTCGCGCTGGCCCGCAATCGCATCTATTCCGAGCAGATCGCGCTGCTGCGCGGCGAGCGCGCGGAGGCCTCGCGGCTCTCGACGCTGTTCCACAGCGTCATCGACAATTACGTCGGCATCATCTTCCGGCGCATCAAGCTGATCGCCTTCACGTTCAGCTACCGGCAGGCGAGCGTCATCTTCCCGATGGTGCTCGCCGCGCCCTCGTTCTTCGCCAAGAAGATCACGCTGGGCGCCCTGCAACAGACCTCGCAGGCTTTCGGGCAGGTGCAGAGTTCGCTGTCGTTCTTCGTGGATTCCTACACGACGCTCGCCGCCTACAAGGCCAACACCAACCGTCTCGGCTCCTTCCGCCGGGCGATGACCAAGGCCGAGGCGCTCGAGTCGGCAGGCTATGGGCTCGTTCAGGGCAACGAGAGCACCGGCGATGTCACCGCGCGCGGGCTGGTGCTCGCCCTTCCGGACGGACGCCCGATCGTCACCGCCGACGCGCTGACGCTGCCGCAGGGCGGGGCGACCCTGGTCACCGGGCCGTCGGGCTCGGGCAAGTCGACGCTGTTCCGGGCGATCGCGGGGATCTGGCCGTTCGGCAAGGGCCGGGTCGACGTGCCCGCCGGGCAATCGGCGCTGCTGCTGCCGCAGCGGCCCTATATCCCGCTCGGCACCCTGCGCGGCGCCGTGGTCTATCCGAACACCACCGACCAGTTCTCGGACGCGGCGGTCCGGGACGCCCTGACCGCGGCCCAGCTCACCCACTTGGTAGATCGCCTCGACGAGACCGACACCTGGGAACGGCGGCTTTCGGGCGGCGAGCAGCAGCGGCTCGCGGTGGCGCGGGCGCTGCTCGCGGAGCCCGACTGGCTGTTCCTCGACGAGGCGACCGCCTCGCTGGACGAGCCCTCCGAGGCAGCCCTCTACCGGACATTGCGCGAGCGGCTGCCGGGGACCACGATCGTGTCGATCGGCCACCGCTCGACGCTGGAGGCCTTCCACGACCGGCGCATCACGCTGGAGCCGGAGGGCGGGGTGTTCACCCCGCGGGAGCAGAGGCAGCCGCTGCCGGCGGAGTAAGGCGCCCCCTATCCGCTTCTCTCGCTCCCCCGTTCGGGGGGAAGGGAGACCGCTCGGCCTTACGCCGCCTTCCGCAGCCCCGCGGCCGCCCGTGCCGCCTGCTCGATCCCCGCGGGATCCGGTGTGCCGGGCTTCACCACCCAGCTGCCGCCGACGCAGAGCACAGCCGGAAGCGCCAGCCAGTCCGGGGCGGTCGCCTCGGTGATGCCGCCCGTCGGGCAGAACCGGACCGCGCCGAACACCGCGGCGTGCGCCTTCAGCGCCTTGATCCCGCCCGCCGCCTCGGCGGGGAAGAACTTGAACCGGTCGAGCCCGTAATCCAGCCCGCGCATGATGTCGGCCGCAGTGGCGACGCCCGGCAGGTAGGGCACACCGTTCGCCTTGGCGGCGTCGGTCAGCGGCTCCGTCAGGCCGGGCGAGACGATGAACTCGGCCCCCGCCGCGAGCGCGTTCTCAAGGTCGCGGGGGTTGAGCACCGTCCCGGCGCCCACGACCGCGCCTTCCACCCGGGTCATCTCCCGAATGATTTCGAGGGCGGCGGGCGTGCGCAGGGTGACTTCCAGGGCGGTCAGCCCGCCCTTCACCAGGGCCTCGGCGATGGGCCGCGCCTGGGCGACATCGTCGATCACCAGGACCGGAATGACGGGCACGGAGCGCATCAGCGCGTCGATGCTGGTCAGATCGTTCATGATCGGCACCTCCTGTACGGGTTTCAGAGGCCGGCGGCGGCGAGCATCGCGGAGGCGCCGCGCTCCGCCGTGTCGGCCCCCTGGCGCATGAACGCGAAGAGTTCGCGCCCGGTGCCCTGGCTGGGTGCCGGCGCTTCGGCTTCGGGGCGGGCGGCCAATTCGGCCTCGTCGACCAGCACCTCCAGCAGGCCTTCGGCGGCGCTGAGCCGGACGATGTCGCCGTCGCGGATCCGTCCGATCGGCCCGCCGCCCAGAGCCTCGGGACTCAGGTGGATCGCGGCCGGAACCTTGCCGGAGGCGCCCGACATCCGCCCGTCCGTCACCAGGGCGACCTTGTGGCCGCGGTCCTGCAACACCCCGAGCGGAGGCGTGAGCTTGTGCAGCTCCGGCATGCCGTTGGCCTTCGGGCCCTGGAAACGGACCACCACCACGACATCCCGCTCCAGCTCGCCGGCCTTGAACGCCTTCAGCACCTCGTCCTGATCGGAAAACACCCGGGCCGGGGCCTCGATGGTCCGGCGCTGCTCCTCCACGGCACTGGTCTTGAACGTCGCCCGGCCGAGATTGCCCTTCACCAGCCGCATGCCGCCGTCCGGCTGGAACGGGTTGCCGGGCCGGCGCAGCATCGTGTCGTCGAGGCTCTCCGACACGGCATCCTCGAACACCAACTCCTCGCCGTCGAGTTTCGGGTCCCGGGCATGGTCGCGCAGGGACTGGCCCGCCACGGTCAGGATGTCGTCGTGCAGCAGGCCGGCATCGAGCAGCGCGGCCATGACGAAGCTCATCCCGCCCGCGGCGTGGAAGTGGTTCACGTCGCCCGCGCCGTTCGGGTAGACCCGGGCGATCAGCGGCACCGCGCTGGAGAGTCGGTCGATATCCTCCCAGTCGATCACGATGCCGGCGGCGCGGGCGATGGCCGGCAGGTGGATCGCGTGGTTGGTCGAGCCGCCCGTGGCGAGCAGGCCGACCGCCGCGTTCACGATCGCCTTCTCGTCGACGCAGAGGCCGAGCGGCCGGTAATCGTTGCCGGCGCCGCCGATCTCGGTGAGCCGGTGGATCGCCGCCCGGGTCACGGCCTGTCGCAGCTTCGTGCCGGGATTGATGAAGGACGCGCCCGGCATGTGCAGGCCCATCATGTCCATCATCATCTGATTCGAATTGGCGGTGCCGTAGAACGTGCAGGTGCCGGCCGAATGGTAGGAGGCGGACTCGGATTCGAGCAGTTCCGCCCGGCCGACCTTGCCCTCGGCGTAGAGCTGGCGGATCCGCTGCTTCTCCTTGTTGGCGAGGCCCGACGGCATCGGGCCGGCCGGGATCAGGATCGTCGGCAGGTGGCCGAAGCGCAGTGCCCCGATCAGCAGGCCCGGCACGATCTTGTCGCAGATGCCGAGCAGCGCCGCGCCCTCGAACATGCCGTGGCTGAGCGCCACCGCGGTCGACAGCGCGATCGTGTCGCGGCTGAACAGCGACAGCTCCATGCCGCTCTGCCCCTGCGTGACGCCGTCGCACATGGCCGGCGTCCCGCCCGCGACCTGCGCGGTGGCGCCGCGCTCCCGGGCGAACAGCTTGATCTGGTCCGGATAGCGCCCGTACGGCTGATGCGCCGAGAGCATGTCGTTGTAGGCGGTGACGATGCCGATATTCATCGTGGTCCGCTCGTCGCGGATCGCCGCCTTGTCCTCGCCGGCGGCCGCGAAGCCGTGGGCGAGGTTGCCGCAGGCGAGCTTGCCGCGCCGGACCCCCGCATCCCGCTCCCGGGCGATCAGGTCGAGATAGGCGCGCCGGGTCTCGCGGGAGCGCGAGACCACGCGCTCGGTGACCGCCGCGACCTCGGGATGAAGCTCGGTCATGCTGGTTCCTCCAGGCCTGTGCCGACGGGCCGAAGCGAGGCCGCGATTCGGGCTCGACTCCAGAGCTCCGTCGGTTGCAGGTACTTAAGCGGTGTGCGGTGGGATGTAACCCGGCCGACGGACGCACGCCCTGCCCCCCGCTGCTGGGGACGCTGGCCCGCGAAGCGGGTCGCGAGAGGGGAGCCCGGCTTCGGGACAGGGCGCAGCCTTCACGCAGCACAGGGTTTTGTCCGGCGCCGTCGCTCCCCTCCCCCCGACCCCGGCCGACGCAGGAGCCTCCCGCCTCCGCAGCGGGTGGGAGGGGAAGCTGTGGAAGCCCTTCGCCTCGAACCGCTCAGTACTCCCAGAAGATCCGCTGCAGCTCCTTGGTGTCGCTCGTCTTGGTGAGCGCCACCGCGGCCAGGATCTTGGCCTTGGCGGGGTTCAGATCGTGCGCCACCACCCAGTCGTACTTGTCGTCCGGCTGCTCGGCGTTGCGCAGCACGAGGCCGTCCGGCACCCGCGAGGAGCGGATCACGATCGTGCCCTTGGAGCGGATGTCCTTGAGCTTGTCGACGAGATAGCCCGCCACCGAGCCGTTGCCGGTGCCGGCGTTGACGATCGCCTTGGCGCCGGCCTGCACCTCCGCGTCGTAGACGCCCGGGATCATGTTGCCCGAGCCGTAGACGATGCCCACCAGCGGCAGGCTGTCGATCTGGTCGATGTCGAACTCGGAGCTCGTGTTGTGCCGCTTCGCCAGGGTGCGGAAGAAGTAGGTCTTGCCCTCGACGACCATGCCGAGCGGACCCCACTGGCTGTAGAAGGCGCTCGGCACGATGTTGGTCCGCTTGTTCACGTCGCGGCCGCACTGGATGGTGTCGTTCATCGTCACCATGACGCCCTTGCCGATCGCCTCCTTGCTCCCCGCCACCGTCACGGCGTCGAGGAGGTTGAGGGCGCCGTCGGCCGAGATCGCCGTGCCGGGCCGCATCGAGCCGACCACCACGATCGGCTTGTCGCTCTTCACCACGAGGTCGAGGAAGAACGAGGTCTCCTCCAGCGTGTCGGTGCCGTGGGTGACGACCACGCCGTCGACGTCGTCCTGCTTCAGGAGCTGCGAGACGCGCTTGCCGAGCTGGACGAGCTGCGCGTCGGTGAAGCTCTCGGAGGCGATCTGGAAGACCTGCTCGCCGCGGACGTTGGCGACGGTGCTGATCTGCGGCACGGCGGCGATCAGCTTGTCCACCGGCACCTTGGCGGCCGTGTAGGTGGCGCTGTTGGCGGCATCCGCGCCCGCGCCCGCGATGGTGCCGCCGGTGGCGAGGATCACGACATTCGGCTTCTTCGCCGTCGCAGCGGTGCCCGCCTCCGGCATCTCGCGGGCGCTGAGCACAGAGGCGCCGAATCCGCCAGCCAGGGCGAGGGCAAAGACCGCTCCGCGTGTGGCAACAGCCGCACCGCTTCGGCTTGAGAACATCGGTGATCCTCGATGGTTGAAGGAGACTGGGGTCTGACTCGATACCGCGATGGTAGCCGTGCGCCCGGCCGAGGCAAGGATCATGTGGGCGCGCGCCGCAAGACGGATCGTTACGCAAGCTCGGGCGTTATACCGGGTTGCTGTCCGATCGGAGGTACGCGTCATGCTGCAACTCGCCGGCCTGCTTGAAGAGCTCGAGCGCAGCGAGCCCGCCCGGGCCGCCATGGCGATCCTCGAAGGTTCGCTCGCGCGCCGCTCCGCCGAGGAGCAGGGCGCGTTCTGGCGCGCAATCGATCTGTACTACGTGTCGCGCAAGGCGCCGCCGGAGTCCGTGGCCGCATCCGCGTCGGGAGAGGCATCGCTCGCCGTCACCCCGTAGCGCGAACGGCGGCACACGACCCGATCGGCTGGTCGGCCGCCGCACCCGACAGGGTCATGGTGTGTGCAGCGTGGCGATTTGGCTGCGCGAAGCTGGCAGATGTTCCGCCGGCCTGCATTGCATCCCTGCGTACGCGAGGTCGGGCCGTGCGACGGACGCTCAGGCGCTGGCCGGGACCGCGGGCGGCAGGCCAGTGCCGCTTTCCGGCTCGCTGCCGGCAACCACTGCGCCGCGCGTCTCGGGCATCAACGCGAGGTAGAGCACGAAACCGAGCGCCGCGATGGCGGCCAGCGACAGGAACGCCGTGGAATATCCGGCCGACACGATGATCACGCCGGCGAGCGTGGCGCTGAGAGAGGCGCCGATTCCCTGGGCGGTGGCGACCGCACCCTGCGCGGCGTTGAAGCGCCCGCCGCCGCGGGTCAGATCGGATACGACGATCGGGAACAGCGCGCCATAGACGCCCGCACCGATCCCGTCGAGGAGCTGGACGCCTACCAGCCAGAACGGGTTGTTCGAGAGGGTGTAGAGCACGCCGCGCAGGGCCAGAACCCCGAAGGCTGCCAGGAAGATCGGCTTGCGGCCGATCACGTCGGCCTTGGCGCCGACGAAGATCGCCACCGGCACCATCACGCATTGCGCCGCCACGATGCAGACGGCGATCAGCGAAGTCGCGTGATCCTTGCCTGACAGGTGCGTGAGGAGCTGACCCACCGAGGTCAGCATCGCCGCGTTGGCGAGGTGGAAGATGGCGCAGAGCACCGCGAAGAGCAGCAGGGCCTTGTTCTGCAGCAGGGTCGCGAGGCCGGAGGGCTTCTCCTGCGCGGCCTCCTCCTCCTGGGTCATGCCCCGGGCGAGGTCGTCGTCGATGGCATCGGCCGGCACCATCAGCATGGCGCCGATCGAGCAGGCCGCCAGGATGCCCATGAGCCAGAACACCACCACCGGCCCGAAGAAATAGGCAAGCCCGCCCGCGACCGCGGCCGAGACCGCGTTGCCGGCATGGTTGAAGCCCTCGTTCCGGCCGATCCGCTTGGCGAACATCTTGGGGCCGACGAGGCCGAGGGTGATGGCGGCGAGCGCGGGCGGGAAGATGGTGCCGGCGACGTGGGCGATCGATTGGGTCGCCGTCACGACGTAGAAGTTCGAGATGAACGGCAGGACGAGGCAGCTCGCCGTCACCGCGACGGCGCCGACGATCACCACGGCGCGCTTGTGGTTGGTGGCGTCGATCAGCGCCCCGGCGGGCGTCTGCGCCACGAGGCCGAGGATGCCCGCGATGGTCATGACGAGGCCCGTCGTGGCCTCGTTCCAGCCCTGGTCGGGGCCGCGAACGGAGATGAGGTAGATGGCGAGGTAGGGGCCGAGGCCGTCGCGCACGTCGGCCAGGAAGAAATTGAGGGCGTCGAGGCCGCGCATGGCCTTCGCGGACGGCGCCCGGGTCCCGTCGGTGCGCGACCCTGTGCCTGTGTCGACCCTGTCCATCCTGCCGCGATCCCCCGATCGGCGCCCAACACGGCTCCGATCCGGGCCGCGCGGTCATACGCGGTGCTTGACGCTCGCCCGCGCGATCGGTTCCCGACCGGTCCTGAGCAGCCCCCGGTTCGCCGCGAAACTCTTCGCGAGGAAACCTTTAGGCCGGGTCGCACGCACCGGAAACGTCGGGATTTCCGACATCGGCTGTCGTGTCAGCCGACAGGTCGGCGCCCGACGTGGCGAGACCGTAGCGCTCGATCTTGGCGTAGAGGAGCTGCCGCTGGATGCCCAGGCGGCGGGCGGCGCGGGCCCTGTTGCCGTCCGCCTCGCGGAGCGCGGCGGCGATCATCGTCCGCTCCAGGCGGGCGACGGCACCGGGCAGGTCGCCGTTCAGCCAGTCCTGGGAGATGCCGTCCTCGCTGCGCCGCTCTGGCCGTGCCGCCGGCAGGTCGATGTCGCCGCCCGTGATGGCGCCGCCGCGCACCAGCATGACCGCGCGCTCGACGACGTTGCGCAGCTCGCGGACATTGCCGGGCCAGTCGTGGGCCAGCAGGCGGGAGGCGGCCCCCCGGCTGAGGCGCTTGCCCGACCGGGCGAGGAAGTGCTCGGCCAGCGGGACGATGTCGGCGAGGCGCTCGCGCAGGGGCGGCAGGGTGATCGGCACCACGTTGAGCCGGTAGTAGAGATCGGCCCGGAACAGCCCATCGGCCACGAGCGCCGGGAGGTCGCGATGGGTCGCCGCCACGAGGCGGACATCGACCCGCGCCGAACGACCGCCGAGCGGCGTCACCACGCAATCCTGGATGACCCGCAGGATCTTCGCCTGCATGGCGGCCGGCATGTCGCCGATCTCGTCGAGGAACAGCGTGCCGCCCTCGGCCAGGTGGAAGGCGCCGGCGCGGTCCCCGGCGGCTCCCGGGAAGGCTCCGCGGATATGCCCGAAGAGCTCGCTCTCCAGCCGGTCCCCCGGGATCGCCGCGCAGTTGACCGGAATGAACGGCCGCGTCCGCCGTCGGGAGAAGGCGTGGAGCGCGCGGGCCACCTCCTCCTTGCCGGTTCCGGTCTCGCCCTGGATCAGCACGGTCGAGGCGGTGTCGGCCACGAGGCCGATCGTCTTCTGGACCCGCCGCATGCCCGCGCTGGAGCCGACGAGACCGGGATGGCCGGGTGGCGGGTCCTCGGAAGCGCCCTCCGACCGGCCGGTCTTCAGCATCGCGTCGAGGGCCGCCGCGAGGTCCGCCCGGCCGATCGGCTTGGTGAGGTGGTCGTGTGCGCCGAGGCGCATCGCCTCGATGGTGTTGGCCGGGCTCGCGAAGGCGGTCAGCACGGTCACCGGCGGCCGGTCCGGTAAGGCGCAGATCGTTTCGAGCGTCGCCATGCCGTCGAGATCGCCGGGCATGCGCAGGTCGAGGAGCACGGCCGCCACCGACACATCGTGCAGCCGCGCCAGCGCCTCGGAGCCGGAGGCCACCGGCAGCGGCGTGTGCCCGAGGTCGGCCACGGTCTCGGCAAGCCCCTCCCGCAGGGCCGGGTCGTCATCGACGATCAGGATGGTCGCCATGGCAGGTCCAGTACGAATGTGGTCTCCGGCGCATCGGCGACCAGCCTGACCTCGCCGCGATGGGCCAGCGCGATCTCGCGCACGATCGCGAGCCCGAGCCCGGTTCCGTCCGGCCGGCCGGTGACGAAGGGCTCGAACAGGCTGGCCCGGATCGCGGGATCGATGCCGGTGCCCGTATCGCTGACCCGCAGCCGCAGACGGACGGCGCCGTCCACCGTAGCCCGCTCGGCGCCGAGGCAGACCCGGCCTCCCTGCGGCGTGTTCTGGAGGGCGTTCAGCAGCAGGTTGTCGAGGGCGCGGGCGACCTGCGCCCGGTCGATATGCGGGAGGTCGGAGCCGGGCAGCCCGTCGGCGGCGATCTCGATCCGCACCGCGTGGACCCGGGCAAGATCCTCCTGCAGCCGCGCGCATTCCGCGAGCAGCGGCGCCACCGCGGTCGGCGCCCGACTGAGGGGCCGCGCCTGCGTCAGGTTGAGGAGATCGCGCAGCAGCGTGTCGACTCGCGCGATCTGGCCGAGCACCGTGCGCAGGGCCGACGCCGCCCGGTCCGGATCGCCGCTGACCAGGGCGTTCTCGGCCTTCAGCCGCATCGCGGCGATCGGGTTGCGGATCTCGTGGGCGATGCTCGCCGCGAGGCGGCCGACGGCGGCGAGGCGCTCGGCGGCCACGATCCGGGCCTGCGCCGCCCGCAGCCGCCCGCCCGCCGCGTTGAGGGCATCGACCAAGCGGTCGAGCTCCCGCTCGCCGGTCCGATCGAGGCGCGGCAGGTCCTCCCCGTCGGGTCGCGGCGCCGCGAGGGCGGCCTCGAGCCGGGCGATCCGATCCGAAAACCCGTAGAGGAACCAGCCGAGAAAGGCCGCCGAACCCAGAACCGTCGCGGTCAGGAACCCGAGTCCTGCGAGGAATCGCGTATAGGTCGGGCCGTCGTTGACGTGGGCGCGCCCCATGGTCCACGCGGTCAGCCCGGGCTTCGGACCGGGCAGCGGGCAGGCCTGGAGCAGGAGCACCTGGGTTCGGCTTGGCCGGCGGAGCGGGACCCCGCGGTCGGTGCGCAGGGCCTGGGCGTTGAGGGCGGCGATCGTGTCGTGCTCGGCGGCCGGGAGGTCGGACTTCCGGCCCGTGCCTTCGTAGGTGGGATAGGCGTAGGCGACCGATCCGTCCGCGGCGCTCCAGATCCCGCCCTCGATCCCTGGAAACGCGCCGAGCGCCGCCTCGACCACGGTGACGAGGTCCCCTTCGGTGGCCCCGCCGTCACGCAGCCGAAGAAAGGCGGCGTAGCGGTCGATGATGTCGCGGCAGGCCCGATCGACCCCGATCTCGGCCTGCGCGACCTGCACGCCCGTCGATTGGTTGTAGACGCCCCACATGAGGTAGGCCGTGGCGAAAGCGGAGACCAGCAGCAGCACCCACAGGGCGAGCAGCCGGGTCCTCAAGCTGTAGGCCGTCACGGCAGCGTCCGGTCGATCACCGCGCACATCCTCCGATCCTGTCCCGCCCATCCCGTGAGAGTGCCTCGGGGCCACCGATCGAGGCGCGGCAACCCGTGCGGCCTCGCGGCCTCACCGGTCCCGTGGGCAGAGACCGGCTCGATGCCCGACGCCGCACGCGATCTGCGTCCGCTGGAATCGCGCCGACCGTCGGCGCAGGGGCGTGTGCAGGATCCGCGCAGATCGGTTGTAATTCCATCAATAATATAACCTGTAGTTGAATTTCCAAGACAGCGCAGTGAATGTGGCTTGCAGGCAAGGCATATCCGCCCGTGTTCCGCGGCACGCTCGCCTCAAGGCTTAAGCTTTGCTAAACGATCTTTATCAACGAGTGTCGTCAAGGCCGCGGGATTCAGATCTCGGTGTACCGTGATGGTGCGCTTCTCTCGGATCAGCCCGCGGATCCGCAGTCGGAGACGGGCGGTGTCACAGTCCCTCGTGAATCAAGAGGCGCTCGACGAGCTGACCGCCGTGATCGGCACGGAAAAGCTTGTTCGCATCCTCGATCGGTTCGCCCAGAGTCTCGCCACGGCCTTCGACGGCGCCGATCGCACGGCCGCCGATTACGGCCGCGAGGCGCACACGCTCGTGTCAATGTCGGGCATGCTGGGCTGCGCGGCGTTTTCGATGGCCTGTCGTAACCTGGAACAGGCCGTCGAGGTTGGCGACGACGTGACGGCACCGTTGATCGATCTCAGAATGCTGCGCGACAGGACGCTCGCGGCCCTGCAGGATCTGCGAGCCGAAGCCGGCACATTGGTCTGATGACGCGGGATCGACGGCATCCGGACCGCTGGCGTGCCGAGAGCGATAAGCCGATGGCTCCCAACGTCCTCTCGGTCGACAGTGTGGGGGCGGTCGATCGGAGGCGTTCCGGGGTCATCGAGCGGCCAGCGTTTCAGCCTGGGCCGTCGATCATCGGATGAGCATCCGGATATCCTCTCCGTAAGTCTGGCAGGCTATCGCCAGGTCGAAGGGCCTGTGTGGCATCAAGGACATTTCCGCGGCGTCCGCGCGGCGTTGGCGCGGGCCTCATCGACGACATCGTCGCAACCCGGGCACGCCGCGCCGACCCCTGTTCCGGATCCGCCGCGAGCCACGCCGCACTCTGTCGCCCAGGTTCGACGAACAGGATCTTCAGGCCAAGGCGGGCGCGGAAGGCCGGCCTGCCCCTGCTTGCATCGGCCGGAAGTTCCGCACCGTGTTCGCCAGGATGCGGATGCCGAGCCCCAACTGCGCGCGGGAAACGCCGCGGAGCGGCGCCCCGTCGCGATAGCCGATCAGCCCGCCGTCACGGCCGCGAGGGGCGTCTCGAGGGTCAGCACGGCGCCAGATGGCGGATAGGCGAGGTGCGCGGTTCCGCCGAAGCCGTGGACCAGGCTGCGGGCGATGAGGCGCGTGCCGAAGCCGGTATGCGTCGGCGGCTTCACCGGCGGGCCCCCGGTTTCCTCCCAGCGAAATCGCAGCACCGGACCCTCCGCCGCGTCTACCACGGTCCAGATGATGTCGACGTGACCGGCTGCGACCGAGAGGGCGCCGTACTTGGCCGCGTTGGTGCCGAGTTCGTGCAGCATCAGCGCCAATGTCATGCCGTGACGCGGACCGAGGGTGAGTTCCGGGCCGGCGACCCGGAAGCGATCAGCGGCTCCGTCACCGTGAAGGGAAACCGCACCCGCCACGAGGGCGGTCAGGGAAGCGTGGGCGAAGGAGCCCTGGAGAAGCACGTCATGCGCCTGGGCGAGGGCGAGCAGACGGGCCGCCAGCGCCTCGCCGGCCGCCTCCAGCGAGGTGGCGTTGCGCATGGTCTGCGCCGCGACCGCCTGGACCAGGGCCAAGGTGTTCTTCATCCGGTGCGCGAGTTCCTGCATCAGCAGCGTCTGGCGCGCTTCGGTCAGCTTGAGTTCGGTGATGTCGCGCGAGACGGACAGGATCCGCTCGGCGCAGCCGGGCGTCGCGCTGATCGGCGTGACGGCGACATCCCACCATCGCACGGTACCGCCGGTCTCCAATTGCGCCTGGAAACGGCTGGTCCCGCCCGCGCGCGCCCGGTCCAGGGCGTCGGCGACCACCGTGCGGTCCTCCGGCCGCGTCCACACGTCGACCCAGGGGCGGCCGATCGCCTCCGCCTCGTCCGTGGCGCCGAACAAGGCCGGCCCGTCCGCGCTGGCGGTGATCAGGCGCCCATCGCGGTCGAGAAGCTCCAGGTAGTCGTTGGCGGCGCCGCGGACGAGCTGGAGGCCGTCCTGCCGCCGCGGGGGTGCGGAGAATTCGGCCCGCTCTGCGGCCAGGCGACCCGCCTCGATCCGACTCGCCGCCTCGATGATGCGGCCGAGGCGCCGGCTGCGCTGCCGCTCGCGGTCGGCCTGCGCGGTTGCCTGCGCCAGCAGCGTGCGCAGGCGCATGTTTTCCGATTCCAGCGTTCTGACGCGAAGCTCCGCTTCGCCCGCTCGCGGCAATACGAGGCCCGCATCCATCGCCCGCCCCCCTCGTCCACGCGGCGGCGCGCCTATGCGAGGCGCGCAGCACGAGGTCCCTCGATCGCGCGGCGCGGCGACGCGACGTCGGCAGCCGGGCAGCACCGGCGATTCGAACCGCTTCTGGTGCCATCCCCGCCCACGACCGAGCGAATCGTTGGATGGCTCACGCTATCACGGCGCCGCGATTCGTCAATTGATCTCTGTATTCGCCCGCGGGCGAGAACTTCCGAGTTCGGTCGAGCTTGCGACGAAAGCGCTTACTTGTTTCGCATCAGCAGGACGAGCCAGCCGATCCCGAGCACGAAGATAATCAAGCCGATCGAGACGAAGACCGGCGTGCCGAGGTCGATGAGGCGCGGCGCGAGCTGGGTCGCGAAGGCCGCCACCACCAGAGCCACCGCCACCCGGGCCGCGGCGCGCTCGATGCCGCGGGTGACCTTGTCGAGCCCCTTCACCTCGATCTCGACCGTGACGCGGCCCTGCTTCAGGCGCACCAGCATCAGGTGGATCAGGGTCGGCAGCTCCGAGGCCGCGCCGTAGAGGCCGACGCCCAGCGCCTCGGCCTTCTGCTTGAGGGCGGAGAGCGAGAACTGCGTCTGCATGCTGGCCCGCACCGTGGGGCCGGCCGCCGCGAACAGGTCGAAGTTCGGATCGAGGTGGCGCATCACGCCGTCGGCGGTCACCAGCCCCTTGAACAGGATGGCGAGGTCGGTCGGCATGGCGAGGTCGTTCTCGCGGGCCATGTTCATGAAGTCGGTGAGCACCAGCCCGAGATTGAGCGGGATCGAGGAGTGGCTCTCCACGAAGGACTGGGCCGAGACCTGGAGGCGGGTCAGGTCGGGGTTGCTGGTGCCGGTCCAGTCGAGCAGCACGGCCATCAGGCCGTCGGCATCCTGCTTGAGCATGGCGCCGATCAGCACCAGGAGCTGCGATCGGCGGCGCTGCGACAACCGCCCGATGATGCCGAAATCGATGAAGCCGATCTTGTTGCCCGGGAGCGCCAGCATGTTGCCGGGATGCGGATCGGCGTGGAAGTGCCCCTCGATCAGCGCCATCTGCAGGAAGGCGTCGGTGCCCTTCTGGGCGAGGAGCTTCTTGTCGAGGCCGGCCGCCCGGAGCGCCGCGTCGTCGTTCGGCGGGATGCCGTGGATGAAGTCCTGCACCAGCACCCGCTCGGAGCAGTATTCCCAGTGGATCTTCGGGAAGACGATGTCGTCGCGGCCCTCGAAGATCTGGGCCAGCAGCTCGCAGTTGCGTGCCTCGTTGAGCAGGTCGAGCTCACCGTTCAGCCCGTCGGCGAGGTGGCGCATCTGCTCCCGCGGCTGGTAGCGGGCCATGTCGGGCCACTCGTTCTCGACGATGCGGGCACCGTGGGCCATCAGGCGCAGATCCGCCTCGATGATCTTGCGCAGGTTCGGGCGCAGGACCTTCACGATCACGTCCTCGCCCGAGTGCAGCCGCGCCCGGTAGACCTGGGCGATCGACGCGGAGGCGATCGGGTTCGTGTCGAACTCGGCGAACACCTCCTGGGGCGGGGCGCCGAGATCCTGTTCGAGTTGCGGCCCGATCTGCTCCCACGGGACCGGCACGACCTGGCTGTGGAGCTTCTGCAGCTCCTCGGTCCAGGCCGGCGACAGGAGGTCGGGCCGGCTCGCCAGCACCTGCCCGAACTTGATGAAGGTCGGCCCCAGCGCCTCGATCGCCCGGCGCAGCCGTTCCGGCTCCGACAGGCGGGTGACGTCGACCCGGGGCTGGCGGCGCGGCAGCAGGGGCAGGTAGCGCAGGCCGAGGCGGTCCACGACGCGGGTCACGCCGAAGCCGATCAGGATCGTCGCGATCTCCGAGAGCCGCTGACGGTCGCGGGCGGCAACGAAGGCGGTCTTCAGCATGGAGGGCGCGATCCGGTCGGACGGGATTGAGCGTCCGGACAGCACGAGCATAAGGACTTTTTTGCGGTCGCGGCACCGGAGAGGCGTGCTGCGGCCAATATTGCCGCTGTCGGCGACGTCACGCGAGGGCGCGCTCCCAGTCCCGCCGCCCGTGCAGGACGCGAACGATCGGGAGCGCGGAACCGTCCTCGACAGAGACGATGACGTGTACCCTGAGAGGAAGGATCCGTACGGCCGGCATGAATGCGAGACGCGCGCGCCGTGCGCGGATTGGGAGCCACCATCCGGAAGGCATCGAACAGCCGTCCTGACAGCGCTCGGGCTGCGCAACGCCATGGCGCAGCGCGCCCGCCGCGTTGGCCTCAGCGAGGTCGTCGTCGGCCCGCGGCGTGGTCTCGAAGATCATGTCGTCGAACGTGCTGCCAGTCGCGCGCGTCCGCGTTTTCGGACCTCGTCTTCCGAACGATCGCTGACGCCGCTCGCCAGAGTTTGCCAAATTTTGTCAATGACCCTGGCTCGATGGGCGGCATCTGTCCGCGTCGTACGGGCTCCGTGGGGACGCTTCGGCTGACGCATCCGCACCGTCATCGCGCGCAGAGCGAAGCGATCCGGAGCAGCGCGACCTGAATGAAAGCGGCGCCGACAGGGTTGCTTCAATCGGCTCCACGCTACCCCGTCGTCCCGGGGTCGCGCAGCGGAGCCCGGAATGACGGTGAGATGATCCTCGCTGATGCCGAAAGCGCGCCCGGCGATGGAGGTCTGATGTCGTCGAATCTTCGGCGGTTCGGGCCGCAACCGTGCGCACTGGTGAAGGGCGAAAGCTGTCACACAGCAGAGCCGCGCCCGGCTGCCCGGACGCGGCTCGCGTCGATCGATGCCGGCGGAAGCGGTCCCGCCCGGCTCAAGCGGCCTTCTTGGAGGAGCCGGGCCGGCCGCCCTTGTTGGCGGCGACTTCGGCCAGTTTGGCGGCGAGCTTCGCGTCGAGCTTGGCGGCGGCACCGAGCGGAAGCTCGATGTCGAGGCCGAGGGTCGAAACGGCCTCGCCGCGCTCCAGGGTGACCTTCACCTTGTCGGGCTCGACCGCGACGTGGTTGGCGATCACCGCCAGGATCTCCTCCCGAAGCTGGAGCACGAGGTCCGGACGCCCGGACTCGGCCCGCTCGTGGGCCAGGATCAGCTGCAGGCGGTCGCGGGCGACCGTGCCGGAATTGCGCTTCTGGAAGATCCCGAGGATGCTCATGCCGCCCTCCGCATGAACAGCTTGTCGAGGAACGACTTGCGCTCGACCGGCAGGCTCATCGGAACCTCCTCGCCCTTCAGCCGGCGCGCCGCGTCGGCATAGGCCCGCGCCGGGGCGCAGAGGGGGTTGTTGAGGGTCACCGGGCAGCCGAGGTTCGAGGCGCGCAGCACCTCCTGGCTCTCCGGGATGATCGCGAGCAGCGGGATCGACAGGATGTCGAGCACGTCCTCGGTCTTCAGCATGTCGCCGCGGTCGGCCCGGGACGGGTCGTAGCGGGTGAGGATCAGGTGCTTCTCCATCTCCTCGCCCTTCTCCGCCTTGGCGGTCTTGGAATCGAGGAGGCCGATGATGCGGTCGCTGTCGCGCACCGAGCTGACTTCCGGGTTGGTCACGACCACCGCGACGTCGGCGTGATACATCGCCAGCAGGGCGCCGCGCTCGATGCCGGCCGGGCTGTCGCAGATGACCCAATCGAACTTCTCGCGCAGCTCCTCCATGACCCGGGCGACGCCCGCATCGGTGAGCGCGTCCTTGTCGCGGGTCTGCGAGGCCGGCAGCAGGTGCAGCGTGTCGACCCGCTTATCCTTGATCAGCGCCTGCGGCAGCTTGGCGTCGCCGTTGACCACGTTGATGAGGTCGTAGACCACCCGGCGCTCGGCGCCCATGATCAGGTCGAGATTGCGCAGGCCGACGTCGAAATCGACGACGCACACGCTCTGGCCACCCTGGGCCAGGGCCGCTCCGAGGGCCGCGGTCGTCGTCGTCTTGCCGACGCCGCCCTTGCCCGATGTGACGACGAGAACCTTTGCCACGCGTCGAACTCCCTTAATCCAGGCTTGCCATTCGGATGTTGCCGCCATCGAGCCAGACCTGGGCGGCCTTGCCGCGCAGGGCCGTGCCCATGTCCTCCGCCGTCCGCACAAGGCGGTCGATCCCCAGCAACTCGGGCTCGAATTTGCGGCAGTAGATTCGTGCGCGCGGGTTGCGCGCGGCTCCGGCGATCGCGCGTCCGCGCAGGGCGCCGTAGACGTGGATCGAGCCGCCGGCCAGGATCTCGGCCCCCGAGGAGACCGAGCCCATCACGGTCACGTCCCCGGTCGGGTTGATGACGCTCTGACCGGAGCGGACCGAACCCTCGACGGTGATCGAAGTGACCACCTGCGGCTCCGGCTCGGCCGGAATGCTCGGGATCTCGACCTTGTCGGACGGGTGTCCCTTGACGAGGAGCGGCGGCAGGCCTTCGCCGGCGAGGTCGGTGCCCTCGATTCCCAGGACCGCGATGCCGCGGGCCTTGAGTTCACGCATGAGCGTCTCGAGGGCGTCCGGCTCGGGCTTGAGCTGAGCGCAGTCCAGGATGACGGCCCGGCCTTTCAGCAGGGCCGGCGAACGCTTGAGCGCCGCGTCGAGTCCCGCGAGCCACTGCGGGAGCGGCGGCTCGGGGGAGAGGGCCAGGGCCTTGAAGGCCCGCCCGCGCAGGCTGAGCGGCCGGGGCGCGGAAGGAGACGCCGCTGGGGCGGTCTCCGGGTCGATCGGCTCGGGGAGGGTCTCGCTCATGTCCGCCCGTTAAGAGTCCTTACCGGACCATTGACGGCGGGTATGGTTACCGAAGGGTTAAGTTTCTGATCCTGTCGGCAAATTCTGCCGGGATCCTGGTAACGGTGCCGTGGAGGACGCCAGCAGAACGGTTGTCAGCTCCGCGGATCGCCTCTGCCGACATGACTGGCCCAGCCGTTTCGGCCTCGTGGCAAGCGACCGAGGGGTATCGGTTTGGAGAAGATCGCCGACACGGCGAACCATTCAAAACAATTGCTCAGGTCAGGCACACCCGGCGAATATGGTGGGGACCCACTCTTTTCCCGGGCGCATGGAGCGGAAGCGGAATGCGACCCGGGATCGAGCACTAGACGTCGGGAAGCGTCCGTCTAATACGGTTTCCAATCGATGCCCTCGACAACACTGTCTTTGCGAGCAGAGCGAAGCAATCCAGTCTCGCCAGGTTCACCGACGTCGAGCATCCCTGGGTCGGTTCGCTTCGCTCGTGATAACGAGACCGACGCGTCGACTGAAGCGTTCAAACAATAAATGTATAAAGTTCAATGGGCCGCTCGCGCGGGTCGTTTCTGTGCTCGATCCCGGATCAGGGTCCGCTTCGCTCCACCTATCTGGGAAAGGGTCACACGATCCCTCATCCCCGCTCGAACAGATTCAGCTTGATCGCATCGTCGAGGAGCCGCACCTCAACGGCCTGCCCGCGGAAGGCCGGGTCGAGGTCGTCCGCGGCGCGGTAGAGGCCGTCGATCGCCACCAGCTCCGGCTCGAACTTGCGGCACCAGATCCGGGCGCCCGGATTGCCGGCCGCCCCCGCGATCGCCCGGCCGCGCAGGGCCCCGTAGACGTGGATCGAGCCCCCGGCGATCACCTCGGCCCCCGAGGCCACGGCGCCCAGCACGGTCACGTCGCCTTCGAGATGCAGCACGGTCTGGCCCGACCGCACCGGCGCATCGAGGATCAGCGAGCGCGCCATCTCCTTCGCGGCCGGTTCGGCCGGCGCGGCCTCGCCGGGCGTCGCAATCTCGCCGGCGGCGCGGCCGCCCGACAGGACCGGCGGCGCCCCGGCCCCCAGGAGGGCCGGCGGCGCGCCCTCGATCCCGAGGATCGGGATGTTGCGCGCGGCGAGGTCCGCCAGCAGCCCGTCGAGATCCTCCCGCGTCATCCGCAGGCCCGCGAGATCGAGGATCACCGGGCGCCCCGCGAAGAAATTGGGCGCCCGCCGGTTCAGGGCGTCGAGATCGCCGAGCCAGTCGGCCACCGGCGGGATCGGTGCCAGGACGGTCGCCATGAAGGACCGGCCGCGGAAACGGATCGGCGGGCGGGCCGGCTCGGATGTCGGCTGGGTCACGGGCGTGTCTTGCTTCGCGCAGGTTGTCCCCGCATCCATGCGGCGGCGGCGCGTCCGGGGCAATCCCGCAACGCCCGGTGTGACGCCTTGGCGGTCCTGCGCGCACGTTTCTGTTGTAGAGTGATGCGCCAGCCGAGCCGGACAGGACCGTTGAGCAACGCCAGCACGCACGCCGTCAAACCCTTCGTCGTCGACGACCTGACCCGGGCCAACCAGCGCCGGGCGGCGGAGCCGCGGGCCTCGGCCTGGGTCTCGGCGAATGCCGGGGCGGGCAAGACCAAGGTGCTCACGGACCGCGTGGTGCGCCTCCTGCTCGACGGGGCTCCGCCCGGGCGGATCCTGTGTCTGACCTTCACCAAGGCGGCCGCCGCCAACATGGCGATCCGCGTGTTCCGGCTGCTCGGACGCTGGGTGACCCTCGACGACGACGCGCTGGCGGCCGAGCTTGCCGAACTCACCGGCGAGCGCGCCGGGCCGGAGCGCCTGCGCATGGCCCGCCGGCTGTTCGCCCGGGCGGTCGAGACGCCGGGCGGCCTCAAGATCGAGACCCTGCACGCCCTGTGCGAGCGGCTGCTGCATATGTTCCCCTTCGAGGCGAACGTGCCGGCCCGCTTCGTGGTGCTCGACGACACGAAGGCCCGGGAGTTCTTCGAGATCGAGATGGCCAACGTCCTGGCCGATGCGGTCTCGAACGGCGACACGCCGCTGAGCGCCGCCCTGGCCCGGGTCGCCCCGGAGGCGACGGGCGACGCGCTCCGGGCGGCGATCCGCTCCGCTTTGCGGGCCCGGAGCTTCATCGGCGACACGGGCGGCCTGGAGGCCGCGTTCGCGCGCCTGCATGGAGCGCTCGGGCTGGCTGCCGAGGAGAGCGCCGAGCGGATCGAGGCGGCGATTCTCGAGGGCGGCCCCGGAGTCAGGCCGGAGGACCGGGCTAACGTGATCCAGGCTTTGCGCACCGGCAAGGCCAACGACGAGAAGCTCGCCGATGCCCTCGCCGAGGCGGAGGCCGAGCGGACGCGCTCCGACGGGCAGCCGGACAGGGCCGAGGCGCTCGCCCTCTACCGGTCGGTGTTCTTCACCCAGAAGGACGAGCCCAAGGCCGACAGCAGCCTCGGCACCAAGGCGGTCCCGGCGACGGCGAAGGACGCCCTGATCGCCGAGCGCCACCGGCTGGAGCCGCTGTTCGACCGCCTGCGCGCCGCCCGGGCCCATGCCCGGACGCAGGCGCTGTTCGAACTCGCCGCCGAGATCCACCGCCGGGTGGAGGCCCAGAAGGCCCGGCTCGGCGCCCTCGATTTCGACGACCTGATCCACAAGGCCCTCGACCTGCTCGACCGGGTCGGCGCCGGCTGGGTCCTGTACAAGCTGGACCGGGGCATCGACCACGTTCTGGTCGACGAGGCGCAGGACACCAACCCGGAGCAATGGGCGATCCTCCGGGCGATCACGCAGGAATTCGCGGCCGGCGAAGGCGCCCGGACCGGCACCCGGACGCGCTTCGCCGTGGGCGATCCCAAGCAGTCGATCTACGGCTTCCAGGGTGCGGAGCCCCGGGAATTCGCCCTGACGCGGGCCGCCTGGATCGCGGAATCGCGCTCGGCCGGGCTGACCTTCGAGGATGTGCCGCTTACCCTGTCGTTCCGCTCGACCAGCCTGGTCCTGCGGGCGGTCGACGCCGTCTTCGCCCTCGACGCGCACAACGAGGGCCTGTCCTTCGAGGATACGGTGCGCCGGACCGTCCATGCCAGCGCGCGGCCCGGCGCGCCCGGGGCCGTGGAGCTGTGGCCGATCGCCGAGCCCGAGCCGGCGGCCGAGCCCGATGCCTGGACCGCCCCGGTCGACGCCCCCGAGACCAGCGCCCCGGCGATCGTCACCGCGCGACGGGTCGCGCAGGCCGTGCGGGCCTGGATCACCCGGGGCGACGCCACCGGCCGGATCTGGCGCCCCGGCGACGTGCTGATCCTCGTCCGCAAGCGGGGGCCGGCCTTCGAGGAGGTGATCCGCGCCCTGAAGGGTCTCGGCGTGCCGGTGGCGGGCCAGGACCGGCTGGAGGTCTCGGCCCATATCGCGGTGGCCGATCTCGTCGCCGCCGGACGGGCCGGCCTCCTGCCCGCCGACGACCTGACGCTCGCCACCGCCCTCAAGACACCGCTGGTCGGCCTGGCCGACGACGATCTGGTGCGGATCGCCGCCCGCCGGGACCTCGCCGAGACCCTGGAGGATGCCCTGCATCGCCACGCCGGAGCGGGCGACGCGGCGGCGGTCCGCGGGCTTGCGGCGCTGTCGGACTGGATCGCGCTGGCGGGCCTGCACGGCCCGTTCGGCTTCTACGCGCGGCTCCTCGGGCCGCTGGGCGGCCGGGCGAGGCTGGTGGCGCGGCTCGGCGGCGAGGCGGGGGACGCCATCGACGTCTTTCTGACCGCCGCCGCCCAGGCCGAGACCGGCGAGGATGCCCCCTCCCTCGGCGGTTTCCTGGCGCGCTATGTCGGGGCCGAGGCCGGACATACGGTCAAGCGCGACCTGGAATCGGGTCGCGACGAGGTGCGCGTCATGACCGTGCACGGGGCTAAGGGCCTGGAGGCGCCGGTCGTGGTCCTCCTCGACGGCTGCGAGCCCCTCGGCCGCAACGACCCGCCCCTCCTGCCGCTCGCGGCGACCGGCGGCGCCCTGCCCCCCGTCTGGTCGAGCGGAAAGCTGCAGGATTGTGCGGCCACGGAATCGGCCCGCGCGGCCCTGCTCGCCCGGGCGCGGCAGGAGCACAACCGCCTGCTCTACGTGGCCATGACCCGGGCGGCCGACCGGCTGATCGTTGCACCGTTCCGCGGCCACGAGCGCGAGACCGAGGCCGCCTGGTGCCGGATGGTGCGCGCGGGTCTGGAAGCCGCGCTCGGCTCGGGCGAGACGGTCGCGATGACTTACGGGGCGGCCACCGTCTGGCAGGATGGGTCCGAGGCCCCGAGCGCGCCCGATGCGCTGCCCCCCCCGGTGCCGCCGTTGCCGGAGCCCGACTGGCTCCGCAGCCCCGTGCCGCCCGAGCCGGAGATTCCGGCGCTCAACCCGTCCGGGGCGCTCGCCGCCGCGGACGGCACCCGCGTGCCGCCACCGCGCCTCGCGGATGCCCAGGCGCGGCGGCGCGGTATCCTGATCCACGCCCTGCTGCAGCACCTGCCCCGGGTCGAGCCGGCGCGCCGGGAGGCGGCGGGGCTCGCTTTCGTGCAGGCGCGGGCGCCCGGCCTGCCCCGCCCGGCGTTTTTCGGGCTCGTGCGCTCGGTCCTGCGGATCATCGATGATCCCGACCTCGCACCCCTGTTCACCCCGGAGGCCCGGGCCGAGGTCAGCCTGTCGGGCCGGGTGCGGACGGTCGCGGGCGAGCAGGTGGTCCAGGGCCGCGTCGACCGGCTTTGGGTCAGCGCCGACACGGTGCGGATCGCGGACTTCAAGACCGGTCGGCCGCCGGAGGCGGACGCCGCCCTGCCCGCCGCCGAGGCCGGTCAGATCGCCCTCTACGCGCGGCTCCTCGGCCAGATCTATCCGGGCCGGGCGATCCGCCCGATGCTGATCTGGACCTCCGGGCCGGTGATCCGCGCATTGAGCGCCGACGACATCGCGGGCGCTCTGGACCAGGCCGGGATCGCAGCCTGAGGCCGCCGCGACGGGTCGCGCCGTCGTTGGCCGACCGGATGGACCCCGGTATGCGCCAGCGCACATGCGTGCGGTGCATCCCCACCGCAGCGCCCACCGGTGGGTCCGGACTTCTTGACCGCGCCCCGCCCCGTCGCCAATTCTGATCGAACCGCGCGGGCCCCTGCCCGTCCGACGCCGCCGCACGGGCGGCGACTTCCGAAGGGTGACGTTATGGCGACCATGAAGGTGACCGACGCGAGCTTCGAGCAGGACGTTCTCCAGTCCGCCGAGCCCGTCGTGGTGGATTTCTGGGCGGAGTGGTGCGGCCCTTGCCGCCAGATCGGCCCCGCCCTGGAGGAGATCGCCACGGATCTTCAGGGCAAGGTGAAGATCGCCAAGGTCAACGTCGACGAGAACCCGCAGATCGCCGCCCAGTACGGCATCCGCTCGATCCCGACCCTGCTGCTGTTCAAGAACGGCGAGCGGGTCGATCAGAAGGTCGGCGCCGCCCCGAAGGGCGACCTGTCCCGCTGGATCGGCGCCCAGACCGCCTGATCTCAGAGCACCGACCCCAACGGGAAAGCCCGGCCGCGAGGCCGGGCTTTCTTGGTTTCGAGGCCCTGTTGTGTGGCCCCGGGCTTGTGCCCGGGGTCCTTCGTCCGGTCTCAGTACGAGCCGAACTTGTAGTTCAGGCCGGCGCGGACGACGGCGAACTCGGCGTTGTTGCGCACCGGCACGTTGTTGAACACCGGCACCAGCCCGGTCGGCGTGACGAGACCGCCAACGAGCGGCAGACCCGTGTTGCGGCCCTGATCGAGGTTCACGTACAGACCTTCCACCTTCAGCGTCACGGCCGAGGAGCGGAAGAAGTTCAGGAACGAATCGGTGGGCAGGGCGTACTCGATACCGCCGCCGACCGTCCAGCCGGTGACGAAGCTGCTGCGATTGCCGGCGAAGTTCTGGAACGCGACGCGCGCGCCCTGGTCGCCGGTGGCGTAGGCGAAGCCGCCGGTACCGTAGACGAGCACGCGGTCGAAGGCATAGCCGATCCGGCCGCGGATCGTGCCGAGGAAGTCGAGCGTGCTGAGGAGACCGTTGACCGGCGCGAAGGCACCGAAGGCCGCGCCGGGCGTGCCGTTCAGAACGTAGCTCTGGCGACGGTTTCCGAAATCGAGGTACTGCGCGTCAGCCTCGAAGCCGACCACGATGCCCGAACCCGGGGTGAACTGGTAGTTGTAGCCGATCTGGCCGCCGCCCGAGAAGCCTTCGTTCTGGTTACGGCCGTAGGTCAGCGAGGAGCCGGGGGTCAGGATCGGCGGGACGAACAGCGCGCCGCCGGTCGAGATCGCGACCGGGTTGGCACCCGGGATCTGCGTGAAGCCGTTGGCCGAGTTGCTGCTGGCATCGAAGCCGTAGCCGGCGTTGATACCGAAGTAGGCGCCGGTCCAGGTGAACACCGGAACGGGGGTGAACACCGGCGGCGGAGCGCGGCGCGGAAGGTCGGCGGCGGAAGCGGCGGCGGTAAGCGCCGTAAACGCGGCAAGAGATGTGACTAGACGCTTCATTATTGTGATCCCCAGCAAAAGCCCGATCGCCGTGGACGTTAGGCGATCGGGCCCGCCATGGATGTAGCTTAGCTGCCACAGCACGGGGAAAGCGTAGCCGTTGCGGGACATCGATCCGGTCGAATGCGGCGAATCGACGACTTCCCAAGTCCGACGATTAAAATTGGCGGACTGTCCAGCGACATTCCGTGCGTCCACGGTCGCAGCGTCCGGCACCGCCAGACTGGCGACGACTCAGACCGGCGGGGTATCGTTGGCGGCGAGAACCATACCGGCCAAGTAGAGCGAGCCGCAGATCAGGATACGCGGCGGGCGCTCGAAGGCGATGTCCTTCACCATCGCGAGAGCGGCCTCGATGCTCGGGGCCGCGTAGGTCGAGAGGCCGACGCCCTCGCCGATCCGGGCGACTTCCTCCGCCGGGCGCGCCGCCAGCGTGCCGCTGATCGGCACCGCCACGAGGGCGCGCGCCAGCCCGACGAAGTTGCGCAGGAAGCCGTCGGCGTCCTTGGTCCCGAGGAGGCCGACGATCAGCACGAGGGGCACATCGCTCTTCTCGCCGAGATCCGCCATGGCGGCGGCGAGGATCCGGCCGCCGTCGATGTTGTGGCCGCCGTCGAGCCACAGCTCGGCCCCCGGATCGAGCTGCGCGGCCAGCCGCCCACGGCCGAGGCGTTGCAGTCGGCCGGGCCACTCGACCTCGGTGAGACCCTTCTCCACGGCCCGCGTGCCGATATCGCCGAAGCCCGCCGCCCGCAGGGCCGTGATCGCCGTACCGGCGTTGACCAACTGGTGACGCCCGGCGAGGCGGGGGCGCGGCAGGTCGAACAGGTCGGTCTCGTCCTGGTAGACGAGGCGGCCGCGCTCCTCGTGGACGGAGAAATCCTGGTTGCCCACCAGGATCGGCTCGGCCCCCACGGCCTCCGCCCGCCGGCAGAGCACCGCGTCGGCCTCGGCGTAGTCCTGGGCGGCGATCACCGCCGGGCAGCCGCGCTTGAAAATCCCGGCCTTCTCGGTCGCCACCGACTCGACCGTGTCGCCGAGATACTCGGCATGGTCGCGGCCGATCGGGGTCACCACCGCGCAGGCGGGCTGCGCGATCACGTTGGTGGCGTCGAGCCGGCCGCCGAGCCCGACCTCCAGCAGCAGGACGTCGGCCGGGCTCTCCGAGAACAGCAGCAGAGCCGCCGCCGTGGTGATCTCGAACATGGTGATGGGATCGCCGGCATTGGCGGTCTCGCACCGCGCGAAGGCGTCCGCCAGCCGATCCTCGTCCACGAAGTGGCCGCCGCCGATCCCGCCGATGCGGATCCGCTCGTGGAAGCGCACGAGGTGCGGCGAGGTGTAGACGTGAGCGGCGAGCCCCCCGGCTTCGAGGATCGCCCGCATGAACGCGATGGTCGAGCCCTTGCCGTTGGTCCCGGCGACGTGGATCACCGGCGGCAGGCGCCGCTCCGGATGGTTGAGCTTGGCCAGCAGCCGCTCGATCCGGCCGAGCGACAGGTCGATGGTCCGCGGGTGCAGCGCGAGGAATCGCGCCATCAGGGCATCGGACGAGGCCATCGCGCGCGGCTTAGGCCGCCCGGGAGGCAGAGAGCGGGGTGCTCGCCTCCGAGGCGGCGTTGGTGAGGAGCTTGCAGAGCCGCGTGATCGTCTCCTTGAGCTGGTGGCGGTGGACCACCTGATCGACCATGCCGTGCTCGCGCAGATACTCCGCCCGCTGGAACCCGTCCGGCAGCTTCTCGCGGATGGTCTGCTCGATCACCCGGGGCCCGGCGAAGCAGATCAGCGCCCCCGGCTCGGCGAGGTGCACGTCGCCCAGCATGGCGAAGCTGGCGGTGACGCCGCCGGTGGTGGGATCGGTCAGCACGACGATGTAGGGCAGCCCGGCGTGGCGCAGGCGGCTGATCGCGACCGTGGTGCGCGGCATCTGCATCAGGCTGAGGATGCCTTCCTGCATCCGCGCCCCGCCCGAGGCCGCGAACAGCACGTAGGGGGTGCGCTTCTCCAGCGCCGTCTCGGCGCCGCGCACGAAGGCCTCGCCCGCCGCCATGCCGAGCGAGCCGGCCATGAAGCCGAACTCCTGCGCGGCCAGCACCATCGGCAGGCCGCCAACCCGGCCGAAGCCGATCTTGAACGCGTCCTGCAGCCCGGTCTTGGCGCGGGCCTCCTTCAGGCGGTCGGGGTAGCGCTTCTCGTCGCGGAACTTGAGCGGATCGGTCGGCGCCTCGGGCAGCGCCACGTCGATCCACGTGCCCTCATCGAACATCATCTTCAGGCGCACCGCGGCGCTCATCTTCAGATGATGCTCCGAGCCGGGGATGACCCAGTGGTTGGCCTCCACCTCCTTGTGGAACACCATCTGGCCCGTATCGGGGCACTTGACCCAGAGGTTCTCCGGCGTCTCGCGCTTGAACAGCGTCTTGATCCGGGGGCGCACAACCTCCGAGATCCAGTTCATCGGTTCGACCATCGACTCGCGTCCGTCCGCTCCAAGCCCGCGCCAATATCAGGATGGCGGCGCTCCGCCGCCAGGGGCCGCCGGTCAGGCGGCCTGCCCGACCCGCGCCGCGCGCACGCCCTCGGCCAGTTCGCGCACCAGCTCCGTCACCGCCGGGACCGTACCGGCCTGCGGCCGGCCCTCGGCGTCGAGGGAGCGCACCAGCGCGTCCACCAGCGCCGAGCCGACCACCACGCCGTCGGCACCCTTGGCGATCGCCGCGGCATGGGCGCCGGTCTTCACCCCGAAGCCGACGACGACCGGCAGATCGGTGTGCTGGCGGATGCGGGACACCGCCTCCGAGACCTTGCCGAAATCGGGGGTCGCCGTGCCGGTGATGCCGGTGATCGACACGTAGTAGACGAAGCCCGCCGTGTTCGCGAGCACGGCCGGCAGGCGCCGCTCGTCGGTGGTCGGCGTCGCGAGCCGGATGAAGGCCAGCCCCTTGGCAAGCGCCGGCAGGCACAGCTCGGCATCCTCCTCCGGCGGCAGATCGACCACGATCAGCCCGTCGATTCCGGCCGCCACCGCGTCCTCCAGGAAGCGGTCGACGCCGTAGGTGTGGATCGGGTTGTAGTAGCCCATCAGCACGATCGGCGTGGTGTCGTTCTCCGCCCGGAAGCGGCGCACGAGGTCCAGGGTGCCGGGGACGGTCTGCTTGGCCTTCAGCGCCCGCAGGCCCGCCGCCTGGATGGCCGGGCCGTCCGCCATCGGGTCGGTGAAGGGCAGGCCGAATTCCAGGATGTCGGCGCCGGCACCCGGCAGGGCCTTCAGGACCTCCAGGGAGGTCTCGGGATCGGGGTCGCCCGCCATCACGTAGGTGACGAGGACGGCCCGGTTCTCCGCGCGGGCGCGGGCGAAGGTGGCGTCGATGCGGCTCGGCATGGGTCCGGGATTTTCGCAGTGTCAGGGCCGTGGCGGCCCGAGGTTGCTTCCGCGCTACACCAAAGCCGGCGGCCCGTGAAGCGGGACGCGCGTTGCTATATCGAGGCCGGGTCGTCGGTTTCGGGGCCGCTCGCGCGGC
Organism: Melastoma dodecandrum; assembly: GCA_029817715.1. Classification (NCBI taxonomy): domain Eukaryota; kingdom Viridiplantae; phylum Streptophyta; class Magnoliopsida; order Myrtales; family Melastomataceae; genus Melastoma; species Melastoma dodecandrum. The sequence goes on along the minus strand of JARUPY010000292.1, from coordinate 1,124,057 downwards.
GCGATCCGGGCCGTGTCCCGGATCAGGTTCCGCTTCGCTGCACCTGTCCGGGAAAACAGCGCGTATCAGAATGAGACGCGACACCCTTTCCCGGGCGCAACGAGCGCCAGCGGAATGCGACCCGGGACCCAGCCCGCAACGCACCGCACCGTGAAGCGGCTCACGACGGGCGACCGCGCGAAACCCTGAAGCGCGGGCCAGTTGCCGCCGGGGCCGCCCGCCGATAGCCCTCCGGCATGACCGACACGCCCTTTCCCACGCGCCGCTTCGCCGCGCTGTTGTTCGACATGGACGGCACCCTCATCAGCTCGATCGCCTCCGCCGAGCGGACTTGGTCGCGTTGGGCCGCGGCGCGCGGTCTCGACGTCGCCACCTTCCTGCCGACGATCCACGGCGTGCGTTCCGTGGAGACGATCCGCCGCCTCCAGCTGCCCGGAGTCGACCCAGAGGCTGAAGCCGCGGCAATCACCCGGGCCGAGATGGACGATGTCGGTGACGTCACCGAGATCCCGGGCGCGCGGGCCTTCCTGACGACGCTGCCGCCGGATCGTTGGGCGATCGTGACCTCGGCCCCGCGGGCGCTCGCGGAGCGCCGGCTCGCCGCCGCCGGTATGCCGTTCCCCGGGCTTATGATCGCCGCCGAGGACGTGGCCCAGGGCAAGCCCGCACCGGATTGCTTTCTGCTGGCCGCGCGCCGGCTCGGCGTCGTGGCGGCGGATTGCCTGATGTTCGAGGACGCCCCGGCCGGCATCCAGGCCGCCGAGGCGGCAGGCGCGTCCGTCGCCGTCGTCACCGCCACGCATCACGCGCCGGTGCGGACGGCCCATGCGCGCATCCCGGATTACCGTCGCCTGCGCGCCGAACCCGCACCGGACGGAATCCGCGTGCGCCTGACGGCTTGAGCGGCGCGCCGACATTGACTTCTGCCGGCCGGACCGGAGCAGTATCGGCGCGTCGAATGTCGGATCCGTGGTGTACCAGGCCATGACCAAGCCCGAGGACGCGCCGCAGACCATCTTCGAGACCGCCGAGGGTCGCCGGCTCGTTCAGGCGCGCACGGATCCCGCCTGGCGCCGTTGGGGGCCGTATCTCAGCGACCGGCAATGGGGCACGGTCCGCGAGGATTACAGCCCTGGCGGCGACGCCTGGGACTACCTGCCCCACGACCATGCCCGCTCCCGGGCCTACCGCTGGGGCGAGGACGGGATCGGCGGCTTCGGCGACCGGCACCTGAACTGGTGCCTGTCGCTTGCCCTGTGGAACGGCCGCGATCCGATCCTGAAGGAGCGCCTGTTCGGCCTCACCAACCAGGAGGGCAACCACGGCGAGGACGTCAAGGAACTCTACTACTACCTCGACGGCACCCCGACCCACGCCTTCATGCGGATGCTGTACAAGTATCCGCAGACCGAATTTCCCTATGGCCAACTCGTCGCGGAGAACGCCCGCCGCGGGCTCGACGATCCGGAATTCGAGCTGCTCGACACCGGCGTGTTCAAGGAAGGCCGCTACTTCGACGTGGCGATCGACTACGCCAAGGCGGCGCCCGACGACATCCTGATGCGGATCACCGCCACCAACCGCGGCCCTGAGGCCGCCGACCTGACCCTGCTGCCGCAGCTCTGGGCCCGCAACACGTGGTCGTGGAAGCAGGGCACGCCGAAGCCGGAGTTGACGGCCGGGTCCGACGGGTCCGTCTGGGTTCGCCATCCCGAGATGCCGCCGATGCGCTTCTTCGCCGAGGGCACGGGCGAGCTGCTGTTCACCGAGAACGAGACCAACACCCACCGTCTGTTCGGCGTCGGAACGCCCGAGGGCTTCTACAAGGACGGCATCGACGCTTGCGTGGTCGGCGGCGATCGGTCCGCCGTCAACCGCCTGTCCGGCACCAAATGCGCGGCGCGCTACGCGCTTCAGCTCGGCCCCGGCGAGAGCCGCACCCTGCGCCTGCGCCTGCGCGCCGAGACCGCCCCGGGCGAACCCTTCGCGGATTTCGATACCGTCTTCGCCCAACGTGAAGCGGAGGCGGACGCCTTCTACGCCGCCCTCCAGGCCCCGATCGCCGATCCCGAGATGCGGATCGTCCAGCGGCAGGCGCTGGCCGGCATGCTCTGGTCGAAGCAGCTCTACCATTACGACGTGCGCGAGTGGCTCGCCGGCGATCCGGCCCAGCCTGCCCCCTCCCCCGCCCGCCGGCAGGGTCGCAACGGCGACTGGGTCCACCTGCGCGCCAACGACATCATCTCGATGCCGGACGCGTGGGAATATCCCTGGTTCGCCTCCTGGGACCTCGCCCTTCAGGCGATCGTCTTCGCGCTGATCGACCCGGACTTCGCCAAGAACCAGCTTCTGCTCCTCGTCGACGAGGCCTACGCCCATCCGAACGCGGCTTTGCCGGCCTACGAATGGGGGTTCGGGGACGCCAACCCACCGATCCACGCACTCGCCGCCTGGCGGGTGTTCGAACTCGACCGGGCGCTCACCGGCAGGGCGGACCACGTCTTCCTCAAGCGGATCTTCAACAAGCTGACCCTGAACTTCACGTGGTGGGTCAACCGCAAGGATGCGGACGACCGCAACCTGTTCCAGGGCGGCTTCCTCGGCCTCGACAATATCGGCATCTTCGACCGCTCGAAGCCGGTGGGCGACGGCGGCACCCTCACCCAGTCCGACGCCACCGCCTGGATGGCCGCCTACGCGCTCGCCCTGATGCGCATCGCCATCGAGCTGGCGCTCCGGGACCCGACCTACGAGGATATGGCGGAGAAGTTCTTCGAGCATTTCCTCCTCATTGCGGCGGCGACCGGCGACGGCGTCTGGGACGACGAAGACGGCTTCTTCTACGACGTGATCGAGACGCGCGACGGTGCGCGCCGGCCGATCCGGGCGCGGACCCTGGTCGGCCTCATCCCGATCTTCGCGGTGGCGACGATCAACGCCTGCGACCTCGAGCGGCTTCCGTCCCTGCGGAACCGCATGGCGTTCTTCCTGAAGAATCGTCCGGACCTCGCCGCCCTGGTGTCCCGCTGGAACGAGCCCGGCGAGGGCCAGACCGCCCTGCTCTCGCTGCTGCGCGGGCACCGGCTGAAGGCGCTGCTGCACCGCGCCCTGGACCGGGACGAGTTCCTGTCGGACCACGGATTGCGCGCCGTCTCCCGCGCCTACGCGGACCACCCTTTCTGCTTCGCCTGGAACGGGCGGGACCTGGGCTTGGCCTACGAGCCTGCGGAATCGCGCTCGCGCCTGTTCGGCGGCAATTCGAACTGGCGCGGGCCGGTCTGGATGCCGGTCAACTACCTGCTGATCACCGCCCTGAACCGGTTCCACGACTATTACGGGCCGGAATTCCGGGTCGAAGCGCCGACCGGCTCGGGCCGGACCGCGTCCCTGCGGGAGATCGCCGAGGGACTCGCCCGCCGGCTGATCGGCCTCTCCGCGCGCGGGGCCGACGGTCACCGGCCGGTCTACGGGGACAGCCGCCTCGAACAGGACGACCCGCATTTCCGCGACCTCGTCCTGTTCTACGAGTATTATCACGGCGATACCGGGCGCGGCGTGGGCGCCTCCCATCAGACCGGCTGGTCCGGCCTGGTGGCGCTGCTGATCCAGGAGATTGCGAGCGCGACGGCGCAGGTTCCGGCTGTCCCGTAAGCTCAGGCAACCTTCACGGCGCGCCCTATTCGGCGGCCTGCTTCATGCGCAACCGCTGGTTCTCTCCGATCTGTCGCGAGATGTTCGACCGACGGGCGCTGTAGGCGGCCGAGACGAGGGGGTAATCGATCGGGAGGCCCCATTTGGTCTTGTAGGCCTCGGGCGTGAGGCCACGGATGGTCAGGTGGCGGCGCAGGGCCTTGTACGGCTTGCCGTCCTCGAAGCTGATGAGCGCGTCCGGCCGGATGGAGGCCCGGATCTGGGCCTCGGTGGGACGGCTGATCTGAGGCTCCGCTTCCCGGTCCAGGGCGGCGATGGAGCGATGAACTTCGGACAGGAGATCCGGCAGGGTGTCCGCGGGAATGCTGTTGCGGGTGACGTAGGCGCTCAGGATCTTCGCGGCGAGTTCGAGACTCGGCGAGGCGTTCGACATGGGCATCTCCTCCTTCGTCGTGTATCGATGCAATGCTGGTCCGTGCATGATCGCGCGTCACCGATACCGGCCTGCTCAGGCGCAGCCCTGTCGCTGCAACCGAAGGACGCATTCTTCATCGAATTTATCTACTTATGATAGTATCAGCGAGTTTTGGTCAATATCGTTAACGGTGGCTCGAAGACGGATGGGCCGAGTTGCAGAGGCGCGGCCTGAGGGGTGCGCCACAGTCGAACGGGTTCGCGTTGCGACGCGGGTGGTCGCGTGGCCGGTGCCTCTCCCGATCGCAATGCCCGCTCAGTCATGGCAGAGTCTGGACATCCACTCGCACTTGATCGCTGAGCCTCCGGTCTGCCGTTCGATTCGCTCTGTTCGACGCCCTTCGCGGCGCCATCGCGTGAGCGGCGAGACAGCCACGATTCGTGCGGCTTCGGCGCGTGTCGCTTGGACCGGGTCGGCCGCATCGCTCGCGAGGGCGACGATGCAGGCGTCAAGTTCGGCACGGATTTCAGCCGTTTCCGATCGCCCGAAAATTTCGATGCGCAATGACCCGGAAACGCGTCGGCGGCCGCGCTGCGAGCCTGCACGCCCGCCGCAGCGAAGTCGACTTCGCCAGCATCCACGTCGCCGACGGCCGACGCCGAGCCCGGTTGGCGGCGTAGCTCAGAACAGCAGATGCAGCGCCAGCGGCGCGAGGATCGCCGTGAGGAAAGCGTTCAAGCCCATGGCGATGCCGGCGAAAGTCCCGGCCACCTCGCTCACCTGGAACGCGCGCGCGGTGCCGATGCCGTGGGCGGCGAGGCCCGCCGCGAAGCCGCGGGCGCGCATGTCGTCGATCTTCAGGGCGTTCATCATCGGCGTCACCAGGATCGCCCCGATGATGCCGGTGAGGATCACCAGGATGGCAGTCAGCGTCGGATCGCCGCCGAGCGCCTCCGCGATGCCCATGGCCACGCCCGACGTCACGGATTTCGGGGCCAGCGAGACCAGGACCGGCTGCGGGATGTCGAGGAGCCGCGCCAGCGCGATCACGACCGCCAGCGTCGTCACCGCCCCCGCGGCGAGCGCCGTCAGCATCGGCACCAGCGCGCGCATCACGGTGGCGCGCCGCTCGTAAAGGGGCATGGCCAGCACGACGGTGGCGGGTCCGAGCAGGAAGTGCACGAACTGCGCGCCCTCGAAATACGTCGGATAGGGCGTGCCGGTCACCGCCAGCACGCCGCCAACCAGGGTCACCGTGATCAGCACCGGGTTGGCGATCGGGTGCCGGCCGGTCGCGGCGGCGATCCGGTCGGCCAGGACGTAGGCGGTCAGCGTCACCGTCAGCCACAGCAGCGGCGTCTTGGCGAGGTAGACCCAGAGGGAGAAATCGCCGCTCACGGGTCAGGACTCCCCGTCGGGTCCTTCGACCCGGGCCGCCACGGCGCGGAACACCAGCACGGTGACGAGGAGCGAGAGCGCCGTCGACACCACCAGCACGATGGCGAGCTTCACGCCCTGCGCCCGCAGCAGGTCGAGGCGGCCGACCACGCCGACGCCCGCCGGGACAAACATCAGCGACAGGTTCATCAGGAGGCCCCGCGCGGTGTTCTCCAGGGTGCCGTCGGTCAGCGCCTTCGGGAGATAGCGCGGCAGGCCGATCCGCGGCGCGTCGCGCAGCAGCAGGAACCCGAACATCAGTCCCATGCCGATCACCGGCCCGGGGATCGGCACGCCGGCGCCGCGGGCGATCGCCTCGCCCACGAGCTGTGCCAGCAGGATCAGCGCCAAGCTCGCGATCATCGCCCCGGCCTCAGGCGACCCCGACGCTCTGCTGGCCGCCCCGGCGGGCGGCCGCGATGGCGAGGTCGTCGAAGCCGAGGAGCCGGCCGAGCCGCTCCACCAGGGCCTCCTCGAACTCGTCCACCCGACCATCCGCCGCCGCGACCGACCAAGCCATGGTCAGGAGTTCCTGGCGCTCGAGCCTGTCGGCCTCGTGGGGGATCATCTCGACCAAGCTTGCCACGTCGCGGGTCTCGGAATCCATCGCGGCGGCCCGCTCGATGAGCGCCCGGGCCGCGTCCGGACCGTCTGCGTAATGGCCCTGGACGAGGCGGGACAGGCGCTCGCTCTCCGATGCCGCCAGGATGCCGTCCACCCGGGCCACGTGGACGAGGAGCGCAGTCGCTGCGAGATGCGTGTCGTCCACGGTGTCGTGCGCGGCGACGCCGAGGGCATCGGCCGCGTAGGCCCGCAGGCGTGCGATCAGGGACATAACGGCTCCGGCGGATATTGCTCAACTCAGTTCGGCCGCGCGGGAGCCGCCGTCAAGCACGGCGCGATACGTCACGCCGGAGCGTGGCAATGCTGCATCGGCGGGCCGCCTCAGCCCCGCGCCGCGGCGCGGCCCCCCGCGACGAGGGGCGCCAGGATGGCGTCCGCGGCCCGGACGACGGCGGGGCCGGCCTGTTCGGGTGTCCCGGCCCGGAACGGCGGCTCGGGGGCGTATTCGGCGACGAGCTGCGCGGTGCGCGCGTAGGCGGGGCCGCGCAGGCGGGCGGCGAGCGCCAGCCCGAGGTCGAGCCCGGCCGAGATCCCCGCTCCGGTGACACGGTTGCGATCGAACACGACGCGCTCCGCCACCGGTTCGGCGCCGAGGAGCGGCAGCACCGCATCGCGCACGCACCAATGAGAGGTGGCGCGATAGCCCCGGAGCAGGCCGGCCGCCCCCAGGATCAGCGACCCGGTGCAGACGCTCGTCACCCAGGCCGCCGGTCCGGCGCGCGCGCGCAGGAAGTCGAGGAGCCGGGTGTTGCGCATCTGCGCCGGCGTGCCGTCGCCGCCGGGCACGAACAGGACATCGAGGTCCTGCGGGCAGGTCGCGAAGCTGTCGGTGGCGATCAGGGCGAGGCCGGTGTCGCTCGTCACCGGACCGGCTGTCTCCGCCACGAGATGCAGACTGCCCGGCGCGAGGCCGGCCAGCAGCGCCTGAGGCCCGACGAGGTCCAGGGCGGTCATGCCCGGAAAGAGCAGCATGGCGATCCGGACCGGTCGATCCCGCGGGATCGGTGCCGGAACCCCGGTCGCCCCCGCGCCGGCCGGCCAGAGGGCCGCCGCCGCCAAGGCGGCATTCAGCAGCGCGCGCCGGCTCGGGCCTGGATCGGTCACAAGGGCCAAGCCGCGTCGCGATAGGCGCTGTCCCAAAACATCCATTCCAGGCGCGTGGCCTGGGTGAAGGCCCGGTGCATGCGCGCCCGCAGGCCGGGGGCGACTTCCTCCGCTGCCCGGTCGGTGGCGCCGATCATCGCGGCGACGGCCACGGCGAAATCCGCGCCCGCATAGGTGTCGATCCAGGCCCGGTACGGGTTGCCGGCAGCGGCGCGGGCGAAGATGTCGTCGCCCACCGCCTTGTAGATCCAGAAGCAGGGCAGCAGGGCGGCGCAGACCACCTCGAAGGGCTCGGCATAGGCCGTCGCCAGCAGATAGGAGACGTAGTGGTCGCAGGCCGGCGTCAGGGGCGTGGCAGCGAAGGTCTCCGGACCGATGCCGTAATCGCGGAAGAAGCCCCCATGCAGGGCGCGCTCCACCACGATGGCCTCCTGCGCGGCCGCGGCGAATTGCACGATGCCATCCGGATCCGGGGCCTTCGCGGCGGCGAGGCTCAGCGCCCGGCCGAAGCCCACGAGGTAATGGGCGTCCTGCACGATGTAGTGGCGGAACCGGTCCTGCCGGAGCGTGCCGGCGGCGAGCTCGGCATTGAACGGCATCGTCCGGATCGTCTCGTAGGCGGCGGCGTTGCGCGTCCAGGCCTCCCGGGAGAAGGACCCGGGGCCGCCATCGCCACGCATGCCTTCTGCACTCATGCCGTTGCCCGTCCTGCCGGAGCCCGCCACGCCTAGCCCTGCCGCTGCGCGTGGGTGACGGCGACGTGGATCAGTTCGGCGAGCGTCCGGACGCCGAGCTTCTGGCGCATCTGCGAGCACGCGTTGGTGACGGTCTTGTAGCTCACCGACAGGTCGGTCGCGATGGCGCCGTAGGACCGGCCCTGTGCGAGCCGCGCCAGGATCTGCTGCTCGCGTGGGGTGAGCTGCGATTCCGGGGTTCGGCGGGCATCGGCGCGGAGCATCGCCACCTCGGTGGCGAGCCGGCGGTCGAGATAGACCTCGCCGATCCGGACCTTGCCGAACGCCTCGAACAGCTCGGCCGAGGCATGGTCCTTCAGGACGTAGCCGAGCGCCCCGGCCTCCAGGGCGCGGGCGACGATCACCGGATCGTTGTGCATGCTGAACACGAGGATCCGCGTCTCCGGCGCGACCGCGCGGATCCGGCGGATCAGGCCGAGCCCGGCCATGCCGCTGCCCTGGAAGGTCAGGTCGCAGATCACGACCGGTGGCCGAAGCCGGTGGAAGATCCGGTAGCCGCCGACCACCGTGGTCGCCTCCGCGATGGTCTCGACACCGGCATCCTCGAGCACACGGCGGCAGCCCTGAAGGACGATCGGATGATCGTCGATCACGAGGACCGGCAGGCGGGTCGCGGCGATATCGATCTGGGATGCGATGGCGTTCATGCGCTCGGCGCGGTGTTCTCGTCGCCCCGGTCGGGCGGAACGGGGATCGTGATCCGGACGATTGCGCCGGGGCCGGCATTGTCAAGGGCGAAGGTGCCGCCCAGGGCCTCGACGCGCTCGCGCATCCCCGACAGACCGAGCCCCGTACCGTGCGCGTCCGGAACACCTTTGCCGTTGTCGCGGATCGTCACGGACAGCCGTCCCGCGGTCTCCACAGCCTCCGCCTCCACGCGGGTGGCGGCGCCGTGTCGCACGGCGTTGGTGGCGCTCTCCTGCACGCAGCGGAACACGGTGAGGTCGATCAGGTCGCCATAGCCCCGCGCCAGCCCGTCGAACCGGCCGACGAAGGTGAGGCCGGGATGGCGCTGGGCGAAGCCGAGCAGGAGCAGGTCGAGGCAGGTCGCCAGCGGCGCCTGTCCGAGCCCGTGCGGCCGCAGGCGGTTCAACAACTCCCTGTTGACGGTCTGAACCTGCCCCACGATGGCGCTGATCTCGGCCGCCCGCGCGGCCAGCTTCTCGCGGCTGGGCTCGGTCGGCCCCGAGGCGATCCGGGCGATCGAGGCCGCATTCGCCTCCAGGGCGAAGAGGCAGGGCCCGAACTCGTCGTGCAATTCGAGCGCGGTGCGGCGGCGCTCGTCGTCCTGCGCGGTGAGCAGCTGGCGGTTGAGGCGCCCGTTGGCGGCGCGGACCTCGCCCAAAGCCGCCGCCACCTTGTTGAACCGCGCGGCGATGATGGCGAGTTCCTGGGCGCCGGGGGGTTCCAGGCGGGCGGTGTAATCGTGGTGCTCCAGCTGGGTCAGGCCGGCGCCGAGCCGCCGCAGGGGCGCAAGGATGCGGCCGAGGGCGACGTAGAGCGCGATGAGCATCGCGACGTTGATCGCCGCGGTGGTCAGCGAGAGCGCCCGGGCATAGCCCCAGATCTCGTCGATCTCATCGAGGGGCTGGGTGGTGATCTGCGCCGTGCCGAGGGTCTGTCCGTTCACGGTGATCGGGAGCGTGTGGCGCTCGATCGGCGGCCTGATCAGGTCGGCGAACCAACGCGGCGCTTCGCGCTCGGACCGGTGCGGGGGCGTCGGGTCGCCGACCCGGTCCCCATCGGCGTCGAGCACGGCGACCCGAACGTGCCGCAGCACGTTGAAGCGCAGGTCGAGGGTCTGGAGCAGGCTCTCCGGCGGGGTCGTCTCGGAGAGCCGAATCGTGTCGGCGACCAGCGACTCCACGGTCGCGAGCGAGGCCCGGGTCTCGACGCGCACCGCATTGCGGGCGTTGAGCACGATCACGCCGCAGGAGACCAGGGCTGCCAGGGCATCGATGAGCAGCACCACGGCGACGAGGCGCGCCCGGGTCGACCAGGCGTTCCAGGGCCAGCGGCCCACGCGACCGCCGGGGGCCACGGCGGACTGAGAGTTCGGGAGCAGGGTCGGGCGGGTATCCACCCGGAGACGCTTAGCGGGCATGTCACCGATGTCCAAGGCGAGCGGTCGCATCGGAGCGGCGGCGCACCGGTCCAGCCGATGACGGAATCTTAAGCGGGACCGCGTTATCCTGTGGATAGCCGACCCAGGACTGGCCGGGCCCGCAATTCGAACCGACATCTTTGCGCCGTATTGCACCGTCTCTATCGTGACCTTGTCGAACGACCTTCGGAACCGCGAAGGGAAGCGGCCGGTCATGGGGAGCCCGGTCGCGCGCGTCGTGCATCGTGTCAGAGACCCCGGACCATGATCGACCTCGCTCTGGACCCCTCTGAAACCCGCGCGAATCGGCGGCCGGATGGCCAGCACGGGCGGCCATCGATGCTCCGCATCGCCCTGTTCGGATTGGCCGGCGCCGGTGCGCTCGGCGGTTTCGGCGTCGCCGCATCGAGCCTGATGGCCGGCCTCGCCGCCCCGGCGCCCGTGAAGTTTGTCTCGTCGGGTCGGGCCGCCGACTGGCCTGACCTGAAGGACGGGCTTCCTGCCCTGGCCGGCTCAGGCAAGCCGACGCAGGCGGAGGCGCCGTCCGAGCCCGCGGGCTCGACGCTGCGGATGGCCAGCCTGCCCGATACGGTCGTGCCGCCGGTTTCCAATCCTCCCGCCGCCGCCGCGGAGGTCGCCGCCGTCCCGCCGCGTGCGCCGGCCCAGGCTGCGGCCGCCCCGGCGCCGCCGGCCCGCCGTATCCCGGTCCCGACGCCGGTCGCGCCCCAGGCCGTCGGCCGTCAGGTCGTGCCGCTGCCGCCGTCCCGGATGGCCGCACTCCGGCCCCCGCGAGCTTCCGAGACCGTGCGCGCGCGCGAGTTGCCCGAGCCCGCGGTTGCGCCGAAGCCGGTGCCCACGACACCCGCGGCCCAATCCGAGAAGGTCGAGAAGCCGGCGCGCAAGCTGGCGGCTTCCCATAAGCCCCCGTCCGCCGCGAAACCCGCCGAGAAGGCGAAGGTGGCCACCACGGCGGTGGCTCAGGCCGAGCCGGCCGAGGAGACGGAGGTGCTCGGAATCAAGCTACCGTCGCTGGCGCCCGCCGGCCGGAAGCTGAAAGAGAGCGTCGACGCCCTTGGCGACGCCGTGAAGAGCGTGTTCTGAGAGACCTGAGCTGATCGGCCATCATCTGGTTCGGCCGCCCGGTCCGCCCGTGCGGGAGAGAGGCGGATCGCGCAGATCGCGATCCGCAGGGTCCCGACGTCAGCCCCGCCCCGAATGGCGTCCGGACTTGTGGTCCGCGTTCGGCCCCGACCGTTCCACCTTGCGCTGATGCTTGCCGGCGCGCGGGCTGGCGAAGCCTTTCGGGCCGCCGGGACGGCCCTTACGTTCGGCCGGCCCTGCATCGCCCGCGAGCGCCTCCACCTGGATCTCCGGTGAGCCGTTGCGGGCGAAGGCCTCGGCGAAGCGCGCTGCCGCATTGCCGCGCACCTCGAACTTGGTCTCGCGGTCGAAAATCCGGATCGCCCCGATCTCCTGGCGGCCGATGCCACCCCGGCGGGTGAGCATCGGCAGCAGGCGGCGCGGGTCGGCGTTGTCGCGGCGGCCGAGGTTGAGCCGGAACCAGACCGCCGGTCCCATGGCGGCGATCCGCTCCGGATCCATCGGATCGTAGGGCGGACGCTCGCCCCGCGGCGCACGCCCCTCCCCCGGGTCGCTGACCTCCTCGGGGGCCGGCAGGCGGGTGCGGTAGACCCGGGCGAGCAGCGCGGCCAGTTCCTCCGGGCTCTTGCTGGCGAGGAGCGTGCCGGCGAGCGCGACGTCCTCCTCGGCCGGCGGCTCGGCGAAGAGCGGATCTTCGAGCATGCGCTCGCCGTCGAGCCGCCGGATCTCGTCGGCCGAGGGCGGCCCCGACCATTCGGGGCTGACCTTGGCGATGGCGAACATCTGCTCGGCCCGGCGCCGCCGGGAATTCGGGATCAGCAGCACCGAGGTGCCCTTGCGCCCGGCCCGGCCGGTGCGGCCGCTGCGGTGCTGCAGCACCTCGGCATCGTGCGGCAGATCGGCGTGGATCACGAGGCTCAAAGACGGCAGGTCGATGCCGCGGGCGGCGACGTCGGTGGCGACGCAGACCCGGGCGCGGCCGTCACGCAGGGCCTGAAGCGCGGCGTTGCGCTCGCCCTGACCCAGCTCGCCCGAGAGCGCCACCACGGAGAAGCCGCGCTCGGTCAGGCTCGCCTGGAGATGGCGGACGGCGTTGCGGGTGTTGCAAAACACGATCGCGGTCTTAGCATCCGCCTCGCGCAGGAGGTTGAGCACCACGTGCTCGGTCTCCCGCGGCATGATCCGCACCGCCCGGTAGGCGATGTCGGCGTGCCCGCGCGTCTCGCCCTTGATGGCGAGCCGGAGGGCGTCGCGCTGGTAGCGCTCGGCAAGCGCCTCGATGGCCTTCGGCAGCGTCGCGGAGAACAGGTAGGTCGCCCGCTCCGGCGGCGTCGCCGAGAGGATGAACTCGATATCCTCCCGGAAGCCGAGGTCGAGCATCTCGTCGGCCTCGTCGAGCACCACGGCGCGCAGCGCGGTGGGATCGAGGTTGCGCCGCTCCAGATGGTCGCGCAGGCGGCCCGGCGTGCCGACCACGATATGGGTGCCGTCGGCCAGCATCCGGCTTTCCCGGCGCGGATCCATGCCGCCGACGCAGGCGGTGATCCGGCCGCCGGCCGGACCGTAGAGCCAGAACAGCTCGCGCTGGACCTGCAACGCCAGCTCCCGCGTCGGCGCGATCACCAGGGCGAGCGGCGCGCCGGCCGGCGGCAGCGCCTCGGCCTCGCCGATGAGCATGCCCGCCATGGCAAGGCCGTACGCCACCGTCTTGCCGGAGCCGGTCTGGGCGGAGACGAGGAGGTCGCGGGCACCGGCAGCCGCCTCCAGCACCGCGGCCTGAACCGGGGTGGGATCGGCGTAGCCGCGCTCGCTCAAGGCCCGCGCGAGGGGGGCGGGCAGGGTCGGAAAGGGCAAGTTCTCGGAACTCTCAACAGCCGCGCCAGGCCCGGTGGCGCGCCATCGCGCGGCGGGGGAATCAAGCGCCGGACTTTATTCAGGTCTCTGCAGGTTAACGCCAACCGGGCGCGCTGACCACTCCCGCCGCAGCATGGGCAGGGCTGCGAACCCGGATCAACGAGACTTCGATCCGCGCTGGAAAGGCAATTCGCCAGTCCGGGACTGCGGAGCAGGGCCCGGACTGACGGCGCGGTTATTACGCGGAAACCGCCACGCGGAAGCGGTGCAGTCCGTCAACGCGCGTTCGCAGCCCTGGCAGCATGGAGCGGTTGAACCGGATCGATTCGGTGCGCGCGGATCGGTGTGGCTGAAATCCTGGCCAACGAAGAGCAGCGGGCAATCCTGCTCCTTCGCAAGGTCGTACGCGAATCAGTCACCGATATTGGGGCCGACCGGATAGAAACGCTTTCCCCAGCGCTAGATTTGCCTTCCGCGTGCCGGTGGTGAGGCGGACCACCGGCTGGCCATGCCGGGTCAGGATCACCTCGTCGCCGGCCTCGGCGCGCCGGACCAGTTCGGTGAGCTGCGCCTTGGCGTCGGTCACGGAGACCCGCATCGCATCCTGCCGCGCCAGCACTGGTCGCGTCATGCGAATGGACTATGAAACGGCCTAACATCGTAAACAGCAGCGTCAACGCGGCGGGACTGGAGAACACCACCGACATGATGGCAGTCCTACGGGTCGCGATAGCCTGGGCGACGGTTCTGGCCTTCGCGTGGTTCGGCAAGGGCTGGCTCGCCGACCTGTCGCAGCCGCTCTTCGCCGGGGGGCTGTTCGCGTGGCTCCTGGCGGTGATCGTCTGGGCGGCCTTCGGCGTCGTGCACGAGGCGGAGGAGATCGCGCACAAGTTGGGCGAGCCGCTCGGCACCCTGGTGCTGACGCTCGCCATCGTGATCATCGAGGTGGCGCTGATCTCGGCCGTGATGCTCTCGGCCAAGGACGCGCCGACGCTCGGCCGCGACACGATGTTCGCCGTGCTGATGATCGTGCTGAACGGCGTGGTCGGGCTCGGGCTGCTGGTCGGCGGCCTGCGCCATCACCAGCAGCGCTACAACCTGCAGGGGGCGTCCGCCTTCCTGTCGGTGATCATTCCGCTCACCACGATCGCGCTGATCATCCCGAACTTCACCAGCTCGACCAGCGACGGCACGCTCACGACCCTCCAGGCCGTGACCTTCTCGGTCTTCACCCTGGCGCTCTACGGCGTGTTCCTGCTGATCCAGACCGGCCGGCACAGCGAGTTCTTCATCGACGCGGAGGCCGTCGCGGCGGCGGAGCCCACGGCGGATACGGGCTCCTTTTCCGGTGGCGGCATCGCCAAGCCTATCGGCCTGCTGCTCGCCAACGTCGTGCCGATCGTGATCCTGGCCAAGAGCCTCGCGGTGATCCTCGATCACGGCATCGCGGCGCTCGGCGCACCCTCGGCCCTCGGCGGCGTGCTGATCGCCGCCATCGTGTTCACGCCGGAGGGGATCTCGGCCCTGAAGGCGGTGGCGCGCAACGAATTGCAGCGGGCGATCAACCTGTGCCTGGGTGCCGCGACCTCGACGGTCGGCCTGACCGTGCCGGCGGTCCTGGCGATCGGGCTTCTCACCGGCCAGACCGTGGTGCTGGGCCTCAAGCCCACCGAGATGACCTTGCTCGCCGTGACGCTGATCCTCAGCGCCCAGACATTTTCCGGAACGCGCACCACTGTGCTGGAGGGGGCGGTGCACCTCGTGCTGTTCTTCGTCTACCTCGTGCTGATCTTCAGCCCCTGAGACGGGTTCCCGTTGAACGCTGCGGTCGGCGCAGCGCGCTCCGTCATCGCGAGCGCAGCGAAGCGACCCAGCGCTACGTGACGCTGGAACACGTGGCGCCGCCCTGGATTGCTTCGCTTCGCTCGCAAGGACGGCAGCGCCAACGCTCTCGACCGCAAGGTCTCCGACCGGACGCTCAGGCGCCGAAGCGCTCGGTGCGGATCAGGCCGGGCGCGACGCCCGCCGCCAGGATCAGGTCGGAGGCCGCCGCGACGAACCGGTTCGACCCGCAGAGAAAGACCTTCCCCGGCGCTCCGACCCGCGCCAGGGCGTCGGCGACGAGGGCGGCGTCGATGCGCTTGCCGCCGGGCTCGCGGGTCGTCGCGAGATGCAGGGAGAAATTCGGATCCGCCTCGGCGAGCGCCTCCAGCTCGGGGAGCGCGATCGCCTCCGCGCGGGTGCGGACGGAGTAGATCAAAGCCGCCGGAATCTCCCGCCAGCCCTGCGCCCGCCGCCGCAGCATCGCCAGCAGGGGCACCACGCCGGAGCCGCCACCGCCGAGGAGCAGCGGGCCGCCATCCGGACCATCCCACGAGAAGGAGCCGCCGATCGGCCCGCGCAGCTCCACCTCATCACCCACCGCGGCGACGCCCGTGAACCAGGACGAGACCTCGCCATCCGGCAGGCCCTCGATCAGCAGCTCCAGGGTGCCGCTGCCGTCCTGGGCCGAGGCGACCGAGTAGCTGCGCTGGGCCTGATAGCCGTCCTCGGCGGTGAGCCGGACGTCGACGTGCTGGCCCGCCCGGTAGCTCTCCGCCAGCGTGCAGCGCAGCCGGACGCTCGTCACATGGGGCGCGACCGGCGCGATCGCGGTGATCGCGCCCCGGTGCCAGCGGAAGACGATCGGCTCAGTCACCGGTGTAGCGCTGCTCACGCCAGGGATCCCCGTACATGTGGTAGCCGCGCAGCTCCCAGAAGCCGGCCGTGTCGGTTCGGGTGAAACGCAGGCCCTTCACCCACTTGGCGCTCTTCCAGAAGTAGAGATGCGGCACGAAGAGCCGCGCCGGGCCGCCATGGTCCGGGTGGATCGGCTCGCCGGCATAGCGCGTCGCCACCAGCGCGCGGCCGCCGACGAGATCGGCCACCGGGACGTTGGTGGTGTAGTCGTCGTAGGATTCCGCCAGCAGGAACGGGGTCGGCGCCGCGATCCCGGCATCCGCCAGCAGATCGTCGAAGCTCACGCCCTCCCAGGCGGTGTCGAACTTCGACCACTTGGTGACGCAGTGGATGTCCCCGTGCCACGTGGTCCGGGGCAGCGCCTCGAACGCCTCCCAGCTCCAGGTCTTGATCGGGCGCGAGCCCTCGCGCAGCGTGAACTGCCACGTGGCGAGATCGACGGTCGGGTTCGGGCCGATCTGCAGGATCGGGAAATCGTCGGTCAGATACTGGCCCGGCGGCAGGCGCGCGCCGGTCTCGGGCGGCTGCCGGCGCCCGACGAAACCCCGTGTCACCATGCCGGCCTCCGCTGCACGCCCATCCCGACGGTGTGGTGCGGCGGAACACCCCACGTCAAGCCGCCGAACTCCGTCATGTGCGGCCGAACAAACGCCCCAAAGCTGGGGTGTGCTAACCCGATTGTGCCGATGAGCGGCACGAATCACCTGCTTTCAGGGGGATGTCATGAAGTACCTACTCGCGACGAGCCTTGTCGTCGGGAGCCTCGCCACCCTCGCGCCGGCCGCCCAGGCCCGCGACGGGATCGGCGCCGGCGGCGCGGCGGCCCTCGGCGTGCTCGGCGGCCTCGCGGTCGGCGGCGCCATCGCGTCGGCCAACAACGGCTATTACCCGGGCCGCCCGGTCTACCGCGCCCCGCCGCCGGTCTATGTCGAGGAAGATTACGGCCCGGTCTGCCATTTCGAGCGCCGTCGGACGGTCGATCCCTACGGCGACGTCTATATCCGCCGCGTCCGCGTCTGCGAATAAGCGGCCTCCGGCGCGGGCTCGACGGCCCGCCCCGGCTTCAGCCGCTCGGCGCAGGCGATGCCGCCGAGCACCAGCGCCAGGGCGATGCCTTCCGTCGCCCCGAACGGCTCGCCGACCAGCAGGACGGCGAGGATCGCGCCGAAGATCGGCACGAGGTTGACGAACAGGCCGGCCCGGTTCGGGCCGATCAGTTCGACCCCGCGCATGAAGAAGAGCTGCGCCAGCAGCGAGGGCCCGAGGCCGACGAAGGCCACCATGGCCCAGCCCTCCGGGCCCGGCCAGACGGAATGCCCGCTCGCCCATTCGACGGCCAGGGGCGGCAGCGAGGTCAGCAGGGCGGCGACCGCCATCGTGGCGAAGAACGCCAGCCCCGAGACCTTCGGCCTTGTCGGCAGGAAGATCGTGTAGCCCGCGTAGAGCAGGCAGGCGCCGAACACCAGAACATCGCCGCGGTTGAAGGCGAGGTTCGTGCGCACGGACAGATCGCCGTGCGTGGCGGCCAAGGCCGCGCCGATCAGCGTCAATACGACGCCCAGCACCTGCCCCGGCGTGACCGGCACCCGGTAGGCCAAGCGGTTCAGAACGATCACGAGGACCGGGATCGCCCCCTGGAACAGGGCGAGGTTGATCGCCCCGGTATAGGCACCGGCCGCGTAGAACAGGCAGTTGAAGGCCGTGTAGCCCAGGCCGCCCATCAGCAGGATCCGCAACCAGTGCGGGCGCAGCAGCGGCCATTCCGCGGCGAGCTTGCGCCCGGCGAAGGGCATCAGCGCCGCGCAGGCCACCGCCCAGCGCAGCGTCGTGATGACCTGGGGCGAGACGTGGCCCGGCGCCCAGCGGCTCGTGACCGCGTTCCCGGCCCAGAGGAGCGCCGTGATGGTGAGGAGAAGATAGGCGGACGCGACCCCGGGAGTCCGGGCCGCGCGCTCGGTCGTCAACGGCGGCGGAACTGACCGCCGCGCACGGGCGGACGCGGGCCGGAGGAACGCTCGTCCTTGTGGCGGAACACGAGGCGGCCCTTCTCGAGGTCGTAGGGCGACATCTCGACCGTCACCCGGTCGCCCGCCAGCGTCTTGATGCGGTTCTTCTTCATCTTGCCGGCCGTGTAGGCCACGATCTCGTGGCCCTGGTCGAGCTGCACGCGGTAGCGCGCATCCGGCAGGATCTCGATGACGAGACCGTCGAACTGCATCAATTCTTCTTTTGCCATGCACCTTCTCCAGTCGGACCGTCCGGCAGCAGGCGTTCCGGCAATACGTCTCGGGTTGTCATCGAGCTCGGGAAACGCCGCAGGGCGCGGATCCGATCCGACGGATCGACCGCGCCAGCTCAGCAGCACGCCTGCATTTAGTCGCCGCGGGAAGCTGCGGCAAGTCACGGTGGCGAAAGCCGTTCCCTCATCGACATGAATCGCCCCGCCTCACGGCGCGGCGAGTTCGTTGCCGGCGTAATCGAGCCGGCCATCCGGCGTCCGACGCCAGATCCGGATTGGGATCGGGCCGCCTGTCCGGTCGCCACGGGCATCGAAACCGATCGGGCCGAGGAGCGTGCGCAACTGGCCGGCGCGCAGGGCGTCGGCCACCGCCCGTCCCTCGCCGATCCGGCCGGTCTTCGGATCGGCAGCACGGGCATGCTCGGTTGCCTGTGCGAGAAGTTGCACGGCCGCATAGGCCTCCGCCGCCACGCTCTCCGCTTCGAGACTGCGCGGCGCGGCCCGTGCCCCCCGGGCCTCGGGCAGGCGCGGCGGATCGGGGGCAAGCGTCATGACCGTCCCCTCCCCCGCCGCGCCGGCCATCGTCGCGAAGCCCGGATCGAGGATCCCGTCGCTCGCGACCAGGGTGGCGCCGAGCCCGGCCTGCCGCATCGCCTGGAGCAGGGTCGCGGCCTCGGGGCCCAGCCCGCCGAAATAGACCGCGTCGACCCGTGCCGCCTTCAACCGGGCCACGAGATCCGCGAGGTCCCGCGTGCCGCGGGGGAAGCTGTCGAACAGCACCTCCGGCGCGCCGGCCTCCTTGAGCTGCGCCGCCACCGCATCGGCGAGGCCGCGCCCGAAGGTCGATCGGTCGTTCACGACGCCGATCCGGCGCCCGGCGAACACCCTGGCGAGGTACGCCCCCGCCGCTTGGCCCTGCTGCGCGTCGCTCGGAGGCAGGCGGAACAGGTCCCAGAGGCCGCGGCCCGTGAGCGGCGTGTAGGTCGCACCGGGCGTCACCAAGACGGCGCCGGCCTCCTCGTAGACCGGCGACGCGGCGGCGACCGCACCCGACCCGAAGGGTCCGACCACGAGACGGATACCGTCGGCAGCGAACTTCCTGGCCACCGCGACGGCTTGGCGCCCCTCGCCCCCGTCGTCGGCCGGGACCAGCACCCAGCGCGGGCGCCCGCCGGCGGCCCGGTTCAGATCGGCCACCGCCTGCTCGGCCCCCTGCCGGAGGCCCTGGCCCAGGGCGGCATCCGGTCCCGTGAGCGGGGCCGAGAGGCCGATCCGCACCGGTGCCTGTGCCTGGGCCGCGGAGACGGTGAGAAGACCCATGAGGAGCAGAACGAGGCGCGGCAGCATCGCGGCAGCTTTAAGCCTTGGGCGCAGTGTCCGGAAGTGCCGTGCCGGCGGCCGTTGCACCGGAATGAGATCGAATGGACCCGCGCATCTTCCTCTTCCTTTTGCGGGGAAGGAGGGTGCGCGGGAAAACCAGGCAGCCCTGTCCACCGACCGGACAACGATCCCGAGCCCGAAATGCAGATTGCAAGGCCGGCGGGATCGAGAGCACGGGCCGGTCACTTCCGGCCGCCCGCAGCCGGCATCCTTGAGCAGACCGGGACGCTGATCCCCCGCGGAAGCGCTGGCGGCCGGACGCGATGTGCGGAATAAGGGCTTCGCCCCGGCCCGTCGCCGGGGGTGCCGGCCTGCGCCTTTCGCGTCGCCGGCCAAGACCCTCTGGGACGATTGACGATCATGACCTCGCTGTTCGCCGGCATCCAGGACGCGCCGCTCGACCCGATCATGCGCCTGTTCGAGGCCTTCAACGCCGACCCGAGCCCGAAGAAGCTCAACCTCGTGGTCGGCGTGTACACGGATGCCGAGGGCAAGGTGCCGCGCCTGCGCGCCGTGCAGACCGCCGAGAAGCGCTGGATCGAGAAGGGCCTGCCGAAGACCTACCGGCCGATCGAGGGCACCAAGCCGTTCCGCGACGCCGTGCAGGAGCTGCTGTTCGGCAAGGGCGCGCCGATCCTGTCGCAGAACCGCACCGCGACGCTCCAGAGCATCGGCGGCACCGGCGCCCTGAAGACCGGCGCGGACGTGCTGGCCAAGCTCTACCCGAACGCCAAGGTGGCGGTGAGCAACCCGAGCTGGGAGAACCACAAGGCCCTGTTCACCCAGGCCGGCTTCACCGTGGTCGATTACCCCTACTTCTCGGCCGAGACCGGCGGCGCCGACTATCCGGCCATGAGGGCCTATCTCCAGGATCTGCCGAAGGGCTCGATCGTGGTGCTGCACGCCTGCTGCCACAACCCGACCGGGGCCGATCTCAGCCTCGACGAGTGGCGCGACCTCGTACCGCTGATGGCCGAGCGCGGCCTGATCCCGTTCCTCGACATCGCCTACCAGGGCTTCGGCAACGGCCTCGACGCCGATGCCGAGCCGGTGCGCCTGTTCGCCGAGTCGGGCCAGGAATTCCTTGTGGCCTCCTCGTTCTCGAAGTCGTTCTCGCTCTACGGCGAGCGTGTCGGCGCCCTGACCATCGTGGCCGAGAACCCGGCCGCGAAGGCCAAGGTGGAAGCCTTCGCCAAGCGCCTCGTCCGGGCGAGCTACTCGAACCCGCACACCCACGGCGCCGCGATCGTCGAGATCGTGCTCACCGATCCGGAACTGCGCGCCGATTGGGAGCGGGAGCTCGCCGAGATGCGCGACCGGATCCGCGCCATGCGCGAGCGGATGGCCGACAGCCTGCAGCAGCGCCACCCCGAGCGCGGCTTCGACGCCATCAAGGCGCAGAAGGGCATGTTCTCCTACACGGGCCTCAGCCCCGCCGAGGCCACCCGCCTGCGCGAGGAGCACGAGGTCTACGCGCTGGAGACCGGCCGGATCTGCGTGGCGGCGGTCAACAGCCACAACATCGATCACGTCATCGATGCGATCGACGCGGTGGTGAAGGGCTGACCCGGTGGCGGCCCTCAAGCGCGTCTGCCGATTCAATGTCTGGATCAATCCGGTCTTCGACGAACGCCTGAGGGCCGAGCCCGATATCGACCTGCAGGTCGGCGATCTGCAGGGTCCCGAGGACGTGCTTCAGGCGCTGCTGCGTGAGGCGCACGTCTTCCACGTCTCGCCCGCACGGGACGAGCTGCCGCGCCGCTGGCACGTCACCGATACGCTGCTGGCGGAATGCCCGAACCTGCTCGCGGTCTCATCGGCGGGCGCGGGCTTCGACACGGTCGACGCCGCCGCCTGCACCCGTGCCGGCGTGGCGGTGGTGAACCAAGTCGGCGGCAATGCCCGCTCGGTGGCCGAGCTGGCGATCGGCCTGATGCTGGCCGTGTCGCGCAAGATCTGCGTCTCGGATCGGCTGCTCCGGACGGCGCGCGGCTTCTCGCGGGAATCGCTGATGGGCCACGAGATCGGCGGTGCGACGCTCGGGCTCGTCGGGATCGGGCATACGGGCCGGGCGGTGGCCAAGCTCGCCCGCGGCTTCGACATGCGCGTGCTGGCCTATGACCCGCTGCTCTCGGCCGAGGAGATCCGGGCCCGCGGGGCGGAGCCGGTCGACCGGGCGCAGTTGCTCGCCGCATCCGACATCGTGTCCCTGCACTGCCCGCTCGACGACACCACCCGCGGCAGCTTCGACGCCAAGGCGTTCGCGGCGATGAAGCCGGGGGCGCTGTTCATCACCACCGCCCGGGGCGGGGTGCATGACGAAGCGGCGCTCGCCGAAGCGCTGACCTCCGGGCACCTCGCGGGCGCGGGCCTCGATGTCTGGGCGCCGGAGCCGCCGCCGCTCGGTTCGGCCCTCCTCGAGCTCGACACCGTGGTGGCGACCTACCACACGGCCGGCGTGACCCACGAGGCGCGCCGCAACGTCGCCGCCTGGGGCGCCGATCAGATCATCGGTTTGCTGAATGGCGAGACCCCGGCGCGGCTGGTCAACCCGGAGGTCTGGCCGGCCGTGCTGGAGCGTCGGGCGCGACTGCTGGGCTGAGGCGCCTGTCGCGACGACCGTGACGTCGCATTGGCCCGAATTTACGTCGCCGCCCGCATCCACCCGAGCCCCGCCTCGGTACCGGCCGCAGGGTGATACTCGCACCCGACGAAGCCGGCGTAACCAACCTCCTCCAGCGCCGCGAAGATCGGGTCGAACGCGATCGTCCCCGTCCCCGGCTCGTGCCGGCCGGGATCGTCGGCGATCTGAACGTGGGCGATGAGCGGCGCATGGGCGCGGATCAGTGCCGCCGGATCGTGGCCGAGGCAGACGCAGTGATAGGCGTCGAACAGCAGCTTGACGTTGTCGCGGCCGATGGCTTGGATCGCCTCCACCGCCACCAGGGGATCGTCGATCACATAGTTGGCGATCGAGCCCGGGCCGATCGGCTCGACGATCACCGTCATGCCCCGCGCCTTGGCGGCGTCGGCCGCGAAGGCGAGATTCTCGAGATAGGTGTCCCAGAGCCGCGCCTGCTCGACACCGGCCGGCCGTACGCCCGCCATCGGGTGGACCATCCGGCAGCCGAGCTGCTCGACGTAGTCGAGGGTCGGCGCGATGGTGGAGCGGTAGTACGCCACCTTGTCAGGCAAAGCCGCAAAGCCCTTCTCGCCCTTGGAGGCGTCGCCCGCTGGAAAGCCGGTCTGGACCAGCGGCACGCCCGCCCGTTCGAGCCAGCCGGCAACCTCCCGGGCCGGTGTCGCGAACAGGTTCGGATGCTCGACCGCCCGGAAGCCCGCCTTTGCGGCGGCCGCGAAGCGCTCGGAAAGCGGCAGCTCCGTGAACAGGAAGCCGCAATGGCCGCTGAGGCGGTCCTTGAATGCACCGAGCTTCATGGGTCAGGCGCTCCGGCCGGTCTCGATCATCGCGCGCATCCGGTCCACCGCCGCGTGGGGTGCGGTCAGGACCGGGACGGAGACCGCTGTCCGCACCGCCTCGGCGGCCCGGGAGGTGGAGAAATGCGCCAGCATGATCGCGTCGCAATCGGCCAGCTCCGGCGCGCGTTCGGCGATCAGGCGGTTGTGGGTCTCGGCATCGCCGGCCCTCAGACGCGCCATGGCGTCGTCCACCAGGATCGTCCGCAGGGTGGCCGGGCGTCCCGACTGGCCGACGAATTCCTCGAACTCGTCGGTCATCGTCCCGATCGACGGGCCGAAGGTCGCCAGCATGCCGATGCGCTGCCCTTGCGCGATTGCGGCGCGGAACATCGCCTCGTTGGGCTTGAGCACCGGCACCGGCACGGTTTCGATCAGCCGGTCGATCGCCGGCCCGAAGGCCGAGCAGGTGATCAGGATACCATCCGCGCCCATGTCGTGGCCGTAGCGGCCGAACCGCACGAAGCGCTCGATCATGCCCTCCGAGATGTCGCCGGGCTCCTTGGCCCGGTCCGCCGACAGGCCGTCGTCGAGGAGGTTCACCGTCTCGGCTTCGGGCCACGTCTCCGCGAAGGCGGCCTGGATCGGCGCCATGGCGACCGGCGTCGCGTGCAGGAGAACGATGCGGGGGGCCATGCTGCGTCTCGGGTTGTCCTTCCATCAGCCGGGGCCAGGGCGCAGATCATCAATCTGTAAGCGATTTCAAACGAGGGGCAAGCAGGGGGCAAGATAGCGCAGGATCCGATCCTCCGACCTAGCGCCGGGGTGGGGCCGTGCTGGCGCGCAGGATCAGCTCGGCGTCGATCTCGGTGAGGCGCACCACCGGACGCCCCTGGATCCGGGCGATCAGATGGTCTCCGGCGGCGTGTCCGATCTCGGCGGAGTGGATGCGGATCGTGGTCAGCGGCGGGTCGAGGAAGGGCGCGAAGTCGGAATCGTTGTGGCCGATCACCGAGAGATCGCCCGGCACCGAGAGCCCGCGGGCGCGCGCCTCGATCATCGCCCCGAAGGCGATCTGGTCGGTGCCGCAGATGATCGCGGTGGGCGGCGGCCCGCCGGCCAGCATCTGGCGGAAGCCGTCGCGCCCGCCGCCGATCCCGTAGGAGATCTCGATGTCATGTTCGGGGGCGAGCCGCAGCCCGCGGGCGGCGAGCGCCTGGGCGATGCCGGTCACCCGGGCCCCGCCGCGGTCGTTGTCCTTGCGCAGGCCGGATATCACGCCGATCCGGCGATGGCCGAGATCCATCAGGTAGTTGGCTGCCCGGGCCGCCGAGGCGGCGTTGTCGAACCCGACGCAGGGATGCTCCCGCGACAGGCTGAAGGTCTGCACCATCGGAATGCCCGAGCGGGCGATCCGCGCGTAGAGATCCGGGTGGTGAATGTCGCCGACCAGCATCAGCCCATCGACCCCTCGCTCCAGCAGGAAGGTAGCCTCGCGCAGCTCGTCCTCCAGATCGTAACCGGCATTGGCGGCCACCAGCGTGTAGCCCGCCTGCCGCAGCCGGTCCTGCACGCTCGACAGGACCCGCACGAAGGCCTCGTTCTCGATGTTGGGCACGACCGCGCCCACCGCCATGAAGCGCCGCGTCGAGAGCGCCCGGGCGGCGCCGTTGGCGACGAAGCCGAGATCCTGCGCGGCGCGCATCACGGCCTCGCGCTTGTCGGCCCGGACCCCGGCGAAGCCGTTCAGCACCCGCGAGACGGTGGCGGTGGAGACGCCGGCGCGGCGGGCCACGTCCCGCGCCACCGGGCTGCGGCCCGGCGGTTCGAGGATGTCGTCCGGCAGGTCCAGCACGGGAATGGGCCTCTCCATTTGACGGGCAGAAACATGGGGCGCGATACGCCTCATGCCGAATCAGCCGCGCGGTACGTCCGGCTTCGGCGCGCGAACAGGCAGTATATTGACACCCCTTCTGCCGGCTGGCTATCTGAAAGCGCTTTCAAAAACCGTCGCTCGTGACGGAGCGCAGGGAGGACTCGATGGCGACGCTCGACCACCCGGCCTCCGGCGGCGGTGCAGCGGAGCGCGAGTCGCCGACCGTCGGCGGGGCCGATGCCGCCGCGGCGGGTATCGCCGCGCCGCAGGCGCTCGTCACCAGCCTCAAGCGCAGCGACGCGGTCACGCCCTACCGGTTCCGCGATTTGCTGGCGCTCGACGATTTCGAGCGGCACGCGCGCAAACTCCTGCCGCCGATGATCTTCCAGTACGTCTCCGGCGGGGTCGAGACCGGGTCTGCCCTGGCGCACAGCCGCGGCGCCTATGCCGACTACGCCCTCGTCCCCCGGCTGATGCGGGACACCTCGGCGCGCGACACCGCGACCACGCTGTTCGGCCACACCTACGCGGCCCCCTTCGGGATCGGTCCGCTCGGCGGCGCCGCCTTCATCGCCTACCGGGGCGATCTCGCGCTCGCCGAAGCGGCCCGGCGGATGAACCTGCCGATGTGTCTCAGCGCCTCCTCGCTGATCAAGCTGGAGGATGTGTACGCCCAGAACCCGCAGGCGTGGTTCCAGGGCTATCTGCCGGGCGACCAGAACCGGATCGACCGCCTGCTCGATCGGGTCGCCGCCACCGGCTACCGCACCTTCGTGGTCACCGCCGACACGCCGACGCTGGGCAACCGCGAGCACAACACCCGCAGCGGCTTCTCCATGCCGATCAAGGTCACGCCCAAGGTGGCGTGGCAGAGCGCGACCCACCCGCGCTGGCTCCTCGGCACCGTGGCCCGGACCTTCCTCAAGCACGGCGCCCCGCATTTCGAGAACACCGAGGCCGAGCGCGGGCCGCCGATGATGTCGCAAGGAGCGGTGCGCAACACCATCGCCCGCGACCAGCTCTCGTGGAAGAACCTGGAGGCGATCCGCAAGCGCTGGACCGGCAACCTCCTCGTGAAGGGGTTGCTGGCGCCCGAGGATGTCGAGATCGCCCGGGAATGCGGCGCCGACGGCGTCATCCTCTCCACCCATGGCGGCCGCCAGCTCGACTACGCCGTCGCGCCCCTCGACGTGCTGCCGGAGATCGCTGCCAAGAAAGGCGGGCTGAAGATCATCGTCGACAGCGGCATCCGCCGCGGCACCGACGTGATGAAGGCCCTCGCGCTCGGCGCCGATTTCGTGCTGCTCGGCCGGCCCTTCATGTTCGGCGCGGCGCTCGGTGGGGCGGCGGGCGTCGAGCACGCGATGCGGATCCTCAAGGAGGAGCTCAACCGCGACATGGCGCTGATCGGGATCAACCGGCTGTCCGAGCTGAACCCCGATTTCCTGCGCCGCGTCCCCCGACGGACCTGAGCCGGAGCGCCGCATGCATAAACCCGCCCCCCTCGGACTCGCCTTCGTCGGCTGCTTCACCACCGAGCGGCGGAGGGCCCGCGGTCGGGGCATCGACATCTACCGGGTCGGCGGCGGCCTAGAGAGCTGGGCGCATCTCGGCCGGGTCGAGGGCCTGACCAATCCCTCGTACCTGGTCGCTGATCCGAACCGTGCCGTGCTCTACACGGTGCAGGGCGACGGGGAGGCGGCGAGCGTCTTCGCGGTCACGCCCGACGGCACCCTACGGGCCCTCGGCAGCGCCGCGACGGGCGGCACCAACAGCGTGCATCAGGCCCTCGACGCGACCGGGCGCTTCTTGATCGTGGCCAACTACGCCAGCGGCACCGTCGCCCTGTTGCCGGTGCGCGACGATGGCGGTCTGGAGCCGGCACGCCACGTGCTGCCGCTGCCGGGCGATCCCGGCCCGCACCGGAGCGAGCAGGCCTGCGCTCACCCGCACCACGTGGTCCTGTCGCCGGACGGGCGGCACGTGCTCGTGCCTGACAAGGGTCTCGACCGGGTCTTCGTGCTGCGGCGGGACGGCATCCAGCTCACCATCGTCTCGCAGACCGCGATGCGCCCCGGGGCCGGGCCGCGCCACATCGCGTTCCATCCGCGGGCGCCCCTCGCCTTCCTGGTCAACGAGCTGGAGTCGAGCGTCGCGACCTGCCGCTGGGATGCAGAGACCGGCACGCTGAGCCCGCTTCACCTCGCCCCGACCCTGCCGCCGGACTTCTTCGGCGCCAGCACCGCCGCGGCCATCGTGGTCACGCCGGACGGGCGGTTCGTCTACGTCTCGAACCGCGGCCAGGACGGGATCGCGCGCTTCCGCGTGGACGAGGCCGGGCGGCTCGATCCCATCGGCTGGACGCCCTCGGGCGGCCGCGAGCCGCGCTTCATGGTGCTGGCGCCGGATGGGACGCACCTGCTTGTGGCCAACGAGCAGGGCGACAGCCTCGTGGAATTCGCCATCGATCCCGACAGCGGGGGTCTGACCAAGACAGGCATCCGCCCGAGCCTCAGCCCCTGCACGATCGCGTTTTTGTAGGAGTCGGAAGCACTGACCTGGGCTCATGTCGGGGAGCGGGCTGGGCCGCCTCTTCCCTCCCTTCCAGCGGGAGAGGGGGGACACGCGGGACGAACGGCCTCGGTCCTGTTGCCGCCCGATACGAAGCAGCCGCATCGAACAATCACAAGAAAAAATATCCACCTGAACACGTTAGAGGAAACGCCATGTTCGCCAAACGCTACAGGTTCCTGATTGCGTTCCTGCTGTTCATAGCCGGGATCATCAACTACATGGATCGCGCCGCGCTCGGCGTGGCGGCGCCGTTCGTCAAGCAGGACCTGAACCTGTCTCCCTCCGAACTGGGCGTGATCTTCTCGACCTTCTTCTTCGGCTACGCCCTGTTCGCCTTCGTGGGCGGCCAGCTTGCCGACCGTTACGGGCCGCGCAGCGTCTACAGCTGGGCCGCCGCGGCCTGGTCGATCCTGTGCATGCTCACCGGCGCGGTGACCGGCTTCGCCCAGATGTTCGTGGTCCGCGCCCTGTTCGGCTTCGCCGAGGGGCCGATGAACTCCACCACGAATCGCACCCTCACCACGTGGTTCCCCCGCGAGGAGACCGCCCGGACCATCGGCTTCACCTTCTCGGGCCAGACGGTCGGCAGCGCCATCGCGGCTCCCGTCGTCGGCCTGCTGGCGATCCAGTACGGCTGGCGGGTGGCCTTCGTGGCGATCGGCGCGGTTGGCCTGCTCTGGGTGGTGGCGTGGCGCCTCCTGATGACCGACCGGCCCCAGGACAATCCCCGCGTCGGCCCGGACGAGATCGCCCTGATCGAGCGCAGCCGGGCGGTCACGCATCTCGCGCCGTCGGACCACGCCCGCTCGCTGAAGGACTACCTGTTCCTGCCCAGCACCCTGTCGCTCGGGCTTGGCATGTTCGCGGTGAACTACACCCTCTACATCTTCCTCTCGTGGCTCCCGAGCTACCTGACCGACGCCCTGCACATGCCGGTGCAGCAGATGGCGCTGGTCGCCTCGATCCCCTGGGCCTGCGGCTTCGTCGGCTATGTCGGCGGGGGCATCGTCGCCGACCATCTCTACAAGCGCATGGGCGACAAGCTCGCCGCCCGGAAGCTCACCACGATCGTGCCGCTCGCCATCGCGGGGGTCGCGCTGATCGCCGTCAACGCCGCGCCGAACGCCGCGGTGGCGGTCTCGCTGATCGCGCTGGCCGTGCTGATGCTGACGAGTTCCGTGCAATCCTGCTGGGCGACGATCCACGAGCTGGTGCCCGAGGCCCGCGTCGGCGGGGTGAGCGGGTTCGTTCACCTGCTGAGCAACATCTCAGGCATCATCGGGCCGACCGCCACCGGCCTCGCGGTGCAGTACCTCGGCGGCTACGCCAGCGCCTTCGTGATCGCGGCCCTGATCGCGGCGGCGGGCGTCGTCGCCATGGCGATCTTCGTCCGGCGGCCACGCAGCCCGGCGGAAACCGGTCCCCTCGCCGCCGCCAAGGCCGTCTGATCCAGGAGCACCAGCCGATGAGCGCCGAGACCGTCCCACCGAGACCCGTCCTCCTGACCGGCGCCTCGGGCGCCCTCGGGCGCGTGCTGACCCGCGCGCTCGGGGCGGCCGGCTGGACGCTACGGCTCACCGACCGCGTCGCCTTCCCCGACCCCCTCCCCTCAGGAGCGCGCTTCCAGATCGCCGACCTGGAAGACGGGCCGGCAATCCTACGGCTGGCGGAGGGGTGCGGCACGATCCTGCATTTCGGCGGGATCTCGGTGGAGCACCCGTTCGAGACGGTGATCGGCCCCAACATCCGCGGCCTCTACCACGCCTACGAGGCGGCCCGCCGGGAGGGCGCGCGGATGGTGTTCGCGTCCTCGAACCACACGATCGGCTTCCACGAGCGGACCGAGGTGCTGGACGACGACTGCGCCCTGAAGCCGGACGGCTATTACGGCCTGTCCAAGGCCTATGGCGAGATGATGGGCGGGCTGTATCGCGACAAGCATGGGGTCGAGAGCGTCTTCCTGCGGATCGGCTCGTGCTTCCCGGAGCCCACCGACGCGCGGATGCTGGCGACGTGGCTGTCCTACGGCGACCTGACGCGGCTGATCACGCGCGCGACGCTGGCGCCGAACCTCGGACCGAAGGGCACGGTGGTGATTTGGGGTGCGTCCGACAACAGCCGCATGACTTGGTGGCGGAAGGACGGGCGGGTCATCATCGGCTGGGCGCCGCAGGACAGTGCCGATCCCTACACGCAGGCCTTGGAGGGCAAGACCAGCGGCAATCCGGTGGTGGAGCGCTACCAGGGCGGCGGGTTCACGGGGCTCGACTATTCGCGCGGGGAGCCCGGCAATTCCTGATCCGCCGGCAGCGCGCGCCCTCCCACCTTGCGGGCGGGAGATGCGCGGAGCGACGTCGAGGCATCCGAGTTCGGTTGGGCGGTTCATAGACTGAGTGGTGGAACGCGACATGGCAGACGAGCAGACCACGACACGGCTGAAATGCGCCCTGGTGGTGCGCGGCGCCTTCGACGCGCATGTCGTCCCGGCCTTCGAGGCGGCGGGCGGCCGAGCGGCGATCCACTGGGCGCCGACCGCCGTCATCATGAAGGCGTTCGAAGCCGGCGAGACCGCCGACGCCGTGCTGGTCCTGTCGGACGCCATGGAACGTCTGATCGCGGAGAACCGGGTCGAGCCGGAGACCCGGGTCGATGCGGTGCGCTCGCGCTACGGCCTCGCCGTGAAGGCCGGGGCGCCACACCCGGACATCTCGACCGTCGAGGCGCTGAAGCGCACGCTGACGGCGGCACGTTCGGTGGCCTATTCGCGCACCGGCGCCAGCGGGATCTACTTCGCCGGCCTGCTGCCGCGGCTTGGCCTGGAAGAGGCGGTGAACGCCAAGGCCACCATCATCCCGCAGGGCTTCACGGCGGAGAAGCTGATCTCCGGCGAGGCCGACATCGCAATCCAGCAGATCAGCGAATTGATGGTGGTGCCGGGGATCGAGGTGGTTGGACCCTTCCCCGAGCCGGTCCAGGAGGTGACGACCTTCGCGGCGGCGATCCTCCGCGGCGCGACCGATCGCGCGGGTGCCGCGCGCTTCCTCGCCGGGCTGACAACGCCGGAGGCCGCCGCGGCCTACCGGGCGAGCGGGCTGGAACCGGCCTTCTGATACAGGCTCAGGTCGACGCCTTCGACGCCGCCGGCTTTGCGAGCGGCGCGCAACAACCCAGAGGCGATCTCACCGGCTGCCCTCCCCGTGTGGCTCCCTTTCCAGCCCTGGAAAAGGCCGACATCCTCCACGTACGATCCGGGACCCCATGCCGAGCGCCACCACCGATGACGGGGTTCGCCTTCACTACGAGGAGAGCGGGTCCGGAACGCCGCTGATCTTCGTGCATGAATTCGCCGGGGATCACCGCAGCTACGAGGCGCAGCTGCGCCATTTCGGCCGTCGCTACCACGCGATCGCCTTCAACGCCCGGGGCTACCCGCCCTCCGACGTGCCCGAGCCCGTCGCAGTCTATTCCCAGGCGCGCGCCGCCCACGACATCCTGGCGATCCTGGACCATATCGGCGCGCCGCGCGCCCACGTCGCCGGGATCTCGATGGGCGCCTTCGCGACCCTGCATTTCGGCCTGCGTCATCCGGGGCGCACCTTGTCCCTCTGCCTCGGCGGGTGCGGCTACGGCGCGGAACCCGACCGGCAGGCGCTCTTCCGCGCCGAGGCGGAGGCGACCGCCGATCTGCTGCGCCGGGAGGGTATGGCGGCCTTCGCGGAGCGCTACGCCACCGGGCCGACCCGGGTGCAATTCGCCAACAAGGATCCGCGGGGGCACGCCGAATTCAAGCGGATGCTGGCCGAGCATTCCGCTGTCGGCTCGGCCAACACGCAGGCCGGCGTGCAGAAGGAACGGCCGTCGCTCTACGATCTGACCGAGGCGATGGCGCGGATCACCGCGCCGACCTTGATCGTCGCCGGCGACGAGGACTGGCCCTGCCTCGCCCCGAGCCTGATGCTGAAGCGTGTGATTCCTTCGGCTGGCCTCGCGATCCTGCCCAATACCGGCCACGCCCTCTCGGTCGAGGAGCCCGACGCCTACAACGCGGTGCTCGACGCGTTCCTGGCCCAGGTCGAGACCGGCCGGTGGCCGATGCGCGACCCGCGGGCGATCTCCGCGACGATCACCGGCATCAAGGGCTGATGCGAGCCCGCGGGATCAGGCGGAACCGCGCGTTCCGGTCCGGCTGGGTCGTCACGACGGCCTGAGGCAGGACCGGCTCCGATCCATCCAGGACCAATCGGAACCGCGCCAGCAGCCGCGCCAGCGAGAGCACCGCCTCGCTCAGCGCGAACTGCGCGCCGATGCAGACCCGCGGGCCGGCGCCGAAGGGCAGATAGGCAAAGCGCGGGGGCGGCGGCGCGCCCGGCAGGAAGCGGCCGGGGTCGAAGGCATCCGGATCCGTCCAGAGCGTCCGGTGCCGGTGGAGCACCCAGGGGCTCACCATGACGATGTCGCGCGGCTTCACCGCGTGGCCTGCCACGGTGTCGGGTCCGACGGCCCGGCGGACCACCACGAAGGCGGCCGGGTAGAGGCGCAGGGTCTCGTCGATGACGGCGCGCGTGAGCGGCAGGCGCCCGTCGCTCTGGCACCCGGTCGGATCCGTGAGATCGGCGCTGCGCGCCTCCGCGGCCACGCGCTCCTGGACCTCCGGGGCGAGGGCCAGCAGGTAGGAGGCCCAGAACAGCGTGCCCGCCGTGGTCTCGTGGCCCGCGAGGATCATGGTGGCGACCTGATCGCGCAGCTCGGCGGGCGTGAAGGCGGCGCCGGTATCCGGATTGCGCGCCGCCGTGAGGAGATCCAGCAGGTCGCCCGAGCGGCTTTGGCTCCGGTCCGCTGTCTGGCGCGCCGCGATGATCCGGTCGAGGAACGGGATCCAGCGGCGGCGAAACCGGGCCCGCGACCAGTCGAGGGGCACCGGCCAGCCCGGCGGCGTCACGATGTCGAGCAGGTGCGGCCGGCCCATCCGCTCGGCGTAGGTGGCGATGAACCGGCGCAGCTCCGGGCCGTGCTCGTCCATGCCCACCGAGAACATGGCGCGCCCGGCCACCTCCAGGGCGAGCCGGTAATACGCCGTGAACAGGTCGACCGGACCCGTCTCGGCCTCGTCGGCGATGTGGTCGAGCCCCTCCGCGACGGCGGTCGCGATGTGGGGCACGAGGCCGTCGATCGCCCGGGGCGTGAAGGCCGGGGCGAGCGTCCGCCGCTGATGGCGCCAGGCCGAGCCCTCGCTGATCAGCAGCCCGTCGCCGAGGATCGGGCGCAGGATCCGGATCGTCCCGGTGGTGCGGGCGTAATTCGCCTGATTTTCGACGAGGACCCGGCGGATCGCCTCCGGATCGTTCAGCACGAAGCTCGACCGGCCGAGCAGGCCCCGCCGGGTCACCGGTTCCTCGAAGGCGCGCCTGGGGAAGCCCCGGAGGCTGTTGTCGCGGATCGAGCGGAGATAGGCCCAGATCGGCAGTTCCCGCTCCGGCGCCGCGCGGTGCGGGGGTACCACGCGCGGCAGCCCGGCGAGGATTCCGGTCGTCCTGGCCGGGGTCTCGATCGCGTCCGAAAGCGTGGGCATGGAGGCACCCTGAACCGGAGACGGGGCGCCTGTAAACCGCCGCGCCCGTGTCTCGATCATGTCACTCGGCCGCGGTGCGCAGGCGCGCCTCGGCGCTCCGGAGCAGCAGCCGCGCGGGGAACCGCGCGGGGTCCGCCTCCGCCGAAAGGCTCGCCACGAGGCTAGCCCGGGGCAGCGTGGCGCCCGCGACGTCGAGCAGCGTATCGATCCCCCGCTCGAGATGCTCGTCCACTCGATCGACCACCAGGACCTCCGGCTGGCGCAGGATCGCCCGGGCGAGGCCGATCCGCACGCGGACCCGCTCGGCCACCTGCTGCCCGCGGTTGCCGACCGCCTTCTCCAAGCCGCGCCGCTGGATCGGCCGCTCCAGATCCAGCTCCCGGAAGACCGCCCGCGCCTCCCGCTGGATGATCGCCTCGCCGTGCATCCGCGCCGTGTCGATGCGGCCGAACAGCAGGTTGTCGAGCACGGTGCTGCGCGGGTTGATGCGGTTGGGATCGTAGGATTCGATGTCGCACCCGTCCTGGCCGTGCATCAACTCCTGAACGACAGCCCGGGCCCCGACGATGCGCGCGGCGAGGTCGTCGTTCATGAGGCCGAAGCGCATCCGCGGCTCCACATAGGCCAGGGTCAGGGCCAGGAAGGCGACGCTGTCGGCCTCGCTCAAGCGACCCTCGGCAGGCAGGCGGGTCAGCCGGAACAGGTAGTCCGGCAGGGCGTCCGGGGTGATCAGCGAGAAGCGCCGGAACAGCGGGTGGCCTGGCGGAACGTCCGCGAAGATGTCCTTGAGGTTGCTGGCGATGGCCACGCCCATCCGATCCAGCGCGTCGCGCAACTGAACCTTCTCGAGGGCTTGGCGGAACAGCGGAGTGGCGGCGAGCCGCTGCGGATCCGTCAGCGTCCGGTCGCGCGGCACGCCGAACAGCAGGTTCTCCCCGACCGTCGCCTGCTCGTTGTAGGTTCCACGGGCGAAGGGAATGACGAGGTCGGCGAGGCCCTTCTCGACGAAATGCGCGCGCAGGTGCTCCCGGGCCGCGATCATGCGCTGGCCCGCCGGCGTCTCGTGGGTGATCGAGCTGAGGGCGCCCAGGCCGAACCGGTAGAGATCGTCGCCCAGATCGAGCCGGCTGAGCAGGTCGAGGAGCTTCTGGTCGAGGTCCCGCGCGTCGCGCACGCCGAGGCGCCGGTAGTCGATCCAGGGATCCTCGACGCTGTCGCACGGATTGCCGGTCTTCACCGCCTCGTTGATCCGCGTCTTGCTCAGATCGAGGCTGCCCTTCCGCAGCGGCCGGATGCGCAGGCCGTAGAGCACGTTGTCGCGCAGGGTCCCGGGGAACAGGACGGGCTCCGCGCCCGCATAGGCGATCCGGTAGGCGTGGACCGGTCGCGGTAGGGTCGCGAGGTCGTTCTGGCCGATCCCGATCGTCCCGCCCGGCGCCGATTGCAGGCCGGCGAGGACGCGGGTGAATTCCTGCGCGACCGCACCTGACGGGATCAGCGCGAGGCGCGTGGGCAGCGGCACCTCGGCATCGCCGACCTCGATCGGCGGACCGCCCTGTGGGTCGCGCAGCGCCAGCCCTTCGAAGCGCAACGGGGACCCGAGGAGCGGAGGCGGGGCCTCCGTCTCGGGCTCCCCCGGCTGCAGCCGCTGCGGCCCGAAATGGGCCGCCACGGTCTCGTACTTGACCTCCACGTCGAGGCGCTGCTGATCCCAGTCGATCAGCTCCTTGAGGGGCGGGGGCAGGTCGCGATAGGCGGCGAGCACGGCGACGAGCTGCCCGATGTCGAGCTCGCCCCTCAAAGCAAAGACGCCGCCGATCGCGTAGAACAGGAACGGCGTCACCTGCGCGAGCAGGTTGTTGAGGTATTTCACTGCGAACTTGCGCCGATAGATCCGCAGGCGCAGGTCGTAGAGGCTGTAGAGCCGGCCGCCGATCTCCGCCCGCTCCCAGCGGCCGGTGTCGTTGGTGAGCACCGCCGGCAGCCCGTCGAGCACCTCGGCGACGCGCCCCGCGAGGCTGCGCGAGGCGATCTGGCGGCGGCGGCTGAGACGGATGATCTCGCGCCGCAGCCGTGGGATCACGATCATCTGCACGCCGACCATGCCGCCCGCCACGAGGCCGAGCCACAGGTTCTGCATCAGGATGAAGGCGAGCGCGGTCGCGGCCTGAGTCCCGAGGAACACCGGCACCACGATCGCATCGCCGATGAAGGAGCCGATCGGCTCGACCTCGTCGCGGATGATCGTCGCGGTCTCGGAGGATTTCACCTCCCGCTGCGTTTCCGGCGAGAAGCGCAGCATCAGGGAGAAGAGCTGGAAGCGCAGGCGCCGGAGCATCCGCTCGCCGAGGATACCCTTCTGCAGGTTGATCCAGAACTTGAAGGCGCCGTTGATCAGGACGAGGGACAGGAACAGCGTCGAGAGGCCGAGCAGCAATTCCAGACGATCGAGCTGAAAGCCCCCGAAGAGGCGGCTTGTCCCGCCGCCGAGGGCATCCGGCCACTGGACGGTGATGTCGAGGAATGGGGCTGTCGGCTCGCCGTGCGAGAACGCCTTGCCGGTGATCGCGTCGTTGACGATGCGCTTCGGCAGGTCGAGCGAGGCGAAATAGAACGGCAGCGAGGCCAGGACGACGGCGCAGATCCGGAACTGGTCGGCCTTCGAGTAGCGCCAGATATAGGGGAAGAGCCGCGGCTCAAGCGCGCGCATCGTGTCCTTCCGGTGAAAGCCCGTCCAGGCGTGAGCGGTGCCGAATCGACGCACTGTTGGGAAAACGTAGGAACAAGACGGTATCCGATCGCGCTCGACTTGTAGTCCCCGCCGCCGGTCCCTTCAAAGGCGGCCGGTGGTTCATGGAACTGTCATATAGCGCGCCGACCGCTTGCCGGAGGGGCACGCTGCGCTGTTCTGCACCGCGCTCCGCGCCGGCGGCAGGT
This sequence comes from Melastoma dodecandrum, assembly GCA_029817715.1. Lineage (NCBI taxonomy): Eukaryota > Viridiplantae > Streptophyta > Magnoliopsida > Myrtales > Melastomataceae > Melastoma > Melastoma dodecandrum. The sequence goes on along the minus strand of JARUPY010000292.1, from coordinate 1,088,281 downwards.
CGATCGCGGCCCGGCGACGTCACCTGGGCGTGTTGCACCCGTCATGCGTGCGTCGGCCTTGCTCCGAGACGCGCGTCCTTATATTGCGACGCAACCACCACGACTCCGTACCTGAACCGGCGCGGACGGCCGCGCCGCGCGGCCGCCAGGGAGCCGGCACAACCCGTTTCGGGCCGCCATGAATCTGCGCAACATCGCCATCATCGCCCACGTCGACCACGGCAAGACGACGCTCGTCGACAAGCTGCTGGCCCAGTCCGGCACCTTCCGCGAGAATCAGCGGGTCGAGGAGCGGGCGATGGACTCGAACGACCTCGAGAAGGAGCGTGGCATCACGATCCTGGCCAAGGCGACCTCGGTCGTCTGGAAGGACACCCGCGTCAACATCGTCGACACCCCCGGCCACGCCGATTTCGGCGGCGAGGTCGAGCGCATCCTGTCGATGGTCGACGGCGTGATCGTGCTGGTCGACGCCGCCGAGGGCCCGATGCCGCAGACCAAGTTCGTGGTCGGCAAGGCGCTCAAGATCGGCCTGCGCCCGATCGTGGCGATCAACAAGGTCGACCGGCCGGATGCTCGCATCAACGAGGTCGTGAACGAGGTGTTCGATCTGTTCGCGGCGCTCGACGCCACGGACGAGCAGCTCGACTTCCCGATCCTCTACGGGTCCGGCCGCAACGGCTGGATGGCCGACAGCCCGGAGGCCGATCCGTCGGTGGGCCTGGAGCCGCTGTTCGAACTCGTGCTCAAGCACGTCCCCCCGGCCCGGACCGACGAGGGCCCGTTCCGGATGCTCGGCACCCTGCTGGAGGCCAACCCGTTCCTCGGCCGCATCATCACCGGCCGCATCGCTGCCGGATCGGTGAAGCCGAACCAGCAGATCAAGGTGCTCGACCGCACCGGCAAGGTGGTGGAGACCGGCCGCGTGTCGAAGATCCTCGCCTTCCGGGGCCTGGAGCGCGCGCCGATCGACGTGGGCGAAGCGGGCGACATCGTTTCGATCGCCGGCCTGATCAAGGGGACCGTCGCCGACACCTTCTGCGATCCGCAGGTCGAGACCCCGATCCAGGCCCAGCCGATCGACCCGCCGACCGTGACGATGTCGTTCATCGTCAACGACAGCCCCCTCGCTGGCACCGAGGGCGACAAGGTCACGAGCCGCATGATCCGCGACCGCCTGTTCAAGGAGGCCGAGGGCAACGTCACGCTCAAGATCGAGGAGGCGGCCGACAAGGACAGCTTCTACGTCTCGGGCCGCGGCGAGCTGCAGCTCTCGATCCTGATCGAGACCATGCGCCGCGAGGGTTTTGAGATCGCCGTGTCGCGGCCGCGCGTCGTGTACGAGCGCGATGAGACCGGCGGCCTTCAGGAGCCGATCGAGGAGGTCGTGATCGACGTCGACGAGGAGCACTCGGGCGTTGTCGTCCAGAAGATGTCCGAGCGTAAAGCCGAGATGCTGGAGATGCGGCCGTCGGGCGGCGACCGCCTGCGCCTCGTGTTCCACGCCCCGACCCGCGGCCTGATCGGCTACCAGGGCGAGCTGCTGACCGACACCCGCGGCACCGCGATCATGAACCGGCTGTTCAAGGCCTACGAGCCCTACAAGGGCGAGATGCCGGGCCGGCGCAACGGCGTGCTGATCTCCAACGATCAGGGCGAGGCCGTCGCCTACGCCATGTGGAACCTCGAAGACCGCGGCCCGATGATGATCGAGCCCGGCTGGAAGGTCTATCAGGGCATGATCATCGGGGAGCACAACCGCGAGAACGATCTCGAGGTGAACGTACTCAAGGGCAAGAAGCTCACCAACATCCGCACCACCTCGAAGGACGAGGCTGTGCGCCTGACGCCGCCGATCCGGATGACCCTGGAGCGCTCGCTCGCGTGGATCCAGGACGACGAGCTGGTCGAGGTGACGCCGAAGTCGATCCGCCTGCGCAAGGCGATCCTCGACCCGAACGACCGCAAGCGCGCCGAGCGGTCGAAAGAGAACGCGGCCTGACGCCGCGATCACCGGGCCGTTCGAGGCAGCCCCGGACGTGAACGGCCGGCAACCGAGTGCTCAGGCTCGGTTGTTGATGCAGCCCTTATTCCTGACGCCTCTCGGATGACTCGAACCCTTATGCCGGGCGACTTAGCTCGGTGGGGCGGACCCGAGAGGTCCGCGTGAACCCCCAATGGCTTCCATGCCCGTCGCGTTGAATCCGCTCCACCCGGTCCGCCCGCCTGCCGCGGCGACACCGCCCTCTTATCTGGTCGGTCAGGACGGCGAGGGCCACTGGGTGGCGGTCGAGACCGGCGGGCGGGCCGGGGGCATTTTTCGGAGCCGCCAGGACGCGATCCGCTACGCCTGCGTCGAGACCGGCTGCCGGCCCGACGACGTGCGCTTGGCCGCCGATCCCATCCCCTTCCGGCTCGCCTGAATTCAGGACGACCGGCGCGGCGGCTCTCGCAGGGGTGCCCGCTCAACTGCTCCCGGGATCGGTCTCGTCGCGCTGTGTCCCGCCGGCCGGCGGTCCCATCCCGGGCTTGCCCTCGGTCTTCTCGTTCGGATCCTTGACGGCGTCGGGCGCGACGTTCTTCGGCGTGTCCGGCTTCGCGCCGGACGTCTCGTGCTCGCTCATTCTCGATCCTCCTGCTCGGCCCTGGAGTGCCCGCCCGCGATCTTCTCGTCCGCGGCCGGGCCACGCGATGCCTTCTGGTCCGAATGACCGCCGGACGAGCCTCCGACGGCCGGCGGCGACCGGCCCGGTTCGCCCGCCTTACCCCAGCCCGCCTTCGGCTCGGTGCGTGGGGCTCCACCGGAACCCATATCGGTGATGGCGGCCTGATCGGCCGTCTGGTGGCCGCCCCCGGCGGGCGACTCCCCACGCGACCCGACCGTGTCGTCGGGCTTGCGGGTGACGGTCCCGGATTCGCTGGTCGATCGGCCCATCACCGTTTCCCGTCGTCCTGGCCGACGGCCGCCGTGGCGCGGTCGATCGCCTCGCTCAACTGCGGATTGGCGTCGGCTTTCGGCGTGTCGCGGGCCTCGCCGGACGACCCCGCTGCGGGAGCCGGCTTGCCGGAGGCGCTGCCCGACACCGACGTAGCGGTGCCACCATGGGCCGCGGCGTCCTTGGCCGACGGTCGGTCTACGTGATTCGTCATCATTCGCCTCTCTGCCTCGTCGCGGGACAACGGAGGCGGAGAACGACGGTTGCGCGCCGCGACGCGCGCGCTTGGACCGTTGAACCGCGTATCAGCGCCCGACGATGCGTGGCACGACCGTCCGCGCCAGCCGCTGCACCGCGTCCTCGGCTGTCCCGCGGCTTGCCGCCCTGGCCTCGATCGTCAGCAGATCGCCGTCGCGGAGGATTACCGCGGTGGCGCCGCCGCCTTTCCCGACCGCGTAGACGCTGATCCAGCCGATCGCGGGGCCTGCGGGGACGCTGGTGAGCCGGCAATTGGGATTGCGCTTGAGGCAGATGGCTTCCAGCGCGCCGAAGGACGTCGTCCCGGACCGGACACGGCTCTCGGTACCGTCGGTCAGGCGCCCGAGCTGAAGGTCGGCCGAGGGGGCGCCGGCGCAGGCGGTACAGGTCAGGATGAGATGCTGCGGCTCCGCCTGCGCCGAAGAGCCGGTTCCGAATTCCGTGCGGGCCGCCTCGGCGACCTGCGTCAAATCATGGACCGCGAAGCCCTGGGCCAGCGCGGTCTGCGCCCAGACGCAGCCCATGAGGGCGAGAAGGGCGCGCATGTGAGAATCTCCGACCATTCGCCGGATCGGCGGTACCGGACGGGGACGGGAAGATCCAGTCTGAAACGCGTAAGATGTCTGCTGATCCGATCGCGATCAAATCCGCCGATAGTCTTTTAATTGATCTCAAAAACCGCCGGACTTAAGAATCATTACGTATTTATTAACAAAATATCCTAGAATAACGACTTTAGGAACGTTCCAAGTTTACCCAGGCCGGTTAATAAATTCATCCCCGCTTGGGGCCGTTCTCGTTTGGATCGCGAGGGCCTTGAGGATGGGCATCGCGGGTCGAGACGGATGCGACAGGCCCGCTCTCCCGTGCGGGCGAGCGGATTCACACTTTGGCGGTCGCACCTGCGATGGGTACGAAGAGCCCTCTTCCCGCGGGCGGGGAGAGGGGGAACGTCGCGGGCTTCAAGCCACGAAGTGTGAATGTCGCAGCCCGTCTCGCCATCGCGTACCCAGCGGCGTGCGGGCAGCGCGCCGCTGGAGCGCTGCGCCGCGCTCGCCGCTCAGCCAATCCCTTCGAACAGCGCCGACGAGATGTACCGCTCGGCGAACGAGCAGGCGATGGTCACGATCCGCTTGCCCTGGAATTCCGGCCGCTTGGCCAGCTCCAGCGCGGCGGCGACGTTGCCGCCCGTCGAGATGCCGCCCGGGATGCCCTCCAGCCGGGCGAGCGCCCGGGCCGTGTCGAAGGCGGTCTGGTTGGAGACCTTGAGCACGCCGTCGAGGATCGTGGTGTGCAGGTTCTCGGGAATGAAGCCGGCGCCGATGCCCTGAATCTTGTGCGGACCGGGCTGGCCGCCCGAAATGACGGGTGAATCCTCCGGCTCGACGGCGAACACCTTCAGGTTCGGCAGACGCGGCTTCAGCACCTCGCCGACGCCCGTCACGGTGCCCCCGGTGCCGACACCCGCCACGAACGCGTCGAGCTGGCCGCCGGTGTCGCTCCAGATTTCTTCCGCCGTGGTCTTCCGATGGATCTCCGGGTTTGCGGGGTTCGAGAATTGCTGCGGCATCACCGAGCCGGGGATCTCCTTCAGCAACTCCTCGGCCTTGGCGATCGCGCCCTTCATGCCCTGCGCGCCGGGGGTGAGCGCCAGCTCCGCGCCGAGGAAGGCCAGCATCTTGCGCCGCTCCAGCGACATCGTCTCCGGCATGACCAGGATCAGGCGGTAGCCCCGGGCCGCGGCCGTGAAGGCCAGCGCGATCCCGGTGTTGCCGGAGGTCGGCTCGACCAGCGTCCCACCCGGCTGGAGCTTGCCCGAGGCCTCCAGCGCATCGATCATGTTGACGCCGATGCGGTCCTTGACGCTGGCGATCGGGTTGAAGAACTCCAGCTTCAGCAGGATCTCGGCCTCGACGCCGTGCTCCTTGGGCAGGCGGTTCAGGCGAACCAGGGGTGTGTTGCCGATCGTCTCGGTGATCGAGCCGTAGACACGGCCATGGCCGACCTTCGCCGGCGCGTTGAGGGAATCGGCCATCGCGGAGCTCCTGCTCATGTAAGCGTTGGACTGATGTCGGATCTGTCGGGCCGCACGCTCAGCCGGCTCGACGGGAGGCTGCGATATCGCGTTGCCGCGCATGGGGCAATCGGGCTAAGTGCCCTTATCGAAAGTTCTTTCCGGTTTAGGGGATGGTGCGATGTCCGGGTGGAACGCCGTTGCTGATAATGGCTTGCCCAATAGAAAAACTTTCTCCAGCGGCTGCCGGCGCGCATCCGCGTCGCGGTTGAGCGAGCGATGACGGCGACCCTCGAACCCGGCGGCGCCGCCGGAACCTCGACCCGACGGGCGGCCCTGCTGGCGGCCGTCGCCGTCATCGCCGCCCACCCGCTGCGTGCGGCGGAGCCGGTGCGCCTGGTCCTGGCAACCGCGACCCCCGGAGGCGGCTTTCCGGCCTTCGGGGAGAGGTTCGTGGCCGCGATCCGCGCGGCCGATCCGACGCTGACGCTGGAGCCCCGTGCCACGGGCGGTTCGGCGGACAACATCGGCCTCCTGCGCGATGCCCGCGTCGATCTCGCCCTGGTCCAGGGCGAGTACGCCTATCCGGCCTTGGCGGAGGGCGGCCTGACCGTGCTGGCCCCGATGTACCCGACGCCCGGCCTGTTCGTGGTTCCGGCGGCGAGCCCGATCCGGTCGGTGGCGGATCTGCGTGGCCGCACGGTCGTACTGGGCACCCACCAGTCGGGCCTGACCGTCATGGGCCGCAGCGTGCTCGCCGCCTCGGGTCTCGATCCCGCGCATGATATCCGCCCGATCCTGCTCGACCGGGCGGGCGACGGGCCGACGCTGGTGCGGGAGGGGCAGGCCGACGCGCTCTGGGGCGGCGGTCTTGATTGGCCGGGCTTCTTCGCCGTGGCCCGGGCACCGGGTGGCGCGCGCTTCTTCGGCCCCTCCGCGCAGGGCATCGCGCAGCTGACGCAATCAGGGGGCGCGATGCGACGGCTCACCGTCCCGGCCGGCAGCTTTCCCGGACAGGATACACCGATCGAGACCGTGGGTTCGTGGAGTTTCGTCCTCGCGCGGCCGGCGCTCGACGACGCAACGGCCTATCGCCTCGTCCAAGCGGTGGCCCGGGCCGATCTCGGCGCGACCGCCCCGAAGAATCTCGTCGGGGTCGTGCCGGAGACGTCGATCAATCCGGCGACCCTGCGCTTCCTGCGGGACGGCGGGACCATCCCGCGCTGAGCCGAGCCGTCAGCGGAAGGAGGCGACCCGGCGATCCCGCTTCCGCTCGGTCGCCGGCTGATAGGCGATCTCGGCGTGGTGGGTGCAGTAGGGCAGGCCGGTGATCGCCCGGCCGCCGCAGAAGCGGAACTCCGGCGTGGTCGGATCGCCGAGGGGCCAGCGGCACATGGATTCACGCAGATCCATGATGGTCACGCGCTGGGAGACCGCCAGCGGCGTCGGCGCCGGGGCCGGCGTGGGGGACGGGAATTCGGGTGCCGGGCGATGTGCCAGGATCGCCACCGGCTCCGGCGCCTGCGTCTCGACCACCGCGATGGCGGTCTCGATCTCCACGGCCTTGGTCGGTGGGGCGACCGCGGCGGCCGGGGCTTCCTCGCTGCCGCGCACGCGGCCCGCCAGACCCAGGCGGTGAACCTTGCCGATCACGGCGTTGCGGGTGACGCCGCCGAGCTGCGCCGCGATCTTGCTCGCGCTCTGCCCGTCCTCCCACAGCCGGCGCAGCAGCGCCACGCGATCGTCGGTCCAGCCCAGGCCCGGTTCCATATTCCCCCTCCGCCCCCTGCGACTCAGGTGCCGCCCGGGTCTGCAGTCCACCGCGTGGGCCGAACGGCCCATCATCCGACTGGCCAAATTGCCATGCAGACCGCGAACCCGCGCGAAGGCTGCCGCACCGCGGTGCGACACCCTGTCCCGTCAGGCCGCGTGGAACCCTAGCGCGGCGCTCACGAGCGTTGCAAGGGTGAGCGGGGGGCCGGGGCGCTCCCTGTCCACCGACAATGGCCGGGGCCGCGGAGCCGGTCTCGATCCGCAACGGCCTCGCTGGCGCCGCGATCCGGTGGGATCGTGACCCGCGCGCAACAGCGCGGCCATATCGCGCCGCTTCGCCGGCAAAGCGGGAACGTGCGATACGGTCAAGCTCGTTCCGTATGGCACAGTGCTCCCAGACGACGGATCGGGGTGAGGACGATGGGTTTCCGGCAGATGGGTCCGCGCGCGCTGGCCGCGCTCGGGCTGGCGGGTCAGGTCGCGGCCTGCGGCAGCCTCCCGCGCACGCCCTACACCGCCGAGCAGGCGTCGCTGGCCGGCATCGCCGGCATTCCCGGCGCCCGGGTCTTCGCCGACGCGTCGGTGGAGACGATCGCGGAACTCGCGGCCAACCCGCAGCGCCGCACCACCGGCTTCACCTATCTCGCGCTCTCCGGCGGCGGCGGCGACGGGGCCTACGGGGCCGGCGTGCTCAACGGCTGGAGTGCCTCGGGGCAGCGCCCGGAATTCACCCTGGTCTCGGGCGTCTCCACCGGCGCCTTGATCGCGCCCTTCGCCTTCCTCGGACCGGCCTACGATGCCTACCTCACCGAATTCTACACGAGCGGCGTCGCCAGCGAACTCGTTGCCTCGCCCAACATCGCCAACGTGCTGTTCGGCTCGGGGCTGTTCGGCGACGGGCGCCTGCGCAACCTCATCGACCGCTACGTCACGCCGGACCTGATCCGGGCGGTGGCCGAGGAGCACGCCAAGGGCCGGCGCCTGCTGGTGGTGACCACGAACCTCGACTCCCAGCGGGCGGTGATCTGGAACATGGGCGCCATCGCGGCGAGCGGCGTCCCCAACGCCCGGGAGCTGTTCCGCGACGTGCTGGCCGCCTCGGCCAGCATCCCGGCGGTGTTCCCGCCGCAATTCATCGACGTCACCGCCGGCGACGCGCGCTTCCAGGAGATGCATGTCGACGGCTCGGTGGTGACGCCGGTCTTCACCCTGCCGCAGACGCTGTTGCTCCGCGACGGACGGATCCGCACGGGCGGCAAGGCCGAGATCTACGTGGTGATCAACGGCCGCCTGGAACCCGACTTCGAGGTGACGAAGGACAACACGCTCGCCATCGGCGAGCGCTCCTTCACGACGGCGAGCCGCGCCCGCTCGCGCGCGACGCTGACGGCGACCTACGCGCTCGCACGCAACAACGGCATCGGCTTTAACCTGACCTACATCGACGAGAACGGCCCGAAGGTGCCGGCCTCCAAGGGCTTCGACACCGCCTACATGCGGGCCCTCTACGAGGAGGGGCTGGCGAAGGGCCGGACCGGCACGTTCTGGCAGCACACGGTGCCTGCCGCGCCGGCCGTGAAGGAGGCGGCGAGCGTGCTGGCAAACTGAGCGCGAGTCTGGAGCGGGTTATCCCCGGACCTCGGCATGAGGGTGTATCGGGGAGACCGGTCGCTGCGTAGCGCGCGGGTTGGGCTCAGCGAACTCCGCGATCCTTAGTCCAGCGCCGCGCCCCCCGGAGGGGCGCGGCGACCGCGACGGCTACTTGCCCAGGATCTTCGTGACGAGGCGGCCGATCGGCGTCGCCGTGCTGGCGTTCCGGTCGTCGCGGTCGATGGGGCGGTTCTCGTTGCCGAGGAGCTTGGTGACGAGGCGTCCGATCAGGTTCATGGTTGGGCCCTCCGGTGACACGCCATCACGGCGCAGCTTTCGATTCAACGGGGAGGCGCGGGCCGCGTTCCAAGCGACGAGCGCCCGCCGGGCGCACTCAGACCTGCATCAGGCGGATGTTGTTGGTGTTGCCCGCCGTGTGGAACGGGATGCCGGCTGTGATGACGATGATGTCGTTCGGCTTGGCGAAGCCCTCCGCCCGCGCGTGCTCGCATGCCTTGGCGGTCATCTCCTCGTAGGAGTCGACGTCGTCCGTGTGGACGCTGTGGGCGCCCCACAGCAGGCTCAGCCGACGCGAGGTCGCGAGGTTCGGGGTCAGCGCCAGGATCGCGGCGGCGGGGCGCTTGCGCGCCACCCGGGCCGCCGTCGTACCGCTCGCCGTGTAGGCGACGATCGCGGCGGCATGGACGGCCTCCGCGAGGTCGGCGGTCGCGGTCGCCACCGCGTGGGGCGGGGTCTCCTCCTCGCCGGGCTCGGAGGCCGCCACGATCGAGTGGTAGAGCTTGTGCCCCTCCACGCTCCGGATGATCCGGTCCATCATCGAGACCGCCTCCACCGGATAGCGGCCGGTGGCCGATTCCGCCGAGAGCATCACGGCATCGGCGCCGTCGTAGATGGCGGTGGCGACGTCCGAGGCCTCGGCCCGGGTCGGCGCCGGGGCGTTGACCATGGAGTCGAGCATCTGGGTCGCCACCACCACCGGCTTCACGGCGAGCCGGCAGGCGCGGATCAGCTCCTTCTGCCGCCCCGGCACGTCCTCGTGCGGGATCTCGACGCCGAGATCGCCCCGGGCAACCATGACGGCATCGGAGAGCCGGATGATGTCGTCGATCCGCTCCAGCGCCTGGGGCTTCTCGATCTTCGACATGATCCCGGCCCGGTCACCGATGATTCCCCGGGCCTCGATGACGTCGGAGGGCTTCTGGACGAAGGATAGGGCGACCCAGTCGACGCCGAGGTCGAGCCCGAAGGCGAGGTCGGCCCGGTCCTTCTCGGTGAGCGGCGACAGGTCGAGCAGGGTGCCCGGCAGGTTGACGCCCTTGCGGTTGGAGATCGGCCCGCCGGTGACGACCTCGGCGGTGATGGCTTCGCGCTCCGGCCCGGTGACGCGCACCCGCACCCGCCCGTCGTCGATCAGCAGTTCCTGGCCGGGCACCACGGCGTCGAAGATCTCCGGATGGTGCAGCGGGATCGACTGCGTGTCGCCGTCCGCGCCCTCCAGGACGAAGCGCACCCGCTCGCCGGGTTCCAGATCGAGTCTACCACCCTGCAGCGTGCCGATCCGGATCTTCGGTCCCTGGAGATCCTGAAGGATGCCGATCGGCCGCCCGACCTCCTTCTCAAGGGCGCGGATCGCGGCGTGGACCCGGGCATGGTCGTCCTGGGTGCCGTGGCTGAAGTTCAGCCGGAAGGTGTCGACTCCGGCGAGGAACAGGGCCTTCAACCGGTCGGGCGCCGCGCTGGCGGGGCCCACGGTGGCGACGATCTTGGCGTGGCGGTGACGGCGCATGCGGGTCTCGGCCTCCTGAGGCTGACTCCGGGATCGGGCGGGCGATCGCCCGCGCCGACGCCGCACACATCGGGCCCGGGACCGCCCGCGGCGAGGGGCCCCGTGCCGGAACGGCGCATTTTCGCCGGATGCCCGAGATTCGGCCACCCTTTATCGGGCGGCCTCCCGGGCGATGCCGGCCAATCCGGCGTCAAAGACGCCGGTGATGTCGGCGAGGGCCTCCGCGTCGCTCATGCCCTCCGCGTCGAAGGTGGCGCTCCAGAACACCGTCGATCCGCTGCCGTTCGGCCGGACCGACAGGGTCGCATTGTAGGCCCGCACCGGCAGTGGGCCCTGGACGAAGCCGTAGCTGTAGCTCATCCCGGCCTCGTCCCGGTCCGTCTCGACCTCGACGATCGTGCCCAGTCCGCCCTTCACCACGAGGCCGCGGATCTGGGCGCGGATGCCGTCATCGTCGTCGTCGGCCGACAGGATGCAGCGCTCCACCTGCGGGTGCCAGAGCTGGATCGCGCAGAACGCGCCGACCAGCGCCCACACGGCGGCGGGCGGCGCGGGCAGATCGCGACTACGGGTCACTTCGAGGGCGCGTGCCGGCCCGGCGGCGAGCACAGCCGTCCCGATCGCCAAGAGGGCTGCTCGGTTCACCGGGCCGGTCTCCGTGGTTTTCACGGGCCCATGTAGGGCGCCGGGTCGCGGTCGTCGCCGGCGTTTCCCCGGAGCCGGTTCGCGAAACTCTTCGTGCCGGGTCCCAGGTCGCATTCCGCTGACGCTGCATGCGCCTGGGAAAGGGCGCCGCGGTTCAACCTGAAGCGCAACCTTTTCCCGGACGCGCCGCGAAGCGGCTCAACTCAATCCTGCTCCGACTTGCCATCCCCGACAAAACCGACTATCCGCCGCCCCTCGCGTTCGCTCCGGCCGGGGGCTGAACGGACGGTGCCGCTTGCGGCACAGGGCTCTTCCCGATCCCGTCGTCCGGTGTCTCCGCCTTCGATCAACCGCTCGGGCCTGAAAATCGGCTCGAAGGGCTTGGCGCCGAGCGATCCGCGAGATGAACCGGCCCGAACCAACCGCCTCGCGGCGGCCGGGCTTCCTTTGACGATGAAAGGCCCGACAATGCCTCTCTACGAGCATGTGCTCTTGGCCCGCCAGGACGTGACGTCCCAGCAGGTCGAGACGATGATCGACACCTACAAGGGTGTGATCGAGCAGAACGGTGGCCGTCTCGAGAAGATCGAGATGTGGGGCGTGAAGTCCCTCGCCTACCGGATCAAGAAGAACCGCAAGGCGCATTTCGCGCTGCTCAACATCGACGCCCCGCCGGCCGCCATCGCCGAGATGGAGCGCCAGATGCAGATCTCCGAGGACGTCCTGCGCTTCATGACCGTCCGGGTCGAGGAGCTCGACCAGGAGCCGTCCGCCATGATGCAGAAGCGCGACCGCGACGACCGCAAGGATCGCGAGCGCGGCCGTCGTCGTGACGACGAGGGCTTCGGCGGCGGCTTCGGCGGCGACCGGGGTGACCGCGGCGATCGGGGTGATCGCGGCGAGCGCAGCTTCGGCGGGGAGGGCTGACCCATGGCATTCGGTGCTGGTGCTGGTGCGGGCGGCGGACGCCGTCCCTTCTTCCGTCGTCGCAAGACCTGCCCGTTCTCCGGCGCGAACGCGCCGAAGATCGACTACAAGGACGTCAAGCTCCTGTCCCGCTACGTGTCCGAGCGCGGCAAGATCGTGCCGTCGCGGATCACCGCGGTCTCGGCCAAGAAGCAGCGCGAGCTCGCCCAGGCGATCAAGCGCGCCCGCTTCCTCGGCCTGCTGCCCTACGTGATCAAGTAGGACACCAAGAACCCACCGGCCCGGCATCAGCCCGGGCCGGTCCTCGCAGAGGGCGGCCCGAGGTCGCCCGATCGTTGGGGCGCAGCGTCGCCTCTAACCCTGCCGCAGCGGCAGCGGGACAGCGGATGTCATGGCACAGCATATCGGCATCGGTATCGGCGCGGGCCTCGTCTCGGCACTCCTGTTCGGGGTGCTCCTGAAGGCGACGCCGCTCGCGATCCTGCTCTACCTCGTGGCGCCGCTGCCGATCCTGATCGTCGGCCTCGGCTGGAGCCACAAGGCTTCGCTGTGGGCGGCCGCGGCCGGCAGCCTCGCGCTGGGCTTGGCGATCGCGCCCTTCATGGGCCTTGCCTTCGGCGCTTACATCGCCCTGCCCGCGTGGTGGCTCGCCTATCTGACGCTCCTCGGGCGCGAGACGCCGCGCGGCCTCGAATGGTATCCGACCGGCCGCCTGCTCGGCTGGATCGCCGCCACGGCGGCCCTGGCTTTCATCGCCATCGCGGTCCTGTCCTCTCCGGACCACGCCGCCTTCGATCGGCAGTTGCGCAGCCTCGCTCAGACGCTCGTCCAGACGCGCATGCCTGCGGCTCGGACGCCAGCCGAGGCGCGCGGCACCACGGCGCCCCAGCCCGACGCCGGGGCTCCCGAACCCGACACGGCGCCGGCCGATGCCGATCCGGCCGATGTCACCCGGACCGAGATGGCCGACGCCCTGGCGCGCGTCGTCCCGGCCTTCGCTGCCAACGGGCTGGCGCTGCTGCTCGCCTTCTATCTCTGGGCCTCCGCGCGGATTGTGAAGATCTCTGGCCGCCTGCCCCGGCCCTGGCCCGATATCCCGTCGACAACCATGCCGCGGATCACGCTCGCCGCACTCGGGGCCGCACTGCTGATGTGCTTCGCCCCCGGCTATGTCGGCGTGCTCGGCATCGCCCTTGTGGGCGGCTTCAGCGCGGCCTTCGCGCTCCAGGGGCTCGCCGCCTTCCATGACCGCTCCCGCGGCCGGCCCGGACGCACCCTGATGCTGTTCGGCATGTACCTGATCCTGTTCGTGACCCAGGGTATCGCCCTGGTCGCCCTCACCCTGTTCGGCCTCGCCGACACCGCCCTCGACCGCCGACGTCCGAAGGACAATCCGGCGCCGTGAGACCCCGGCCCGCGTGGCCGACCACCTGAAGGAGAAAGACCATGGAAGTGATCCTGCTCGAGCGCGTGGCCAAGCTCGGCCAGATGGGCGAGACCGTGAATGTCCGCCCGGGCTTCGCCCGCAACTTCCTGCTCGCCCGCGGCAAGGCCCTGCGCGCGACGGAAGCCAACAAGAAGCACTTCGAGGCCCAGCGCGCCCAGCTCGAGGCCCGCAACCTCGACCGCAAGAAGGACGCCGAGGCGGTGGCCGAGAAGCTGAACGGCCAGAGCTTCGTCCTGATCCGCCAGTCCGGCGAGACCGGCGTGCTCTACGGCTCCGTCTCGACCCGCGACCTCGCCGAGGTCGTCTCGAAGGAAGGCTTCACGGTCGATCGCGGCCAGTTCACCCTGAACCAGCCGATCAAGACGCTGGGCCTCCACACGGTCCCGGTGGTGCTGCACCCCGAGGTCGAGGTCGAGATCACCGTCAACGTCGCCCGCAGCCCCGAGGAGGCCGAGCGTCAGGCCCGCGGCGAGTCGGTCACCGAGCGCGAGGCGTTCAACCTCGACGACCTCGGCCTGGAGGTCGGCCAGGCCCTGGCCGATGCCGGCGAGGGCGCCGACGACCGCGGCTGATTCTCTTCGGCGCGGCCCGACCGGCTTGGGATTCGGTCGGGCCGGTTTTGCCGAGCCGCTTCGCGGCACTTCGTGCGCTGGATCCCGGATCGAGTTCCGCTTCGCTCCACCCGTCCGGGAAAAGGACGGTGCGGAGTAAGGCGCGACCCTTTCCCGGGCGCATGCAGCGCCAGCGGAATGCGACCCGGGATCCAGCGCAAGACCTGCCCCGCAAGCGGCTCCACTCCGACGTCCCTCCATCCCTGTATACCGGTGAACATTGGGGATCATCGCCCCCGAGACTTGACACGTTCCAGTTTTGTTCCAGCATGGACGCCCGTCGCTCGCGAGAGTCGGCGGGCGTCCGCTTTTCCGCGCTTCGGCCCGGGAGAACCGGCCGTCGGCTAAGCTTCGGTAACCATACTGGGGCCAAGGTCGTGCGGTGTGATCCTGGCGCGCCCGCCGCGGCGCCTGATACGGAGTCGTCCGCCGATGGCCCTGCCCAATGCGCTCACGGCCAAGCTCGAAGCGGTGCAGGCCGAGTACCGCGTCGCCCCGCACAACATCGATGCGGAGCAGGCGCTGCTGGGCGCAATCCTGGTGAACAACGACGCCTATTACCGGGTGTCGGATTTCCTCCTTGCCGAGCACTTCATGGAGGATGCCCACCAGCAGATCTTCACGGTGGCGGCCTCGTTGATCCGGGCCGGCAAGCTCGCCACGCCCATCACCATGAAGACCTATCTGGGCGACGCCGATTTCGGCGGCCAGACGGTGATGCAGTACCTCGCCCGCCTCGCCGCCGACGCCACCACGGTGATCAATGCCGGCGAGTACGGCCGCACGATCTACGACCTCGCCATCCGCCGCCGGCTGATCACCATCGGGGAGGATCTGGTCAACGGCGCCTACGAGGCCCCGGTGGAGCAGGCGCCCCGGGACCAGATCGAGGAGACCGAGCGGCGGCTCTACGAGTTGGCCGAGGCCGGGCGCTACGACGGCGGCTTCCAGAAATTCTCGGACGCCCTCACCGCCGCGGTCGACATGGCCGCCAAGGCCTATCAGCGCGACGGCAAGCTCTCGGGCATCGCCACCGGCCTCAGCGACCTCGACTCCAAGCTGGGCGGTCTGCAACCCTCCGATCTGATCATCCTCGCGGGCCGCCCGGCCATGGGCAAGACCTCGCTGGTGACCAACATCGCCTTTAACATCGCCAAGGCCTATCGCGGCGAGAAGCAGCCGGACGGCACGACCAAGACCGTGAACGGTGGGATCGTCGGGTTCTTCTCGCTCGAGATGTCGGCCGAGCAGCTTGCCACCCGTATCATCGCCGAGCAATCGGGCGTGCCCTCCTACAAGATCCGCCGCGGCGACATCCGCCCGGAGGATTTCTACAAGATCACCGACGCCGCCCGGGATATGCAGACGATCCCGTTCTACATCGACCAGACCGGCGGCATCTCGATCGCGCAGCTCGCCGCCCGGGCCCGGCGCCTGAAGCGCCAGAAGGGTCTCGACCTGCTGATCGTCGACTATCTGCAGCTCCTGTCCGGCTCCTCCAAGAAGGGCGACAACCGCGTGCAGGAGATGACCGAGATCACCACCGGCATGAAGGCGCTGGCCAAGGAACTGGCGTGCCCGATCATCGGCCTGTCCCAGCTCTCCCGTCAGGTCGAGAGCCGCGACGACAAGCGCCCGCAGCTCTCGGACCTGCGTGAATCGGGCTCGATCGAGCAGGACGCCGACGTGGTGATGTTCGTGTTCCGCGAGGAATACTACGTCGGCAACAAGAAGCCCCGCGAAGGCACGGAGGAGTTCTTCGCCTGGGAGGCCGAGATGCAGCGCGTCCACGGCAAGGCCGAGGTGATCATCGGCAAGCAGCGCCACGGCCCGACCGGCACCGTCGAGCTGCAGTTCGACGCCAACATCACCCGGTTCTCGAACCTCGCGCAGACCGACCGAATCCCCGAGCAGATGTGATACGACCAGCCTGCCTGTCCGCACGCTGGCAGTGGGGAGGCGGCTGTGACAGCTCCGAGGCGCGCGCCGCGCGAGACGGGCGGCACCCGCTACAGCGATGACGTCCACGCGCAGGCTGAGGATCAAGCGCACTCTCTCCGGACTGGCGCGTGGTCCCGCCTCGACATCAGCATTTCGCGGACGCGATCGCAGACGCGGGGCGCGGTGAGCGTCACGCGCTGACCTGCGCATCGAGCGTTGTCCTCTCGCATCTCATGAAGTGGGATCACCGGCCCACCCGACGATGCCGACGCTTGGTCACGTCGATCCGTACGCAGCGCAGCGTCGTTGAGGAGCGACGTGAGGACAATCCGAGCCTGCGGTCTCGGATCGATGGCTTCCTTGCCCGCGCCTATCACCGGGCGCGGATCGAGGCCTCGGGCGAGACGGGGCTCGGCGGGGAGACGTTCCCTGCGGCATGCCCCTAGGGCTGGGACGCCGTCATGACGCGGCCGATCCCTCGGCCGCCGGCGTGAACGGCGGACACGGGCTCACCCGCCGCGAACCATCGCCGGATCCACTCGTTGTGCGAGGACCCTGATCCACGCCGCCGCAGGACCGACGATGAGCGAGCCCACCCCTCCGAAGATGCCCTACTGGCACGTCTACACCGACGCGGAGGGGGTGAGCCGCCAGGAGCAGTTCCACCTCGAGCAGTTCAAGTTCGAGGGGATCAACCCCGAGACCGCGCCGCAATGGAACGACAAGATGGATCCGGCTCCCTCGGTCGTGACCTTCACGGTCCTGCCGGTGGGCTGGGTCGGCGAGTGGCACGAGAACCCGCGCCCGCAATGGATCGCGATCCTGTCCGGACGCTGGTTCGTCGAGACCATGGACGGCCACCGGGTCGAGATGGGTCCGGGCGAGCTGATGATGGGCGAGGACCAGAACACCCGGGAACGGGACGGCAGGAAAGGCCATCTCTCCGGCACGGTCGGCGACGAGCCCTGCACGATGATCGTCACCGGCCTGCAGGTCGAGCCGACGGTGAACAAGCCTGGCCGCTTTCGGTAGAGGCGGCGCCATGGACGGCATCGAGCTGACCCAGCCGCGCTTCAAGGCCTACGCGCTGCCGAACGCGCCCCTGCAAAAGCTCGCCGAAGGGTTCCGCTGGACGGAGGGACCGGTCTGGTTCGGCGACCGGGACGAGCTGCTGTTTTCGGATCTTCCGAACAACCGCGTGATGCGCTGGGCCGAATATGCCGGGCTCAGCGTCTACCGGGAGGCGAGCGATTTCGAGAACGGCCACGCCCGCGACCGGCAGGGGCGGATGCTGTCCTGCTCGCATCGCGGCCGGCGCATCCACCGGACCGAGCTCGACGGGAGCATCACGAGCCTCGTGGAGCGCTACCAGGGCCGGCGGCTGAACTCGCCGAACGACATCGTCTGCAAGTCGGACGGCACGATCTGGTTCTCGGACCCGCCCTACGGCATCCAGACCGACTACGAAGGCGGCAAGCAGGAATCGGAGCTGCCCGCCGCGGTCTACCGGTTCGCCCCGCGCGACGGTTCGCTCCGGGTGGTGGCGGACGATTTCCAGGGGCCGAACGGCCTGTGCTTCTCACCCGATGAGCGCCGCCTCTACATTGTGGAAACCGGGCTGCAATTCGCCCCCGAGCCGGTCCAGCACGTGCGCGCCTTCGACGTGGCGGAGGATGGCAGCCTGTCCGGCGGCGACGTGCTGTTCAGGATCGCGCCGGGCAATGCCGACGGGATCCGCTGCGACGAGCACGGCAATATCTGGTCGAGCGCGGGCGACGGCGTGCACTGCATCGATCCGGGCGGCGAGTTGCTCGGCAAGATCCTGGTGCCGTCGACGGTGGCCAACCTGGCCTTCGGCGGCCGCTACAACAGCCGCCTGTTCCTGTGCGCCTCGCACACGCTCTACGCGATCTACGTCAATGTCCGCGGAGCGCCGCTTCTGTGAGCGGCGTGCGGGCGATCGTCGGGTTCGGCCGCACCGTCGCGGACCTCGCGGCCACCGAGGCGTTCTACCGCGACGGCCTCGGCTTCGTGCGGGTCGCCCCGCCGGAGCCCGTGCCGGTCGCTCGGGGGCAGGCGCTCGGCCTCGCGGATCGGCGCGCGATCCAGCTGCGCATGCGGCTCGGCGCGCAGGCCGTGACCTTCCTGGCGGTAGATCCGCCCGGTGCGCCCTACCCGGCCGATCCCGCAGCGTCGGATCCCTTCTTCCAGCATCTCGCGATCCCGGTACGCGTCATGGACGCCGCGATGGCGCAGCTCGAACCTCTGCAGCCGATCCCGATCAGCCGGGGCGGCCCGCAGGTTCTTCCAGCCTCCTCGGGGGGCGTCACCGCCTACAAGTTCCGCGATCCGGACGGACATCCGCTGGAACTGATCGTCTTCCCCGACGGGCCGCCCGCCGCCCGCTGGCGCGACGCGCCGGGCTTGTTCCTCGGGATCGATCATTCGGCGATCACGGTCACCGATCAGGACGCGGCCCTGGCCTTCTTCACCGGAACGCTCGGCCTCACCGTCGTCCAGCGGGGCCTGAACGAGGGCATCGCGCAGGCGCAGCTCGACGGGGTGGCCGATCCGCAGGTCGACGTCGTCGCCCTGGCGCCTCCGGAGCCTGCGCCGCATGTGGAGCTCCTGCATTACCGCGCGCCGCCTCACCGGCAGCCGCTTCCCTTCCGCCCGGTCGACCGCGTCACGACCTTCTTTATCTTCTCCACGGCCGACCCGCAGGGCCTGTCGCGACGCCTGCGCGAGGCCGGCCTGAGCCCGCGCGCTTCCGCGGACGGCACGGCGATCTCGTGCGCGGGTCCGGACGGGCACGGCTTTCTGTTCGAGGCCGCATGAGAGCTCCGCGTCGGCGACGCGCGACCCGGGCTTGACGTGCCGCCCCTCCGGCGTCCAATCCGGCCGCCCCGGAGGTGAGACCGATGCCGTTCCTCGCCCTGCCCTTTCCGGCCATCGATCCGGTGGCGCTCGCGATCGGGCCGATCACGATCAAATGGTACGCGCTCGCCTACATCGCCGGGCTGATCGGCGGTTGGTACTACGCGCGCCGCCTCGTCATGGACGACAGCCTGTGGGGCGTGGTGAAGCGGCCGCAGGTGGTCGATATCGACGACCTCGTCGTCTGGGTGGCGCTCGGCGTCGTGCTGGGCGGCCGGATCGGCTACGTGCTGTTCTACAATCTGCCGATGTACATCGCCGATCCGTGGGAGATCCTGGCGATCCGCAACGGCGGCATGTCGTTCCACGGCGGGTTCCTCGGGGCGATCCTGGCCTTCCTGCTGTTCGCCCGGGTCAAGAAACTCAACGGCTACACGCTCCTCGATATCGGCGCCGTGGTCGTGCCGATCGGCCTGTTCTTCGGCCGCATCGCCAATTTCGTGAACGGCGAGCTCTGGGGCCGCGTGGCGCCGGACTTCCCCTACGCGATCGTGTTCCCGAGCGGCGGCCCCCTGCCCCGCCATCCGAGCCAGCTCTACGAGGCGGCGACCGAAGGCCTGCTGCTGTTCATCGTGATGGCGATCGCCGTCCGCCGGTTCGGCTTCCGCAAGCCCGGGCTGCTCGGCGGTATCTTCGTCCTCGGCTACGCGCTGGCGCGGACGTTCTGCGAGTTCTTCCGGGAACCCGACCGCCAGCTCGGCTTCCTGTTCGGTGACAATCTCGGGCCGATGGGCGGCGGCGTGACCATGGGCATGCTGCTGTGCGTGCCGATGATGATCGTCGGCCTCACCTATATCGTGCTGGCGGCGACCGGCCGGACGCGCCCGCGCCACCCGGTCGCGGCGCCGGCCACCGAGGAGGCGCGCGAGGCGCCCGTGAAGGCGTGACGCCCCTCGGGGCCGAGATCGCCGCGCTGATCCGCCAGAACGGGCCGATCGGCATCGACCGCTACATGGCCCTCTGCCTCGGCCATCCGGTCCACGGCTATTACCGCACCCGCGATCCCCTGGGCGCGCAGGGCGATTTCACCACGGCGCCCGAGATCAGCCAGATGTTCGGCGAGCTGATCGGCGCCTGGACCGCCTACGCGCACGGGCTGATGGGCCGGCCGGATCCGCTCGTTCTCGTGGAGCTTGGCCCCGGCCGGGGGACGCTGATGGCGGATGCGTTGCGGGCACTGCGCGTCGCGGCGCCGGACGTCCGGGTGGCGCCACACCTCGTCGAGACCAGTCCGGTCCTGCAGGCCGCGCAGGCGCGCACCCTCGCCGGGACCGGCGCGGTCTGGCACGCGGCGGTGGAAACCCTTCCCCCGGGTCGGGCCATCATCCTGGCCAACGAGTTCTTCGATTGTCTGCCGGTGCGCCAGTTCGAGCGCCGCGCGACCGGCTGGCACGAGCGTCAGGTCGGATTGGGCCCGGGGGGCAAATTCGTCTTCGGATTGTCGCCGGAACCGACCCCGGGTCTCGAAGCGGTGGGGCCCGACGGGACGCTGATGAGCGTGCCGGTTGCCGGCCTCGGCCTCATTCGCGGGCTGGCGCGGCGGATGCGGACAGCGGGCGGCGCAGTGCTGGCCATCGATTACGGCCATGCCCGCCCCGGCTTC
Source organism: Melastoma dodecandrum (assembly GCA_029817715.1). Taxonomy (NCBI): domain Eukaryota; kingdom Viridiplantae; phylum Streptophyta; class Magnoliopsida; order Myrtales; family Melastomataceae; genus Melastoma; species Melastoma dodecandrum. The sequence goes on along the minus strand of JARUPY010000292.1, from coordinate 1,067,792 downwards.
GGCGACACGCTCCAGGCGCTGTCAGCCCACCGCTTCACCGATCCGCTCGCCGCACCCGGCGAAGCCGATCTCACGCATCATGTCGACTTCGCGGCTCTCGCGCAGGCCGCGCGCGCCGAGGGCACGGACGTCCGCGGACCGGTGGAGCAGCGCGATTTCCTGTCCTCCCTCGGTCTGCGCGCCCGCGCCCAGCGCTTGAAGGCCCGCGCCACCGGAACTCAGGCGGCGGAGATCGATGCGGCGACCGCCCGCCTCACCGAATCGGGCGAGCGCGGCATGGGCACCCTGTTCAAGGTTCTTGCGGTGAGCGGGCCGGGCCTCGGGTCAATCCCTGGGTTTCCGGACACCTGATACCAGCGGACGATGAGCCGAGCTCATCGTCCGCTGCCCGCGCGACGGCGCGGCGGCGGGCGTCCGCCGGACGCGCTGATCCAGACCATGGGTCGGGATCAGCGCAACTTGGTATGCCGCGCACCGACGGGTCCGCTCGATCAGCCGAAGGAACCGAAACCGGAATCCGTCTGGCTCGCCGGACGCGGGGTCGGGGGTGCCGGGGGATTCGGATCGTTCGGGTCGAATTCGGCTGGCTCGCCCGTCACGGGATGAGCGGGCGCGGTCGAAGCGCGCGGCTCCTCGGCCTTCGGGGTCTCGGGCAGGGTGTCGGTCTCGATCCCTCGTGACATCGCAATCCCTTTCGCAATCCGTCGCGAAGGGAGGCCGGCATCAGCCTCCTTTTGCGGTGCAACATGCATTTGCCGCCGCGGGCGTCATCGTCAAGGGGAGGCCCGTGCGGTATCGGAGCGCGAAAGGGAACCGCGAGGGAGCCGTCCGTGACCGCAGGCATGATGATCGAGGCGCCGGACCTGTCCGCGCGGGGGGGGATCCGTCACGCCTTCTTCACCCGCGTGGGCGGCGTCTCGGAGGGGATCTATGCGGCGCTCAATGGCGGGCTCGGATCCCGCGATGCACCGGAGCGTGTCGCCGAGAACCGGGCCCGCATGTGCGCACAACTCGGCCTCCCGCCGGACCGGCTGATGAGCCTGTATCAGATCCATTCGGCCGAGGTCGTCGTCGTGGAGGCACCCTTCCCCGGGCCGGAGCGGCCGAAGGCGGATGCCATGGTGACGCGCACGCCCGGCCTCGCTTTGGGCATCGCCACCGCCGATTGCGGGCCGATCCTGTTTGCAGACCCGCAGAATGGAGTCGTCGGGGCAGCGCATGCGGGGTGGAAGGGCGCCTTGACCGGCGTGATCGGCGCGACGGTAGCCGCGATGGAGACCCTGGGCGCGCGGCGGAGCCGTATCGTCGCGGTCCTGGGCCCGACGATCGCGCAGGCCTCCTACGAGGTCGGGCCCGACTTCGTCGCACGGTTCCGCGAGGAGGCCCCCGGGATGGAGCGATTCCTGGGTCCGGGGACGCGCGCCGGCCACGCGCAGTTCGATCTGCCGCGCTTCATCCTGGCGCGCCTCGCGGAAGCGGAGGTCGGGGAGGCCACCGCGCTCGAGCTCTGCACCTACGCCGATGCCGACCGCTTCTACAGCTATCGCCGGGCCACCCACCGCGGCGAGGCCGATTACGGCCGGCTGATTTCGGCCATCGCCCTGACGCCGTAGCGGCCGTCCGCTGCATCCGGCCGGGAGGTGCGACACTTTGTCGGGAAAGCTTGGCCGAAAAAGCGTGGCCGTAACCGAACCTTGGCAATTCGAGCGCGTTGTGGGGTCAAGGTGCCGGGGAAAAACGGCGGATTGCCAAAAGGGGCCGCGCAAGCGGTCGGCGATACCGCGGAGCGCAAAGCAGCCCTGGAACCGCTGGAATGCAACCCGATCCGTGTTCCGTGGACGACCCGCGAGACGGGCGGCGCGGAACCACCAGTGAGGACCAGACCATGAAATCCCTGCTCCGTGTCTCCACGGCCCTCGCCGGCGTCGCCCTCGCCGGCTCTGCCTTCGCCGCCGACCTGCCGCGCCGGGCCGCCCCGCCGCCGGTGTTCACCCCCGTCCCGGTGTTCACCTGGACCGGCGCCTACTTCGGTATCAACGCCGGCTACGCCTTCGACGCCTCCAGCCGCTCCACCGGCAACTCCTTCGGCGTCCCATTCCCCTACGCCACCCCCGGCACCGTCGCCACCTTCCGCAACAACAGCCAGGACGGCTTCTCCGGCGGCGGCCAGATCGGCTACAACTACCAGTTCACCCCGGGCTCGGGCGTGGTCGTCGGCATCGAGGCCGACGCCCAGTACCTCGACTTCGGCCGCAACCGGAACAACGCCTTCATCTCCGGCGGCGCGCTGGCCCCCGGCTACTACGTCACCGACCCGCGCGGCCTGTCGAGCCTCGACTACTTCGGCACCGTGCGCGGCCGCCTCGGCTACGCCTTCGACCGCACCCTCGTGTACGGCACCGGCGGCTTCGCCTACGGCTCGGGCAGCGCCGACCGCTCGTTCGGCGGCTACGCCGGCAACGACAGCTTCCGCACCGGCTACGCGGTCGGCGGCGGCGTCGAGTACGCGCTCCCCACCGACTCGTTCCTGAACTTCTTCCGCTCCTCGGCCGTGACGCTCAAGGTCGAAGGCCTGTACGTCAACCTCGACCGCAACACCCGCAACCAGGGCGCGTTCGTCATCAACGCCGCCAACAACTTCCCGGTCGTCTACAACAACATCGGCCGCCGCTCCGACGAGTTCGCCGTCATCCGCGCCGGCCTGAACTACAAGTTCGGCACCTTCTAGGATCGTCCATCGGCACGGTTCCGGCCGTGCCGCCGGAGCGACCACATCGGGAAAGCCCGGCCGCGAGGCCGGGCTTTTCGCTTTCCGGGTGTCCGCGAATGAAGTTTTCGCAAGGGCTCCTGACAAAGCGTCGCCGCGCACCCATGTCGTGTCTGCCATGCGGCGCGTTCGGGCCCGCGGGTAATGATTCGAGGAGGACGACTCCATGAACAGCGAAGAACGCGACGTCATTTCGGGCATCTTCCAGCGTCTCGAGAAGGCGCAGTCTCAGCCCCGCGACGCGGAGGCCGAGCGCTTCATCGCCGACAAGATCCGCGCCCAGCCCTACGCCCCCTACGCGATGGCGCAGCTGATCTACGTGCAGGAAGAGGCGATCAAGAGCCTGAACCAGCAGCTCGAGCAGGCGCGCAGCCAGGGCACACAGGCGCAGTCCTCCGGGGGCGGTGGCTTCCTGTCGAGCATTTTTGGCGGTGGCGGCAGCCAGCGCCAGGAGCCGCAGCCGGGCTACGGCCAGCAGCGCCCGGGCGGCCAGCCCTGGGGCAATGCGGGCGCTCCCCCGCAAGGCTATCCGCAGCAAGGCTATCCGCAGCAGGGATACCCGCAGCAGCAGGGCGGTCCCTGGGGTGGCCAGCCGCAGGCTCCGTCGCGTGGCGGTGGCTTCCTGGCCTCCGCACTCCCCATGGCGGCCGGCGCCGCGGGCGGCATGCTGCTTGGCAGCGCCCTGTCGAACGCCTTCGCGGGCGGCCATTCCAGCCTCGGCAGCGCGGCAGCGGCCGGCCTCGGCGGTGGCGGCGAGACGATCGTCAACAACTACTACGGTGACGGCGGCAACCAGGATCTCGGCTCGGCCCTCGACAACGGCGGCGGCGGCGGCGACTTCCAGGATGCCAGCTTCAGCGATCCGAGCGGCGATTTCGGCGGCGACATGGGCGGCGGCGACGACAGCGACTGGACCTGATCGGCGGGACCACCGGCGGCCCGGCTCCGCTCGAGCGGGGGTCGGGCCGCTGTGATCCATGCCGCTTCAGCGGCTGTGCGGTGAGCCCGCTCCAGCCGCCGATAATGTCTCGGGCCGCTCCGGCGGACAGGCGCGCCGCGACCTTACAGGACCTCGACGCGCGTGCCCACCGGGACGCGCTCATAGAGATCGATCACGTCGTCGTTCATCATCCGGATGCAGCCCGACGAGACCGATCGGCCGATCGTGTTCGGCTCGTTGGTGCCGTGGATCCGATAGAGCGACGAGCCGAGGTACAGGGCGCGGGCGCCGAGGGGGTTTTCCGGCCCGCCCGCCATGTGGCGCGGCAGGTCCGGGCGGCGGGCCAGCATCTCGGAGGGCGGCGTCCAATCCGGCCATTCGGCCTTGCGGCTGACGGTCTTGAGACCGCTCCAGGCGAATCCGGGCCGGCCGACCCCGATGCCATAGCGCAGGGCCCGGTGGCCGGGCTGGACGAGGTAGAGGTGCTTGCCGGCGGTATCGATCACGATGGTGCCGGGCCGCTGCGGTCCGGCGAAGGCCACCTCCTGGCGCTGGTATTCCGGTGCGACCCCGCGGGCAATGCGATTCGGATCTGCCTGGGGCGCCCCGTAAACGCCCGCCGGCGGTGTCCCGTAGGCCTCCGGCTGCCCGTAGACCTGAGCCGGTTCGGGCTCGACCGGCAGCAGATCGCCCGAATAGGCGGCGACCCGCATCGGCGCCGCGGCGCGCTGCGGCTGGACGGAGCGCTGCGGCCAAGTCTGGCGGCCGGTCGCCGCGCTGCCGGTGACGAGATACTCGATCAGGCCGCCGCCATAGCCGCCCTCGGCGTAACGCGCCTGTTGCGCCTGGGCCGGCGCGCCGCCGACCGCCGCGGCCAAGGCCGCCCACAGACCCAGCCGGACCGATCCCCGCATCGCAACCTCCCGAGCCGGGGGCACCTGCCCGCGGCGTCGCGAAGATCCCGCAGGAACTGCGCGAATCAGTGAATGAACGTGGTGAATCGCGTGGAACCGCGCCGGTCCTCAACGTCCCGTCAGGGTCAGGGTGAATCGAAAGTGTAGGCCTGCCAGCCGGCTGCCGCCCCGAATTCTTCGCCGCTTCTTCGACGCTGCGCAGCGCGACGGTCCGCAAGCTTGTCAGTCACGGTCCGCTAACTGATGTGGTAGACAGTCGCTGCGACGCACCCGAACGCCTATGCCTGGACGATGACTCAGAAGCGCTACCGCATCGAAGACAGCCTCGGGCTTCCCGGGACGCCGCCACCGCCAGCGGGCGTTCCAGCCTCTGGCGAACGCCTCGACGAGATCTACAACGCTATCCAAGATCTGCGCCGCGTAACGCAGATGAGCGCCAGCGAGACCATCGAGGCCTGCCGCCGCGACCTCCATGAAGCGCTGTCGATGCGCTCAGAACTCGACCTGATGAAGGAGGCGATCACCCGCACGAAGTCGGAGCTGGCGACCCTCCACCGGACCGAGAACACCGGCAAGGGCATGCGCCGGGCGGCCGACGAGCTCGATGCGGTGGTCTTCTCGACCGAGCGCGCCACGACGCAGCTCCTCGGCGCGATCGAGGAGATCGAGACCCATGCCGGCATGCTCAATGCGGCGATGCTGCCGCCGGGTGCGAAGCAGCATGTCGACGTGATCCTGGAGCGCGTGATCTCGGCCTATGAGGCCTGCAACTTCCAGGATCTGACCGGACAGCGAATCAACAAGATCGTCGGCGTGATGAAGTTCATCGAGGAACACCTCGACCGGCTGATCGACACATGGTCGGAGCTGGACAGCTTCAAGGAACTGATCGCCGTGATGCCGATGGCGTCAAGCAGCCTCGACGACGAGAGCAGCCTGCTCAACGGACCGAAGCTCGACCACGATATCGGCCACGTCGACCAGAGCGACATCGACTCGCTGTTCGATTGATCCGATCTGATCGGCCGCCGGCGCGCATTTTTTGTCGGCCGCCCCCGTCCCCCTCGGGGGTGGGAAGGCTTAGATCTGCGGGATGAGCCGCAGAGCCCTCACAGACCTGCCCCCCGACACCTTCGACGACGGTCGCGACGCCGAGCGGGACGAGACCGCCGACGAGCCGGAAGCCGGCCTCCCCGACGCGGAGGCCCCGGAGATCGATTTCGACTTCGAGCCGGGCGCCGTTCAGGCCGGGACCGAGGTGATCCGCCGCTTCTGGTCGACCCTGCCGTCCTCGCCGGGCGTCTACCGGATGTTCGACCACCGCGGCGACGTCCTCTACGTCGGCAAGGCCAAGAACCTGAAGGCGCGGGTCGGCTCCTACGCCCGCGGTCAGGCGCATTCGAACCGCATCGCCCGGATGATTTCACAGACGGCGGCGATGGAGTTCGTCACCACCGCGACCGAGACCGAGGCGCTGCTGCTCGAGGCCAACCTGATCAAGCAGCTGAAGCCGCGCTTCAACGTGCTGATGCGGGACGACAAGTCCTTCCCCTACATCCTGGTGACCGATGACGGTCCGGCGCCGCAGATCGTGAAGCACCGAGGGGCGCGGCGCCGGAAGGGCAATTATTACGGGCCCTTCGCCAGCGTCTGGGCCGTCAACCGGACGGTGAACGCCCTGCAGCGCGCCTTCCTGCTGCGCACCTGCACCGACAGCTACTACGAGAACCGCACCCGGCCCTGCCTGCTCTATCAGATCAAGCGCTGCTCCGGCCCCTGCACGGGCGAGATCGCGCGGGAGGACTATGCCGCCATGGCGGATTCCGCCCGGGCGTTCCTCGCCGGCAAGTCCAACGCCGTGAAGGACCGGATGCGCGCCGAGATGCAGGAGGCCTCCGAGGCCCTGGAGTTCGAGCGCGCCGCCCGTTACCGGGACCGGATCGCCGCCCTTTCGGCGATCCAGGGGGTGCAGGGCGTCAACACGCAGGGCGTCGAGGAGGCGGACGTGTTCGCCCTCGACGAGCAGGCCGGCCAGTTCTGCATCGAGGTGTTCTTCTTCCGGAACTTCCAGAACTGGGGCAACCGCGCCTATTTCCCGAAGGCCGACCGGACCATGACGCCCGACGAGGTGCTGGGCTCGTTCATCGGCCAGTTCTACGACGACAAGCCGGCGCCCCGGACGGTGCTGACGAGCCACGCCATCGAGGATGCCGAACTTGTGGCCGCTGCCCTGTCGAGCCGGGTCGACTACCGCGTCGAGATTCACCGGCCGATCCGGGGGGAGCGGAAGAACCTCGTCGATTACGCGCAGCGCAACGCCAAGGAAGCGCTGGCCCGGCGCCTCGCCGACACGGCCTCCCAGGGCAAGCTCCTGACGGCCCTGGGCCAGGCCTTCGGCATGGAGAAGACCCCGCGCCGGATCGAGGTCTACGACAACTCGCACATTATGGGCACGAACGCGGTCGGCGGCATGATCGTCGCCGGTCCCACGGGGTTCATGAAGACGCATTACCGCACCTTCAACATCAAGTCCGAGGAGCTCACCCCCGGGGACGATTACGGCATGATGCGCGAGGTGCTGCAGCGCCGCTTCAAGCGGCTTGTGAAGGAAGCGCCGCGCACCGAGCGGGAGGCGGCGGTCGCGGCCGCCGAAGGCGGCGTGCCGGAACCCGTCCCAACCCCCGCCGAGGAGAGCGACGCGTTTCCGGCCTGGCCCGACCTCGTCCTGATCGACGGCGGCAAGGGCCAGCTCGACGCCGCCCGCGCGGCCCTTGACGCCGTCGGCGTGACCGACGTGCCCCTGGTCGGCGTCGCCAAGGGCCGCGACCGGGATGCCGGTCGCGAGACGTTTTTCATCCCCGGCCGGCCGCCTTTCAAGCTTCCGCCGCGGGACCCGACGCTCTACTTCGTGCAGCGGCTGCGTGACGAAGCTCACCGCTTCGCCATCGGGAGCCACCGGGCCAAGCGCAAGCGTGAGATGGTGAAGAATCCCCTGGACGAGATCGCCGGCATCGGACCGAGCCGCAAGCGCGCGCTGCTGCACCATTTCGGGACCGTCAAGGCGATCGAGCGCGCCGCCTTCGAGGATCTGGCCAAGACGCCGGGCGTGAATGCCGCAACCGCGCGGGCGGTCTACGACTTCTTCCATGCCGGCGCCTGAGAGTCCCGCCGCCATGCCTGAGTCCGACTCCGAGGCGTTGACGCCCGCGCCGGGCTCTGATTTCACCGCGGCGATGAACGCCGTCCTCCCCCGACGACGGTCGCCGGCCTGGACGCTCGCGAACTGCCTGACCTACGGGCGCCTCGTCGCGGTGCCGGTGATGGTCGCGCTGCTGTTCTGGCCCGACTCCCACACCGCCCGGTGGATCGCACTGGGCGTGTTCGTGGCTGCCGCGATCACCGATTACCTCGACGGGTACGTCGCGCGGACCTACCACCAGAGTTCGGCGCTCGGCCGGATGCTCGATCCGATCGCCGACAAGCTCCTGGTCTCGGCCTGCCTGCTGATGCTGGCGGCCGATCACACGATCGTCGGGTCCAGCGTCTGGGCGGCGATCGTGATCCTGTGCCGGGAGGTGCTGGTCTCAGGCCTGCGGGAATACCTGGCCGAGCTGAAGGTCGGCGTGCCGGTGAGCAAGATCGCCAAATGGAAGACGACGGTGCAGCTCGTCGCCCTGGGCTTCCTCGTGGCCGGTCCGGCCGGCGAGACGGTGCTGCCCGGGACCGAGGGGATCGGCCTTGCGCTGCTGTGGCTTGCCGCCGCGCTGACGATCTGGACCGGCTGGGACTACATGCGGGCCGGGATCAAGCACGTCATCGACGACCCGCGCTGATGCGTCGGGCCGCGGGATGCACGGCCCGGCCTCCTCGTCCGATACGGTGATCCGATGAAGCTCGTCTATTTCGCCTGGGTCCGCGAGCGGATCGGCCGCCCCGAGGAGGAGGTGGCCCTTCCGGCCGGAATCGCCACCGTCGCCGACTTGGTTGGCTGGCTGCGCGGACGCGGCGAGGAATACGCCCACGCCTTCGAGGATCCGGGCGTGGTGCGGGCCGCGATCGACCGCGTCCATGTCAAGCCGGACGCGCCGATCGCGGGGGCCCGGGAGATCGCCTTCTTCCCGCCGATGACGGGCGGCTGAGGCCCGTGGTCCTCTGCGCACGTAGTCGGCCCGGGTTGAAACGGCTCGGATTCCGGGGTCTCTGGCGCGGTCGCTCCGGCTGTCCCTCAGGCCGAACGGCGCGCGGACCGAGCCAAGTTCCTTACGGGTTCGGGCCGCCTCCATGACCTGTGAATCGGCGGAACGCTCAAGCTGGGACCACGTTACCCGGTACCGAAATCGGTACTGGAGCCCACTATGCGCACGTTGTTACTCGCCACCGCTGCCCTGTTGAGTGTCTGCGCCTCCGCGCAGGCTCAGACCACGGTCATTGAGCGCGATCGCCCCGCCGTCGTGGTCGACCGCCCCGCTTCCGAGTCGAAGTCCGTCACCGTCCATGACCATGGCGACGGCTGCGTCACCAAGACGGTGCACAAGGAGAACGACATGGGCGATTCCAAGACGGTGAAGAAGGAATCCTGCGACTGACGCACGTCCAGGCGCCGGGGCGGCGTGTCCGCCCGGCGCCCAGGCTCGCGCGTTGCTCGCGCGTCTTCTACGCGCCCTCGCGGCGACGAAGATGCCAAGGGGCTCTCAGACCGTCGCAGTCCTCTCGCAGGTTACGACTGCCACGATCACCACCATCCTGCTGAAGAAGGGTCTCCGCGCCGTCTGGCTGCGCGGGACGCGGCCGCTGAAGGAGGGACAGCCCCGAATGTGGGCCGCGCCTTGACGCTGCGTTTCGTGCCGGCGCGCGAGGATCTCGCCACACCCGAATCCTGGTCGTCGCCGACCTAGACCCGCGCGGCCAACGAGGCGATGCCGGAGGGCTACGTCGCCGTGGTCGACGCGATGGGGATAATCGATGCCGGCATCTTCGGCGACATCCTCTGCGCCCGCATAGCTATGCGGGGCGTTACGGCGCTGGTGACCGACGCGGGGTGGTGCGCGACGTCGCCGGCGTGATCGGCACCGGGCTGCCGTTCAGGTGCTAGGGCGCGGTGGCGCCGCCATCCGTCGCCGGGCTCAGTTTCGTGGCGTGGCAAAAGCCGATCGCCTGCAGCGGGGTCGCAGTGTTCCCCGACGTCGCCGTCGTGGTCGATGCGGACAGCGCCGTCCTGATCCCGGCGGCCCTGGTCCAGACGGTCCTGGACCTCGCTCCGGAGCAGGAGCGCTTCGAGGGCTGGGCCATGGACGAGGTCGGGAAGGGCACCGCGCTGCCCGGCCTCTACCCGCCGGACGCCGAAACCAAGGCGCGCTACGAGGCCGGCAAAGACTGAAGACGCGGTCTGGCTGCGAGTTTGACAGGTAATTTGCTTGTCGCGCACCGTGAGATCACGATGATCAATGCGGTTCCGCGAGAGATTTCAGAGCAAGAAACGAGATGTTTGCCCGCCACAACGCGTCGCACCATAAGCTCCGATCTTCGGGAGATTCGCGATGCGGCCCATCGAACGACCGGGAATGTCCACCGCCGATTGGCTAATGCTCATCGTGCTCTCGGTTCTGTGGGGCGGCTCGTTCTTCTTCACGGGAATCGCCTTGACGGCTCTGCCGCCGCTCACCCTGGTCACGCTGCGCGTCGGGATCGCCGCGATGGCGCTGAACGTCGTCCTGCGGGCGACCGGATCGCGCCTGCCCCGCGACCGTAGGATCTGGACTGCCTTCGTTGGCCTGGGCCTCCTGAACAACGCCGTGCCGTTCAGCCTCATCGTCTGGGGCCAGACGCAGATTGCCTCCGGGCTCGCCGCGATCCTCAACGCCACCACACCGCTCTTCACCGTGGCGGTCGCCCACATGCTCACCACCGACGAGCGGATGACCGGAAACCGGCTCGTAGGTGTGCTCGCCGGCCTCGCGGGCGTCGTCGTGACGGTCGGCCCCGACGCGGTGACCGGCTTCGGGTGCGACCTGCTGGCCCAAGTCGCCGTGCTGGGGGCCGCCCTGTCCTATGCCTGCGCGGGCCTGTTCGGGCGACGCTTCGCACGCATGGGTGTTCCGGCGCTCGCCGTGGCGACGGGACAGGTCACGGCGTCCAGCCGGCTGCTCCTGCCGGTCGCCCTCGCGGTCGACAGTCCCTGGGCGCTCCCGGTCCCGGGCGCGGCCGTCTGGGCGGCAACCCTGGGATCCGGCCTTCTCTCGACGGCCGTCGCCTATGTCCTTTACTTCCGGATCCTGGCCCGGGCGGGGGCGACCAACATCTCCCTGGTCACCTTCCTGATCCCGGTCTCGGCGATCCTATTGGGCGCGCTAGTCCTCGGTGAGCACTTGGCCCCCCGCCACTTCTTCGGCATGGCTCTCATCGCCTGTGGCCTCGCCGCCATCGACGGCCGGGTGTTGCGCGGCCGGCACAGATCGGCCGGGCCGCCTTCGGACGCCCCATCCGAGCGCTGACCGGCGCCGCGCTCAGCGCCAGCCCGCGTCGATGAAGTAGTTGTGCCCCGTGCACATCCGGGCATCGTCCGAGGCCAGGAACAGGACCAGGGCGGCGACGTCCGAGGGCTGGATCCGCCCGTCGAGGCACTGGGCCGCCACGATCTCGGCCGCCCCCTCGGGCGTGTACCACGTCTCCTGGCGCGGGGTCTGGACGTTGCCCGGCACGACCGTCGCGACGCGGATGCCGTCCCGGCCGAGGTCCCGGGCCATCGCCCGGGTCATCCCTTCGATCGCCGCCTTGGCGGTCTGGTAGACCGGCATGTCCCGCGAGCCGAGGTGCCAGCTGATCGATCCGAAATTCAGGATCACACCGCCGCCGGCCCGGCGCATCGCCGGGACCGCCGCCTGCGCGGCGAAGAACAGGTGGCGCAGGTTCACCGCCATGCGGTCGTCCCAATAGGCGGGCGTCACCTCTTCGAGCGCGTGGCGGTCGTCGTTGCCGGCGTTGTTGACGAGGACGTCGAGCCCACCCAGCGCCGCGTCCGTCTCGGCCACCAGCGCCCGCACGGCCGCCACATCGGCGAGATCGCAGCGCCGGAAGAGGGGCGGCGCCGGTGCTCCGGGGGAAAGGCGGGCAATCAGCGTTTGGGCGGCATCCATGGCGATGTCGCAGAACACGACCCGCGCCCCCTGGGCCACGAAGGCCTCGACCAGCCCCTCGCCGATGCCGGACGCGCCGCCGGTGATCAGCACGCGCTTGTCCCGAAGGCTCGGATAGTCCGCGCAATTCACCGGCATCGTCGCCATCGGCGGCCCCCTCGTCGCGCAATGGCGGCATGGCTATTTGTCTGAGTTTTATCCCCCTCGACGCGCATAGGCAACGCGGCGCATTCCGCCGCGAGTTGGTGAAACGTTAACGTTTGGCGAATGAAATCGCGGCGTCTTCTAGAAAGGAACACGCCGTGCCGCTGCGTCTGGAACTCAAGCCGTATGAGCGGCTGATCATCAACGGCGCCCTGTTGCGCAACGGCGACCGCCGCTCGACCTTCCTGATCGAGACGCAGTGCAAGTTCCTGCGCGAGAGCGAGATCATCACGGAGAGCGAGGCCGATACGGCCTGCAAGCAGATGCATCTGACGCTGACGGTGATCTACCTGGCCGATGATCCGGCCCAGGGGATCGACCTGTTCTTCCGTCAGGCGACGGACCTGATCCGGCAAGCGCCGGCGGCGGCACCGCAGGTCGCCGCGATCGCGGAGGCGGTCGAGGCTGGCGAGTTCTACCGAGCGCTCAAGCTCAGCCGCAAACTCGTGGAATGGGAGAATTCCGGATCCACTTTGCCGGACGACGGCCCTCTCCCGACCAATTCGTGAGGGGCGGCCGGACTCAGCCCGGATTGCCCTGCAGGCCGGCGGCGACGTGGTTGTTGATCGACACCAGCGTGGCGATCTTCTCCGGGGTCGGCGCGATCATCGTGTCGAGGCAGCTCTGCAGCACGTAGGCGCCGAGCCGGCCGACGCCCTGCTTCACCTCGGCGGGAAGCGGGTTCTGGTCGGCGGTGGCCTCCGCACTCAGCAGGGTCCAGACGCGCTGATTATACGACAGCGCCTCGTTGACGGTGCGCGCGCTCTCACCCGCGGCGAGCGCCTGACTGGCGCCGATCAGGCGTTGCGCGGCCTTCAGCAGAAGCTGGGATTCGGCTTCGCGAGGCGTCAGCGCGCTGTGCGCGGTCCTGGCGTAAGCATTGGCGGCGGTGTTCATCGGTGCTCCACCCCCGGCATCTGGCCCACCTGCAATCCAGGCTTGCGTGTAGCTGTCGCAGACCAGGAGTTAAGACTGCGTGAGCGTCGGGTCGGCCATGATAACGCCGGGTTGGACAACGACGACTTGTTCCGGCCTCAAGGAAACGTCCGCCGGAACGCGTCACCGATGCTGAATTTTTTTCTCGGAACAGTTGCCGGAGGCTTAATCGCCTGCGTGCTGACGATCGCGGCGGCGCGTCAACCGGAGGTTCAGGCGCGCCTCGGCCTGAAACAGGCTCCGGTTCCGAAGGCTCTCGCGGCGGCGCCCAAGGCGCCGGAACCGGATTGCGCCCGGCGCACGGAGAGCACTCCGCGGGTCGGCGCGCAGGATATGCTGTTCAACCGCCAGCGATTCTGGTCGGTCTCACCGTGATCTAAAGGGCGCCGATCAGCACGAGCAGCATCGTCGTCGCGACGGTGGTGCTGACGAAGCCGCACAGGGCGGCCGCAAAGGAGGGACCGGTGCGATCGGCGGCGGGCGGGGCTTCGTTCGACAGCGTGGCAGGAGACATCGGCGCAAAACCTTCTCGGCGACGTGCGTCGCGCATGTCGGGATGATGAGGATGGAAAGGGCCGCCCGAGGTGCGGCGGCGCACCCGCTCAGTCGCAGCGGTTGATTTTCTTGGCGATCCGCAGGCCGCGCAGCTCGCTCCGCAGGTCGATCGCCAGGACGCCCTCGCCGCATTGCTCGAAGGCGTCGCGGGCATCGTCGTAGCGGTCTCCGACTTCGTCGAGCGTGTCGCAGACGCGGTCATGGTTGCCCAACCGGGCTTCCTGGCGAGCCTGGAAGCGCAGGGCATTCGCCTCATCGACCTTGCGCTGGGCCTCCAGGCAGGCCGGCAGGGCCAGCGCCGAGGAGGTGGAGACGATGGCGGCCGCGACGGCGGCGACGCACCGGATCAGAGTAGCCGAACTGGCTCTCACGGGAACACTCTCTTACGCGTTGTGGGAGCAGGCCCGGGAGGGACTGCCGGGTTTCCGGGGCTGGCTCGCGTCATCCCCTCTCTGTCCGCTGAAACGGTGAAGCTGAGGTGAAGGTTCCGATCCGGATCAGCTCTTCCGACGCCGCCGGGAGGCGAGGATCGCCGACACCGTGACCGGCGCCGGACCCATCGGATCGACGCCGACATCGTACTGTTTCGGCAGCGGCTTGAGCTTGCCGTGGCTATGTCCGTGCAAGTTGAGTGCGCCGCGGCTCATGCCGTTCCAGGTGCGGAACGCGTAGTGGCAGAGCACCACCATCCGACCCTCGACGGCGAATTCCGCGTAGGGGCGCACCGAGGCCCAGCCGGGCGCCGACAGGGTGTCGGGACCGTCATTGTTGCCGGCGATCAGGTGCTTCTCGCCGTTCAGGCTGTTCAAGATCTCGCGGATCCGCGCGCCGCTCGGGCCAAGGGCGAAGTCGCCGAGGTGCCAGACCGTATCGCCGGGCGCCACCGCGTCGTTCCAGGCCGCGATCAGGCCGGCATCGTGGGCCTCGAGGTCCGGATAGGGTCTGTGATCGAAGCGGAGGGCGCGTGAATCGCCGAAATGCGTGTCGCCCGTGAAGAAGATGGTCACGTCTCGGCTCCGCCAGCGTCCGCCACGACGCGCGGACAGCCGCCGAAGCCCGTCACGCCTGCTCGGGTTCCCTCGGAGCCGTGATCGGAGGCCGCGTTGACGTCGCGCCCCCCTGGCGCGAAGCCTGGGCGGTGTCGGGTGGAGCGACGGGGATCGAACCATGCTGGGAACGGTGGGCTTCGCGCTCCTGGCCGGCCTCTTCTCGGTTCTGTCGCCCTGCGTGCTGCCGCTGGTGCCGATCGTCCTCGGGACGGCGGCGGCGGAGCATCGCCTGGGGCCGCTGGCGCTCGCAGCAGGTCTGGCCGTCGCCTTCACCGCGATCGGCCTGTTCGTCGCGACCCTGGGCTTCGCCATCGGCCTCGACGGCGACGTGTTCCGCTCCACCGGCGCGATCCTGATGGTGATCGTTGGGCTGGTGCTGATGCTGCCGCGGCTCCAGGCCCGGGTGGCGAGCGCGGCGGGTCCGGTCGGCGCCTGGGCCGAAGAACGCTTCGGCGGCGTCGGCACGGGCGGCCTCCCCGGCCAGTTCGCCGTGGGTCTGCTGCTCGGCGCCGCCTGGAGCCCCTGCGTCGGGCCGACGCTGGGCGCCGCCTCGCTGATGGCGGCCCGCGGCGAGCATCTCGGGGGCGTCGCCCTGACGATGCTGGCCTTCGGGATCGGCGCCGCCCTGCCGCTGATGCTGCTGGGCTTCGCCTCCCGCGAAGCCCTGATGCGCTGGCGCGGCGGTCTGGCCGCGGCCGGCCGGGCCGCGAAGGGTGCCCTGGGCGCCGTGCTTGTCGTGATGGGCCTGCTGGTGCTGACCGGGCTCGACAAGCGCGCGGAGGCCGCCATCGTGGCAGCCTCGCCGGACTGGCTCACCGCCGCCACGACGCGTTATTGACGGCGGGCACGGCATCCCCGTGCCGGGCGGATGGGCGGCCCGCAATGATCGATGCGCGGCGTCGAGCCGGCCGCGCGCCTGGCGACAGCTGCAACCTCGGGCGCACTTCGCCGAGCCCGGGGCGGATCCACCGGACGGCCCGATCCATCGACCGCCCAATCCGCATCTCATGGCGCTGCGCCGACCTTGTGCGCGGGTCGCAGCGCACCGACGCGGCATGAGCCGTCAGCGACCCGAGAGGCAATCTTCAACATTCGCGGCCACGTTCGCTTTCCGCCCGCTGTCCGAACCGTCCCCGATGTCGCCGTGACCGCACTTCCGCCACCGCCCGCGCACGGCATCGCCGACTGGCCGTTCGGACCGCCCGCCGCGCCCGCGCGGCCCGCCCGCCTGCCGGATGACCGCCCCTGGCCGCGGATCCGCGTGATCACGGTGGCCGAAGGCGGGGCGGACCTCGCCGGAACCGTCGCGTCGGTCCTGCGCCAGGGCTATCCGGAACTCCGGCACGACCTCCTCGCACCGGGATCCGGCCGGGCGGCCGTGGAGGGGCTGCTGGCGGATCCCGACACCGGGCACCTGCTCTGGCTGAGCGCGGGCGACCTGCTGGCCCCCGGCGCGCTCACCGCCCTGACGCTTGAGGCCGCCCTGACCGGCGCCGCCGCGGTCGCCGGCTTGCGCGTCCTATTCGACGACGCGGTCCGGGCCTTGGATGCCCCGGGCGGGGCGGCCTTCGCGGGCGAAGGCGTGCTCTGGGCACGGGAGCACCTGCGCGCGCAGCGCGATTCCGGCGGGATACTGGACGACGCCTGGTCGGCGACCCCTGAGCCGATGCGGGCGCGGATCGGGCGCCCGGTGCTGCTCCGCAGGCTGACCGAGGCGGCGGCGACCCCGGCGCCGGGGTTGGCGATCGTCTCGCTCACCGGCACCGGCACGCAGGGAGGCGCCGGCGTCGCCCAGAGGCGTCTCGCCGAGGCGCTCGCGCTCGCCGGTCACCGCGTCACCGGGATCGCCCTGAGCCGGCACCCCGAGGCCGCCGAGTGGACCGACCGGTTTCCCCAGGCCGAAGCGGCGATCGCGGCCGCGGCGCCGGACCTCGTCCTGGCCGGCAATCTGCACGGGGCGACCCGCAGCCTCGACGTGGTCGATCGGCTCCGGCGGCGCAGCCCGGTCGCCCTCGTGCTGCACGACCTGTTCCCGCTCACCGGCCGATGCGCCCACCCCCGGGATTGCGGCCGTGCCACCACCGGCTGCGATGCGGCCTGTCCGGGGCCGGACGAGTATCCGCAGCTCGCCCCTCGCCGGATCGCCGGCATGCAGGCGCGGAAGCGCGCGGCGCTGGCCGGTCCAGCGGGTCCCTGGCTGCTCGCCAATTCCGACTGGACCCTGGCGCGTGCCCGGGAGCTGGCGCCCCCCGATACCGTGGCGGAGCCGATCCGGCTCGCCTTCCCGACCGCCGTGTTCCGCCCGGGCGATCGCCGGGCCCTGCGCCGCCGGCTCGGCCTGCCGCCGGATGCCGTGCTGATCCTGATCTCGGCGGTGATCGTCGACGGGCCCGACAAGGGGTTCGGCGACCTTCGGGCGGCGCTCCGGGCCGTGGCTCGGCCGGGGGTGGGGGTCGTGGCGATCGGCCGGCTCGACGATCCGGCCCGGCTGGGGATCGCCAACCTGTTCGCACCGGGGTTGATCGCCGACGAGGAGACGTTGGCCGCGTGGTACGGCGCCTGCGATCTCCACGTCACGGCGAGCCGTCACGAGACCCTCGGGCAGACGCCGATCGAGGCCGGCCTGTGCGGCGTGCCGACCCTGGCCTACCGCACCTCCGGGCTGACCTCCTCGGTGATCGACGGCGTCTCGGGCCGCCTCGTGCCGGTGAAGCCCGGCGCCTTGGCCGAGGCGCTGGCGGCGCTGGTAGACGACCCGGAGGCGCGCGCCCGGCTCGGCGCCTTCGCGCGGGTCGCCCTGGAGAGCCGCTACAGCCCGGCCGCGGCGGCGCTCTCGCTGGAGGCGGTCTTCCGCAGCCGCGGCCTGCGCCCTGCAGCGGCGTCCCTCACCTTCGCACCCGCGATGCTCGGTCATTTCCCCTTCGCGGCCGAGCGGCGGCCGGGGGCAGTCGGCACGGTCCCGGCGCCCTCGGCGCTCCTGGTGCGCCGGCTGCGGCGGGCAAAGCAGATGGTCCTCGGCCGCCGGATGCCCCTCTTCATGCGCCGCTGCCTCTATCTGGCCGGCCGACTTCGGCGGAGCGTCCCGTGACGCACGACCGCGACGGACCCGCCGCGTCCCAGACGGGCGGAACGCGCCGGATCTACCTCGACCAAACTCATCTGCGCGGCCACGTCACCGGGATCGAGCGGGTCACCCTCGACCTGTTCGCCCCCGACAAACTCCGCCCTCACGACGTCCGGCCGGTGACCAGCCGATCGCTGCCCGGCATGATCGCCGCGCAGCACCTTGCCCTGCCCCTGCACGCGCTCCGGGACCGGGACGCCCTGTTGCTGTTCCCGGGCTTCCCGCCCGGCCCGCTCTGCGCGCTCGCGGCGTCGCGCTGCCTGCTCTACGTGCACGACACCTTCCTCCTCACCCGGCCGGAGGATCTGAGCCTGCGCAGCCGGCTCTACATGAGCCCGAGCTTCGCCCTGGCCCTGCGCTGGTGCCCGAACCTGTTCGTCAACAGCCGGACCACCGGCGAAGCCGTGCGCGCCGTCTGCGCGCCCCGAGCCCGGGTCGCGCTGCTGCGCCCCCCCGTGCGCGACGCGTTCGGCCTCGGCGATCTGCCGGGGGCGGCGCCCTACGGGCCGGGCGACGTGCTCCGCCTCCTTGCCATCGGGACCATCGAGCCGCGCAAGAACATCCCGGCCGCCCTCGCCCTGACGGCGGCGCTGATCCGCGCCGGGATCCCGGCGGAACTGCACCTCGTCGGCCGGGTCGGCTGGGGGCGGCACGACTTCCTCCAGGATCCGCCCCCCTTCCTGCACCGGCACGGCTACCTCTCGGATTCCGAGCTGCACGGCCTCGTGGGATCGTGCCACCTGCTGCTTTCGACCTCGAAGGCGGAGGGGCTCGGCCTGCCGCTGCTGGAGGTGCAGCATGGCGGCCTTCCGGTGGTGGCGCCGGACGACGCCGTGTTCCGCGAGGTGCTCGCCGCCTCGGGGCTGCTGATTCGCCCGGAGGATCCGGACGCGGCGGCTGGCGCGCTCGCGGCCTGGATCGCCGGAGGGGGCCTGATCGCCGCGGCCGAGGCCAGCCGAGGCAACGTGGCGCGCTGGAACGCGACGGCCGCCGCCGATGCGCGGCGCTTCCAACGCTTTCTGTCCGGCGATCCGACGGCCTACACGGCCGTGGAGTCGATCGTCGCTGCGCAAGGGGCCCGGTGAGGCCGGGTACGTACTCCCCGGCCGACACGCCGGTGTCTTTGCCTTAAAGCCGCGACAGTTTGGGAGAAGCCAGTTACCGATATCTGTGGGTTTCCTGCCGTCCGCCATCGCGTCACGCCGAGTGTACTTGTCCGGTACGGTGATTGCTGGACTGTTGGAGAAGACACTGCTGCGGACCGGCACCTGTCCCGGACCGGCACAAAGCCGGTCAGAAGCGGAACAGATCCGGGTGGCAGCGGTGGGCGGGACGGTCCGCCCCAACAGGTCAGGGAGCGAGGCGTATGTTCGACTTCTCGACACGAATAACTGGTGAGCAGCCCGTCCGCATGGTGCTGCCGCAGACGGCGCCGCGGACGGAACCGCGCGTGATCCTTCGGCGGCTGTGGCGCGGCAGCGGTTTCGTCGTCCTGGGCGCGCTGTTCATGGTGGCCGTCGCGGTGGCGCTACTGGGTCTTCTGCCCCCGCGCTACACGTCCAGCATCCAGCTGCTCGTGGACCCGAGCGATCTGCGCGTGGTCGACAACGACGTGAACGCCCGCCAGCCCCAGGCCGACAGCGGCGTCTCGATCGCCGAGAGCCAGGTGCGGGTCATCCAGTCCGACAACGTCCTGCGCCGGGTCATCGCCAAGCTGCACCTCGATCAGGACGACGAGTTCGTCCAGCCGGACGGGAACAATCCGCTGGTCAATGCCCTGAAGGGCGCACTGGCCATGCTGCCCCCGCCCGGGAGCCGGGACCCGGTCAACATCGCCCTCGACACGCTCCAGAACCGGCTCAGCGTCCGCCGGGCCGAGCGGACCTTCGTGATCGACGTCTCCGTCCAGTCCCGCGACCCCGAGAAGGCCGCGCAGATCGCCAACGCCATCGGCGATGCCTACTTCGCCGAGGAGGCCGGGGCCAGGACCGAGACCGCGCGACGCGCCTCGGACGCCCTGGCGGGCCGCCTTGCCAGCCTGAAGCGGGACGTCGAGCAGGCCGAGGGTGCGGTGGTGCGCTACCGCGAGGACCACAAGCTCGTGGCCTCGAGCGGCCGCCTGCTCACGGACCAGCAGCTCGGCGACCTGAACCAGCAGCTCGTCACCGCCTCGATCAAGACCGCCGAGGCGAAATCGCGGCTCGATCAGGCGCGCAAGATGCGCTCCTCGGATCCGAGCACCGCCCTGCCCGAGATGCTGCAATCGCTGGAGATGCAGGCGCTGCGCCAGCAATACGCCACGCTCTCCCGCAACACCGCCGAGCTCGCGACCCGGCTCGGCGAGCGCCACCCGGCCATGGCCGAGCAATACGCCCAACAGCGCGACCTCCAGCGCCTGATCCAGCGGGAGAAGGAGCGGATCATCGACACGACCCAGAAGGATTACGACCGCGCCGCCGCCAGCGAGGCGGCGATCCGCGCCAGCCTCGACAGGGTCAAGACCGAGACGGTGTCCAGCGACCGGGCCTATGTCGGCCTGCGCGAGCTGGAGCGGACGCTCGAAGCCCGCCGGGGCGTCTACGAGGCCTACCTGAAGCGCGCCCGCGAGGCGAGCGAGCAGGAGCGGCTCAACACCACCAACGTGCGGATCATCTCGGCGGCGACGCCGGCCCGCCAACGGACCTTCCCGCCGTCCCCGAAGATCGTCCTGCCGCTCGCCCTGGTGCTCGGCCTGCTGCTCGGCGGCGGCATCGCCCTGGCGCTCGGCGCCGCCCGGGACCGCCGCGGCATGCGGCGCGCCGCACCGCGCCCGGCTGCCAGCTTCCGGGCCGCCGATGCGTGATCTCGGACACGGCGGCTTCGGCCTGGATGCGGGGGATTCGCGCGGTCCGGAGGTGGGTGCCTTGCGCTTGCCCACGCCCCATCCTCTGGCCACCACCCCCCCGCAGGCGAGCGCGGCCGTCGAGATGTTCGGTCTGCGGTTCCAGACCGGAGACGCCGCTTCGGTGGTGGCCGCGGTGGCAGCCGGGTCCGGCAACGGGCCGCGCATGATCGTGACGGCCAATGTCGATCACATCGTCCAGCTCAGCACGGACGCCGCCTTCCGAGGCGCCTACGCCCGGGCGGCCGCCCGGACCCTCGACGGGATGCCGCTGGTCTGGCTGGCGCGGGCGATGTCCCGCCGGCCCGTCCAGCGCGTCACCGGTCACGACCTGCTCGCCTGCGTCCTGGCCGACCCGCACGCCTACGCGCGGCGGATCTTCTTCGTCGCCTCCCGGCCGGATGCGGCGGATACCCTGAGCGATCGCCTCCGTGCCGCCGGCCTTCCGGCCGGATCGGTGGCCAGCATCGTGCCGCCGTTCGGGTTCGAGGCCGATCCGGATTACAGCCGTGCCCTGATCGAGCGGATCCGGGCCCACGGGACGACGCTGCTGGTGATGGGCGTCGGAGCGCCGAAATCCGAGATCTGGATCGACCGGCATCGGTCCGAACTGGGCGATCCCGTGGTGTTCTGCGTCGGCGATGCCCTCAACGTCGCGGCGGGCTATCTGACCCGGGCGCCGGGCCTGATGCAGCGCTTAGGGCTGGAATGGATTTTCCGGTTCCTTCAGGCGCCGCGCCGGCTGTTTCGCCGCTACTTCATCAAGTCCTGGCGCTTCCTCGGCATCGTCGCCCGCGATCGCGTCGTCCGCTGGGGCGGGTAGCCTCAGCCCGTCTCGGCGAAGAGATCGGGCCGCCGCAATTGCAGGGCGAACAGGAGGGTGAGCGACTTCATGTCGGTGAGCGCACCCCGCCGGCTCATGGCGGCGAGTTCCGGCAGCGGGATCTCGTGCACGGCGACCGCCTCGCCCTCCGCCGCGATACCACCGCCCGTCCCGGTGCGGTCGGCCTCGCCGTAGGCCGCCAGGAACAGGTCCATCCGTTCGGTGGAGATGCCCGACATCGACCAGGCACTGGAGACGAAATCGAGCCGGTCCAGGCGCAAGCCCGTCTCCTCCATCGCCTCGCGCCGGGCCTCGTCCTCGGCAGCGCCCTCGTCGAGCAGGCCCGCCGGCACCTCCAGGTGGGTCGGCGGACCGTCGGAATAGAGCACCGGCGCGCGGAACTGCGAGACCAGCGTGGCCATCCGCCGATCCGGATCGTAGGGGAGCACCGCGACCGCCCGGCCGTGATCCTCGATCTCCCGCGTGATGCGGGTCCCGTCGTCCTGAATCACCTCGGCCACGAGCAGGCGGGCCCAGCCGTCATGCACGAGGCGCACGCCCCCGATCCGCGGTGCCATGCCGATCCACTTTCACCCTTGAGAGTCTGACGAATCGTTCAGGAATGCGGCGGCTTCGCGGAGAGCGAGATGCGGAAGCGCAGGTGATCCCCGTTCCGCTCGGTCGCGTCGAGGTGCGCCCCCTCCTCCCGCACGAGATTCGGGATATCGATCAGGGCGAGCGGGTCGGTGCAGGTAACCACGAGGGTGTGCCCGGGGGACAGGCGTCGCAGCTCCTTCCGGGTCCGCAGGACCGGCAGCGGGCATTTCAGGCCGCTGAGATCGAGGTCGACGCTCTCCGGATCGTCGGGCACCAGGATGTCTCTCGCGGCCGTTCGCGCGCCTCGGCGCCCGTCAGCGCGGGCTTGGCCGAGGCCGCCTCACCACACGGAATAGCCGAAGGCAGGGCCGTAATACCAATCGGGCGCCGACCAAACGTAGCGCGGCCCATTATAGCCGTACTCGAAGCCCGGTCGCACGACCGGCGCATAGGCGTATCCGTACCCGAACGGCACCGGTACTGGTACTCGCCATAGTAGCTGTAACGCGGCCGTCCCGGGACGAACCCGACCGCGCCCCGCCAATGACGGAGCGGCGCCGCGACGGGCCCGCGCGCCGGAGGACCGTAAGAGGGCGGATCGGCGGCGTAGCCGGCGCCGGCGCTCAAGATGAGACCTGTCA
Source organism: Melastoma dodecandrum (assembly GCA_029817715.1). NCBI lineage: Eukaryota > Viridiplantae > Streptophyta > Magnoliopsida > Myrtales > Melastomataceae > Melastoma > Melastoma dodecandrum. Next base: position 1,045,228 of record JARUPY010000292.1, on the reverse strand, counting down.
GGCCGGCCATGATGGCGGCGGGGATGCGGACCATGAGTCGGTGTCCTCCGGGCGTGCGCGCGATTCGGAACGTTCCAATAGCACGCTGCGGCGGGGATTCGCTGCTTGGTCCCCACGCCGATCAGGCGGCGGTCAGAACACGCATTCCGAGAAGGCCGGGCGCACGCAGGAGCCCCAGCGGCCCTCGTAATCGGCAAGCAGATCGTCGGCCCGGGTCCGGCCCGCCGCGACGATCGCTTCGAGCGGCTGGAGGTAGATCGTCTCGTCGCGCCCCTCGGCGTCGCGGCGCCCCCGCGCGCGCAGGCCGGAACGCGCGATGGACAGGGCTTCGGCCGCGACCGCGCCGAGCGTCGTGCTGGCCACCGGCGTCGCGAGGCCCAGCCGCGGCGCGGTCGCCCGGGCGGCCTCGCGGTTGGCGGCGTTCCAGCCCTTCACGAGGTCGAGGGCGGCGTCGAGGGCCGATTCGTCGTAGAGCAGCCCGGTCCAGAACGCCGCCTGCGCGGCGATCATGCCGGGATCGCCGACATCCGCGCCGCGCATCTCCAGGAAGCGCTTGAGCCGCACCTCGGGGAAGGCGGTGGAGGCGTGGTTGGCCCAATCCGCCACCGTGGCGTACTCGCCCGGAAGCTGCGGCAGCTTGCCGGCCATCAGATCGCGGAACGAGGCGCCCGACACGTCGTGATAGATGTCGCCGCGCTTGACGAAGTACATCGGCATGTCGAGCAGCCAATCGACATAGGCCTCGTAGCCGAACCCGGCCTCGAACGCGAAGGGCAGCATGCCGGTCCGGTCGGCGTCCGTATCGCGCCAGATCTCGGAGCGGCGCGAGAGGAACCCGTTCGGCCGCCCGTCGGTGAAGGGGGAATTGGCGAACAGTGCGGTCGCCACCGGCTGCAGCGCCAGCGAGGCGCGCATCTTGCGCACCATGTCGGCCTCGGAGGCGAAATCGAGGTTCACCTGCACGGTGGCGGTGCGCAGCATCATGTCGAGGCCGAGCGACCCGACCTTCGGCATGTAGGAGGCCATGATCTTGTAGCGGCTCTTGGGCATCACCGGGGTCTCGTCCCGACGCCATTTCGGGCTCATGCCCAGGGTCAGAAATCCGATGCCCAGGAGATCGGCCACCCGCTTCGTGGCCGCCAAGTGGGTAGCCAGTTCCGCGGCTGTGGCGTGGACGTCGGGCAGCGCCGCACCCGACAGCTCGAACTGCCCGCCGGGCTCGATCGAGATCGCCCCGCCCTCCTCCGCGGCGAGGCCGATGATGTTGCCGAGGTCGAGGATCGGCTCCCAGCCGGTCTCGCGGCCGAGGCCATCCAGCAGCGCACGGATCCCGCGCTCGCCGTCGTACGGCACGGGCGTCCGGTCGTCCCGGTAGAACGGGATCTTCTCGTGCTCGGTGCCGATCGCGAAGCGCTCGCGCGGCTTCTCGCCCGCGGCGAACCATTCGATCAGTTCGGCGCGCGTCGTGAGCGGCGTGGTGTCGTTGCTGTCGCGCGCCATGCGCTGCCTGCCCGTGCGTCTGACTCAAAGCCTGGGATGAGAGCACGCCGGAATTCTCCGACGGATCCGCCCGGTTCACCCCCTCCGTGCGGATGGGGTCCGGGCGGACACCCGCCCCCGACCCCGACAAGCGCGCGGCGCAGGCGGCGTCCGTTCAGGGACATAATCGAGGCGCCGGAAACCCACAACGCGGCGCCCGAGGACGTCGGCCCGCTTCACGTCCGATCCAGGGAAACAATCGATCGGGCAGCAATCCTGATGTGCGCCGGCACACATCGATCGCGCGACGGCGCGGTCAGCGCGTCACCCAGGACCGCCTGGACCAGGGCGAGGACGGCGACGGCGGCGGTGTCCGCCCGCAGGATCCGCGGCCCGAGGGAGAGTGGCACCGTGTTGGGCCGGGCGCGGATCATCGCCCGCTCCTCCTCGGAGAAGCCGCCCTCCGGGCCGACCAGCACGGCCAGCGGCGTGGGCGCCTCGGGGGCGGCCGCCTCCGCCAGCGCCCGCACCGGGTCGCGCACGGGCGCGTCCTCATCGCAGAAGACCAGAAGCCGCTCCGCAGCGAGTTCGGCCAGGGCCTTGGGAAGCCGCTCGGGCTCGGGGCAGTCCGGGATCGCCAGGATGCCGCATTGCTCGGCGGCCTCGACCGCATTGGCCCGGAGGCGGTCCATGTTCACCCGCTCACCCTGCGTGTAACGGGTGATGACCGGGCGGATCGTGCCCGCCCCCATCTCGACCGCCTTCTGCGCGAGATAATCCAGGCGCGCGCTCTTCAACGGAGCGAACAGGTAGTGGAGATCGGCCGGCGCCGGTTGCGGGCGGATCTGCGCGGCGACGTGGAGGTCGGCGCCCTTCCGCCCGGTCTGGACCAGATGGGCCCGCCACTCGCCGTCGCGGCCGTTGAAGACCAGGACGGGATCGTCCGGGCCACGGCGCAGGACGTTCAGCAAGTAATTCGCCTGCGCCCGATCGAGGGGCAGGCTCGCGCCCTCGGTGAGGTCGGCCGCGACGTAGAGGCGCGGGGCGGTGAAATCATAGGCGGGCATGGCGGCGTGGTCGCGCGGCGCGGACGGCCTGTCAACGCGCGGCCGGTGCGGGAAAGTGTTGCCAAAAGATTACGACGGCTGCTTTTCCGTCGTGCACGCACAGGCATCGCGGCCTGCCGGTTTGTCGCTCGATTGACGCCACAATCCTATGGCGAACCCAACGATACGGAATTGAGCCGGCCGCACGCGGATTCGGCACGGGCGTCGAGGGAGTTGCGGGATGGTGAAGGGGAGCTTGAGCCTGGGGGCCGCGGTGCTGGTCGGCACCGTGCTGTTCGGAACGGCGGCCTTCGCGCAGGGTGCGGCGCCCGAATGCGGCGCCATCCAGAAGACGCTGGCCGAGCGCAAGGCCTTGGTCGGCAAGGCCAACGCGGCTTCGCAGACGAAGAAGAAGATGACCCCGCAGGAGGCCTGCGCGCTGTTCGGCAAGCTCCAGAGCAACGGGGCCGAGGGCTTGAAGTGGATCACCGCCAACAAGGAATGGTGCTCGATCCCCGATTCCTTCGCCGAGGGCTTCAAGGCCGACCACATGAAGGTCAGCGGCATCCGCACCAAGATCTGCAGCGTCGCCGCCCAGGCGACCAAGATGGAAGCCCAGGCCCGCGCCCAGGCACAGGCCCAGGCCAACGGCCAAGGCGGCGGCCTGCTCGGAGGCCCCGGCTTGACCGGCAGCTTCAAGCTGCCGCAGGGCGCTCTGTAAGCACGTCTGAGAGGATCCCGGATCGGGCGCGGGTCCCTCTTCGGCGAGGAGCGGGACAGACGTGCGGAACGACCGGAGATCCGACCGATGAGCGGGACGGTGATTGACGACGGGCGACCGGCCGACGCGGTCGCCGGCCACTGGGTCGAACGCGTCGCGCCGCGATCCTGGCGCCCCTATCTTCGCCTCGCCCGGATCGACCGGCCCGTAGGCTGGTGGCTGCTCCTGCTGCCCTGTTGGTGGTCGGCCGCTTTGGCGGCGATCGCGGCCGACCGATCCTTCCCCGATCCCTGGTACTGCCTGCTGTTCCTGGTCGGCGCCGTGGCGATGCGCGGGGCGGGCTCGACCTACAACGACATCGCGGATCGCGACCTCGACGCGCAGGTCGAGCGCACCCGCCTGCGCCCCCTCCCCTCGGGACAGATCCGGCCGCGCCACGCCGCCCTGTTCCTCTTAGCGCAGGCCCTGATCGGGCTCGCCGTGCTGCTGCAGTTCAACGAGTTGGCAATCCTGGTCGGGCTCTGCTCGCTGCTTCCGGTGGCGATCTACCCGTTCATGAAGCGCGTCATGCCGCTGCCGCAAGGGGTGCTGGGGCTGGCCTTCGCCTGGGGGGCGCTGATGGGCTGGGCGGCGGTGTTCGCGCGCCTCGATGCGCCCGCGCTGCTGCTCTACGCGGGCGCGCTGTGCTGGGTCATCGGGTACGACACGATCTACGCGGTGCAGGACATCGAGGACGATGAGATCGCCGGGATCCGGTCCTCCGCCCGCCTGTTCGGGCAGCATGTGAAGGGTGCCGTCGGCCTGTGCTACGCGCTCTCGGCCCTGCTGATCCTGCTGGCGGCCCGCGGGGCGGGCGCCGGCCTCGTCGGCTACCTGGGCGTTGCGGCCTTCGCGGCGCATCTCGCCTGGCAGGCCCTGTCGCTGCGGGAGCGCGACGGGCGCGGGGCCCTGACCCTGTTCCGGTCCAATCGCGATGCCGGGTTGATTCTGTTCGTGGGTCTGGCCGCGGACGCGCTCGTACGCGGGCTGTCCTGAGCGCGTGCCCGGCGTCAGGTGCGGGCGATGATCTCGTTCTCGCCCCGGAAGATCTGCGGGCGGGCGGGCAGGCGGCCGGTCTTGCGGCGGGCCAGGAAGCGCGGGCGGCGGGCGCCCAGCCCGGCATGGCGCCGCCGGATGCGCACCCGGCCGAGGATCAGCCGGCCGATCTGCTCGGTGACGGGAACGAGCACACCGTCCTCCCGGATGATCATCCGCACCAGCCCGGCCCGCGCTGCGATGTCGCGCCAGATGGCGACCACATCGTCCTCGTCGAAGCTGCCGAGACGGTGGAGCTCTTCGCCCTCCGCATCGACCAGGATCAGGCTGAACCGGTCGGCCCCGGCCATCTCGGCCGCCTCGACCGCGTAGGCGAGCGCAATCCCGGCGGCGCGACGGGCGCCCGGGCTGCGGCCGATCACCGGAAGCGGCGAGGCCGTGAGGTGAACCGTGCCTTCGGCACCCTGCATGCCATGTCCTACGCGACGTTCGTCCGTGACCGGGGAAGTGTTCATCTGTCCGAGTCCCTGGGGCAAGTGGCGGCGCCTGTCGGGCCGTCCGTTATGCCAAGCAAAATCGCACTCGAACTCCTCCGCAGCGCTTAAGAGCCGTCGTTAAGCGAATCTGGACAGGCCTGTCATTTGCGGAATGCTCAATGCTTCCTTGAATGCTCAACATTTCCTTGCGCGGATTGATCGTTATCGATTGATCAACCAGCATCCTTGTGGCGATGCGGGTGGCGCCGTACAACATGAACGACCACGCGCGATCCACGCGACCGCCCGGTCTTTCCAGCCCGAGGGGGCCCGGACGTCCGCAGGGACGGACGGCGCAACGAGGCCCGCGCGGGCCTGACGGATTCCCCGCGGAGCGCGATGCCCGAGTTCCTCACCGACGACGCCGTATCCGCCCTGATGCCGGAGCTGCGCGCCGTCATGCGCGAGGCCGCCGACATCGCGCGGCCGTTCTTCCGGCTCGGCGGGCAGACCTCCGCGCGGATCTGGTCCAAGGCGGGTGGCTCACCGGTGACCGAGGCCGACGTCGCGGTGGACGCTTTCCTGAAGGTCCGCCTGAGCGCCCTCGTGCCGCAGGCGGCTTGGCTGTCGGAGGAGACAGCCGACGACCCGGCGCGGCTCGGACACGACCTCGTCTGGATCGTCGATCCGATCGACGGCACCCGGGCCTTCCTGTCGGGCCATCCCGATTGGTCGATCGCGGTCGCGCTGCTCGCCCGGGGGGAGCCCCTGATCGGCTTCGTCCACGCGCCGGCCGGCGGCGCGGACTATGAGGCGGTGCGCGGGCGCGGCGCGACCCGGAACGGCGAGGCCATTCGCGTGGACGCGCGGCAGAGCTTGGCGGGCGCGCGCATCACCGGTCCCAAGCCGATGCTCGACCGGCTGACCCGGGGTGCCGGGCCGAACCCCGATTTCAGCGTGGTGACACGAATCCCGTCCCTTGCCCTGCGGCTCGCGCGGGTGGCGGAGGGCAGCGTTGATGTCGGGATGATCTCAGGCCAAGCCCGGGACTGGGACTTGGCCGCGGCCGATCTCGTCCTGCGGGAGGCCGGCGGCATCGTGTGCGGGTTCGACGGCGAGGCGACCCGCTACAATCGCCCCGATCCGGTCCACGGCGAGTTGCTCGCGGTGCCGGCGGCCCTGCGCGATCCCGTCCTCACGGCCTGGGGCCGCTGAGGCGGTTACGGGTGAGCGGCGGCTGTCAGGCCGCCGTCGCGTCGCGGAGCGTGACCGCGCCTGGGGCGAGCCCGAGGCGGTCAGCGAGATGCCAGTGCAGCTCCCGCGAGGAATGGTAGTTGTAAGAGCGGTCGATCAGGTGGCTGATATCGCCCCCGGTCTGACCCGCGGTCTTGGCCTCGGCCAGCTTGCCGACCCGGAAAGTCGGCGCGTCGGTCACGGGGGACCGGTTGCCGCGGCGGCGTGTGAACTCGAATAACATAAGCGTCTTTTCTTTTCTGGACCGGACGTTTGCTCCGTCCGGCGTCGTTTCTGGGATATTGCCTCCGGCGCATCCGACCCCGGACGAAGTCGCCCGCGGGGAAGCGTCGGAAGGGGGAGCCGCGTCACGCGGCCGGTTCAGGGTCTCGTTTGGAACTCCCCCTTCGGGAAGGCGCCCCCCATGCACGGCGGCACAGCGGGCGTCCCGTGAGGCCCTTCAGACCTGGAGGTGGCTCAAGCCGCCTGCAGGTTGCCCGCAGCGTCCTTGCCGCTGCGCTTGTCGGTCAGGATCTCATAAGTGACCCGCTGACCTTCGATCAGATTGCGCATTCCGGCGCGCTCGACGGCCGAGATGTGCACGAACACGTCCTTGCCGCCGTCGTCGGGCTGGATGAAACCGTAGCCCTTGGTCTCATTGAACCACTTCACAGTGCCGGTATTCACGTAGTGTACCTCGTTCGTCCATAGGCCACCCGCGCGGCGTGAGCGCCGCGTGATGCACCACGGTCTTTCTGGATTTGGCCAGTGCGGCGGGGCGCGAGGCGCTGAACCTGAAGAGCGTCGGCCTCGGTGGGTAAGCCCCCCAGCGACGTATTTAGGCGTCGGCTGCGGCTGCAACAAGGCGGGGGCCGCGCATCTTTGGCGTCGCAGGCGCGAGAAGCGGCACGGCCGGTGCGCTCCGCCCCCTGTGATTTCCGGCCTTCACGATGCATATACGGAATGCGCACAAGCAGTTACGGCGCGTGGCTCTGGACGATACATGGCAGGCATATCGGTCTCGCTGGACGGTGCGAACATCCAGCTGTCCTTCCAGAAGGACGATCAGGCGACGGCGGTGGTGATGGATGCCCGTGCCGCCCGCGCCCTGGTGCGGGCTGTCGGACAGCTCCTGACGGCGATCGACGATACCGACGAGCCCGACATGGGCGATGAGATGGGGGACGAGGAGATCGCCATGCTCGACGTGACGTCGTCGGCGATCGAGATCGGCACCGACGAGGAAGGTCAGGCCGTCGTCGCCCTCCAGGCCGGTGCGCTGCCGCCGTTCCAGCTGCGCCTGACCGACGAGGAGGCCCGCCACGTGGTGACGAGCCTCTCCGAGATCCTCAATGCCCCGCGCGACGTGCGCACCTCGCACGGCGGCCACTGAGCCGCATTTCAGCGGCCGATCACATCCGCGTGCCGGGATCGGTCGGCGTGCCCGGGAAGATGTCGGGCTCGGAGCCCGGGCCGCCCGGCTCGCCGATGCCGGGATCATTCACCGGATAGGGCGTGCGCGGTCCGGTCGGTCCGATATCGGGCTCCTCATCGGGAATGGGCGGGGGCGGCGGCAGATCGCCGGGCGTGGGCTCGGGTAGGCCGGGATTGGCCATGACGCGGCTCCTATCGGTTCGGGATGGGGACCAACAAACCGGTCTCCCGGGGGTTCCGCCCTCGGCCCTGCGCTGCCGTGGCGCGGCGGCGCTCCGTCGGCTGTGGACGGAACGGCGCGGTCGGCGCCCCGTTAGCCGGGCAGATCGCAACAGGGAGGCCCCCATGCCTGATATCCGCCAAGCCAAGATCCTGATCCTCGCCACCGACGGGTTCGAGGAGACCGAACTGACCGTGCCGCAATCCAAGCTGTCCCAGGCCGGCGCCACCGTGACGGTCGCCGCCCCGCAATCGCGCCAGAGCAAGGGCACGATCCGCGGCTGGGACAAGACCGACTGGGGTAAGGATGTCGCGGTCGATACCGATGTGGAGCAGGTCGATCCGTCGGCCTACGACGCGCTCGTCCTGCCGGGCGGCCAGATCAACCCGGACAAGCTCCGCCTCGAGCCCAGGGCCCTCGAGGTCATCAGGAGCTTCCTGACATCCGGCAAGGTCGTGGCCGCGATCTGCCATGCACCCTGGCTGCTCATCGAGACCGGCGCGGCCAAGGGCCGCGCCCTCACCTCGTTCAGCTCCATCCGCACCGACGTAATCAATGCCGGCGGCCGCTGGCACGACAAGGAAGTGGTGACCGACCAGGGCATCATCACGAGCCGCAACCCAGGGGATCTCGACGCCTTCTGCGCCAAGATCATCGAGGAGATCCAGGAAGGCGGCCACGGCACGCGTCAGCTCGCGGCCTGATCGTCAGGGCGCGGGCGCCGTTCGGTGCCCGCGCGTCAGCCGCGCGCGCCCGCCACCTCCAGCACGGTGCAGCTCCGGATTGGACGGCCGTACTCGTCGGTGCCCGCCACAGCGACGCGGTGGGCGCCGGGTGCGAGGTCGTCGGGCAGTCGCGCCGTCCAAATATGCGTGGACGGCGTGGCCTGAACCCAGCTCTTCTTGGTCTCGGGATAGCGCTGGAACAGCTCGGTGACGAACGGGTCGAGGCGGCGCGTCCGCGCCAGGGTGTGCGGAGCGCGGTCGCCGATCCGGATGGCGAGGTTCGTGCGCGGGCCGCCGTCGAACACGTTCACCACCACGGTCGTGTCGGGCAGCGCGTCCTGGGCGATGGGCGGTCGAAGGCCCTGAATGGGCCGGGTGAGGCGGATCACCTCGACGGCGCCGGCCCGCGCCTCGCTCTCGAACAGGATGCGCATCGTCTCGTCCGGCTGGCCCTGCGCCGGGACGTAGCGCGTCGTGTAATCCGTCCCGCGCACCGACAGGACATGGAACCCGTTCGGCGTGCCGTCGCGGCTGTCGGCCGAGGGGATGCCGGTGCGCGTGTCCGGCCCGCTCCACCACGAGCCCGAGACGGCGGTCAGCACGTGATGGTGGTGCCCGTCCGCCGGGTAATGGTGCTCGGTGGTGTGGGTGTGGCCAGCGAGGCTCAGGACCTTGCGTCCCGCCAGCAGGTCGAGCAGCGCCGTGCGGTCGGTGGTGATGCCGTGCGGATCGTCGGGCGTCGTGTCAGTGAAGAGCGGGATGTGCATGGCGAGCACGATCAGGTCGTCCCGCGGGATCTCGGCGAGCAGGTTGCGCAGGAAGGTCAGGCTGCGCTCGCCGATATGGCCCCGGTAGGTGTTGGCCCCCACCGGGACCGGCGGTCCCAGCCACTCGACATTGTCGAGCATCACGAACCACGCCCGCCCGTGGCGGAACGCGTAGGTTGGCGCGCCGAACACCCGCTTCCAGGTCTCGCGGCTGTGGCGGGCATCGGGCGCCTGCATGTTGAGGTCGTGGTTGCCCGGCAGGCTGTACCAGGGCAGGCCGATCCGGCCGACGATCCGGTTCGACCGGCCGTAGAGCGAGAGATCGTCGAACAGCACGTCGCCGGTTGTCATGCCGAAGGCCGCCGGGATCGCCATGGCGCGCGCGACCGCGGTGTCGCGCACATGGTCGAGTTCGAACCGGCTCTCGGGCTGCGGATCGGTGAACAACAGGACGTCGAAATCCGCCGGCTCGTCGACCCGGGTCAGGATGAAATCGATCGACGCCGGCAGCGGCCCGGTGGGCGCGACGCCGCGGTAACGCAGGCCGAGTTCGGCGGGCGTGCCGTCCGGCTGGTGGATGTAGGAATGGCGCGGCACGTTGTCGGCGTCCCGCGGCAGGGCGTAGCCCGGCGGCTTGATCACGAAGATCGCTCCGTCGCCGGACATCGGCAGGCGATAGCGGCCCTGGTCGTCGGTGCGCGCGATCTCACGGCCGTTCGAGACCAGCACCCCGGGCAGCGGGGTTCGCGCGGCGCTGCCCGCCTCGGCGGCGGAGACGATCCCGGTGGCCGCCGCGGCCTCCTGCGCCTCGGCGCGGCCCGCCACGAGTCCGAGGCCGGCAAGGCCCGCCACGGTCGCCCGGCGGGTCAGGCCGTCGTCTCCGGAATGGGGATCACGCGACATGGACGGCTCCTGCACGACAACCGGACTTATCGCCCGCGACATCTCGAACCGATCCGGCGGCGACGATCCCAGCGGGCAGATGATCCCAGCGGCGAAGCAGACGCGTTTGACCGGGCGATGACACGACCGCCTGAAACGCGCGAGGCCCGCACCTCGAAAGAGGTACGGGCCCCAAAATTCCACATCCGCGGGTCGGCGGCGGGATGCTTACTCCTCGTCGCCGGGCTCGAAGGTCTGCGGCAACGGCTCGGCGCTGGCGACCGGGGTCGGTGCGCCGATGGTCGAGGGCACGTTGACGCCGTCGCGCTTGTAGATGTCATCGCGGAACTGGACGATCCCGTCCGGGGTCGACCATGCCGTGATGTAGGTCCAGTAGACCGGGACCGGCTGGGCGATGTTGGCATCGACGCGCTTGCCGCTCTCGATCGCCTCCTCGACCTTCTGGCGATCCCAGCCGGGGGTCTCCTTCAACAGCCACGTGATGTACTCGCGCACGTTCTGCACGCGCACGCAGCCCGAGGAGATGAAGCGGAAATCATCGCCGAACACGCCCTTGGTGTTCGTGTCGTGCATGAACACGCCGTAGGGGTTCGGGATGTTGATGCGCACGATGCCCATCGAGTTGAAGTCGGCGCCCGAATCCTGCCGGTAGGTGTAGCGGGTGCCCTCGTCGGAGTTCCAGTTCACCGATTTCGGTGAGATCTCCTGGCCGTTCGAGAGGATGCGGATCCGGTTGTCGGTGAGGTAGTTCGGATCCTTCTGCATCTTCGGGATCAGGTCCTTCTTCACGATGGAAGCCGGGACCGTCCAGGTCGGGTTGAAATTGATCTGCGTCGCCTTGGTGTTCATGATCGGCGACTGGCGGTCGATCTTGCCCACACCCGCGGCGTGCAGCGTGACGACCTGACCGTTCTCCACCGTCTCGACCAGGGCGGCCGGGATGTTGGTGATCACGAAGCGGCGGCCGAGATCGCCCGAGTAGGAGCGCAGGCGCACCACGTTGGTCTCGAGCTGGCGCAGGCGCACGTCGGCGGGCACGTTCATCGCCTGCTGGGTGGCGAGGCTCATCGTGCCGGTCTGGCTGAGACCATGCCGGGCCTGGAAGCGCTTCACGCCGGCGGCGACGTAGGAATCGTACACGCCCGAGCCGCCGGCCGCGGCGTCGAGGTCGCCGGTCACGATCAGGCGCTGGCGCACGGCCGCCACGGCCGGACCGCGGGAGCCGATCCGCAGGTGCTCGGCGCCCGACACAGGCCGCCAACCGCCGCGGTTCACGATATCCTTGTAGCGCTCGACCATCTGCTCGGTCGCCGCCACGGTCTGGGGCGAGAGAATCGGCACGGTCTCGCGCTGCACCTGCATGCCGGCGGGGGAAGCGTAGTCCTGCGCCCATTCGGCCTGGGCGTAGTTGCCCTGGTCGCGGGCTTCCGCGGCGCCGAGGCCCAGGGCGCTCAGGGCGGCCACGCTCAGGAGGGTGGTGAACCGGTTATGTGCCGTCTTGCGCATCGGTCGCTGGCTCTGGTCCGGAGTTCGTCGGATCGTGGCGGGAGGTTTGGATCTAGGTCGCCACGCTGTCGGGTTGTGGCTTAAGACTCCCTATCGAAGGGGCCGGAATATGGCATCGCGGTGCGCCAGCGCACGCTTCGGTGGACTGCGGCCCCCGGGCGGCACAGGATAGCGTGCGCCTGTGGCGCGGATGCCATAGCGCCTCGCGGCGCAGGGGATGCGACCGCGGGCGGGATGCGTCCGCGGCGGAATTCAGGGCCCCGTGCGGCGCAGGCCCGGACCCGCGTCCCCGGCGCTGGCATCAAATTCGAGGGGGCATATGTTAGCCTTCGGCGCACCATTAAGGTTAAGAAACGGTGAACCGTGCTGCCGCCGCTGATCGGCGCTAGGATTGCAGCGTCGTCGGACAGCACGGGACGACATGTCCCATATTCGGACGGACAGCGCCGTCAGACGGCAGGGAGAGGCAGGATGAACGGCTTCGATGTCACGTTCCGGGACGATCAGGACTGGGTCGATTTCGGCAAGTCCTACGTCAACTCGGAGGCGTTCAAGACGCTGTTCCGCGAGGGCATGCGGCTCGTCGAGGAGACGGCCGCCTATCTCGACGGCGAGGGACGGGACGAATCGCGGCTGATCTCGCGCGACGCGACGCTGAGCTACGCGGCCGAGAGCATGCGGCTCACGACGCTGCTGATGCAGGTCGCCTCCTGGCTGCTGGTGCAGCGCGCGGTCGCCGAGGGCGAGATGACGCCGGCTGAGGCTCTGCTGGAAAAGCACCGGGTCAAGCTGGCCAGCAGCGAGCCGCCGAAGCCGCAGGATTTCAACCTGCTGCCGATGCGCCTCCAGCAGTTGATCATGCGGGCGCGGCGCCTGCACAGCCGCATTCTGCACCTCGACGTGCTGATCACCGAGGACCGGCCGACACCTGCCCCGGTGGAGAGCCCGGTGGCCGCCCAGCACGGCCTGCTGCGCATGGCGTTCCGGCTGAGCGAAGGCTGAGGCGGCGCGCCGATCTTTCGCGCCGCTCGCTCCGAAGGCCGCCCCGAACGCGAAACGGGCGGCCCCGCATGGGACCGCCCGTTTGCGCCTGCGCCGCCCCGGAGGCACGGCGCCCGTGTCTCGGTCCGCTCAGCGCTTGCCGATGTTGCCGAACCGCGAGTTGAAGCGCGAGACGCGCCCGCCGCGATCGAGCATCTTCTGCTCGCCGCCGGTCCAGGCCGGGTGGGTGAGCGGATCGATGTCGAGGTTGAGGGTGTCGCCCTCCTTGCCGTAGGTCGAGCGGGTCCGGTACTCGGTGCCGTCCGTCATCACGACCTTGATGAAATGGTAGTCGGGGTGCTCTGTCCCCTTGGCCTTCGCGGCCGCGTCCTTCGCCATGACCTTGGTCCCTGTCTGGCACGCCGGCGGGAAGCGCAGGAGGCGCTGCCCGGCCCGGAATGCGGAAGATGTCACCGGTTGCACCGAACCGTGGGTTCGTGCAACGGCACGTACAAGCCGACCGTGGTGGCGGCCCGCGGCCATTGAACACACGCAATCGGATGAGCGGCGGCGTATACCGCACGCGCTCCCCGGTCACAAGCGCCGCGGACCGGGAGAAAAGAATGAGGCGTGATGGCCCGTAGACCCAAGGTGGCCGTTGAGGGGCGGCCCAAGGCTCCGCTGAGCGCGCTCCGGCCGCTGCTCCCGTTCGCGTTGCGCTACCGGGGCCGGATCGTCGGCGGATTCGTCGCCCTCGCCTGTGCGTCGGCCTCGACGCTGGTGGTGCCGATCGCCATGCGCCGGGTGATCGATCACGGCTTCACGGCCGACGGCTCAGGCGTGATCGACGCGTATTTCCTGGCCCTGCTCGGCGTGGTGGCGGCCTTCGCCCTGTCGAGCGCGGCCCGGGTCTACACGGTGGTGACGCTCGGCGAGCGGGTGGTGGCGGATCTGCGCAGCGCCGTGTTCGCCCGGCTCACGACCCTCGATCCGGCGTTCTTCGACCGTGCGCAATCGGGCGAGATCGTCTCGCGGCTCACCGCGGACGCGACGCAGATCAAGTCGGCGTTCGGGGTCTCGGTGTCGATCCTGCTGCGCAACCTGTTCCTGTTCGTCGGCGCCATCGCCATGATGGTGATCACGAGCCCGCGGCTCTCCGTGATGGTGCTGGTGGCCATCCCGGTCATCGTGTTCCCGCTGATCCTGTCGGGCCGCGGCGTCCGCCGCCGGTCCCGGGCGGCCCAGGACCGTCTGGCCGAGGCCTCCGCCTACGCCGCCGAGGCGGTCGGGGCGGTGCGCACCATGCAGGCGTTCGGGCAGTCGGCCACCACGGCGGCCCGGTTCGCCGCGGCCTCTGAGGAGGCCTACGGCGCCGCCCGCGATTCGATCCGGGCGCGGGCTTTGCTCACCGGCGTCGCGATCTTCCTCATCTCGGCGTCCGTGGTGGGGGTGATGTGGTACGGCGCGCAAGGGGTGCTCACCCACGCGATGACCGGGGGCGAACTCTCGCAATTCGTCCTCTACGCGGTGTTCGGCGCCGGCGCCTTAGGCCAGCTCTCCGAGGTCTACGGCGACCTCGCCATGTCGGCCGGGGCGGCCGAGCGGCTGACCGAGATCCTGGCGACCGAGCCGGCAATCCGCGCGCCGGTGCCGGCGCTCCCCCTGCCCGAGCCCGCCCAGGGTGCCGTGACCTTCGAGGCGGTGCGCTTCGCCTACCCGACGCGGCCCGGACACGTGGCCCTCGACGGTCTGAGCTTCGCGGCGGCCCCCGGCGAGCGGATCGCCATCGTGGGACCGTCCGGGGCCGGCAAGTCGACGGTGTTCCAGCTGCTGCTGCGCTTCTACGATCCACAATCCGGCCGGATCTGGGTCGACGGCGCCGACATCGCGCAGGTCGATCCCGAGGCGCTTCGACATCGCATCGCCCTCGTGCCGCAGGATCCGGTGGTTTTCTCCGGTACCGTCACCGAGAACATCCGCTACAGCCGCCCCGAGGCCAGCGAGGCGGAGATCCGGCAGGCCGCCGAGCTTGCCAACGCGCACGGCTTCATCACGGCCCTGCCGCAGGGCTACGCGACCCAGGTCGGCGAGCGCGGCGTGACGCTCTCGGGCGGCCAGCGGCAGCGAGTCGCCATCGCCCGGGCGATCCTCAAGGACGCGCCGATCCTGCTCCTCGACGAGGCGACCTCGGCGCTGGACGCTGAATCCGAGCGTGCCGTGCAGGCCGCCCTGGACACGCTGATGCGGGGGCGCACCACCCTGGTCATCGCCCACCGGCTCGCCACGATCCGCGCTGCGGACCGGATCCTGGTCCTCGATGACGGTCGCATCGTCGAGACCGGCACCCACGAGAGCCTGCTGGCACAGGGCGCGCTCTACGCGCAGCTCGCGAACCTGCAGTTCACCGACGCACTCGACGAGACCGCCCGGGGCAAGGAGCCCCGCACCCGGGGCGAGCGGATGCCGGCCGGGGAATAGGCGGACACGGGGATCCAGATCCGCCGACGCGCGCAGGATCTGTACCGGCAGCGCGGCTCGATCCCGGGCTCGCCTGCGGCACACGGGAATGACCGTGCGGATCGCCGCCATTGGCCCGTCGGTCGGGGAAGAACGGGGCGCCAGCGCGTCCAGCTTCAGGCCCGAGACGCGTCCCACACGGGTCGATCCGCGCTCAGGCGGCAGCGCGTCTCGCGGCCCCAAGGCGCTCCGCGACGGTCGCATCCTGAGCCCGCTCGGCTGCGGCCTGAATCTGGCCGACCTGGAACACCAGCGTGTCCGTGGCGCGGGCCATCTGTCCAGCCAAGCTTCGCACCTCGGCCGCGGCCACCGCGAAGCCCCGCTCGGTCGCCCCGCCGCGGGCTGCCTCCATGGAGACCCTGAGCGCCATCAGGTTCGTCTGCTCGGCGATGGCGGCCAGCAGGCTGGCCACATCCGCCCTCCCGGTCGCCTCGACGTCGGTCGTGGCCGTGCTGGTGCCGCACGCAAACAGGCCGTTCAGACCCTCCTCGAACACCCGCATCGCCGCCGCGACGGCGCCGGCCTCGTCATCCGGGGCGACGCCGACCAGGCTCGCGTCCGACCGCGCTCCGGCGGCGTACCGCTCCCCCTCGTCACGGGGCACGGCGCTGTTGAGATACGACATTGGCGGGATCCTCCATGGGACGCCCACACCCTGCAGCGCCATGGATAACGAAGTGTTAATTCAGTAACGATCCGCCGCCGCCCCGTCGTGCGCGCGAATTTTTTTAAGCCGCGACTAGAGCGGCGCGCTTCAAGCGCAGAGTGTTGGGTCTTTCAGCGCAGGCGATTGGAGAATGATTTAAATTTTACCCGAATCGGCCCGTAAAAGATCGGTATTTACTTTCTGCCACAGCCTTACCGCTCGGTGAGCTTCATCTCGATCCGGCGGTTGCGGGCATAGGCCTCCTCGGTGGTGCCGGCGTCGAGGGGCTGGAACTCGCCGAAGGCGCCGGCCAGAAGGTGCTGGGGCGGGATGCCCTTGCCGGCGAGGTATTGGACCACCGCAATCGCGCGGGCGGCCGAGAGCGCCCAGTTCGACGGGAATTGCGACGTGCTGATCGGCCGTGCATCGGTATGGCCGTCGACCCGGAGCACCCAGGGCAGATCCGCCGGGATCTGCTTCGCGAGATCCGAGATCGCCCCGGCGATCCGGTCGAGTTCCGGCCCGGCCTCAGGCTTCAGGGTCGCCGAGCCCGCCGGAAACAGCACCTCCGATTGCAGGACGAAGCGGTCGCCGACCACGCGGATGTCGGGACGGTTGCCGAGGATCTGGCGCAGGCGCCCGAAGAAGTCGGAGCGATAGCGCGCAAGTTCCTGGACCTTCTGCGCAAGGGCGACGTTCAACCGGCTGCCGAGCTCGGCGATGCGGGCCTGGGATTCCCGGTCGCGGCTCTCGGAGGCGGAAAGCGCGTCCTCCAGGGCGGCGAGCTGGCGGCGCATGGCGCTGATCTGCTCGTTCAGCAGGTCGATCTGGGACAGCGCCCGCTTGGTCGCGCCGCGCTCGGCCTCCAGCTGCTTGTCGAGGGCGCCCGCAGCCCCTTGGCTGACCGTGGCAGCCTCGGCCTGGGTCTTCGCCTGATCGCGTTCGGCCTCGACGCCGGCGAGCGTCGTGCGCAAATTGCGGACCTCGTCCTCCTGATTGCGGCGGTTCGAGCGCTCGAGGGCGAGGAGATCGGTCAGGTCGGCGATCTGCCGGTTGAGCTTAACGAGCGTCTCGTCCCGCCCGGTCAGCTCCTGCGACAGGAAGAACTGCCCGACCACGAACACGGTCAGCAGGAATACGACCGCGAGCAACAGCGTTGCCAGCGCGTCGACGTAGCCCGGCCAGACGTTGAGGGTGCGCCGGGACCGCGCCGCCGTGGACGCCATCAGACCCGCTCCCGGCCGAGCCGGTCGAGCACCTGCTTCAGCTCGCGCTCCCGGCTCGCCTGCGCCTCGACCCAGTCGCGGATCATCTGCTGCTCGGCGCGCATATGCTGCACCAAGCCCTGGATGCCTTCGGCGAGGTTGGCCATGGCGAGCGTCGCGGCGCGGCTGCCTCCGCCCTCGGCCACCAGGGCCGTCAGGCGGTCGACGGCCTCTTTCAGTTCCAGCGATCCGACCGTCGAGCCGGCGGCGGCGGGCACCAGCGGCGCACCCGTCGTCTCGGCGGCGGCCGTGCCGGACATCAGCCAATCCTGCAATTCGTTGTGGAACCGGGCATGGGCCTGACCGGCCTGCAGCTCCAGAAATCCGGTGATCAGCGACGAAGCGAGGCCGAACAGCGAGGCCGAGAAGGCGAGACCGATTCCCGACAGGGGCACGGCGAGGCCGGATTTCAGCTCGTCGAACATCACCCCGGCATCGCCACCGCCGCGCATGCCCTTGATCACGCCGCCCACCGCCGAGAGGGTGTCGATCAGGCCCCAGAAGGTGCCGAGCAGGCCGAGCAGAATCAGGATGCCGGCGATGTAGCGCAGGATCTCGCGCCCCTCGTCGAGGCGGGCCGCGATAGTGTCGAGATAGCCGGCGGTGCCCGGAAGGGTCGCCCCCGCGGTCCGGGCCGCGATCATCGGCGCCATCGGGGCCAGGAGGGCGGGCGGGCGCTTCGCCACCGCGCCCCGCGCAACGGCGTTGACGTAGGCGACCTCGCGGAACAGGCGGACGACCTGCCCGAAAGCGATCAGAACCGCGATCAGCAGCACACCGAGGATGAGCCCGTTCAGACCGGGATTGGCCAGGAAGGCCGGCGTGATCTGCTTGAACAGGATGAAGGCGAGGAAGCCGACGAGGATCAGAAAGACGACCATGCGCCCGAGATAGATCCCGGGTTTGGCCAGAGGCTCCGTGTTGTTCTCGCCGGTATCGCGGGCGGCCATCGGTCGCTCTAGCCTGATCTCGTGGTGCGGTCGCCGGCGGCGCCCGTCGCGGTCACTGTGGTGTGAGGCCCGCACGCGATCAAGTCACGCGAAGGACAAGGGCGGCGCCCGTCCCCGACCGTGTGGCGATCGGAGCCGGCGCCGACCTTCTAGACGACCCGCGGCGTCGCCGAACCGGTAGTCGATACCGAGACGCGCGCGTCAGTCCCAAAAGTGTGGGGCACTCTCCTCCAGATGCGGCCCAAGCCGAAGCGCCGCGACCTTGGTGGCGAGCCCCCGCGCATCGATCTCGACGGCGATGCCGCTGAGAGTGCCTTCGCCGGTGGCGACCTCCCAGCGGGAGCCGGGCGTCTTCTGGATCATCCGGCGGATCGGCTCATCCTTCTGCATGCCGATCACCGAATCGTAATCGCCGCACATGCCGGCATCCGACATGTAGGCGGTGCCGCCGGGCAGGATCCGGTGGTCGGCCGTCGGGGTATGGGTGTGGGTGCCCACGACGAGGCTCGCCCGGCCGTCGAGGTAATGGCCGAAGGCCTGCTTCTCGCTGGTCGCCTCCGCATGCACGTCCACCACCACGGCATCGGCGGCGGCCCCCAAGGGACAGGCCGTGAGTTCGCGCTCCACCGCGGCGAAAGGATCGTCCATCGGATCGAGGAAGACGCGGCCCATCACGTTGACCACGAGGACACGGGCACCGCCCTGCGTCTCCACCACCGTGGCGCCGCGGCCCGGCGTGCCGGGCGGGTAGTTCGCCGGGCGCACGAGCCGGGGCTGGCGGGCGATGAACACCAGCGCCTCCCGCTGGTCGAAGCTGTGATTGCCGAGCGTCACCGCGTCGGCCCCGGCCTGGATCAACTCGTCGCAAATCGATTCGGAAATGCCGAAGCCGCCGGCGGCATTCTCGCCGTTCACCACGACGCAATCGAGCCGCCACCGCTCCCGCAACCGGGGCAGGTGATCGCAGACGACGGCGCGTCCCGAGCGTCCGACCACATCGCCGAGGAAGAGCAGCCGCATCGATCAGGCCGTCCTGTCGAAGCGGATCAGGCCCGCCTCGGTGATCACGCAATGGAGGGGCCGGTCGTGCGGCTCGGCGGGCACCCGCTCGACCTCCTGGGCGGCGAAGCCGATGCCGACCGTCAGGATCGGGCGGTTCCGCGACAGGCGTGCGATCGCGCCGTCGTAGTAGCCGCGGCCGTAGCCGATGCGCTGCCCGGTCCGGTCGAACGCCGCGAGGGGCACGATCAGGGCGTCGGGGTCCACGGGGGGCAGCGACGGGTCAGGCTCGCTCAGGCCGGAGCGGCCGGCGACGAGCGTGTCCCCGGCGCGCCATTCCCGGAAGACGAGGCCCTCCGGCGTGACGTGCGGCAGGGCGACGGCCTGACCGCGGGCCAGCAGAGCCTCGGCGGCGGGCCTCGGGTCGACCTCGCTGCGGATCGGCCAGAACGCGCCGACGAGCCGGGCCTGGGCGAGTTCGGGCAGGGCGAGGAGTCTACGGGCGATCGCCGCCGAGGCGGCCTGCCGCGCGGCCGGGTCCAGGGCATCGCGGGCGGTGAGCGCGGCCTGACGGAGTTGGGCCTTGCGCGCCACGCCCGTGTCGCCGGTCTCTGAAGGGGATGAGTGCGGAGCCACGTGAGCCGTTGGAGGATCGATCCCGGGAAACCTACAGCGTAGGTGGGCGCCGTGTTGGCCAAGTCCAGGGACGAGGCCAGGGACAGCTCCCGAGGGAGTCGATAAGGCCCCGGGGATAGTGCTCCTGACGAACTCTGCAGCCCCGCCTCCGACATGTAGCGGTCCGGACGCGATCCCGCCAGGGCTGCGCCCGGGGAAATCGACGGCGTCGCGGGTTCGAGGCCGTGCCGGTCAGGGCTGCGCATGCGGGTTGAAGCGCTCTCCGACGAAGGGGACACCGGTTCGGCGCAAGCGAGCGCGCCAAGACAAAGGCTTAGAGCCATGCCCGATCGCAACGCGGTCGGGCATGGCTCTGACGGGTCGCAACACGTTCGCTTATCGCTCGCCGTGCTACGACGACGCAATCTTTCCGGGGCGCCGCAGGCGAGGCCGGAATCCAAAAACACTGCCGAAACCCATGCTTGACGCGCCGGCGGGGCTGGATCCCGGGCTCCGCTGCGCGGCCCCGGGACGGCGGTCCGGACGTTGGCTCTTCGGATCAAGCCGAGGTGCGGCGACGTCGAAACGGCATTCCGAAGCGGAGCGCGCGGGCGGACCCGTCGATGCACTCGATCCCGCCACCCGCGTTCACGGTGTGGAGACGGCGGCCCGTCCGCGCGGCCCGATCCCGATGCGCGCGGTGATCGTCTGAGCAATGGCTTCCTGGTCGAGCCGAGCGATGCGCGCCGTCGCGTCGGGCTCCCTTGACGGCCTCCCAGCCGCCTGCGTGCCTCTTGCGGGAAAGATCGATACGGCGATGTCCGATCGTGACACAGATCGACCCTACCATCGCTGTCGCGACCTAACTGTTTTCTATGCAGGAACCATACCCGGAACGACCGGGCCCGGGCCGGCCCGACATCACCGCGGAATCCGGCGCCCTGTGGCGGATCCTGTGGCGGCGCAGGACGATCGTGTTCGGCACGGCGCTTCTGTTGAGCCTCGCGGTCCTGGCCTACGCTGTGATGGCACCGTCCCTCTACACGGCGACCGCCCGGATCTTGATCGATCCCCAAGACCGGCAGATCGTCTCCGAAGAGGGCAACCCAGGTGGGCTCGCGCCCGGCGGCGGCATCGCCCAAGTCGAGAGCCAAGTGACGGTGATCGAATCGGACGCGGTTTTAGAGCGGGCGGTCGCCCAGGCCGGGCTGGAGACCGAGCCGGGCTTCGGGATCCCCCAGGACAGCGCCGTCGCGCGTGCCCTCTCGTCGCTGCGCGAGATCATCACCGGCCCGAGGTCCGAGCGCCGCGTCGATCCCCGGGGCCGGGCGCTCGACCAGCTCCGCCGCAGGCTCGCGGTCAAGCGCGCCGACAAGGTGTTCGTGATCGACGTGATCGTCACGACGATCGATCCCGATCTCTCGGCGCGGATCGTCAACGCCATCGCGAACGCCTACCTCACGGATCAGACCGAGGCCCGCGCCGAGGCGGCCCGCCGGGCGGCGGGCGACCTCCGGGGCCGGCTCGACGAGCTGCGCGACGCGGTGAACGCCGCCGACAAGAAGCTCGAGGATTACAAGGCTAGCCACGGCCTGATCACGGCCAGCGGCCGGCTCGTCAACGAGCAGCAGCTCACCGCCGCGAATGCCCGCCTCGTCGCAGCCCGCGCCCGCACGGCCGAGGCCGGGGCCCGCCTGCGGGGCATCCGCAACGCGCGGGGTCGGGCGATCGGGTCCGGGGCGATGCCGGAGGCGGTCCAGTCCGCGGCGATCGACCGTCTGCGCGGCCAGTACGCCGAACTCGCCGCGAAGGAGGCGGATCTGCGCACCAATCTGGGCGAGCGCCACCCGTTCATCGCCGCGGTGCGCACGCAGATGCAGGATGTCCGCCGCCTGATCGATGCCGAGCTCGGCCGGATCGCGGGCGCGGCCGAGACCGAATTCCACCGGGCCCAGGCCAACGAGCGCACGCTCACCACCGAGTTGGAGCGGCTTCGGCGGCAATCGGCGGCGATCGCCAAGCCGTCGATGCGCCTCCGCGAGCTGGACCGCGCGGTCGAGGCGTCGCGCACGGTCTACAACAGCTTCCTGGTCCGCGCCCGCGAGATCAAGGAGCAGACGAGTATCGACAGCTCGAACGCGCGGATCATCACCGCCGCAAGGCCGCCGCAGGATCCGAGCTGGCCGCCCCGGCTGATCCTGGTCGCCGCCGCCCTGTTCGGCGGCCTCGGCCTCGGCGCCGGGCTCGCCCTGATGCGCGAGTATCTCGCGCCCACGGTGCTGTCTCCGCGCCAGCTCGAGCGGATCTCGAACGCGCCGGTCGTGGCCGTGCTGCCGGGCCTGCGGCCGCGGGGCGCGAACGCGACGGCCGCGAGCTTCACCCTGGACCATCTCGCGGCGATGTCGGGCGACGCAGGCCCCGCGCTGGCGCTCCTGGTGACCTCGGGCGGGGCGGACGCGGCCGAGCGCCGGGCGGTGATCGGTCTGCTGGCCGCGGTGGCGGTCGGACGCGGCGACCGGGTGCTGCTGGTGGACGCGGACCTGCGCGGCGACGGCTCCACCACGGGGGGCCTCCTCGACGTGCTGCGCGGCGAGCAGAGCCTCAACGCGGTGACCGAGACCGACCCGAAGACGGGTGCGCGCCGGGTCGGGCTCGGCGATACCGGGAAACCGATCCGGGATGCCCTGACGCCCGGCAACATCACGCGCTTCCTCGCGGGCGTAAAGGGCCGGTTCGAGCTGGTCATCGTGGATGGCGGCGTGCTCAGCGAGAACCTGCGGCTCGGGCCCTTGGCGGCCGCGGCCGACCGGGTTCTGATGGTGGCCTGCAACGGCGCGACCCGCCAGCGCGACCTGATCGACCTCGTCGACACCTCCGAGGCCTTGGGCCGGCCGATCTCCGGGTCGCTGCTGCTGAAGAAACGCGGCGCATGAGGACGACCTGGGCGCAGGTCCTCGCGTTGCCGGATTCGGCGACAGCTCGGCCACGGTGACGACTCTTGTCCTGGGCACGGGCGTCGGCCTCTTCGCCCTCCACCGCAGCCTGCGCGGCGGCCGCATCCCGCTGGCGGCAGCGGCCTGCGCCTGCTTCTCCCTGACGATGCTGCCGGCTTCCGTGGCCGTCCTGGCCGCGGCGGGCTTCTTCGACGCGCTGCTGAGCGGTCCGTGTCGGATGGCGGCAGCGCCCAGGCGCGATCCCGGGACCGACATCTGCGGGTGATCGTTCAGACTCGGCTGAGCGGCTCCGCGCTGTCGCTGCGGCATTGGTCGCGCACATCGCCGAGTGCCGCGAGACAGCGCGCGACATCGTCGTCGTCGACCCAGACATGGGGGCTGAGACGCAGGGCGCCCGCACGCTCGCTGGCGAACACCCCCCGCTCGATCAGGCGATCCGCCAAGCCGACGGGCAATCCACCGGGCCATCGCAACCCGAGGATATGGGGCGCCCGAAGGTGCCGCGGCGCGGCCGTGAGCCCCAGCGCCTCCGCGCCCGCCGCGAGCCTGTCCGTCAGCGCGCGCAGCCGGACCGTCGCGGAGGCGAGGTCCCAATCGCAGCACAGCTCCAGCGCGGCCGCAGCCATGGCGAGAACGACCGGGTCGTTCAGCTCGCCCCGATCGTAGCAGCGGGCCCCGACGGCACGCGGACAATTGCCGACATGCTCGTCGAGCGCCGTGCCGTCCTGCCGGTGCGGCGCCGCGTACAGGAAGGCGAGGCCGTAGGGTCCGAGCGCCCATTTGTAGGTCGGGAACGCCAGAAAATCGGGCTGCCAGCGAGCCACATCCAGCGGAATGGCGCCGGCCGCCTGGGTCGCGTCGATCACCAGGGCGGCGCCGGCGGCGTGGATGGCCGGCGCGAGGCGGTCGAGGTCGATCAGGCTGCCATCGGTCCAATGCAGGGGCGTCAGGGTGGCGAGGGCGAGCGGTGCCGCGCCCGGACGGGCGAGCGCCGCCAGCAGGGCCGCGGTCCAGTCGCCATCGGCCGGTCGCGGGACCTCCTCGACCGTCAGGTCGCTGACGGCCGCCAAGCGGTCGAAGGCGAAGCGCAGGGATGGAAATTCGTCGGCGACCCTCAGGAGCCGGCCGCCCGGGCGCGGGTGGAGGTTCCGTGCGGCCGTCGCCATCGCGTGGCTCACGGAGCCGACGAGGGCGACGTCGTCGGCCGCCGCCCCGATGAGGCGGGCGGCCGCGGCGCGGGCCCGCTCGGCCAGGGCGGGAATCGCCGCGCGGGGATGGTCCCAGGGCCGGCTCTTGACCCGGATGCCCGCCTCGCCGGCGGCACGGACGGACTGCGGCAGGGGCGACCACGCCGCCGCGTCGAGATAGCTCATCTCCGCCGGCACCTCGAACAGGTGGCGCTGGCAGGGAAACGCGGCGGGCGGCATGGCGATCGCAGCGTAGCGGAACGGGCGACCCGTGGCCACGACGTGCCCGTGGCGGGCTGGCGGTGCCGAGCCCGTTGCGCGTCATCTCGCTGCCCGAACCAGCGTCCGGCACCCGGGGCCACGCCCGGACTTGATCGCGCGATCCCGATGCCGCAAGCCGGCACACCACCGCCCGCGAGGCCGCCCGTGCCGACCCGCCTGCCCCCGTCCGATCCCGTGCCGTCATGGGCCGTCTGAGTTCCGACTGCTTCGATGCCGCGCCCGGCCCGCTGCGCGTCGCCGACGCGGTGGCGCTGATTCGGGAGCGCCTTCCGGTCCTCGCCGGCATCGAGACGGTGCCGCTGGCTCGCGCCGATGGCCGAGTGCTGGCGGAGGATTTGATTGCACCGCTCGACCTGCCGCCCTTCGACAACGCCGCGGTGGACGGCTACGCGTTCCGGGCCGCCGATCGCGCGCCCGGCAAAGACAGCCTGCCCCTCGGCGGACGGGTGCCGGCCGGGCATGCGCCGGTCGAGGCCGGATCCGGCCACGCGGTGCGGATCTTCACCGGGGCGCCGATGCCCCCGGGCACCGATACAGTGGCGATGCAGGAGGACGTGCAGCTCGACGGCGACGCCGTGCGGCTGCCGGCCGACCTCGCCCCGGGCGCCAACCGCCGCCGGGCCGGCGAGGATATCGCCCGCGGCAGCCGCGCGATCCGCACCGGAACGCGGCTCGGCCCCCGGCATCTGGCGCTGGCCGCCGCGCTCGGTCTCGCCGACCTGCGCCTGCGCATTCCGCTCCGGGTAGCGCTGTTCTCCACCGGCGACGAGCTGACACCGCCAGGCGAGCCCCTGCCGCCCGCCGGCATCCACGACGCCAATCGGCCGATGCTCGCTGCGCTCCTGCGGCGCCTCGGCGCCGAGCCCGTCGATCTCGGCATCCTGCGCGATGCGCCGGCCGCCCTTCGCCAGCGCGTCGCGGCGGCGGCCGCGGAGCACGACCTGATCCTCACCTCGGGGGGCGTGTCGGTCGGGGAGGAAGACCACGTCCGGGCGGCCGTCGAAGCGTCGGGGGCGCTCACCCTCTGGCGCCTCGCGATCAAGCCCGGCCGGCCGGTCGCCCTCGGGAATGTGGCGGGGACGCCCTTCATCGGGCTGCCGGGCAACCCGGCCGCCGCCTACGTGACCGCCCTGGCCGTGCTGAAGCCCCTGGTCCTGCACCTCTCGGGCGCCCGCGACCCGGCGCCGGCCCTGACCGTGAGGAGCGGCTTCGCACTACAGAAGCGTCCCGGCCGGCGGGAATACCTGCGGGTCTGCCTGCGCCCGGACGCGACCGGTGTGCCCGAGGCCGTCCTGACGCCGGGGGGGGCGCTGTCCGGCCTCTCGATGAGCGACGGGCTGCTGGAACTTGCCGAGGATCTGACCGCGATCCGGCCGGGCGATGCGCTGCCATACACCCCGCATGGCGATGGGGGCTGATCGACCCGAGCGGAGCGATCCGGTCACCGCCCTCCACGCTTCGGCTGCGCGCACGGATGGACCGGTCCGTGTGTGGGCGGCGTTCGCGAGGGGGTATGCTGCACGGGGACCGGTCGCCCACGGCGCGTGAGGCGGCGACCTGAGCCGCGGCCGGGACGACGATCGGCGGCGATGGTCACGCGACGGGACTTCGCGGGCGCGAGGCTGTACAGCGTCCGCTCATCCGAATTTCCAGTCCGACCGAGTTCCCGTGCCCCTGCTCGCAGACCGCGCCCCCGCCAAGGTCAACCTGACGCTCCACATCCTCGGACGTCGGGCGGATGACGGCTATCACGCGCTGGAGAGCCTCGTGGCCTTTGCGGGGACCGCCGACCGGCTGACCCTCGATCCCGGCGCGCCCCTCGGCCTCACCGTCAGCGGCCCCACCGCCGGCCCGGCCGGTCCTACGGGCGACAACCTCGTTCTGCGTGCCGCGCGCGGGCTCGCCGCTCGGGTGCCGGGGCTGCGCCTGGGCGCGTTCCACCTGATCAAGCGCCTGCCCGTGGCGGCCGGCATCGGCGGGGGCTCGTCCGACGCCGCCGCGGCGTTGCGCCTGCTCGCCCGCCTCAACGGTCTGACGCTCGACGACCCGGCCGTCGTCGCAGCGGCGCGGGAGACGGGGGCGGACGTGCCGGTCTGCCTGGATCCGCGGGCGCGGATGATGCGCGGCGTCGGGGAGCAGATCGGCGCGCCGCTGGGCCTTGCGCCGCTGCCGGCGGTGCTGATCAATCCGGGTGTTCCGGTGCCGACCGCGCCGGTGTTCAAGGCCCTCGGCCTCAAGCCCGGCCAGAGCCTCGATCGAGACGCCCATCCCGCAATCGCTCCGGATCTCGGCGGCGAGGCCCTGGCGGCCGCGATCGCGCCCGCCCGCAACGATCTGGAGGCACCGGCGCTCACGGTGGCACCGGTGATCGGCACCGCATTGTCGGCCCTGCGGGCGCAGGGCTGCCGGCTGGCCCGGATGTCGGGCTCCGGCGCGACGGTGTTCGCCCTGTTCGCCGACCGGCGCCAGGCCGTACGGGCGGCCGCCGCCCTGCGGGCTGCCTATCCGGACTGGTGGGTGGCGCCCACCTTCCTGCGGTGAGGTGCGGGCTGCGCGGTTCTCAGGCCGGCTCGGCCTTGGGACGCGAGCGATGGCCCGGCCGCTTCGGCTATCGATCAGGCCCATGGCTCCCGGCTCATGCCGATCGATCCGGCGCCGGATCGCGACGGTCCACGATCAGGCTCCCGTTCCCGCACGGCCGCGCCGCGCTTTGCGGAAGAACGCGCGGCGCTCGGCCTCGGACTGCACGACCGTCGCGCGCACCTGCAGCAGGTCCTTACGGGTCAGGAGGCCGACCAAGCGTCCGCCCTGCGGATCCGTGACCGGCAGGCGGCCCTGCCCGGCCGAGAGCATCACGTCGAGGGCGTGCGAGACCACATCACCCGGGTGGACCAGCGCGAGGTCGGCGTCCGACACGCGCTCGCCCAGGCTGCCCTCGTCCCCCTCGCCGTCGCGCGCCTCCAGCGCCCAGTCCAGCGCGTCGCTGCGCGAGACTAGGCCGACGGGACGGCCCGCCCCGTCGACGACCGGATAGGCATGGTGTGCGCCGGCCTCGATGGCGGCGAGGGCTCTGGCCAGCGGCAGATCGGCCGCGAGGGTCTCGACCGAGCGCGTCATCACTGCCGCGACCCGGGCGAGGTCGTAGGGGTCGATCCCGTATTCCCGGGTCACGTGCTGGCCCCGCCGGGCGATCTTTTCCGTCAGGATCGAGCGCTTCAGCAGCAGAACGGTGACCGCATAGGCCGTCATGGTGGCGGCCAGAAGCGGCCCCAGGGCGGCGACATCCCCCGTCACCTCGACAGCGAAGACAACACCGGTGAGAGGCGCCGGCAGCGTGCCCCCGAGCATCGCCGCCATGCCGATCAGCGCCCAGAACCCGTGTGCGCCGGGCAGCACGAGGCCGATCAGCCAGCCCACGGCCCCGCCGAGGATCAGCAGCGGCGCGAGCACGCCGCCGGAGGTGCCCGACGACAGGGCGGCGAGCCAGATCACCGCCTTCACCACCAGGATCGTCACCACCGCGCCTGCGAGCATGTGGCCGGACAGCAGGTCGTGGATCACGTCGTAGCCGACGCCCAGCGCCCGGGGCTCCACGAGCCCGCCCAAGCCCACGACGACGGCGCCAAGGGCCGGCCACCACATCCAGTGCAGGGGAAGGCGGCCGAAGCCGTCCTCCAGGGCATAGAGCGCCCGGGTCAGGAGTCCGGAGAGCAGCCCGCAGGCGAGGCCGAGCGCCGCGCAGGCCGGCAGGCCCCACCAGGGCAGCGCCGGATTGTCGGCGAAGGGGAAGAGCGGGCCGGCGCCGAACAGGATCGGACGCCAGCAGGCCGCCGTCACCGCCCCGACGGTGACGGGCACGAGGCTGCGCGGACGCCACTCGAACAGCAGCACCTCGACGGCGAGCAGCACCGCCGCCACGGGCGTCCCGAAGATCGCCGTCATGCCCGCGGCGGCGCCCGCGACCAGCAGGGTCTTCCGCTCGGCGGCGCTCAGGTGGAAGAACTGGGCGAACAGCGAGCCGACCGCGCCGCCTGTCACGATGATCGGCCCCTCGGCACCGAACGGCCCGCCGGTCCCGATCGCCACTGCGGAGGAGAGCGGCTTGAGAACCGCCACCTTGGGTGACATCCGGCTGCCGCCGATCAGGATCGCCTCCATCGCCTCCGGGATGCCGTGGCCGCGGATCTTCTTCGACCCGTAGCGCGCCATGACGCCCACGATGAGGGCACCGATCACCGGGATCGCCACCATCCAGGGGCCCGGGGCGGCGCCCGCGAGCGACGTCAGGGCCGTGTCGAACCGGCCGTACCACGCGAGGTTGGTCACGACGCCGATCAGCGTCAGCAGGATCCAGGCGGTGCCGCTCGCGGCGGTGCCGGTGACGATGGCCATCCCGGCCAGGATCACGACCCGCCGGTCGGCGCTGAAATCGCCAAGGGTCCGCCGCCGCGGCCCGTTGCCGCCGCGCGCCATCTCTGTCCGGCCGTCCATCCAGGTCTCCCCTCTCAAGATCCTGTCATTTATGTCGTGATACGATATATTTCACGGCGGGGCCACCGTGGACGCGGCGCGGGACGTGTCGGAATCCTGCGCATCGGCGGCGCGTCCGCCAGGATCATCGCGGAGGCGATCATGACGGCCGACACGTCGGAGACGGAGACGCTGACCAGGCAGCAGTATGCGGCGCTGGCGAATTTCCGCTTCCAGCTCCGCCGCTTCCTGGCGTTCAGCGAGGCCGCGGCAGCCCGGGCTGGGTTGCCGCCGCAGCAGCATCAGGCCCTGCTGACCCTGGCCGGCCATGTCGGCCGCACCCCCGCGACGGTGGGTCTGCTGGCGGAGCAACTCCTGATCGCGCCGCACAGCGCCGCCGAACTCGTCGCCCGGATGGTGGAGGGCGGCCTGCTCACCAAGACCCGCGCTGCGGACGACCGGCGCCGGAGCGAGCTCGCGCTCACGCCCCGTGCCGAAGCCCTGCTGAAGACGCTGACGGCCGCGCATCTGGAGGAGCTGCGCGGGCTGGCACCTGCCCTGGCCGGCGCGCTTGCTCCCGTGGCGTGTTGACGCGCCGCAGAGCTGACGTCTCCGGAGGAGGACTGCGCGCCGGGCGTTGCGTCCGAATGGCCGGTGGCCGGAGCGCGCGCTGCCGGTACGGGGTGTGAGACGGGTGGCTCTCGGCGCGCGCGGCGTGAACCTCTTCTTCAGCGCGCCCGCGCCACGCAGAACTCGATAGCCCCGTTGAGCGCCGCCTTAACCGGCCCGTCCGGGAAAATGTCGAGCGCCGCCCGGGCCTGGGCGCCGTAATGGTGGGCGCGGGCCACCGTCTCCTCCAGGGCGCCGTGGCGCTGGAGCAGGTCCAGGGCGGTCTCGAGGTCGTCCGCGCCGATCTCGCCCTGCTGCAGGGTCCGGCGCCAGAAGCCGCGCTCGCCCTCGCTGCCCCGGCGATAGGCCAGGACGATCGGCAGGGTGATCTTGCCCTCGCGAAAATCGTCGCCGACATTCTTGCCGAGCTCGGCCGAGGTGCCACCGTAGTCGAGCACGTCGTCGATCAGCTGGAAGGCCATGCCAAGGCTCATGCCATAGGACCGCGCCGCCGCCTGCTCGACCTCCGGCCGCCCGGCGAGCACCGGGCCGACCTCGCAGGCGGCGGCGAACAGCTCGGCGGTCTTGCCGCGGATCACCGCGAGGTAGGCGGCCTCGTCGGTCTCCAGGTTCTTGGCGTTGGTGAGCTGCATCACCTCGCCCTCGGCGATCACCGTGGCGGCGGCCGAGAGGATGTCGAGCGCCTTCAGGGAGCCGACCTCCACCATCATCCGGAAGGCCTGGCCGAGCAGGAAGTCGCCGACCAGCACCGAGGCCTCGTTGCCCCACTTGATCCGGGCTGCGACCCGGCCGCGGCGCATGTCGCTCTCATCGACCACGTCGTCGTGCAGGAGCGTGGCGGTGTGCATGAACTCGACGCTGGCGGCGAGCTTCACGTCCCCGTCCGTGTCCCCCGCGTAGCCGCAGAGCTTGGCGCAGGCGAGCGTCAGGATCGGGCGCAGGCGCTTGCCGCCGGAGGCGATCAGATGGTTGGCGACCTCGGGGATCATCGCGACGTCGGACCCGGTGCGCGACAGGATCGTGGTGTTGACCCGCGCCATGCCGTCCGCCACCAGCGCGACGAGGTCGTTCAGCCCCGCCTCAACCTCAGGCTTCGGGTTCTCGATGGAGAGGGCCATACCCAAGATGCGTGACCTCCAGACCGGTTCCGCCCCGGGCGGCGGGCGATCCCTTCGCACGCGCCCCGCGGCGCCGCAACATCGCACCGGATCCGATATGGTGTGCCGGAAACGCGGATCTCACGCGACGAATGCGCCGATCCGCGCGATCCGTCTCCCGTCGAACCCGGCGCGCCCTCGATGATCGAACTGATCCGGGCCAACGATGTCGTGCTGATCGGGTTCGCCCGCACGGTTCTCGAAGCGGCCGAGATCCCGGTCCTCGTGGCCGACAGTCATATGAGCCTGATGGAGGGCTCCATCGGCGTGTTCGGGCAGCGGCTGCTGGTGCCGCGCGACCACGAGGCCCAGGCCCGGCGCCTGCTGGCCGATGCCGGGATCGCCCACGAGCTGCGGCAGCCGTGACACCGGAGCCGGACGCCTTCCTGGGAGGGCTCCTGCGGCTGCACCAGCCGCCGCGGGGGGCACACCGGGCCGGGACCGACGCGGTGCTGCTCGCCCGTTCGCTCACCCTGAGGGCGGGTGATCGGCTCTGCGATGTCGGGGCCGGGACCGGCGCGGTGGGTCTCGCCTGCGCGGCTCTGGCGCGCGATCTTCGGCTGACCCTCGTCGAGCGCGATCCGGCGCTTGCCGAGCTCGCCGCGGCGAATGCCGCCCTCAACGGCTACGATGCGCGGGTCATCGTGGCCGATGTCCTCGCCTCCGCGGCGGAACGCCGCGCCGCGGGCCTCCTGCCGGACAGCTTCGACGTGGTGCTGACCAATCCGCCGTTCTTCGCGGCCGGCCGCCACCGGGCTTCGCCGCATCCCGGCCGGGCCGCGGCGCACACCTTCGCGGCGGGCAGCCTGGAGGCTTGGGTCCGCGCCTGCACGAGCATCCTACGGCCCGGCGGCCGCCTGGGGCTCATCCACAGGGCCGACGTGCTCGCCGCCTGCCTCGCCGCACTCAAAGGGCGCTATGGCGGCTTGGCGATCCACCCGGTCCATGCCCGGGGCGACACGGCCGCGATCCGCGTGCTGATCACGGGGATCCGTGGGAGCCGCGCGGCACCGCGCCTGCTCCCGCCCCTCGTCCTGCACGACACCCAAGGCGGCTTCACGCCCGAGGCCGAGGCACTCCATCGCGGCGCGCCCTGGCCCGCGGCCTGACCGAAGGGCTCAGGCCGCGAGGGCGGTGGGCTGCGCGCCGCGGATGCCGAGGAACCGCTCCACCTCTGGGAGATCCGCGAAGGCCAGGAATTCCGGCCGCAGCGGCGCGGGCAGACCCTCGAAATTGAGCCCGGGGAACGTGTCGGGGTGCGGATAGAGCTGCCAGGCGCCCCCATCCTCCAGCGGTGGGAACAGGATCGCAACCTTCTCGTCGCCGAGCCGCACGATCCGCGACGGGCTGTACGACAGGGTCTCGATGCTCCAGTCCCGGCGGGCCTTCATGGTGCGACGCGTCGCGCGATGCATGGCGGTCTCCTTCGGTTGGAAAACAGGGATCAGGCGGCGCTGCGGCGGCCGGGGCGCTTCGGCCAGCCCAGCGCCACAAGGCGTGCCTTGGCGTAGTCGCGCACCTCGTCGCGGGTGCCAGCCGGCATTGTGGCCAGGATCGCCTGGGTGGCGCCGTCCAGCATCAGGTCGGTGACCGCGTTGATCGTGGCGGCCTCGTCGATGCGGCGCTTGAGGTCGCCCTCGGCCTCGGTGACCTCGTCGAAGGCAGGCGCCTCCTCGAAATCCTCATCGACGGCCCGGACGGGGATCTGGTGGGCGCGGAACTCGTCGGCCTCCTCCTCCGAGTAGACGAGCCCGTGCAGCTCGATCAGCTTGAGGATGACGCGGTCCTTCCCGCGCTTCTCGGCCATGGCGTAGACGTAGGCCGCCTGCTTGCCCGACACGCGGTAGTTCACATTGACCAGGGCCTCGCCCATCGACCACTCGACCCGCTCGGTCCCGGGCTTCGCGCCGGGCAGGCGGCCGGTCACCAGGATCACCGCCTCGTCGCGCTCGGCGCGGATGACGGTCGGCGGCTCGAACACGATGCCGGCCTGGGCGGCGATGCGCTCCAGCGTCTTGTGGTAGATGACGGCCGTCCCCTGGACGCGCCAGACGTTGCCCCCGAAGGGCTCGCCGTAGCGGACGAGGATGTCGGCGATCTGCTTGTCGGCGGTTCGCATGCGGGGCTCGATCCGGCGGGATTGGGGCGCGTCATCCACAGCTTTGTTGGCTGATGCGCTTTCGTTCTCTTTTTGTTCGTATCTATATGCGTAATCAGCCCGAGATACGCAAGGGGTGGCGTGGCTTCGGATCTGTCGGCGTCGCGCGGTCGCAGGTTCCTGGGTGGGCGCACCAACAGCGCGCATTGTTGCTGCACCGCACCCTGGGCTAGACCGGCCGTCACGATGCCCGAGACAGCAGCCGCGATGACGCCCTCCCTCTGGACCCGCCTGTCGAATCCCAGCCACTTCATGCGGTGGTCGGGTGCGCTCGTGCCGTGGCTCACGGCCCTGTCGCTCGCGGTCCTGGCCCTCGGCCTGTACCAGACCTTCTTCGTGGTGCCGCCCGACTACCAGCAGGGCGAGACCGTGCGGATCATGTACATCCATGTCCCGGCGGCGTGGCTCGGCGTGTTCTTCTACGGCGCCATGAGCGTGTCGGCGATCGGCACCCTGGTCTGGCGCCACCCGCTGGCCGACGTGGCCCAGCGCGCGGCGGCGCCGATCGGCGCGGCCTTCACGCTGATCTGCCTCGTCACGGGCTCCCTCTGGGGCAAGCCGATGTGGGGCACCTACTGGGTCTGGGACGCGCGGCTGACCTCGATGCTGGTCCTGTTCCTGATCTATTGCGGCATCATCGCGCTGTGGCGGACCCTGGAGGATCCGAACCGCGCCGCCCGTGCGGTGGCGATCCTGACGCTGGTCGGCGCCGTGAACCTGCCGATCATCAAGTTCTCGGTGAACTGGTGGTCGACGCTCCACCAGCCGGCCTCGATCCTGCGCATGGGTGGCTCGACCATCGATCCCTCGATGCTCTACCCGCTGCTCGTCATGATCGCCGCCGCCACGCTCGGCGGCACCACGCTCCACCTCTACACGATGCGCACCGAGATCATGCGCCGCCGGGTGCGGACGCTGACGATCCGCGAGGCCGAGCGCCTGGACCGCGCCCAGCCCCGCATCACGCCGCAGCCGTCGACCGGGCTGCCGGTCGGACAGCCGGTCTAGGAGCGCCGCGATGGATCTCGGGTCTCACGGCGGTTTCATCCTGGCCGCCTACGTCTTCACGGGGCTGGTGATGGCCGCGCTGATCGGCAACGCGATCCGCGACCGGCGGGCGCAGGTCCGGGCGCTCAAGGGATTCGGCGAGGAGCGGCGATGAGCGCTCCGCTCGACGATGCGACCGAGCGGCCGCCCCCGGTCCGCCGCTCCCTGCTGCTGATCGTGCCGGCGCTCGCCTTCACGGCGCTCGCCGCCGTGTTCTTCCTGCGCCTGCGCTCGGGGGTCGACCCGGCCGCCCTGCCCTCGGCGATGATCGGCAGGCCGGTGCCGAGCTTCGACCTGCCCGCCGTGCCGGGGCTCACCGCCGGGGGCGCCCCCGTCCCAGGTCTGTCGAGCGCGGAGCTGAAGGGGCAGATCACGGTGCTCAACGTCTTCGCCTCGTGGTGCGCGCCCTGTCAGGTCGAGCACCCGATGCTGATGCGGCTCGCCAAGGAGCCCGGGATCCGGCTGGTCGGCATCGACTACAAGGAGCCGAACCCGGAGGCCGGGCAGCGTTTCCTCGCCCGGCATGGCGTGCCGTTCAGCGCCGTGGGCGCCGACGCGAGCGGGCGCGCGGCGATCGATTTCGGCGTCTACGGCGTGCCCGAGACCTTCATCATCGGGCCGGACGGGGTGATCCGCGACAAGCTCGTGGGCATCCTCACGCCGGAGAATTTTGCGAGCGTGCTCACGCGGATCCGGGCCGCCGGCAAGGTCGCGGCGGCGCAGTAGTTCACGCCTCCGGCTGCGGCGCCTTGGTCTCGTAGCGGGTCAGCAGCGGGGTCTGCGCCAGGGCGAACAGCACGGTGATCGGCATGATGCCGAACACCTTGAAGTTGACCCAGAAGTCCTCCGTCTGGGTGCGCCAGACGATCTCGTTCAGTGCCGCCAGGACGAAGAAGAAGACGCCCCAGCGGAAGGTGAGCTTGCGCCACCCCTCCTCGGTGAGGCTGAACATCGAGTCGAGCACCACCGACAGGAGCGAGCGCCCGAACACGAGGCCGCCGAGCAGCACGGTGCCGAACAGGGCGTTCACGATGGTCGGCTTGACCATGATGAAGGTCTTGTCCTGCAGCGCCAGGGTCAAGCCGCCGAACACCACCACGACGACGCCCGACACGAGCGGCATGATCGGCAGGCGCCGCATCAGCACGTAGTGGATCGCCAGCGCCACCACGGTCGCCGCGATGAACAGGCCGGTGGCCACGAACAGCTTCTGGTCGGGCGCGACGCCGAATTTTTCCGAATAGGCGTTTCCGAGGAAGAACAGCACCAGCGGGCCGAGTTCGAGCGCCAGCTTCATCAGCGGCGGCAGGTGGCGGCGCGGGGGGACGGATTCGATCTGCATGCGCGTCAGTTGGCTCGGATGCGGCGCCCACGGTACGATCGGGCGCCGGACTGGATTCGTCGGGGTGTGTGTAACGCGGGGCGCGCGATGTCCATCACGATCGAGAACGCAGAGGTCGAAGCGCTGCTGGCCGACCTCACGCAGACGACCCGGCGGACGGCGCCGGATCTGTTGCTTGAGCTGTTGCGACGGGAGCGGGAGCGGATGGCCGAGGATCGGGAGCGCGAAGCGGCGGCCGCGATCGCGTCGGGGCAATTGCTGCACGAGCGTTGGAAGGCAGCGCAGGAGATCGATCCTCGCCCGATCGATGAGATCCTCGCCTATGATGAGAATGGCTTGCCGGTATGACAACCCCGGCGGTCATCGATACATCGATCTATATGGCGATCCTGCTTCGCGAGCTCGATGCGGATTTCTATAGTCAAGCGGTCCGGTTCTATCCGAAACGCTTGATGACGGCTGCAACCTATCTCGAATGTGCCATTGTGAGCAGTAAAGAAGATGTCTGGCCGGGCTGATCTCGACGACTGGCTGCTCCGGGAGGTGATCTCGGTCGTCCCGGTGGACCACATCCTCGCGCAGATCGCGGCCGATGCCTTCGCGCGCTACGGCAAGGGCCGGCACCCGGCCGGCCTCAACTTCGGCGATTGCTTCGCCTACGCGCTCGCCCGATCGCTGAACGCACCGCTCCTGTTCAAGGGCGAGGACTTTTCGCGCACCGACGTGCTGGCTGCCGCCTAATCCTTCTCCAGCCCCGCGATCGCCCGCGCAAAATCCCGGGCCGCGAAGGGCTCCAGATCCTCCACCCCCTCGCCGACGCCGATGAAATGCACCGGCAGGCCGAACTTCTCCGCCAGCGCCACGAGGATGCCGCCCCGCGCGGTGCCGTCGAGCTTGGTCATCACCAGCCCCGAGACCGGTGCGGCTTGCGAGAAGAGCTCCACTTGGCTGATCGCGTTCTGGCCGACCGTCGCGTCGAGGACGAGGAGCGTGGCGTGCGGCGCCTCCGGATCCTGCTTGCGCAGGACGCGCACGATCTTCTCCAGCTCGGCCATCAGCCCGGCCTTGTTCTGGAGGCGGCCGGCCGTGTCGATCAGCAGCACGTCGGTGCCGGCGGCCGAGGCCTGCTTCAGCGCGTCGAAGGCGAGGCCCGCGGCGTCCGCCCCCTGGGCGCCGCTCACCACCGGCGTGCCGGTGCGCGCACCCCAGACCTTGAGCTGGTCGATCGCCGCCGCCCGGAACGTGTCGCCCGCCGCCAGCATCACGGTCCGGCCCTCCGCCCGCAGCTTCGAGGCGAGCTTGCCGAGCGTGGTGGTCTTGCCGGCGCCGTTCACCCCGACCGTCAGGATCACGTAGGGCTTCTTACCGGCGTCGATCGCCAGCGGAATGGCGACGGGTTCGAGCGCCCGCTCGACCTCGGTGGCCAGGATCGCCCGGACCTCGTCGGGGGAGATACCCTTCTCGTAGCGGCCCTTGCCGACCGCCTCCGAGATCCGCATCGCGGTCTCCAGGCCGAAATCGGCCTGGATCAGGGCGTCCTCCAGATCCTCCAGGGTCGTGGCGTCGAGCTTGCGCTTGGTGAACAGCCCCGTCACCCGATCGGACAGCGCCGAGGAGGTCCGCTTCATCCCGGAGGTCAGGCGGCTCCACCAGCCCCTCGCCTCCGGCTCCCGGTCCGGCCCGGCCCCGGCATCGTGGGCCAAAGCCGCCGCGGCATCGACCGGCTGGATGTCGGGCTGCGGCGCGACCACCGGCTCGCGGATCGCGTCCCCCGTATCGACCGGATCGGCGCCGTGGGCGGGATCGTCGCCGGCCGTGCCCGCGGGCGGGCGCTCGGGCTCGCCCTCGATCGGCAGGAGATCCGCGCCCTCGACCACGTCGGCCACCGGTTCGCCGGTTTCCTCCGGCGGCAGCGGAATGGTCGCGACATCCTCCGCACCGGTGGCGAAGTCGGGCTGGCCCTCGGAGGGCGAAGCCGCTTCGGCGGGCAGCTCCGCCTGGGGCTTCTCCGCGTCCGTATCCTGGCCCTTGCGCCCGAACAGGCGTCCGAACCAGCCGGGCTTCTCCTCGCTCGCCATGAAATCGCGTCCTCGCCCTACCTTGCCGACCCGGCGCCGACCCTCTAGCCGATCCGGATGTCCAACGCCTTCGACATAGGCGCGCGCCTGCTCTACCGCGATGCCCTGCTGCTCGTCATCGACAAGCCGCCGGGTCTGCCGGTCCATCCGGGCCCGCGCGGCGGCGAGACGCTGACCGACCATCTCGACGCCCTGCGGTTCGGCCTGCCGCGCCGGCCCGAGGCCGCCCACCGGCTCGACCGGGATACGTCGGGCTGCCTCGCGCTGGGCCGCCACGCCAAGGCGCTGGCCCGGCTGGGCAAGCTGTTCGCCGGAAGCGCGGTGGACAAGACCTACTGGGCCGTCGTCCAGGGCGGCCCGACCGAGGAGGCCGGCCGCATCGACCTGCCCCTCGCCCGCCGCTCGGACGATCCCCGCTCGTGGTGGATGAAGGCCGATCCCGCGGGCGACCCGGCCCTGACGCACTGGCGCGTCCTCGGCCGCGCGGACGGGCGCACGTGGCTGGAGCTGAAGCCGGTCACGGGCCGGACGCACCAGCTGCGCGTGCATTGCGCGGCCTCCGGCTGGCCGATCCTGGGGGACGCGGTCTACGGGGCGGCGCCTCGTGGGAGCGTCCTGCACCTGCACGCCCGGTCGCTGTCGATGCCGCTCTATCCGAAGCGCGATGCGATCGCGGTTACGGCGCCGCCGCCTGCGCACATCGCCGAGGCCGTGGCGGCGATGGGCCCGTGAGCCTCGCGTCCTCGCGAGCGCAGCGCAGCGACCAAGGGCAGCGCGACATCGGAAGGCAGGGCGCCGCTGGCTTGCGTCGCTCTGCTCGCAAGGACGTCGGCGGCCATGATCGACCATGCGCCTGAACCGCACCCGACCTTTCGGCGTGAGCGCTAAGCGCCGATCAGCCGCGCGCCGTCGTGCGCCGCGATGGCGATGCTGTGGAACGTCCCCGGGGGCTCTTCGGCCGGCATGCGAACTGCGGTGAAATCCGCGCTCCGGCCGGTCCCGCCGCGCTCCGCCAATACCGTGAGGTGGCGTCCGACCTGCGCGTCGAGATGCCGCCGCAGCGCCTGCGCCCCCGCATCGCGGAGCCGCGCCGCCCGCTCGCGGATCGCCTCGGAGTCCACCGGCGGCATCCGCGCTGCGGGCGTCCCCGGCCGGGGCGAGTACGGGAAGACGTGGAGATGCGTCAGGCCGCATTCCGCCACGAGGTCGAGGGAGCGGGCGAACTGCGCCTCCGTCTCCGTCGGAAAGCCCGCGATCAGGTCCGCCCCGAACACGATGTCCGGCCGCTGCTGCCGCGCGGTCTCGCAGAAGCGGATCGCGTCGGCGCGGCTGTGGCGACGCTTCATGCGCTTGAGGATCAGGTCGTCGCCCGCCTGGAGCGAGAGGTGCAGGTGCGGCATCAGCCGCTCCTCCTCGGCCAAGGCCGCCAGCAGGGCCTCGTCCGCCTCCACGGAATCGATGGAGGACAAGCGCAGACGGGCGAGGCCGGGCACCGCGCGCAGGATCTGCCGGACCAGCCCGCCCAGGGACAGGTCAGGGCCGGGCAGGTCGCGGCCATAGGCGGTGAGATCGACACCGGTCAGCACGACCTCGCGGCCGCCATGCGCCACGATCGTCTCGACCTGCGCGATCACGTCGGACACCGACACCGAACGCGACGGCCCGCGGCCGAACGGGATGACGCAGAAGGTGCAGCGGTGATCGCAGCCGTTCTGCACCGGCACGAAGGCCCGCGTATGCCCAGCCACCGCTGCGACCCGCGTCAAATCGGCCGCGCGCACCGCCATGACGGCCCCCGGACCGGTCCCGGCGGCCGACCATCCCTCCGGCCGCAGCTTCTCGCCGTTGCCGACGAGGCGCGCCACCTCGGGCATCGCCGCGTAGGCCTCGGTCTCGACCTCGGCACCGCACCCGGTCACGACAATTTCGGTCCCGGGCCGCTCGCGGGCGATCCGGCGGATCGCCTTGCGGGCCTGTCGCCCGGCCTCGGCGGTGACCGCGCAGGTGTTCACCACGATCCGGTCGCGCCCGTCGGCACCGGCATGGCCGCGCAGGGCCTCCGACTCCACCGTGTTGAGCCGGCAACCGAACGTGAGGGTCTCGACGCCCATCAGGCGGTGCCGGAAAACAGCTCCGGCGCGAGCGTCCCCTCGGCCACGAGCGCGACCGGGCCGGTCATCAGGACGTGGTCGTCGGCGCGCCATTCCACGGACAGCTCGCCGCCGGGCAGCGCGACCTGGGCCTGCCGGCCGATCATCCGGAGCCGGGACGCTGCCACCACGGTGGCGCAGGCGGCGGTGCCGCAGGCGAGCGTCAGCCCGGCGCCGCGCTCCCAGACCCGCAGCTTGATGGTCTCGCGGCTCGTGACCTGCGCGATCGAGATGTTGGCCCGCTCGGGAAAGAGCGGGTGGTTCTCCAGCATCGGCCCGATCCGGCCGAGGTCGAACGTATCCGGATCGGCCTCGACGAAGAACACCGCGTGCGGGTTGCCCATGTTCACGACGCCCGGCGAGTGCAGCACCGGATCGTCGATCGGGCCGACCTGCAACTCGATCCGCCGCGTGTCGGGGAACGGCTCCGACAGGGGGATCTCGTCCCAGGCGAGCTTCGGCCGGCCCATATCGACCGTGAAGGCGCGCTCCGACACCCGGCGCACGCCGAGGAGGCCGGCCCTGGTCTCGAGCGTCAGCCGGCTGCCCTCGGCGGGGCGGGCCATGGCCGGGTCGTCGAGCATCGCGTAGGCGACGCAGCGGGTGCCGTTGCCGCAGGCGCCGGATTCCGACCCGTCCGTGTTGTAGATCCGCAGGAACGCGTCCGTGCCGGCGCTCACGGGATCGTGCAGCACCATCAATTGATCGAAGGCCGACCCCGGATCCTGCGCGATCGCCCGCGCCTCCTCGGGCTGAACGCGCGTGTTCGAGCCGCGCAGGTCCAGCACCACGATGGCGTTGCCGGCGCCGTGCATCTTCAGGAAGCGTCTGTGGGCGAGTGCGCTCATGCGGTCCCGCAGCATGGGAGGATCGGCCCGGCTATATGGCAAAGCCCTCCGCCCGGCGCGAGGGGAGACAGCGGCGTGGCAGATGCGCCGCACCCGCAGCTCTCATCCATGTTGGTCTCGCGGGCCGTCCCGTTCGCCGTTAGGTTACGCAACGGCAGCCCGCGTCCTCATCGGCGGGCCTC
The DNA here is from genome assembly GCA_029817715.1 of Melastoma dodecandrum. NCBI lineage: Eukaryota > Viridiplantae > Streptophyta > Magnoliopsida > Myrtales > Melastomataceae > Melastoma > Melastoma dodecandrum. Next base: position 1,005,225 of record JARUPY010000292.1, on the reverse strand, counting down.
GACCGGAGCGCCAACCGTGATCCGCCTTCGACCGTTCGTCGCCGTCTCGGCCGCTCTCGCGCTTGCCTCCGGCGCTCCCGCCGCCGCGCAGCAGCCGGCTCCGCCTGCCTCGACGGCGCCATCACCGGCCCAGACGAACCCGCTGCCGACCACCACGGCCCCGAACCCGGCACCCGACCCGGGAAAGAGCCCGGCGCCCGCCCCCGAGCAGGCGTTGGCACCGCCCCCGGCCGGCCAGAGCGCCGTCGGCACGCCCGCGCGCCCGACGCTGATCGACAAGCCCGGCGAGCCCGGCGACGTCGACGAGGTGACGCTGCCGGCCAAGCCCGCCGCCATCGTCTCCGGCAAGACCAAATGGGAGGAGGCCGTGCCGAACCTCAAGCAGGCGTTTTCGCGGATCGAGGCGGATCTCGCCAAGCTCGGTGTCGCGCCGGCGGGCCGGCCGCTCGCGGTCTTCACCCGCACGGACGACGACGGGTTCGAGTTCGAGGCGATGATCCCGGTGGCGGCGGCGCCGAACCCGGTTCCGGCGGAAACCGACGGCCTGCGCTTCGGCACGACGCCCTCCGGGAAGGCGCTGCGCTTCGCCCACAAGGGCTCCTACGAGTCGATCGACGGCACCTACGAGACGCTCACCGCCTATCTCGATGCCAAGGACATCGTCGTGCAGGACCGGTTCGTCGAGGAATACGCAACCGATCTGAAGGACAGCACCGACGATAATCTGGACGTGAATATTTATGCGTTGGTGAAATGAAGCAGGCGGCCCGAGCCGCGACCCCTTACATGGTGCTTCAGCCGGATGCCGGGATCGGCATCGACGGCCCTGATTTACTAAGCCTGGAGAGCCATTCCCGCCATCGTGTGGCTTGTGAACGCACACTTCCTCTGCCCGAGCCCGACCCTCTCGAAACACGGCGCTTTTCCCTCCCCGTTGCGGCTTGGGGATCGACAGGTTGAAGTTTTGGTCGCTGCGGGGCCCAACGACCTCGATCTCGTTCACCGAGCCGAGGAGCCCGCAATCGCTCCACCTTCGTCATTTCGGGCCCGCGCAGTGGAGCCAGGGATCGAGACACGCCGACCTGCCAAAGCCATGCGATGTCGGCGGTTCCGGGTCGCCCGCGTCCGGCGTGCCTCTTCAAGTCCGGGCTCGCCTGCCGCGCCCCGGAGCGACGGGGCGGACGCGTCATCCGAAGCGTCCACACGCCCAAGAGATGAATCTTCCAATCCGTATCGGCCTGAGCCCGTGCGGGGATGGGTAGGGGTGGGAGTCGTGCAACAGGCACCACCACGCTTGATCCTGCCCTACCCCCACCTCCAACTCCGCCCCGCACGGGGAGGCGCGCGCGCCCGTGCTCGTGCTCGGGCAGTCCCCGAACACCTCGAAAGGTTTGGATCTGAAACCTCGGCGGGAAGCGCCCCGTGGCGTATCCCTCGGCCCCCGGCCCTGCACCGTCCCGCCTTGCATCCCGGCGCCCGTCGGGACACATGCCCAGTGCCATAAGCGACGGGATCCGACGGGAGACACGATGACGGAGATCGGCCACGGCCTGCACGCTCGAACCACCGGCGCGCCTGTCGCCGAAATCCGGCCGCGGCGCTTCAGTGTCCACGGTCAGGAGATCACCGATCCCTATGCGTGGCTGAAGGCCGAGAACTGGCAGACGGTCCTCAAGGACCCCGCCGCGCTCCCTGAGGACATCGCCGCCTACCTGAAGGCCGAGAACGCCTTCTCGGAGGCGGCCCTCGCCGGGACCGCGGATCTGCGCCGGCAGCTCGTTGCCGAGATGCGCGGGCGGATGCAGGAGGACGAGAGCGGCGTTCCGGCTCCGGACGGGCCGTTCGCCTATTACAACCGCCATCGGGCAGGCGGGCAGCACCCGCTGATCTGCCGGCGGCCGGCAACCGCGCCGGACGTGCCCCGATCGGGTCCGGACCCGGACGAGACGATCCTGATCGACGGCGACCGCGAGGGCGAGGGCCTGCCGTTCTTCGAGATTGCCGCCGCAGTCCATTCCGATGACCACACGCGGCTGGCCTGGAGTGTCGACACCAAGGGGTCGGAACTCTACACGATCCGGGTCCGCGACATCGCCACCGGCCTCGACCGCGACGACCGGGTCGAGGCGACCTCCGGCGAGGCGGTCTGGGCCGCGGACGGGGAGAGCTTCTGGTACGTCGCGCTCGACGCCAACCATCGCCCCGCCAAGGTGATGCGCCACCGCCTCGGCACGGCGCAGAGCGCGGACGAGACGGTCTACACCGAGCCCGATGCCGGCTACTTCGTCCATATCGGCAAGACCCAGTCCGGCGCCTTCCTCGACGTGACGGCGAGCGACCACGAGACCTCCGAGATCCGCCTGCTCGACCGGCACACACCGGAGGGGGCGTTGCGCCTCGTGCATCCGCGCGAGCCGCTGCTGATCTATGGGGTGGAGCACCGGGGCGACCGGCTGTTCATCCGCACCAACGCGGACGGGGCCGAGGATTTCAAGATCGTCACCGCGCCGCTCGACAACCCGGGCCGTGCCAACTGGACCGACCTCGTGCCTCACCGGCCGGGGACGATGATCCGCCACCTGCACCTGCTCGCCGGCCACCTGATCCGGCTGGAGATCGAGAACGCGCGGCCGCGGATCGTGGTGCGCGACCTCGCCAATGAGGCCGAGCACACGGTCGCCTTCGACGAGGAGGCCTATTCGCTGGGCCTGCGTGCCGGGCTCGCCTTCGACACGGCGACGATCCGCTTCGTCTACTCGTCGATGACGACCCCGTCCGAGACCTGGGATTACGATTGCGGCAGCCGGGGCCGGACCCTGCGCAAGCGGCAGGCGGTACCGAGCGGGCACGACCCGGCGGCCTACGTGACCCGGCGGCTGTTCGCCACCGCGCCCGACGGCGAGCAGGTGCCGATCTCGCTGCTGCACCGGCGGGACCTTGTCCTCGACGGCAGCGCGCCGCTCATGCTCTACGGCTACGGCTCCTACGGCACGCTGATGCCGGCGGCATTCCGCACCAACCTGCTCAGCCTCGTGGACCGCGGCTTCGTCTACGCCATCGCGCATATCCGCGGCGGCACCGAGAAGGGCTGGCGCTGGTACCTCGACGGCAAGCGCGAGAAGAAGCCCAACACCTTCACGGATTTCATCGCCTGCGCGCAAGCACTGATCGATGCCCGCTACACCGCCGAGAAGCGGATCGTCGCCTATGGCGGCTCGGCGGGCGGCATGCTGATGGGGGCGGTGGCCAACATGGCCCCGGAGCTGTTTGCCGGCATCGTCGCCGACGTGCCCTTCGTCGACGTGCTCAACACCATGCTGGACGCGGACCTGCCGCTGACCCCGCCCGAATGGCCCGAATGGGGCAATCCGGGGGCGAGCGAGGCCGACTTCCGCACGATCCTGTCCTACTCGCCCTACGACAACGTCGCGGCTCAGGATTACCCGGCGATCCTGGCGCTCGGCGGGCTCACCGACCCGCGGGTGACCTACTGGGAGCCGGCCAAGTGGGTGGCTCGGCTGCGCGCCACCATGACGGGGGGCGGCCCGGTGCTGCTCAGGATCAACATGGAGGCCGGCCACGGCGGCGCCGCCGGCCGGTTCGACCGGCTGGAAGAGGTGGCGTTGATCTATGCCTTCGCGCTGATGGCGGTGGGGAAGGCGTAGGATCGGCGGCGCAGGTCCCTCCACCGGACTCCCGAGCTGGAAAAAGTGGAACCCGGAAAGATCACACCCGAACCGTATCGTCCTCGCGCGCGGAGCAAAGCAATCCAGTCCGGCGCCCCGACGACCGATCTCGCGCTTCCTGGAACACTTTCTCTGCGCGCATGATGACAGGACGACTGCGTCGACCGGCGCGTCCGAATCGACTCTGCACAGAGCCTTTCGCGGGCGAGGCGCGTCAGGGCTGAGCAGGTTTCGCAGAGGTGGTCACCGGCCTTGCGACGAAAACCTGCGCTTAATCGAGAACCTACGCGGGCGAAGCGTTGGCCTGCCCATCGTACCCGACCCAGTGAGCGCGCAGTTGGGGATTTGCCGGCCTTGGGTGAGCCTGTGCGCTGGTCTGATCACCGGCACCCCGTCATCCCGGGGCCGCGCAGCGGAACCCGGGATCCGGATCCGCCGAGTCGGTCGGATCCTGACCCGACAGAGGATCTGGAGTGCCCGCCTCCAGCGTGCCCCCTTCGGATCCGGACTTGCCTCCGGCGCCCCGGACTGACAGCGCTCGACATTGCGCGGCCCTGCGTCGTGCAAGCCAGGGCGTGCCCCCTCATCCGGAAACGACCGCGACAGTGTGGTGTCCCGTGGGCAGGCCAACGCAGGTTTGCTTAGGGCCGCGCCACAGGGGCCTGCCCACTCTCCCCGTCGCTCGAAGCACCCTCCCCCTGCGCGCGGGCGCGCCGTGCGGCTTCCTCGGCGGCGGCTCTCTCGGCGGCGGCTCTCTCGGCAGCCGCCTCCTCCGCGGCAGCCTTCTCGGCCGCGGCCTTGAGCGCTGCGGCGCGAACCCGGTCCATCTCGATGCGTGCGCGGCGGCGCTGCCGCTCGACCTGATCGGCCTCCGTCAGTTCGATCGTCTCCAGCTCGCGCTGGAGCACGAAGGCGGCGAGCCCGTTCGACAGGGCGCCGACATCGAGCACCTGTTCAGGCGCAGCGAGCGGCCCCGTCAGGCCGAGCTGGATCGTCGGCGGCCCGGCGCTCCAGCCCCGGGGCACCGGACCGCCGGTGAGCGTCCCGCGGGCGTCGAGGCGGCCGTTGCGCAGGTCGGCGCCGACCGTGCCGGCCCAGCGGGCGGATCCGAAATCGATGTCGAAGGGCCCGGCCCGCAGGACCCCGCCCACGATCGTGGCGGCGGCCCGCGCCGGCCCGGTCGCCTGCGCCGCCGCCTTGCCGAGATCCTCCGCGACCAGGGCCTGAAGGCGCCCCTCGCGCAGCGGGTCGTCGATCTCCACCGCCCGGGCCAGGGCACGGCCGAGCCCTGACGGATCGGTATCGGGAATCGTGAGATCGGCGAGCGCCAGAGTGCCGCTGCCCGAGAGGTTGTCGGCGAGTCCGGGGGCCGTCTCGGCCGTGGTGGAGAACCGCAGGTCCGCGGTGAGGCGGCCGTCGATCGGGCCTCCGGCCAGGGCGGGGATCGTGACGGCGTCGAGGCGGCCCGAACCGGAAACCGCCGCCGCGCCCCCGAGCCGGGCGAGCGTGACCGATCCGGCGACCCGCCCCCCGGCGAGCGCGGCGCTCAGATCCCGCAGGGTCAGGCTCGCATCGGCGAGGCCGATGCCCAGGGTGGCGTCCTTCGCCACCAGGCCGTGCCCGAGATCCAGGCTGGCGATCCGGGCGTCGAGGGCGACGCTCGGCAGCGCGGCCGGCGCCGCGAACCGCCCGTTCCCCTCCGCGGGCAGCACGGTCGCGGCCGCGAGCTGCGGCAGCGACAGGCGGTCGAGGGTGAGGCGGCCGCTGAGGGCCCCGCCCGGCGACCGCTTGAGCGCGCCGCTCAGCGCGCTGCCCGCCACATGCCCAGTGACGTCGGCGGCAACGTCACCCGTGTTCCCCGAGAGCGTGACGGCAAGGTCGGCCGGCCAAAAGCCGGGCTGGAGGCTGGCGGCTCCGGCGAGGGTCAGGAACGGGGCTAGGTCGGCCGTCCGCACGTTGAGAGTCCCGCCTTTCGGCCCGGCATCGGCCCCCACGAGAAGGCGCGCCTTGGTCGCGACCGTGAGGCCCGCCAGCGTGCCGTCGACCGCGACGGCGAGGCTGCCGCCCTCGGCCCGCTCGGCGCTCAGGTGGAGGGCGGCGGGAAGCTGAAGGCCGGGAATATCGGACCGGCCGAACCACACCCCGGTGCGGGGGCCGGCGAGCGCGACGGTCCCGCCCTCGATCCGCGTGCCACGGCTGATGAGCGTCAGGTCGAGGGTGCCGCCGCCGGCCTGGCCCTGCGCCTGGGTCCGCAAAGGCTCCGAGGCGCCGCCCGCCCGGTCGAGGGTGACGGCGAGGTCGAGGGGCGCGTCCCGCAGGAAGGCCGGGAGCAGGCGGATCTCCCCGACCCAGACCCGTTCGAGCAGGCCGAGCAGCGGCGCCGCCACCGGGGCCTTCAGATGGCCCGAGACGCGCCCGGTCCCGTCCGCGCCGATCCGGCCGGAGAGCGTGGCGCTCGCCCCCGCGAGGTCGGTCACCGCGAGGCTGTCGACCACGACGCTGGCGCCGTCGGTCTGGATGCTGGCCGCGATGGTGCCGGTCCCGGAGGTCGCCGCCCCGAAACGTACGTCCTGCGCTTCCAGGATCAGGGCGAGGTCGTGATCGCCCAGGCTGCCGAGCGTCGCGCCGAGTGGCGGAAGGTTGGCGATGTCGATCCCGCTCGCGCGGAGCTGAGCCTCGAATCGGCCACGCGCGCCGCCTTCGGCCGCCGTGTAGCGGGCGTTGCCGGTGATCCGGGCCGTCCCGAGGGTCAGGCGCAGGTTGCGGAGGAACAGGCTGTCTGCGGCGGCGGACAGGTCGGCCGCAGCCTCCACGCGCCGGCCGTCGAGGAGCGCGGGCAAGGGTCCCTCGACGCCGAGCCGGCGCAGGTATCGGCCGAGCGCCTCGGAATCGGGCGCGGCCAGGCTGACCGGGCCGTTGAGGCGCAGGGGCGCCGTCTCGATCTGCCCGCTTGCGCTGAAGGTCGCGGCGGCCGGGCCGGTCGCGGAGAGGCGGCGCAGCAGCAGGCCGCCGGCCCGCTCCAGGGTGCCGGTCAGCGCGAAGTTCGACCATTCGTCGCCCCCGAGCCCGGCGCTACCCACCGCCAGATCGAGATCGAGCATCGCCGGCAGGGCGCCGCCCCAGCCGGGCAGGCCCCGGGCGATCAGGTTCTGGCCCTCGGGGGAGGCCAGGAAGGCGTCGAGGTCGAGGCGGCGGGCCTCCAGGCTCAGGCCGGCACGCCACTGGCGCAGGTCGAGCCGGCCGGTACCGCCGAGCCGCAGGGTGCGCCCGCCCGGATCGATGGCGAGGTCGACGCCCTCGAACCGCACCTGCGTGCCCCGGGCCTTGAATGCCCCGCTCAAGGAGAACGGCAGATAGGCGCCCGCGACCTGCGTCGGGGGGCCGACCACGAGGCGTGCAGTGCCCTCCGCCTCGACCGTCGAGGCCCGGCCGGATTCGGCGGGAACGAGGCCGAACCGGGCATCGGCCTCGAACCGCGGATGGGCGTCGCCGCCGCCCGAGATCTTCACGGCGAGCCGCCCGTCCGGTCCCGGCGTGCCACTGACGGCCCGGAACGGGATGCCGCCGCTCGTGCCCTCGACGCGCCAGGGTCCGATCAGGGCCGGGGCCTGCAGGATCAGGTCCTGCGCGTAGAGCTGATCGGTCCGGCCCGTCGCCGGCACCTGTGTGGTGACGAGGAATTGCTGGATGTGCAGCGCCTCGATGGCGAAGTCGCGCCGGCGCAGGGACGCGCCGAGATCGGCCGGCAGCTTCAGGGTCTCGGGCCCGGCGAGCGGGAGCTTGATCTCGGCCCGGCCGATCCGGGTCTCGGTGAAGCGGAACTCGCCCTTCAGCAGCGGTGCCAGCGCGACCTCGGCCTTGACGAACCGGGCATCGAGGGTCGGGCGCTCCGGGTCGGTCCCGAGATGCAGCCGGTCGACGCGCAGCCGCGGCGAGGGCAGGAGCCGGACCTCGATTCGGCCATCGGTCCGGGCCGGGACGCCGAGCGAGCGGGCGATCGCCCGATCGACCAGGGAACGCTGGGCCTGCCAATCCACGAAGGGCGGGACGGCGAGCGCCGCCACCAGAACCAGGATGACGGCGCCTGCCAGCGCAGTCAGAAGATCACGCACCGTTCCCGTTCCGCCCCATCCCGCGCGGGGCCGCCCCCCGCCGCCCCGCGTGCCCAACCTGGCAAGCCGCGACGGCCATAGCACGATCAGGCGCGATGGGCGCCAGCGGTCATCCGCGGTTTTAGGGGACTTGCCCTCACGCCTCCGGGTAATCGGCCCCGAGGCTCGTCTCCCGCCACGCCTCGATGTCGGCCAGCGCCTGCTTCAGCCGGGTTGTGACCGCGTCATAACCCCAGGCGCCGAGCACGAGGTGGCGCGGCGGGTTCTCCACCTCGGTCACCCGGATCATCGCCTCGCCGGCACGCACCGGATCGCCGGCCTGGGTGCCGCTCTTCTCCGCGGTGGCCTTCAGGCGCGCGCCCGCGGTCTCGGCATAGTCCGGGATGGCGTTCGGCGTCTGGATCAGGGAGCGTCCGGCCCAATCGGTGCGGAACGGTCCCGGCTCGATGCAGGTCACGCGGATCCCGAGCGGTCCGGCCTCGGCGGCGAGCGCGTCGGAAAAACCCTCCACGGCGTGCTTGGTGGCGGCGTAGTAGCCCGAGGCCGGGAAGCCCACGAAGCCCGCCACCGAGGTGATGTTGAGGATGTGGCCGGAGCGCTGCGCCCGCATCGCCGGCAACACCGCACGGGTCAGGGCGAACAAGCCGAACACGTTGGCGTCGAACTGCGCGCGGATCTTATCGTCCTCGCCCTCCTCGATCGAGGATTGATAGCCGTAGCCCGCATTGTTCACGAGCACGTCGATCCGCCCGAATTGGTCCGTCGCTGCGCGCACGGCGCCTGCAATCTGGCCGGCTTCGGTCACGTCGAGGGATAGGGCGAGAACACGATCCTCGGCCCCCTGCGCGAGGTCGGCGACCTTGGCCCGATCCCGGGCCGTTACCGCCGCACGCCAGCCCCGGGCGATGACGAGCTTGGCGAGCTCCCGGCCGAAGCCGGTGGAACAGCCGGTGATAAACCAGACCGGATCGGTGTTCTGCGTCATGCTGCTATCCATCATCCGCGCGGTGAGGTCACGGCGTCGCGGCCGGCTCCGTCAGGCGATCGACCGAGAGCAGATAGGCGACCAGCGCCGTCTGCTCGTCAAGCGATACGCCCGAGCCGGCATCGGCCCAGAAGGCGTGCCCCTTCCCGGTAACCCGGGCGATCCGCGCCGTATCCGACGCCGCATTCGCCGCCACCACCTTGGCGCGCAGGTCCCGATCGATCAGGGCCCGCAGGCTGTTGGCAGGATCGGGGGCGATCCCCTTGTAGAGCGTCCCTGGCACGCCGAGCTGGTTTGCCGCATCGGGCCCGACTGCGACGCCGGAATCGTGCAGGTAGGGCGCCGTCCAGGCGAGGCCGACGAGGTTCGCCACCTTGTAGCCGCCCTCCGTCCCGCCCTGCCCCCAGGCGAGCTGGACCTGCGCCATCGCCTCGCCCGCGAGCGGCACCGGGACGATCGCCGGCTTGTCGGGCAGCGGAAACGGCGTGTCGACGGCGAACATGGTCGGGGGCGACAGGCGCGCCTCCATCTTGGCACCGGCCCGGGCCCGGGTCGGCTCCGTGCCGATCTTGGCCTCCGGGATGATCCGGTGATTGGTCAGCGCCGGCCCGGAATGGCAGGCGCCGCATCCCGCCTTCTCGAACACGGCGCGGCCGGCGCGTACCGTATCGGCCTTCTGGCTGGAGGCTGGCGGATGCAGCAGGTTCTGGAAGGCCGACATGGCGTTGTTGGCATGGTTTACCGGCTCCCCAGGCACGGAGGTGAACAGCCCGTTGTCGGTGACGTAGTTGGTGGCCGGGTAGGTCGGCAGCACCGCGTAGCTGTTCAGGCCTGGCGAGGCCGGGGTCGGATCGACGCTTTTCAACACCGCGGACGGGCTTCGGCTGTCGTCCGGCTTGTAGCGGAACGCCTCCGTGGCCGACCCGCGCAGGACGATGCCGAGATATGTCTCAGGATCCATGCCGAACAGCCAGGGCGCGGCCGCCGCGAGCTGGGTCGTGTCGGAATTGGCCGCGTGGACGTTGTTGTTGAGCGAGGACAGGCCTGCGAAGGGGCCGATCGCCTCGCGCCCGCTCCAGCTGTAGGGCTCGCCATACGCGGAAAAGCTCGACGGGATCGAGGTCGGGTTGGTGACGCGGTCGGCGGAGGAATCGAAGCTGCCCGGCGGCCAGCTCGCGACTTGGACCTTGGTGGCGGCCTCCACGGCCGCCGCGTCCGGCAGCGCCGGGCCCGTGGTGGTCGAGCCGGTCTGCTGCGGGTCGGTCTTCGGCCGGACGTCGGCCTCCGGCACGCTGGCATGCATGAAGTAGGCGGACGAGTTCTTGGCCAATGCCATCAGGAGCCCGGCATTCAGATCGATGTTCGGCGCGCCCTCCACGACCTTCCCGGTGCCGGGATCGACCGCGGCGTGGCACAGCGCGCAGGTGATGCCCATGCGCAGGTGGCCGCGATCGTAGAACGTCTTGATCCCGATGATGAAGGCCCCGCCCTTCGGCACGTCGAGCCCGGTCGGGACGAGTTCGCCCTTCTTATAGACGCGGTCGCCGATCCGCACGTCGCGGGCCATGGCGACCTGAAGGTTCGTCGTCCCCGCGCCGCCGAGCCGAGCGACGGCGAGGGCCACCTCCATAGGCGTCAGGCCGCCATCGAGCATGCCCATCACGTCGGTGAGGAAAACCTCGTTGCCGAACGTCTCGCGGTAGAAGGCCTGCCGCCCGCGCTCGACCATGGCGGGATCGATCGCCACGGCGGCCCCGCCCGGAGCCAGCGCCTTCCTACCATCCTCGGTGGCGTTGAGGCGATCCGCCTCCGCCCGCGAGACCCGGCGCCCGAGGATGTCGAAGGCGGTCTGGATGGGGTAGCGGTCCGCGTTGAGCAGGTCCGCTTGGTCGGGCATCGGCGCGTAGCTGAACCGGCCTACGGCCAGGGTGACGCCCGCCGCGACGGTCACGATTCCGGCGGCGATCAGGATGCGGCGCGGCCAACCCATGAAGCGCGATGTTCCTTCTGGATCCGCCCGACACTGCTGCGGGTCGGCAACCGGGCCGTAAACGGCCGCGCGTGGCCGAGGTTCATCGCACGGAGCGGGACCGGGTGTCGCGTCAGTAGCCGCGCGCGGCGTCGATCCCCTCCGGCACTTGTCCGGTCCTGCGATAGGCCCGCAGGTTCGCCGCCACGGTGGCGGCGGCCGAGTCCATGTCGGTCGGGCCCGAGATATGCGGGAGCACGGTCACGCCGGGATGGGTCCACAGCGCCGAATCCGCCGGCAAGGGCTCGACCTCGAACACGTCGAGCACGGCGTGGGACAGGTGGCCGGCATCGAGGGCGGCGATCAGATCGTCCGTGACGACGATCGGCCCCCGGGCGAAGTTGATCAGCGCCGCGCCCGGCTTCAGCGCCGCGAGCCGCTCGGCGTTCATCAGGCCGCGCGTCTGCGGCGTCAGCGGTACGAGGCAGACGATGATGTCGCATCGGCCGAGCATCCTCGGGAGGCCATCCGCGTCGTGGAACGCGTCGATGCCCGGCACCGTCTTCGGCGTTCGGCTCCAGCCGACCACGTTGAACCCGGCGTGCCGGAGCCGGTCCGCCGCCGCTGTCCCCAGGGCCCCCAATCCGAGCAGCCCGACCGTCGTGTCGGCCGGCTTGCGGTACGGATGGGGCTGCCAGACGCGCTCGCGCTGCTGGCGCGCGTAGGCCGGCATGTCGCGCTGGAGATAGAAGGTCCAGGCCAGCACCGCCTCCGCCATGGTGCGCGCCATCTCGCGATCCACCAGCCGGACGATCGGCAGCGGCCGGTCGAAGGCGCCGACCAGCTTTTCGACGCCGGCCCACAGGCTCTGCACCCAGACGAGGCCCGGCAGGGCCGCGACCTCGGCGGGATCTGGATTGGCCACGATGGCGACCTGGGCGGCCAAGCGCTCGTCCGCATCCATCGCCCGGAACGGCACGAGCCGCTCCTCGGGCATCGCCGCCGCCAGGACCCGAAGGTAGTCCGCTTCCTGACCCGGGTTCTTGCACCCCACGAGGGCGACTGGCTCTGCCATCCGATACTCCGCGCCGACCCGAACCCGTCATTCATCGGGGACGACGCAGGGGCTGTGCCTGAGCGCGCGCGGATCGTCGAGGGCGTGTCGGAGGGGGTGGACGCTGCCGTGCGCGCCTGCCGGATTCCGAGGCTCGCGCGCCTTCGGATTGGTGAAGGCGGATCACCATCGCTTCCCCCTCATTCCGGGGCCGCGCAGCGGAGCCCGGAATCCAGATCCTCCACCGCACCCGGAACCTGCACCGTCAGCGGTTCCGGCTTCCGGGCCCGCCTGCGGCGACCCGGAAGGACAGGGTTGGATCTCGGGGCATCAATCGTGGAGACGGAGACGGGTCCTCAAAAGCGTCCAATCCAGCCCTTTCACGATGTTCGGGCTCGCTACCGGAAACGCGCTCCTTAGGTCTCAAGCATTGGAAAAAAAGGAGTTTTTTCTTCCCCACAAGGGTGAGGAGCGCATGCTCGGCCAGTGTCCCCGCGCGTCCGCGAGCCCCTTAAAACGGGCTGGCGTCTAAACCCTGTTCGCAGAGCGGGAGCGAGGGCGCGGGCGGAGGTCGGACTGCTCGTTCAACTGAACAGCGCACGCTGCGACGAATCCACCCTATGCTCTTGGAGCCAGCGCGAAAATGCACCGCAGGTCGGCTGCGAGGGCCGCACCCCCTCGAACTTCGGCCCGCCGTCCCCGAAGGCCGGATCAGCGCGCCTCGATCAGGGCCGGGTACACGAGGCGGACGTTGCGGCGCTCGTCCGAACCCGGGGTTTCGGCAGCGCCGGAGAGGCTGCCCGTCGTGACCGGCGCCACCGGCTCTGCGGCCCGAAGGCGCCAGCGGTCCGCAGCCGGGATCTGGACCCGGGGCTTCGGCCGTTCGAGGTGGCCGTCGGCGCCTTCGGTGGGAACGGTGGCGAGGCCGGCCACAATCATGACGGCGAGCATCGCCAAGCGGCGCAGAGGCCGACGGTGAAACGAGGCAGGACGGGGAGGCATGGGGCGGCACCGCGTGGACGCCTCCGTTCTGCGCGCCGCCGATGAAGACGGGCTCGAACCGAATCGTTTCCCAACCCGTTCCCAACACCTGCCTGGTGTTTCGGTAAATGCGGGCTGTGCAGGCACGGTAAACGACATAGCGGGAGGACGAGAGGGCATGGCGAGCAAGGTCGAGGGGGGCTCGGGAACGCCGGAGCGGGCGGAGATCGGCCAAGTGATCGACACCGATATTTCGGCGCGCCTCGACCGGCTGCCCTGGGGTCGGTTCCACGTCCTGGTCATCGTGGCGCTCGGCATCACCTGGGTGCTCGACGGACTTGAAGTGACGCTCGCCGGCTCCCTGGTGGGCGCCCTGCGCCAGCCGCCGATGTCCTTCTCGGAATTCGACGTCGGGCTCGCCGCCTCCTGCTACCTCGTCGGCGCGGTCACCGGCGCGCTCGGCTTCGGCTGGCTCACCGACCGGATCGGGCGCAAGAAGCTGTTCTTCATCACGCTCGCCCTCTACCTCGTCGCCACAGCGGCGACCGGTCTGTCGTGGAATGTCTGGAGCTTCTGCCTCTTCCGGTTCTTCACCGGCGCGGGGATCGGCGGCGAGTACACGGCGATCAACTCGACCATCCAGGAACTCGTCCCCGCCCGGGTCCGGGGCTGGACCAACCTCGTCATCAACGGCTCGTTCTGGATCGGCGCGGCGCTGGGTTCCTTCATGTCGATCGTGCTGCTGAAGCCGGAGGTGATTGACCCCGCCTGGGGCTGGCGCGTCGCCTTCTTCACGGGCGGCGCGATCGGGCTCGTGATCCTGCTCCTGCGGACCTGGATCCCCGAGAGCCCGCGCTGGCTCGCGACCCACGGCTACGCGGCGGAAGCCGACCGGGTCGTCACCGGGATCGAGAAGCGCTTCACCGACGAGGGCGCCACCCTGCCGCCGGTGGATGAGAGCAAGCGCATGAAGGTCCGGACCCGCGACCACACCCCGCTGTCGGAGGTGTTCAAGGCGCTGTTCGTGACCAACCGTCTGGCCACGATGGTCGGCCTCGCGCTCATGATCGCGCAGGCCTTCTTCTACAACGCCCTGTTCTTCACCTACGCGCTGGTGCTGGAGCGCTTCTACGACGTGCCGGGCAACAGCGTCGGCTGGTACCTGCTGCCCTTCGCGCTCGGTTCGTTCCTCGGCCCGCTGCTGCTCGGGCGGCTGTTCGACACCATCGGTCGGCGCCAGATGATCGCCTTCACGTACGGGATCTCGGCGCTGCTGCTGGCCGGCGTCGGCCTTCTCTTCCGCCTCGACGTGCTCGGGCCGGTCGGCCAGACGGGGGCCTGGATGGTGGTGTTCTTCTTCGCCTCGGCGGCGGCCAGCTCGGCGTATCTCACGGTAGGCGAGAGCTTTCCGCTGGAGATCCGGGCGCTCGCCATCGCGGCTTTCTACGCGGTCGGCACCGGCATCGGCGGCGTCTCAGGGCCGCTGCTGTTCGGGACGCTGGTGGAGACCGGCTCGCGGGACTGGGTGCTGTTCGGCTACGGGCTCGGCGCCGTATTGATGCTGGTCGCCGCCGTGGTCGGCGGGATCTGGGGCACGGCGGCCGAGGGCAAGTCGCTGGAGGAGGTTTCGAAACCGCTGGCGGCGGCCTGAGCCCCTGTTCGACAGCGCAGGCACCGCCGAGTGGTGACTGCGCCCGGCTCGCCTCCGTTCAGGCATGCTCGCAGCCGCGTCGGCCCTGCGGTAAACCCGATTGCGCAATCGAGACGGGCCTCGAACGGACCGTAACCGCTCACCCGCCCTTCCGCCACACCTGCCCGTGGTAGACGAAGGTCGCCTGATCGTTGGCCAGGGCCGCGAGGCCCTGGAAGGCCGGATCCTGGACGGTAATGACGCTCGTGGGAATCGTGCGCATCATTTCGGCGAAGGGCGCCTTCCGCTCGAAGGCCTCGCGGAAACCGCTCTCCTGCAGCACCCGGACGATTCGGGGCGCGATGCCGCCGCCGATATAGACGCCGCTGGTCGCCAGGAAGGTCAGCGCGAGGTCGCCGCAGACGCGGCCGAGCAGCCGGCCGAACAGTTCCAGCGTCTCGGCGGCGTGGGGATCAGAGGCCGTGAGCCCCGCCTCGGTCACGGCGGCCGGGTCGATCTTCTCGTGCGGCTTACCGGTGCGGACATGCGCCACCGCCGCGTGCAACCGCGCGAGCCCGGGGCCGGACAGCACCGATTCCACCGTGATCCGGTCCTCGACCCGCTCCAGGGCATGCCAGACCTTCTCCTCGAACGCATCGGACGGGCCGAGTTCGGTATGGCCGGCCTCGGTGGAGACGATCGCGAGATGGGCGGAATACGGGACCAGAGCGGCGGCGCCGAACCCGGTGCCGGGGCCGAGCACGACACGGGCGCCCCCCGGCACCGGCGGGCAGGGCCCCACCGGGGACAGGTCGTGGGGCTCGATGCCGGCGGCACCGGCCGCCACCGGCACGTAGTCGTTCACCATCACCGCGGAGGTAAGGTCGAAATCCTCGGCGATGCGCTGGCCGGCGATCTTCCAGTGGGCGTTGGTCAGCTGGATCTCCGGCCCGTCGACCCGGCCGGCGATCGCCAGGATGGTCGAACGCGGCGCCGGGCCTCCGCCCTTCGCGAGGGACGCCTTGATGGCGCTCGACGGATCGGGGTGATCCGCCGTGGCCTCGTGCGACAGGAGGCGGGGCTGGTCCCCCTGTGCTTCGATGAGGCCGAAGCGCGCATTCGTGCCGCCGATGTCGCCGACCAGGACCGGAAACTCGAACATCGAAGGTCTCCCCTAGCTGGCCCGGCGCGGACAGGACAGGTGCCTGACCCTGTGGTTGAAATGATAAGGCACGCTCAAGCCGGCGGCAGCAACCCGGGGTCGATGGCGCCCCCCTCGGCCCAGCGCCGCAACAGCGCCCGGACCGCGACGGGATCCGGCAGACGGCGGCTGGCGACGGTATCGCCGTCGCCGACCCGAATGGCGACGCCGCCATCCGCGTTGATCGCCGCGAAGGCGATCTCGTCCGTGCGGTCGTCCCCGAGGAAGACCGGAACACGACCCCGATAGGGAGCCTGCCTCAGGAAGGCGCGGATCGCGTGGGCCTTGGTGGCCTGGGCCGGCACGATCTCGCCGACCGCCTTGCCGAGCTGCAAGCGATAGGCGTCGCCGAGCGCCTCCGCCGCCGCCTTGACCAACGCTTCGGCGCGGCCCGCATCCGCGGCGCTCGCAAGCCGCCAATGCACCGCCACGGACGCGCCCTTGTCCTCGATCAGGACGTTCGGCAGCGCGGCGCTCTCCGACTCGAGCCGGGCGACCTGCCGGCGCAGGTCCGGATGGTCCTCCGCCCGCCCCCCGCTGAGGGCGCCACGCAGCCGGCGTTCGACGCCGTGGAGCCCGGCGGCATCGAGGCGCGCGTGCGCCAGGAAACCATCGATCACCGACACCGGGCGGCCGGTCACGATCGCCAGCGCGCCGTCCAGGCGCTCCCGCAACCGCTCCAGGTCGTCCACCAGGCCGGGTTCGACCACCACGGCGTCCGGCCGCGGTGCGATTTCGGCCAGCGTGCCGTCGAAGTCGAGGAAGAGGGCGATGTCCATCGCGGGCGTTTCCTGGGCGTGAGCGTCGGCGCGGGGCTAGGCTGTCCCGATCGCATCGCCCCACGATTCACTGCAGCGTCCGGGACTCAGGTCGTCCCACCCATTCCGCTCATCCTGAGGTGCCCGCGTCCCTGAGCCTCGAAGGAGCCCTCCGAAAATCGCCCGGCGGGCTGGAGCGGACCTTCAAGGCGTCCGCTGCGCTTCGGCACCTCAAGATGACGGGGATGGGTGGGCGACTCGTTGTCGGAGGCGGCCATCGTGGCGCTGTGCGATGACGAGCGGCTCTAGCACGGGCCGGCGCACCGACAAACGGCGGGTTCACCGCCCTATATCGCCACGCGAACGGTTTGCGCGAGACCCGACATGACATGGATGGCGAAACGGCCCGATCCGGATCCGGTCGGGCCGGGGGAGGAGAGCGTCTGGGACTATCCCCGCCCGCCGCGCCTGGAACCGGTGCGGGAGCGGCTGCGCGTGGTGCTCGGCGGCGCAGTGATCGCGGAGACGGAGGCCGGCTTCCGGGTGCTGGAAACCTCGCACCCGCCGACCTATTACCTCCCGCCCGGCGATATCGCGGCGGGCGCGCTGGTGAACCCGCGGCGCGCCGGAATCTGCGAGTGGAAGGGCCAGGCCGTGCTGTTCGACGTTCAGGGCGGAGATCGCCGCGCGCCCGGAGCCGCCTGGGCGTATCCCGATCCGACACCCGCGTTCCGAGCCATCGCGGGTTACGTCGCCTTCTACGCGGGGCCGATGGACGCCTGCTTCGTCGGACCGGATCGGGTCACGCCGCAGCCCGGCACCTTCTACGGCGGCTGGATCACGCCGGGCATCGTCGGTCCGTTCAAGGGCGGCCCCGGCACGATGGGCTGGTGAAGCCCGGGTGATGATTTTTGCCCCGCCGCGTCCTAACGATCGGACAAAGGCGGACCGCGTGTACGCGCAAGGGAGACGGGATGAGCGCATTGACCGACATCGATCCGAAAGGCGCCGGCTTCAGCGCGGACGGGCTCGAGCGGATCGAGCCCTGGATGGACCGCCTCGTGGCGGAGGGTAGACTTGCCGGCCTGTCGGTCACGGTGGCACGCCGGGGTCGGATCGCCTTCGCGCGGGCCTGCGGTCAGGCCGATCTCGCCCGGGGAACGCCGTTCACCCTCGACACGGTGACGCGGATCTACTCGATGACCAAGCCGCTCACCTCGGTGGCGGTGATGCAGCTCTACGAGCAGGGCCTGTTCCAGCTCGACGATCCGATCGCGCGCGTGCTGCCGGACTTTTCCGAGATGCGCGTCGCGGTGGGCGGTAACCGGGCGAAGCTCGAGACCGAGCCGGCGCGCCGGCCGATCACCGTGCGCGACCTCCTCACCCACACCGCCGGCCTGACCTACGGGTTCATGGAGGCGACGCTGGTCGACGCGCAGTACCGCGAGCACGGGATCGATTTCCTGGCGCGGGAAGGCACGCTCGCCGAGATGACCGCCCGGGTGGCGAAGCTGCCGCTCCTGGCCCAGCCGGGCAGCGCCTGGAACTACAGCGTCGCCACGGACGTGCTCGGCCAGTATGTCGCCGCCGTCAGCGGCCGCCCTTTCGCCGACTATCTTCGCGATTCCGTGATCGGGCCGCTCGGCATGGTCGACACGGACTTCCACGTCCCGCCGGCGCTGATGCCGCGCTTCTGTGCCACCTACGCGTATGACCGCGAGCGGCGCCTGCGCCTCTTCGACGATTCCGTGGAGACGGCCTTCGCGCAACCGCCTGCCATCGCCTCGGGCGGGGGCGGCCTCGTCTCGACGGCCGCCGACTATCAGCGCTTCTGCCGGATGATTCTCGACGGCGGCAGCCTCGACGGCCAGCGGCTCCTCGGCCGCAAGACCGTCGACCTCATGCTGGCGAACCACCTGCCGGGCGACCTCGCCGCGATGGGCACGCCGCGCTTCGCCGAGACCTCCTACACGGGGATCGGCTTCGGCCTCGGTTTCTCCGTGATGCTCGATCCGGCCCGCGCCCAGATCCTCGGCTCCCCCGGCGAGGTCGCCTGGGGCGGCCTCGCCTCGACGGCGTTCTGGATCGACCCCGCCGAGGATCTCTCGGTCGTGCTGATGACGCAGCTCGTGCCGTCCTCGGCCCTGCCGATCCGGCGGGAGCTGCGCGTCCTGACCTATGCGGCGCTGGCCGCGTGAGCGCCGCTCACTCCTGAGCGGGCGCCGCCATGGCGGGCTTCGGGGCGGGCTTCGCGGCGGCCTTGGCGGCCGGTTTCGCGCCGGCGGAGGCGGTCGCGTATTCCGGATCGCTGTGCGGACCGTTCGGGCCGTTGGTCGGACCGGGGAGCTGGCCGGGCGCGAGGTCGGTCACCTTGGTCCAGGTCTGCGACTTGCATAGGAACGCGATGAGGCAGCCGCGGACCGTCAGCTCGCCCGGCGCATCCGTCCAGATGGTGACGTCGTACGACTTGCCGTCCTCGGAATTGTAGATCTTGCCCTCGTAATGCGCGTCGGCATTCGGCTTCAGGCCCATGATCAGCTGGTGGCCGAGCGACGGGCGGGTCTGCTTCTTCGGATCGGGGTTCTTGAAGTCGATCCGCGGCTCGCCCTTGTCGTTGAGCGGGACCTTCAGCCAGACCACATAACCGCACAGGCGGTCGCCCGCGGTGCCGCACTTCTCCAGGCGAACGCGGGCGCGCCCATCCTCGGTGAGATACGTACCGCTCGGATCGGCCGGGGTCGCGGCATGCGCCGCGCCCGCCAGCGCCGTGAGCGCCAGGATCGCGAGCGGCGCAATCCGGCGACCGATCGTTGATAACCGCATACCCGAACTCCTTCTCGCGCGCCGTGATGGAGACTCGACCACCCTCGCGAAAACCGTTCGCGGGGGGACGGAGCCTCGTGCCCGCGTCCTCGCGCCCGCGCCGAGCGGGCATGCGCTTCATGCCCGCCCTGTCCCGCGCGAAGTTGTCCGCATCATGACAACTCAGCTTAGGGCTGAAGCTGGACGGCGGATCTGTCCGGCCGTCCGTGTTCGGTCAGGTCCGGGTCGGCGGCACAGTCCGCGCGGGGCCGATGGGGCGTTGCATCAGCGTCACGTCGAGCCAGCGCCCGTGCTTGTACCCGACCGCCGCCAGGGTACCGACGGGCCGGAAGCCGAGCCGGGCATGCAGCGCGGCGGAAGCGGACGAGCCGCTCTCGGCGATGATCGCGACCATCGTCCGGCAGTCGATCCGCTCGCTTGCCGCGATCAGCGCTTCGAGCAGGCGGCGGCCGATGCCGCTCCCCCGGGCGTCCTGCGCCACGTAGATCGAGTCCTCGACGGTCGAGCGGTAGGCCGCGCGCTGATGATAGGGACCGGCATAGGCGTACCCGGCCACCGCCCCATTCCGGATGGCGACGAGATAGGGATAGCCGCCATCGCGCAGGATCGTGAAGCGCCGGGTCATCTCGTCGAGGGTGGGCGGGTCCATCTCGAAGCTGGCCGTGCCGGTCCTCACGGCGTCGCCGTAGATCTTCGTGATGGCCGGGAGGTCGGCCGCATCGGCCGGTCGGATCATGTCGTTCACAGCGCCAGGATATGCGAGGGCGCTCACGTTCGGCAACGCGCGGAGTGCATCCCACGGTGCATGACCCGCGGCAGAAACGACCGGCGGGGGTCCTCCGATCCAAGCGCCTCACGCCGAGCAGGTGACGCGGCGACGGCTGGCCTGCTGAGACCCGATGCGGCGAAGCCGGATCCAAGCTCTGGATCCGGCTTCGGCACGATCAGGCGCGGCGTCTCGGCCAACCTTCAGCGCAGAAAGATGCGGGCCGATCAGCCCTGCTTGGCCTTCTTGTTGGCGTTGTGGTGGCCGACGGCGCAGCCCGCGGCGGCGCCCATCTTGCCGTGACCAGCCATGTGTCCGGCGACACCGCCGACCACGGCCCCCTTGAGGCAACCCTTCGCCTCGGCCGGCGCACCGGCCAGAACGGCGCCGATGGTCAGGGCCGAGATCAGTGCGATCCGATTGGTCATCACGGGAACCTCCTGTTGTCCCGCTCGAAACGGCGCGGCGGCCCAACCCGTTCCGCATCCATCGGTCACGTCGGGGTGTCCTGTCAGCGGGCGAGCCCCGCCACCATCCGGACGAGATCCGATTGACGGGCGGCGCCGGTCTTCGCGAAGATCGCCTTCAGCTGCGACCGGGCGGTCGCCGCGGTGATGGCGAATCGGGAGGCGGCCTCGGCCAACGACGTGCCTCCGGACAGGGCCTGGGCAAGGCGTGCCTCCGCGGGCGTGAGCCGGTACGCGACCTGGAGAAGCGCTGCGGCCGGCACGGGGGCAGCCCCCGGAACGCTCGCCAGAAGAAGGGTGCATCCGCCCGCGAACAGGCCCCGGCTCGGCCCGACCAGAGGAACGACGTGAATCACGATCGGCGGCGCATCCCGGCGCGCCACCGCCACGGCGGAGAGCGGCGGCCGTCCGAACGGGCGCGCCAGGGCCTCCAATTGCCGCGCCGCTTCCGGATCCACGGCGACGAGGCGTCCGCCCGCGAGCTTCAGATCCGGGCCGAACAGGTCACCGAAGGCCGCGTTCCAGCGCGCAACGCGCCCGTCGGAATCGAGCACCAGGGCCGCGCGGTCGATCACGTCGAAGGCCTGGGTCAGCCCGGCCATCCGTGCCTTCTCGACCATCGTGGTCAGCAGGGCCGCCCGCCGGAGGAGCGGCGACAGGGTCGCCAGACGCGCCTGCTCGTGCGCCTCATAGGGTCCCTGCGCCACCGTCCGCTGCAGCGAGAGGCACCAGAGCCGCCCCTTGACCTCGAAGCCAACGCCCGCAAACCACCGCAGTCCGCAGGAGCCGAGCAGATCCTGGTAATAGGGCAGCCGCGCGATCTCGTCCGGCGATGTGAAGTCCTGATCGACCGCGATACCGCGCAGGCGCATGATCGGCAGGCCGCGCAGGCGAAAGTCCTCGCGGTACCAGCCCTCGCCGAAGTAGCGATGCGCGGCATCGTCCAGGGACGGCGTATGGAGCGCGTCGAGACCCATCCGATCGGTGCGGAGCAGCAGCGCCCCCTCGCTCCCGGAGGCGCGCGAGGCGCGCTCGATCAGGTCCGGCCAGCGGGCGGCGTCGCACACCGCCTCTTCGAGATCCTGCTGGAATCCGCTCTCAAGGTCGTCGCGCAACCGCGCGAAATGATCGCGGATCAGGTCGGGCATCGGATCTGCTTCCGGGTTGCCCGGGCCTGCCGGTCAGTATGAGATTGTACAGATTCCATCCGGAATATGCGTCGACGATCCGCGGGAATGTAGATCGTATATTCATATTCGCGCAATCGTCGGCGGATCTACGAAGTCCTGGTCGGCCCGAACCTCACGCCATCGTGCCCCGGGCTCGCGCCGACCGACCGGGGACAGGACCGGTTCAGCTGACCGCGGGCAACCCGCCCAGGAGTGGGGCGCCGGGAACCTCGTCAGCGATCGGCTCCTGAATCAGTGTCCAGTATCCGAGGGCGGCCACCAGGGCGATCACCGCGCCGGTGATGAAGGCCATCGAGAAATGCCCCGTTCCGCCAACGATGAACCCGGTTACCATCGGCGCCAGGGCACCGCCGATATAGCCGCCGAAATTCTGCATCGCGCCGAGGGAGGCTGTGCAGTTCGCCGGCGCCGCGACCGAGGCCATGGCCCAGGCGGCCGACGAGCTCATGTAGACGAGGAACAGCGAGGCTGAGATGCAGGCGATGGCGAGCGTATCGCTCGGCGTCAGGGCAGCCACCACGGTACAGGCCGCGGTAGCCACCAGGGAGGCGGCCATCGGGATCTTGCGGCTGCGGATCGGATCGACACCCCGGCGCACCAGCATATCCACCACCCGGCCGCCCAGGATGCCGCCCATCACGCCGAACGCGAAGGGGATCGAGCCGATGAGACCGGTCTTCTGCAGGGTGAAGTGCCGCTCGATCTCGAGGTAGCTCGGCAGCCACGCGGTGTAGAGCCACGTCATGTAGATACAGCCGAAATAGCCGACGATCATGCCCCAGCTGGTCCGAAAGCCGAACAGCCGCCGCCAAGCACTCCAGGTGACCGGCCGGCTCGCATTCGGCGCATCGCCCTCCTCCAGGAAGGCGCGCTCCCCGGATGTCAGGTCTATGTCCCGCGGGTTGCGGAACACGAGATAGACGAGGGCGGCGAGGCCGAGCCCCGCCGCTCCCATGATCACGAACATGGCCCGCCAGCCGAAGCTGACCATCAGGAAGGTGAGTAGCGGCAGGGCCAGGAAGGTGCCGAGCGACGAAGCACAGTTCCAGATCCCCGTGGCGGTGCCGCGCTGGCGGATGTTGAACCAGTCGCGGGAGACGCGGGCGCAGGTCGGGAAATGCGGCGCCTCGCCGACGCCGAGCACGATGCGCGCGCTGACGAACTGCCAGAACGAACTCACGGCTCCGCCCAGCATCTGGCCCAGCGACCAGCAGGTCAGGCCGAGGGTGAGCGTCAGGCGCGGGCCCAGCCGGTCCGCCAGAGCGCCGGCCGGCAGCTGCGCGAAGGCGTAGGCCCACAGGAAGGCCGAGAGCAGCAGCCCCATATCGGGGATCGAGAGGCCGAGATCCGCCCGGATCAGCGGGTTGGCCACGGCCAGCGTCGCGCGGTCGACGTAGTTGACGACCCCGGCCGTCACCAACAACGCGAGCGAAATCGTCTGGATGCGCTTGACGCGCGGCGTCGCTGCCGTGGCCATCGTGTCCTCCCCAAGCTGACGGGCCCCTTCGGGGTCTCCGGGATCCGACCGGTCGCGCACGACTCGTCGGGCCCGGCCCCATTCTGCACCGAACCGGATCGGGGGGAAGAGTCGGTCGCCCCTCGCCTCGCGGCGCGGGGCATCGTAGACCGCCCGTCAACCCCACCGTTCGAGACAGTTCCGTTGCGCCTGATCCAAATCACCCATCACGACCTCGACGGCTACGGCGCCTCCACGGTGGCGGCCGCCTGCGCGACGGTCGAGCGCGTCGTCCACGTACCGCGCTACAGCGATGTCGGGCCGGTCCTTGAGGACGAGATCAAGCGCCTCAGCCGGGCGGCCGAGGGCGAGATCCTGCTGATGACCGACCTCGGCCTGGAGGAGCAGACCATTGCGGGACTGAAGAAGTTCGCCGCGATGAACAAGCGCCGCGAGGAGGGCCGGACGCATCGCCTCGTCGTCCTCGATCACCACGCCTCGTCGCTCGACCAGATGCGGCGCCTCGGGCTGGAGCCGGCCCCCGACCCGGAGCGGCCGGGCCTCAACCGCGTTGACATGGAGGATCCGGGGATCGCCATCCTGATTGAGGAGGACATCTGCGCCACTCGGATGACCTTCGAGCACCGGGCCCTGTTCGCGACCCATGAGCCCGAGGCCGACCTGTCGAGCCTGCTCGACGCCGTCGACGCCCTCGATCTTTGGCGCAAGGAGAGCCCTGCCTTCCGCGGCAGCCTCGCCCTCGACGAGCTGTTCTGGGACGCCGTGTCGAGCTTCGTGCCCGTCGGCCATCCCTGGCACGACCGGTTCGTATCCGACATCCTGCTCGCGGCGGCCGCGTTTCTGCGCACGGGGGCGAGCCCGGCCGAACTGGAGCAGCGGGCCACGGCGATCCGCACCGGGGTGGTCGATACAATGCTCCGAGAGGCGCCGGACGACGACCCCACGCTCACCACCCGCATGCGCCTCGCCCGCGCGCTCGCCCGCTCGGACACGCTGTTCCGCCCGTTGAAGGACGGGACGCTCCTGTCCTTCGCCCTGGATTCGGGCACCTTCCAGCGGGTCTCCGACCTGATCATGGATGCGGGCCGCGCGACGCGCGTGGTCAATGTCCAGAGGATGGGCACGCTGTCGTTCCGCTCGAACGACGGCACGGCGCTCGACGGCGCCCGCCTGTTCCGCGGCGGCGGCCACCGCGACGCTGCCGGCGGCCGCCTCCAGAGCGGCTCGGCCTTCTCGATGGCGGACGCGATCGCCCAGGTGGAGCCGGTGTTGAACCCCGAGAAGCCCGCGGGCTCGGACAGCCCGTTCGCGGCGCTGAAGAACTGGAAGGGGTGAACGGCCGACGTCTCGTCCTGTCCGTCAACGCGCCCGGGGATAGCGGGCTTCCGCATCGCCGGCCCGAAAGCCGGCTCAGAGCCTGAAATCCGCGCCGAGATACAGCCGGCGTGCCTCGGGGTTCGCCACGATCTCCTCCGGCGTGCCCTCGGTGAGGATGCGGCCGGAATGGGCGATGTAGGCGCGGTCGATCAGGCCCAGCGTCTCGCGGACGTTGTGGTCGGTGATCAGCACGCCGATGCCGCGCTGCTTCAGGTGCTTCACCAGATCCTGGATGTCGCCCACCGCGATCGGATCGATGCCCGCGAAGGGCTCGTCGAGCAGCATGAAGGTCGGCGAGGAGGCGAGCGCCCGGGCGATCTCGCAGCGCCGCCGCTCACCGCCCGAGAGCGCGATCGAGGGCGACTTGCGCAGCCGGGCGATGTCGAACTCCTCCAGCAGGGAATCGAGCTTGCGCGCCCGCTCCTTGCGGTCGGGCTCGGCCACCTCCAGCACGGCGCGGATGTTGTCCTCGACGGTGAGGCCGCGGAAGATCGAGGCCTCCTGCGGCAGGTAGCCGATACCGAGGCGGGCCCGCTGGTACATGGGCAGGTGGGTGATCGGCAGGCCGTCCAGGGTGATGTCGCCGCGATCGGCCGCCACCAGCCCGGTGATCATGTAGAAGATCGTGGTCTTGCCGGCGCCGTTCGGGCCGAGCAGCCCCACCGCCTCGCCGGTGCGGACGGTCAACCCCGCTTCGTGCACCACGGTCCGGGCGCCGTAGCTCTTGCGCAGGCCGCGCACGCTGAGGATGCCGGGGCCGCCCTCGCCGCCGTCGGACCGGTCCTCCGCCTCGGCGACGGCATCGTCCTGGCGCCGCGCGTGCCGGCCGAACAGGCGGCCGAGCGATGTCGCACGGCCCGCGGATGGTTGCGGGCCAGCCTGGAATGCCACGGCGCCGCTCAATTGACCTGCGTCCGCGGCTTGGCCGGCGGACCGGCCGGCGGCTGCGCGCAACCCTTGCCTTTGCCGTCCTTGGCGTCGGCCTTCTCGCCCGGCACGAACAGGGCCGAGACGCGCCCGCCCGCCACCGGGTCCATGTTCGCCCGGCCGGTGTTCATGTCGTAGACCAGCCGCTGGCCGCGGGTCACGTTCTGGCACTGGCTCAGGACGACGTTGCCGGTGAGCACGATGCGCTTGGCGTCCTGATCGAACACCGCGTGGTCGCCGGTGGCGACCTGATCCTTCTGCACCACCGTCACCGGGCCGGCGCAGTCGACACTCTTGATGCCGTTCTCCGCCGGATTGCGGGCCGGCGCGGCCTCGGTTGTGGTCTCCGTGACCTTTGGATCGCCCTTAGCGGGCGTGTCCTTGCCGCGCTTGTAATAGACCGTCATCGTCGAGCACCGGATCGTGCTCTCGCCCTGCACGGCCACGACGTTGCCGGCGAAGATCGCCTTGTTCTCCCGGTCGAACACGTCGAGCCGGTCGGCGTCGATCTTGATCGGATCCTTGCCGCTGCCGCCGATATTCCCGAAGGGCGAATCCTTGCGGGCCGCCGGTTTCTCGGCATGCGCCAAGCCGCCGAGCATCAGCCCCGCCGCAAGAGCGGCGCAGAGGATCCGGACAGCGCTCATCGGGCGCCGTCCGCGGGCTGCGCGTCCGAGGTCTGGACGCGCAAGGGAATGCTCTCGGATGGCGGCGCGGACTGCCGCGCGGTCTGGTCCTCGTTCACGATGACCACATGGACATTGCCTACGAAGGAGATCCGCTTGCCGTTCTCGACGATGTCCAGCGTGTCGGCGTTCACGGTGGCGCGCGGGCTCGAGACGGTGACCGGCTCCTGCGACGTGATCGCGCCGGTCTTGAACGCCACGGCGGCCGAACGCAGCCGCGCCTCCTCGCCCTTGTCGGTCCAGATCCGGATGTCGTCCTTGAGGTCGAGGGCCTCGCGGGCGCTGTCGAACAGCCCGGAGGCGGCCGAGAGCCGGGCGATGCCGCCCTGATCGTCGGTAGCGATATGGCCCCGCATCTGCTGCAGCTCGATCAGGCTGGGCTTGCGCACGTCCTGCAGGGCCGCATCCGCCGTGACCTCGTAGCCGCGGGTGCCCTGGCGGAAGCCGGCGAGCCGCGGATTCTCCATGCGGACCTTCGAGCCCGCCAGCGTCACCTGCCCGACCGAGACGCCCGGGAGCTTGGCCGCGAACGGATTGAACAGATAGGCCAGCAGCAGCGCCACCGAGCCGCCGGCCGCCACCGGGATCAGCCGGCGCATCGTGCGCACGCGACCGCTGTGGCGGTACGCCCGGGCATGGGCCCGGGTCCGCGCCGCCGCGACCGCCTGTCTGGTGCCGGCTTCAGCCTCGACCGGGTTCATGCAGCGTCCGTGAGGCGCGGCGGGCCGCGCGCTGGAAGGGATCGGATCCGACGCCTGCGGCCCCCACCGCGCCCGCGCCTTTGGCCGGGCAATGCGCCCGGCCGGTGGCGAAGTTATGGCTCGACCATTTCCGTTAGATCAACCGGACCCACAATCACCTGGTGCGGATGTGTGTGGAGACACACGCGGCGGGCGGCTGTCCCGCTGCGCGTACCTGCGTACTCCTACGCGCCGCGCGCCGCCGCCAGGGCCGCCGCGATCGTCCGGGCGAAGGCCGCCGGGTCGCGGGGGCTGTCGCCGTCCTGGATCCGGGCGAGGTCGAGCAGCGTGCCGGCCGCCTGCGGCACCTCCGATTCGGGCGCCGTGGCGAGGGCGCGAATCAGCGGGTGGCGCGGGTTGATCTCCAGCACCGGCTGCCCGGCGCCGGCCCGTCCCGCGCGCCGCATGAGCCGCTGCATCTGCAGATCGGGGCCACCGGTCCCCGCCGAGAGCACGACCGCCGAATCGACCAGCCGATCGGTGGTGCGCACGTCCGAGACCTCGCCCCCCAGCGCCGCCTTTACGGCGGCCACGAAGGCGTCGATCCCCTCGGGCGCCTCAGGCTGCTCGCCCTCAAGGGCGAACTTCGACAGGTCGAGGCCGCCCTTGGTGATCGAGCGCAGCGGCTTCTCCTCGAAGGTGCCGAGCTGATCAGGCCAGAAGGCGTCGACGTGGTCGGAGAGGAGCAGCACCTCCAGGCCGCGGGCCTTGAAGCCCTCGAGCTGGGGCGACGACTTCAGCGCCTCGGCATCGTCGGCGACGAGGTAGTAGATCGCCTCCTGCCCGTCCTTCATCCGGGAGACGTAGTCGGGCAGCGAGGTCCAGCCCTCCACCGCCGAGGAGCGGAAGCGCAGCAGCGGCGCGATCTCGCCCCGGCGCTCGAAATCCTCGTAGATGCCCTCCTTGAGGACGGGGCCGAAATTCTCCCAGAACGGCTGGTAGCCCTCGGCATCCTTGGCGCGGGTTGCGAGTTCGGACACGACACGACCCGTGACGGCGCGGCGGATCCGGGCGAGCGCCGGCGTCGATTGCAGCATCTCGCGGGAGACGTTGAGCGGCAGGTCCTCGGTGTCGACCACGCCCTGGACGAAGCGCAGCCACGGCGGCAGGAGCTCGGCCTCGTCGGTGATGAACATGCGTCGGACGTGCAGGCGGACCTTGCTCTGCCGCTCGTTGTCCAGCGCCTGGAACGGCTTCGAGCCCGGGATGAACAGAAGCGCGGAGAATTCGAGCTGCCCCTCGGCGCGCCAATGGAGCGTGGCCCAGGGCTTGTCGAAGTTCATGCCGATCGAGCGGTAGAACTCCTCGTACTGCTCCTCGGTCACCTCGGATTTCGGCTTGCGCCAGAGGGCGGTGCCCTGGTTGGCCGATTCGTCCTTGCCGTCGCGCACCACGGCGATCGGCACGGTGATGAAGTCGGCCCATTTCCGCACGAGATGGTCGAGCCGGTACGGCTCCAGATACTCGTCCGCGTCCTCCTTGAGGTGGAGCACGATGTCGGTGCCGGGCTCTGACCGCGTTGCCGGTTCGAGCGTGTAGCTGCCTTGGCCCTCCGAGGCCCAGGTCCAGGCCTCGTCGCTGCCGGCGCGGCGCGACGTGACGGTGACCCGGTCGGCCACCATGAAGGCCGAGTAGAAGCCGACGCCGAACTGGCCGATCAGGCTCGGCCGGTCCTCGGCCTTGGCGGATTCGAGGGTCTGCGAGAAGGCCCGCGTGCCGGAGCGCGCGATGGTGCCGAGGTTGGCCGCCAGATCCTCCTTGGTCATGCCGATGCCGGCATCCGAGACCGTCAGTGTCCTCGCCTCCTTGTCGGGCGCGATGCGGACCTTGGCGTCCGGCGGCAGGGCGCTCGCCGCCGAAGTCAGGGCCTCGAACCGCCGCCGGTCCATGGCGTCGGCCGCGTTGGCGACGAGTTCGCGCAGGAAGATCTCGCGGTCGGAGTAGAGCGCGTGCACGACGAGGTCGAGGAGGCGTCCCACCTCCGCCCCGAATTCATGCCGCTCGATCGTCTCGCTCACGGGTGATGCCTCCGCTGAAAGGAAAATTGCGGAGGCGATATGCTGGCGAACGCAACCGTTTTCAATGCGGAGGGCGGTCCATGGCACCGCTCCGCGGCGCGTTCTTGTGCTAGGTCCCGGATCAGGTTCCGCTATCGCTCCACCTGTCCGGGAAAGCGGCGGTGCAGGATGAAACAGTCCCTTTTCCCGGGCGCATGGAGCGCCAGCGGAGTGCGACCCGGGATCCAGCACCGGAATCGCCGCGCCAGCGGCTCCGAATGATCAGATCTCGATCTCGGTCCCGACCTCAACGATCTGCCGGGTCGGTAGGCCGAAATGGGCGCCGGTGCGCTCGGCGTTGCGTTTCATGAAGGCGAACAGGCCCTCCCGCCACGGCGCCATGCCGGGATTGGTCGGCGCCGGGATCACCACCTCGTGGCCGACGAAATAGGTCATGTCCTCCAGGTATTCCGGCGGCAGGAGACCGCTCGCCACGGCGCATTGCAGCCCCTCGGGGATCGAGGCGGTCTGCATGAAGCCGTAGCGTAGGACGACCCGCTCCATGCCGGGCGTGTATTTCGAGATCGCCTTGCGGATCCCCTGCGCCACCAGCGTCACCTGCGCCCGCTCGCTCGTGGGGATGACGGGCTCCTCCTCGTAGATCACGGTGATCAGCAGGATCCGCTCGTGCAGGCAGCGGCTGCGCTCCACCAGCCGTCCGAGCGCCATCGGGATGCCCTCGGTGGCGGCGGTCAGGAAGGCCGCCGTCCCGGGCAGCGTCACGGGGGGATGGGAGGCGAGGCGGGCCAGGAAGGTCGCCTCGGGCATCCGCATGGTCTCACGGACGGATTCGAGGACGTGGTTGCCCTTCATCCATGTCAGCATCAGGAAGGCGACCGCTCCGGCGAGCAGCAGCGGAAACCAGCCGCCCTCCAACAGCTTCACGCTGTTGGCGGCGAAGAACACGGCGTCGATAGCGAGGAAGAACCCGTTCACCGCGAAGACCAGGACCGGATTGTAGCCCCAGCGGAGCGCGATCAAGGCGGCGAGCAGCGTGGTGATGCCCATCAGCGCCGAGACGGCGATGCCGTAGGCCCCGGCCAGCGCGTCCGAGGACCCGAACAGCACGACTGCCGTGAGCGTCGCGACGGCGAGCAGCCAGTTCACGCCGGGCACATAGATCTGGCCGCGCTCGTCCTCATCGGTGTGGACCACCCGCATCATCGGCATGAAGCCGAGCTGGATCGATTGCTGGGTCAACGAATAAACGCCTGAGATCACCGCCTGTGAGGCGATGACCGTCGCCATCGTGGCGAGCGCGACGAGCGGATAATGCGCCCAGTCGGGGGCCAGCAGGTAGAACGGGTTCTCGATCGCGCCTGGATCGGCGATGATCAGCGCGCCCTGTCCGCAATAGTGGATCAGGAGCGCCGGCAGCACGAGGGCGAACCACGCGATCCGGATCGCCGGGGCGCCGAAATGGCCGAGATCGGCGTACATCGCCTCGCCGCCCGTCACCGCCAGGAACGCCGCGCCGAGCATCAGGAAGCTGACGTGCCAGCCGGCATGGACCAGGAAATCCACGGCGCGCCAGGGATTGATCGCCGCAAGAATCTCGGGCGTGCGCAGGATGCTGGGGATTGCGAGCAGCACCAGCACCGCGAACCAGACCAGCATCACGGGCCCGAACACCCGGCCGATGGCGGCCACGCCCTTGTGCTGCACGAGGAACAGCCCGACCAGGATCACCAGGGTGATCGGCACCACGTACGGCCCGAGCGACGGCGCATCGACTTTCACGCCCTCGATCGCCGACAGCACCGAGATCGCCGGGGTGATCGCCCCGTCGCCGTAGAGCAGGGCCGCCCCGACCAGCCCAACGACGAGGAGCAGCGCCTTCCAGCTGCCGGGCCGCGCCTGGCGGGCGCCGAGCAGCGCCAGCATCGCCACGATGCCGCCCTCGCCGCGGTTGTCGGCCCGCAGGATCAGCACGGCGTATTTGAGCGAGACGATCAGGATCAGCGACCACAGGATCAGCGACACCGCCCCGGTGGCGGCGGCCGGCACCGAGGCGCCGCCGCTGGTGGCGGCCTTCACGGCCTCCTTGAACGCGTAGAGCGGGCTCGTGCCGATATCGCCGTAGACGACGCCGAGCGCGCCGAGCATCAGCGCCGCGCCGGGACCGTGCCGGACCGCCCCGGGCTTGCGCGGCACCCGCGCCGCCGGCAGATCGACCGCCGGGGCAGCCGCGGGGTTCAGGGCTTGGCTCACGGGCGGGTCCAGTCGATGGCGTCGCGGTTGGCGAAACCATAGCAAGTCGGTTGTGCCGCGAAAGACTCGGATCAACTCCGGCGCGACCAGACCGAAGACTTGTCACCCGAACGTGATGACATTCCAATGTCGGGTGTGATCGCGGCGACCGCTCAAGCCGCGTCGAGGCCCAGGTCTATGATCGCCGCCGAGTGGGTGATCCAGCCGCAGGAGATCAGGTCGACGCCGGACGCCGCCACCGCCCCCACGGTCTCGCGGGTGATCCGGCCCGAGGCCTCGGAGAGAGCGCGGCCGTCGATCATCGCCACCGCGCGGGTGAGCTCGGCGGGGTTCATATTGTCGAGCAGCACGGCGTCGACCCCGACCGACAGGGCCTCCTCCAGCTGTTCCAGGCTGTCGACCTCGCACTCGATCTTCACGAGGTGGCCGGCGCGGGCCCGGGCGCGCTCGATCGCCGGCACGATGCCGCCGGCAACAGCCACGTGATTGTCCTTGATCAGCACCGCGTCGTCGAGGCCGAAGCGGTGGTTCGAGCCGCCGCCGGCGCGGACCGCGTGCTTCTCCAGGGCACGCAAGCCCGGCGTGGTCTTGCGCGTGCAGACGATCGAGGCCTTGCCGTGCGGGCGCGCCGCCTCGACCAGGCCATGCGTCGCCGTGGCGACACCGGACATCCGGCAGAGCAGGTTCAGGGCGACCCGCTCGGCCGTGAGGATCGCCCGGGCGGGCCCTTCGAGGCGCAACACCACGTCCCCGGGGGCGACCCGGGCGCCGTCGCCGCGCTCCACGGTGACGCGGACGTCCGGATCGACCAGGGCGAAGGCGATGGCGGCGGCGTCGGTGCCGGAGATGACGCCGTCCTGGCGCGAGGCGATCACGCCGCGCATCCGCTCGCCCGGCGGCACGATGGCGTCGGTGGTGATGTCGCCGGCCCGGCCGAGATCCTCCAGCAGGGCGGCGCGCACGATCGGCTCCACGAGGAGCCGGGGCAGCGGCAGGATCTCTTCGGAGAGGACCGATCGGGTCATGGCGTCAGCGCCTCCTCGGCGGACGGGGCGGCGCAGGGCGCCGCGATCAACTCGGCCAGCGTGGTCTCGGTGTGTGCGGCCGGGGCGAGGTGGGGGAAGTCGCTGCGCCAGTGGGCGCCGCGGCTCTCGTGGCGGCCGAGGGCGCCGCGGGCGATGAGCAGGGCTACCAGGGCGGCGTCGCAGGACTCTGCTTGCGGCTCCAGGGCGGCAACGGCCTGGGCGAGCCCGGCGGCGTCGCGCACGACACCGACCTTGCTCTCCATCAGCGCCCGGAGCGCGGGCAGATCGCCGGCAGCGCGCGTGGTCACGGCCTCGGGCACGATGGCGGCGGGCGGCGGCGCGCGTCCAGCCCGTCGGCGATGAAACGGGCATAGGCCAAGCCCTCCAGCAGGGAGTTGCTGGCGAGCCGGTTCGCGCCGTGCAGCCCCGTCGAGGAGACCTCGCCGCAGGCGTAGAGGCCCGGCACCGAGGTGGCGCCGTTCGCATCCACCTTCACGCCGCCCATGTGGTAGTGCGCCGCCGGGCGGACCGGGATCGGCTGCACGGCCGGGTCGATGCCGGCGGCGGCGCAGAGCCCCGCCACCGTCGGGAAGCGGGTCGGCATCGCGGTGCCGAGGGCGCCCCGGGTGTCGAGATAGACCGTGCGGCCCCGCTGCAGGGCCTGGAAGATGCCGCGGGCGACCACGTCGCGCGGGGCGAGATCGCCGCCCGCGATGCCGGCCATCACGGGGGCGCCGGTCTCGTCGATCAGCCGGGCGCCCTCCCCGCGCAGGGCCTCGGTGGCGAGCGGCATCGGGTCGGCACCGGCCGCGATGGCGGTGGGGTGGAACTGCACGAACTCCATGTCGCGCATCACCGCGCCGGCCCGGGCGGCCAGCGCCAGCCCGCGCCCGACCGCGCCGGGCGGGTTCGTGGTCGCCGCGTAAAGGGCGCCGACGCCGCCGGTGGCGAGCACCACCGCGCGGGCCGGGATGCGGAACAGGGCGCCGTCGCGCTCGGCGACGATGCCGGCCAC
This sequence comes from Melastoma dodecandrum, assembly GCA_029817715.1. Classification (NCBI taxonomy): domain Eukaryota; kingdom Viridiplantae; phylum Streptophyta; class Magnoliopsida; order Myrtales; family Melastomataceae; genus Melastoma; species Melastoma dodecandrum. Next base: position 972,088 of record JARUPY010000292.1, on the reverse strand, counting down.
CGCACCGTTCACGTCCCGCAGCAGATCGCAGGCGCGGGCGGTCACGACCTCGATGGAGGGTGCCTCGAGCACGGCGCGGACGAGGCCTTCTAGGACCCGGGCGCCGGTAGCGTCGCCCCCGGAGCGGACGATGCGGCGGCGGCCATGCGCCGCCTCGAGGCCGAGGGCCAGCGCGCCGTCCTCGGTCCGGTCGAAGGGAACGCCGATCCGCACCAGCCAGTCGATCAGCGCGGGGCCTTCCTGCGCGACCCGGAGCGCGACGTCGGGCCCGGTCAGCCCGGCGCCGGCAGCCTCGGTGTCGGCGGCGTGGAGTTCGGCGGCGTCGTCGGCGCCGACCGCGGCGGCGATGCCGCCCTGGGCCCAGCCGGTGGCGGTGCCGAGGCCGAGGGCCGACGCGGTGACCAGAGTCACGGGGCGTGGCGCGAGGCGCAGCGCGACGCTGAGGCCCGCGACGCCGCCGCCGACCACGACGACGCGGTCGGCATTGTTGGGGGAGACGGCGTTCATCGCGTGCGGACCTGCAGCATGCGTTCCACCGCGGCGCGGGCGCGATCGGCGAGCGCCGGATCGACGGTGACCTCGTGGGTCATCGTCTCAAGCGCGCGGCGGATGTTCGCCAAGCTCATCCGCTTCATGTGCGGGCACATGTTGCAAGGCTTGATGAACTCGATGTCCGGGTTCTGCGCCGCGATGTTGTCGGCCATGGAGCATTCGGTGACGAGCACCACCTGCTTCGGCCGTTTCTGGACGACGAAATCCATCATCATCGCGGTGGAGCCGGAGAAGTCCGATTCGGCCACCACGTCCGGCGGGCATTCCGGGTGCGCGATCACCGTCACGCCGGGATAGCTGTCACGCACGTCGCGGATGTCGGCCGGGGTGAAGCGCTCGTGCACCTCGCAGTGCCCGGCCCAGGTCAGGATCTCGACCTCCGGCACCTCGGCCTGGACGTTCTGCGCCAGGAACTCGTCCGGGATCATGAGGACGCGGGGGGCGTTCAGCGACTTCACCACCGCCACCGCGTTGCCGGAGGTGCAGCACAGGTCCGATTCGGCCTTCACGGCGGCGGAGGTGTTCACGTAGGTCACGATCGGCACGCCCGGGTACTTGGCGCGCAGCGCCCGCACGTCGGCGGCGGTGATCGAATCGGCCAGCGAGCAGCCCGCGCCCATGTCGGGGATCAGCACGGTCTTGGCCGGGTTCAGGAGCTTGGCCGTCTCGGCCATGAAGTGGACGCCGGCCAGCACGATCACGTCGGAGTCGACCGTCACCGCCTCGCGGGCGAGCGCGAGGCTGTCGCCGACGATGTCCGCCACGGTGTGGAAGATCTCCGGCGCCTGGTAGTTGTGCGCCAGGATCACGGCGTTGCGCTCCCGCTTCAGGCGCAGGATCGCCTCGATGTCGGGGGCGAGCGCCGGCCACTCGATCGCCGGGACGTGCCGGCTGACGCGGGCGTAGAGATCGGGCAGCGGTAGGCCCGGGATAGGCGTGCGGGAGACGGGTGCAACGGTCGCCGCCATGGCGTCCTCCATTATGCTCAGTTTGAGCATTGTGCCGCCTAACTTATGGGGGCCGGGGACGCCTGTCTAGATATGCTAGCTCTGAGCATAAATGTTTTGCGGTGCGGTGTTATGGTGCGTCGCAGGAGGGGATCGGCTCAGCAGAAGGTGGCGGGGTCAGGCCCGATGCGGCCATCGGGCCGGTCGAGGGCGGTCATCTGATCCATCTCCTGCGGCGAGAGTTCGAAATCAAACAGCGCGATGTTCTCGACGATGCGCTCGGGCCGCGCCGTCTTGGGGATCGCCACGCAGCCGATCTGCACCTGCCAGCGCAGGATCACCTGGGCGGGCGTCTTCCCGTGGGCCTTCGCGATCGCGAGAATGGCCGGGTCGTTCAGCTCCTTGCCCTGACCGAGGGGGCTCCACGATTCGGTCACGATGCCGTGACGGGCATCGTCGGCCCGCGGCGCCGCGCGCTGGAAATGCGGGTGCAGCTCGATCTGATTCACGGCCGGCGTGACGCCGGTCTCGGCCACCAGCGTGGCGATGTGCTCAGGCGTGAAGTTGGAGACGCCGATCGACTTCGCCCGGCCCTCCTTCCGAAGTTCGAGCAAGGTCTTCCAAGTCTCGACGAACAAGCGCCGCTGCGGGCACGGCCAGTGGATCAGGTAGAGATCGACATACGGTAGGCCAAGGCGCTTCAAACTCTCGTCGAAAGCGCGGCGCGCCTCGTCGCGGCCTTGGCGGTCGTTCCAGAGCTTGGTGGTGAGGACGATCTCGTCCCGCGGAACCTGCGCATCGCGGACCGCGCGGCCCACCCCCGCCTCGTTGCCGTAAGCCGCCGCCGTATCGATCAGCCGGTACCCGGCCTGAAGCGCCTTGCCGACGAGGTTCGGCGCCTGCGCGTCGGAGAGCTGCCAGCAGCCGTAGCCGATCTGCGGGATGCGGCGGCCATCGTTGAGGGTTAGGGTTGGGGCGGGTGCAGCCATGCGGTGCGGCTCCGGGGGGGAGTTGCGGAGCGTATTTATATCGTTGCGCTGTGCTGCGCTCGCAAAGGCGGCTGGCGATCCCGAGCCTCGACCGGCCGCGGTGAACGGGCGCAGTCTGGACTGGATCTAATCCGCGGAGCCGAACGTTGGCGCACCGGATTCCAGGTTGCGCCGCGCCGTGATGCGTCGCGCACGGGTGGGACAGCAGCATGACCGACGAGATTCCGAAGACTCCGTTCGCGCTGACGCGCCGCGCCGTCGTGGAGGGCGCCGCCGCGGCTGGAGCGCTCGGCGCCTTCGGTTTCCGGCCCACGCCCGCGACCGCCGCACCGGGTGATCCCGCGCCGCAGACCATGCCGGTGCGGCTCACCATCAACGGGCAGCCGCACGATCTCGTCCTCGACACCCGCACCACGCTTCTGGATGCCCTGCGCGAGCACCTCGCGCTCACCGGCACCAAGAAGGGTTGCGATCACGGCCAGTGCGGCGCCTGCACGGTGCTGGTCGACGGGCGGCGGATCAATTCCTGCCTGACGCTCGCAGCGATGCACGAAGGCGATCAGGTCACGACGATCGAGGGTTTGGCGCAGGGCGACACGCTGCACCCGATGCAGGCCGCCTTCCTCGAGCATGACGGCTTCCAGTGCGGCTACTGCACGCCGGGCCAGATCTGCTCGTCGGTCGGCATGCTGAGCGAGGCCAAGGCCGGCTGGCCGAGCCATGTCACCGAGGACGTCACCGCAACGCCGACGCTCAGCGACGCCGAGATCCGCGAGCGGATGAGCGGCAACATCTGCCGCTGCAGCGCCTATCCCAACATCGTCGCGGCGATCCGCGACACCGCCGCCACGAACCTCTGAGGGGGCGGACATGAAAGCCTTTACTTACGAGCGTCCCGCGACCGTCCAGGACGCCGCCAAGCTCGCGGCCGAGCGACCGAACGCCAAGTTCATCGCCGGCGGAACCAACCTCCTCGACCTGATGAAGCTTCAGATCGAGACTCCGGCGACCCTGATCGACGTCAACCGGCTGCCGCTCGACAAGGTCGAAGCCACGCAGGACGGCGGCCTGCGCGTCGGCGCGCTGGTGCGGAACTCCGACCTCGCCGCCGATCCGCGGGTGCGCAAGGATTACGCCGTGCTGGCGAAGGCGCTGCTGGCCGGCGCCTCGGGCCAGCTCCGCAACAAAGCGACGACCGCCGGCAACCTGCTTCAGCGGACGCGCTGCTATTACTTTTACGACACGGCCATGCCCTGCAACAAGCGCGAGCCGGGCTCCGGCTGTTCGGCGATCGGCGGCTTCAACCGCATCATGGCGGTGGTCGGCGCGAGCGAGGCGTGCATCGCCACCAACCCGTCCGACATGAACGTCGCGATGCGCGCCCTCGACGCCACCGTCGAGACCATGAACCCGGACGGACAGGCGCGCAGCATCCCGATCGCCGACTTCCACAAGCTCCCCGGCGACACGCCGCAGATCGAGACCGAGCTGCGCAAGGGTGAGATCATCACCGCCGTGACGCTGCCGAAGCCGGTGGCGGGAACGCACATCTACCGGAAGGTCCGCGACCGGGCCTCCTATGCCTTCGCGACCGTGTCGGTCGCCGCCGTGATCGCGGGTGGCGAGGGCGGCAAGCCCCAGGCCGCGCGTCTGGCCTTCGGCGGGCTGGCGCACAAGCCCTGGCGGGTGGCCGAGGCCGAGACGGCGTTGGTGCAGACCGGCTCGGCAGACGCCGCGGCCGACGCGGTGCTCAAGGGCGCCCGCGGCTACGGCAGCAACGACTTCAAGATCCCGCTGACCCGCCGGACCCTGCGCGCCGTCGTGGCGCAGGCGACCCGCGCTTAAATTTCGGCAAGAATTCCGGCAAGGACCGTTCCCATGGAGATGAACCAGCCGATCGGCCGGACGCCCCTCGACGACCGTCCCGACGGCCTCGTCGGCAAGCCGCTCAACCGGGTCGAGGGCAAGCTCAAGGTCACGGGCCACGCGCCCTACGCCTACGAAACCCATGCCCTCAAGAATCCCGCCTACGGCTACATCGTGCCGGCGACGATCGCCTCCGGTGTGATCCGTTCGATCGATGCCGACGCCGCGCGCGAGGCACCGGGCGCGATCCTGGTGCTGACTCACGAGAATGTGCCCGAGCAGGGCGAGAAGAAGGAGCAGGTCTGGCCGCAGTTGCAGGGGACGGAGGTCAAGTTCTACGGGCAGCCCGTGGCCTTCGTGGTGGCCGAGACCTTCGAGCAGGCCCGCGCCGCCGCCATGCTGGTCAAGGTCCAGTACGACGCGTCGAAGCCCAAGGGGCTGCTCAAGGACACCATGGCCTCGGCCTACGAGCCGAAGCCGATCAACTCGCCCCCGGATTCGAAGCTCGGCGACTTCGACGCCGCCTTCGCGGCCGCGCCCGTGAAGCTCGACGTCGAGTACGTCACGCCGAACCAGATCCACGCCCAGATGGAGCCCCATGCCACGATCGCCGCGTGGGACGGTGACGGCCCGGTGCTCTACACCGCCAACCAGATGCCGAACCGCGGCCAGAAGGCCCTCGGCTCGGTGCTCAAGCTCCCGCCCGAGAAGGTTCGGATCGTCAGCGCCTATATCGGCGGCGGCTTCGGCTCGAAGCTCCAGGTCCAGCCCGAGGCGACGTTGGCGGTGCTGGCCTCGAAGATGATCCAGCGGCCCATCAAGGTCGCGCTGACCCGGCAGCAGGAATTCCACGTCGCCACCCACCGCACCGACACGATCCAGAAGATCCGCCTGGGCGCCGACAAGGACGGGCGGCTCTCGGCGATCAGCCACGAATCGTGGTCCGACACCGCCGAGGGCGACGGGTTCTTCGAGACCTCCGCGAACGTGACGCGGTCGCTCTACGCGGCGCCGAACCGGATCACGCAGCATCGGCTCGTGAACCTGAACATGCCGATCGCCTCGTCGATGCGCGCCCCCGGTGAGGCCGTGGGTCAGCTCGCCTTCGAGTGCGCCATGGACGAGCTCGCCGAGCAGCTGAAGATCGACCCGATCGAGCTGCGGGTGCGCAACGAGCCGGCCGAGGACCCCGAGAAGCAGGTTCCTTTCTCGACCCGCAAGCTGGTGCCCTGCATGCGCGAGGGCGCGCGCCTGTTCGGCTGGGACAAGCGGCAGGCGACGGGCAGCCGCCGCGAGGGCAACTGGCTCGTCGGCATGGGGATGTCGGCCGCCGCGCGGCTCAATCCGCTGATGCCCTCCTCCGCCAAGGTCCGGCTCGGGCCGGACGGCGTGCTGGTGGTGCGGATGGCCATGACCGATCCCGGCACCGGCACCTACACGATCCTCACCCAGATCGCCGGCGAGATGCTGGGCCTGCCGCCCGAGCGCGTGCGGGTCGAGATCGGCGATACCGATTTCCCGTTCGCCTCGGGCTCGGGCGGGTCGTTCGGCGCCGCCTCGGCGGGCTCTGCGCTGTATGTGGCCTGCGACAACCTCCGGCAGGCGCTGCTCAAGGCCGGCGATCTCAACCCGGAGGGCGCCACGTTCCGCGACGGCGCGGTGACCTCGGGCAACCGCACGGAGTCCCTCACCGACCTCGCCAAGTCCGGGCTGGAGGCCTCCGGCGAGATCAAACCCGGCGAGATGAAGCAGAAGTACTCGCAATACTCCTATGGCGCCCACTTCGCCGAGGTCGGCGTCGACGTCGATACCGGCGAGATCCGGCTGCGGCGGATGCTCGGCGTCTTTACCGGCGGGCGCATCCTCAACGCCAAGACCGCACGCAGCCAAGCGATCGGCGGCATGACCTTCGGGGTCGGCGCAGCGCTGATGGAAGATGCAGTGGTCGATCCGCGCTACAGCTACTTCGTCAACCACGACTTGACCGAGTACCACGTGCCGGTCCATGCCGACATTCCCGAGATCGACGCGGTGTTCCTGCCGGAACTCGACGACAAGACGAATCCGTTGAAGAGCAAGGGCCTCGGCGAACTCGGCATCTGCGGCGCCGGCGCGTCGCTCGCCAACGCGATCTACAACGCCACCGGGATCCGCGTGCGCGAGTATCCCCTGACCCTCGACAAGATGCTCAAGGGCTTCGAGGAGCAGGAGGGCCAAGCCCAGCGGCGGACGTGAATGCGGTGCCGCTTGCGCGGCTGATGATCGTGCTTGATCCCGGATCGCATTCCGCCGACGCTGCATGCGCCAGGGAGACGGGTTGGCGCTTAATCCTGCACTGACCCTTTCCCGGACAGGTGGATCATCAGCGGAACCTGATCCGGAACCCCGCACACGGCACGCCGCGCAAGCGCCCATCCCCCTCCGGTTGACGCCGACGCCACGAGGCGGGACACCGGACCAAAAGTCCGCCCGAGGGGAAGCGCCCGGTGTCCGACAGCCTGCCCAACGATCGCCATCCGCCCGCGCGCTTCAACGCGGCCCGGTACTGCCTCGCAAAGAACGCGCGCCTGCGCCCCGACAAGACCGCCCTCATCATGGTCGGCGACGGTACGGCCGTGCGCCTGACCTTCGGGGCTGTCGAGCGAGCCGTCCTCGGCATCGCGGCGGGCCTGCTCGGCCTCGGCCTCGAACCCGGCGCGCGGGTGATGATCCGGATGGGCAACGAGCCGGACTACGTGCTCGTCTATTTCGGCGCCCTGGCGGCGGGTCTCGTCGCCCTGCCCTCCTCGCCGCTTCTCACCGAGGCGGAGGCGGCGTTCCTGATGGAGAATTCCGGCGCCGCCGCCATCGTCGTGGGGAGCGGCTGCACGGTCGCGCCGGAGGCCCTGGACGGACGCCTCCTGCTCGATGCGACCGCGATCGCCACCCTGATGGCCGGCCCGCCCCTGCCCGACTACGCCGACACCGCCGCCGACGACCCGGCCATGCTGATCTACACCTCCGGCACGACGAGCCGGCCCAAGGGCGTACTCCACGCCCACCGCGCCGCTTATGGCCGCCGGCCGATGCTGGATCACTGGCTCGGGCTCACCGAGTCCGATGTGATGCTGCACGCCGGCACGATGAATTGGACCTACACGCTCGGCGTCGGCCTGAGCGATCCGTGGTCGGTCGGCGCCACCGCGGTGCTCTACAACGGTCCGCGCGATCCCGCCGTCTGGCCTCGCCTGATCGCCGACTACGGCGCCACCCTCTTCGCCGCGGTCCCGACCCTCTACCGCCAGATCCTGAAATACGGCGCCCTCGCCGCCCACGACCTGTCCAGCCTGCGGCCCGGCTGCACGGCGGGCGAACCGCTGCCGGTGGAACTCCTCGCGGCCTGGACCGCGGCCACTGGCAAGCCGCTCTACGAGGCGCTCGGGATGAGCGAGATCTCGACCTACATCTCCAGCGGCCCCACCATCCCGGTGCGCCCTGGCTCGCCCGGCAAGCCGCAGCCCGGGCGGCGCGTGGCGATCCTGCCCGTGGAGGGCGAAGCCGTGCCCCTGCCGGCGGGCGAGATCGGGCTGCTCGCCGTCCACCGCTCCGAACCGGCGCTGATGCTCGGCTACTGGAACCGCCCCGCGGAGGAGGCCGAGGTGATGCGCGGCGACTGGTTCGTCGGCGGCGACCTCGCGCGGCTCGATGATGACGGCTACCTCTGGTTCGAGGGCCGGAACGACGACCTGATGAAGGCGATGGGCTACCGCGTCTCGCCCAACGAGGTGGAGGTGGTGCTCTCGGCCCATCCTTCCGTGGCGGAGGTCGGCGTCGCCGAGCTGCCCGTGCGCGCCGACGTGTCGGTCATCTGCGGCTTCGTGGTGCTTCAGCCGGATGCGGATCCCGACGCGGACGCCCTGCTCGCCTGGTGCGCCGACCGGCTCGCCGCCTACAAGCGCCCGCGGGAGATCCGCTTCCTCGAAGCCCTGCCGCGCACGGCCAACGGCAAGGTGCAGCGCAAGCGGCTGGCCGACGCGGTGGGAACCTGAGGCCGATCGGAGCGCGGGCCGACGCCGGACCTCAGTAGAAATCCTGCGCGACGAGCGCGCGTTCGGTCCCGTCGCAAAGCCGGAAGGTCAGCGTCGTGCCGGGTGGCTTGACGCTCCACGGATAGTTGGCGCCCAGCGTCTCGGCGAACCGGCGATCGAGCGTCGTGACGGTCGCGCCGGTATCGGCCATGGCGTTGACGGGCCGGCCGGCGACCACGGCGTCGAACCGCAGGACGCCCACGCCGTCGGCCGTCCAGGCGATCCAGTCGGGCTGTCCCGTCTCCGGCGCAGGGCGATAATGGACCTGCGCGCCCGGCGCCTGATCGTCCGCCAGCGCGGAACCGATCGGCATGAGCCGGGTCCAGAAGGAGACGACCAGGCACAATAACCGAACGTGGCGCTGCATCGACGGATCTCTGCGGGGGTCGTAGCGCCTGCCACGTGACGTCATGACGGCGCGGGACCCGCCTAACCAGACTTCCAGTGGCAAGCCAATGCCGCGTGCGGCACGATCGCTGGATGGCCGGCACTTTGAGCCGAGAAGCCCTCGGCCAGCCTTACGAAATTTGCTCGGAACCTTGGTCCGAGCCTGCCTCGTCTGCCAGGGATGCGGCGCTCTACAGCAGCGTCCCGCGCAGGATCAGCAGCGCCACCGAGAAGTAGATGACGAGCCCGGTCACATCGACCAGCGTCGCCACGAACGGCGCCGAGGCGGTGGCCGGGTCGAAACCGATGCGCTGGAGCAGGAACGGCAGCATCGAACCCGACAGGGAACCGAACGTGACGATCCCGACCAGCGCCGCCCCCACGGTGGCGGCGACCAGCGGCCAGTGCTCGCCGTAATCGTAGAGGCCGAGCTTCTGCCACGCGACGATCCGGATCACTGCGATCACCCCGAGGATCGCGCCGAGCAGCATCCCGGTGGGCAGCTCCCGCAACGCCACCCGCCACCAGTCGCGCAGGCGGATCTGATGGAGCGCCAGCGCCCGGATCAGCAGCGAGGTCGCCTGAGAGCCGGAATTGCCCCCCGAACTCATGATCAGCGGGATGAACAGCGTCAGGACGATCGCCTTCTCCAACTCGCCCTCGAAGCCCTGCATGGCCGAGGCGGTCAGCATCTCCGAGAGGAACAGCGCGCAGAGCCAGCCGGCCCGCTTCCTGATCATCGTGAAGAAGCCGATATCCATGTAGGGCTCGGGCAGCGCCTCCATGCCGCCGAAGCGCTGCACGTCCTGCGTCTGCTTCTCGATCATCGCGTCGATCATGTCGTCGACGGTGACGATGCCGATCACATGGCCGACCGCGTCGACCACCGGCAGGGCGAGGAGATCGTATTTGGAGATCAGCCGGGCCGCCTCCTCGCGGCTCGCGGTCGGCGAGACGGCGAGCGGCCGCCGCCCGGGGGCGACGCTCAGCACATTGTCGTTCGGGTCCCCGGAGATCAGCCGGCGCAGGGGCACCGCCTTGGTCAGCGCGCGGGTGCGCGGATCGAGCACGAAGATCGCGTAGATGGTCTCGCGGGTCTTCTCGACGTGGCGGATGTGCTCCAGGGTCTGGCCCACCGTCCAGGTGCCCGGCACGGTGACGAACTCGGTGGTCATCAGCGAGCCGACCGTCTCCTCGCCGTAGGCCGAGAGCCGGTCCACGGCGCCCCGCGTCTCGGCGTCGAGGCGGGCACGCAGGTCGGAGCGGCCGGGCTCCTCGATCTCGCGAAAAACGTCGGTGACCCGGTCGGCCGACATGCCCGAGAGATAGGCGGCCACCCGGTCGCGGGGCAGCATCTCGATGATGTCGGCGGCGCAATCGAGTTCCGGCTGGTCGAGCACCTCCACGGCCCGCTCCATCGGCAGGCCGAGCAGGATCGCGGCGGCGACTTCGGGGGCCTCGTCGTTCAGCTTCTCGACGATGTCGGGGGCGCGTTCATCCGAGAGCCGCGCGGACAGCACGGACGGGTCGACGCGCGTGTCGAAGGGGGCGATCTCGTTCATGGCCTCGCCTCGTGGTTACGAGGCGACGCGGCGCCGGTGATCCTGGGTCAGGGCCGTGACCGGGCGGTGCGCCGGTCGCCCCGCGGCCAGGCCTCTCAGCGGCTCAGGCGGGACGACGGCACAGGGCCGGGCACGGCAGGCACGATCGGTCGGGCACGTCGCTTCGCGGGTCGCTGCTGAAAGGGAGCGCGGCGCCGCCGGGACGATGTCGCGCGGCTGCGTCGTGCGCCCGCGCGAAAAGTCCGTCAAGCCGTAACCGTTCCTCCAGAGGGCTTTCCGAGCCCTGTGGGGGCAGGTCGTCCACGGGTGTCGCGCGACGGCACCAGGGGGCCTCCAGCGCACGTCGCGCGGGTGCCGGGCGCTGTCCCTATGAGAAATATAAGTGTTGTGCTCGCTTGTATTGCGTCCAAGATATTGCCTATATGCGTCTCACCAACAGCGAGGAGAAACGCCATGGCTTGGTCTGCCCCGATCGTGTCCGAGATCTGCGTCGGCATGGAAGTCACCAGCTACGAGTCGGCCGAGATCGACACCTTCAACTGAGCCCATGCGAGCTGGGGCGCAGGTCGCCCCCGGCCCTCTGTCTCTGAAACAAGCTTCGAAATTTATCAGGAGGAAAATATGGCCTGGACTGCTCCGATCGTCACCGAAATTTGCGTCGGCATGGAAGTCACCAGCTACGAATCCGCTGAGATCGACACCTTCAACTAAGTCGTCGACAGCACGGTTTGGGCGCCGCTTCACACGAAGCGGCGCTTTTCTTTTGCGCGCTGTACGGATCTGCCGTCGCGCGGGCCAGGGACTGCGGCTCTGCCTTCGCGGATTCCCTATTCCCGCGCTGAGACGCTGCGCATCCTCACCCCAGCCTCCCTCACGCCACGAACAATCCTGCGATCGCCGCGCTCGTGAGGTTCGACAGCGTGCCCGCCAGGATCGCCCGCAGCCCGTAACGCGCCACCTCGGAGCGCCGTTCCGGCACGAGGCTCGCGAAGCTCGCGAGCTGGATCGCGATCGAGGCGAAGTTCGCGAAGCCGCACAGGGCGAAGCACACGATCGCCTGCGACCGAGGGTCGAGCGTCCCGGCCTTCAGGGTCGGCGACAGGTTGGCGTAGGCCAGGAACTCGTTGAAGGCGATCTTCTGGCCGATCGCGCCGCCGACCAGCGTGGCATGATCCCAGGGGACACCGAGGAGCCAAGCGAGCGGGCTCAACGCCCAGCCGAGCACGCCCTCGAACGAGGCTCCGGGATAGCCCATCCACCCGCCGAGCGCGCCGAACAGCCCGTCCGCCAGGGCGATCAGCCCCACGAACGCGATCAGCATGGCGCCGACCGAGACCGCCACCACCAGCCCCTTCTGCGTGCCGTCGGCCGCCGCCTCGATGATGTTGGCCGCCCGGGTTTCGCCGAACTCCACCCGGGTTGTGGTGATCCGCGTCGGCTCCGTGGCGGGCACGAGGATCTTGGCGTAGAGGAGCCCGCCGGGGATCGCCATCACGGAGGCGGCGAGCAGGTAGGTCATCGGGACGCCGAGCGCCGCGTAGCCGGCCAGGATCGAGCCTGCGGTGGAGGCCGCGCCGCTCGACATCACGGCGAACAGCTCGGCCCCGGTCAGCACGGCGAGGAACGGGCGCAACGCAACCGCGATCTCGCTCTGGCCGATCGCGATGGTGATCACCGCCGCGAACGACTCGATCGGCGACGTGCCGAGGATCCGCCGGAGCACCGCGCCGAGGCCCCTTGCCAGGACCTGCATCACGCCGAGGTGATAAAGCACCCCGATCAGCGCGGAGACGTACAGGATCTGCGGCAATACCCGCAGCGCCAGGATGAAGCCCGAGCCGCCGAACAGCTCGAACATCTTCGGCTCGACAAGGCCGCCGAACAGGAAGGCCGTGCCGCGGTCGCCGTAGGAGAGCACAGTCGCGACGACTCCGGCGGCCGCGTTCAGGGCCGCCTGCCCCGCCGGCAGAAACAGGATCAGGGCGCCGAAGCCCACCTGCAGCGCCAGACCGGTGAGCACGACCCGGGGTCGGATCGCCCTGCGATTCGTCGAGAACAGCACTGCGACGGCGAGCAGCAGCAGGAGGCTGAGGCCGGCATGGATCAGGCGGTCGAGCATCGCGTCCTACGGCTTCGAGCTTGGCCGCAGCCTATGGAAGGTTCGGGCCAGCGGCCGTCAATCCGGGCGCCGGGGCGCCAGGTAGGGGGCGAACAGGTCGCGCACCTGCGCGAAGCCCCAATCGAGGTCGGCTTCCGTCAGCTCGGTGCCGCCCTGGAGCCGATGGCTCATCCAGTGGCTGGAAACGATCCAGGCATTGTCGATCAGCCGCCCGAGGGCCTCCGGTTCGATCCGCAGCCGCCCCGCCACCACCGCCGCCTCGAAGACGCCCCGGGCGAGATCCTGCGTCTGCGCCCGCAGGGCATGGACGCGGGGGCGCAAAGCCGGGGCGATCTCCACCATGGCGATACCGTCCCGATAGATGCAGCGATAGCGCCAGATCAGGTCGAACCACGCCCGCTGGTAGGCCAACAGCGCCTCGGGCGCACCGGGATCCACCGGCATCCGGCCGGCAACCGCGATCGCCTCTGCCTCGAACTCCGCGAAGACGGCCTCCACCAGATTGCTCTTCCGGGGGAAGTGATACTGCAGATTGCCTTCGCGGATGCCCGACGCCGCGGCGATCTCCGCGGTGGTGACCCGGCCCAGGCCGCGGGTGTTGAACAGCGCCAGGCTCACCGCGAGGATCCGCCCGCGGGTGCTCGGCACGTCCTGCGCGCAGGCCATGCCGTCGTCCGGTGATCCGCGGCGTCCGCCTCGCGCCATCGATGCCCGCCCCGTTTAGGGTGTCTACCCTAGACAATCTCCGGGCCGGGGACTATCCCGCACTGCAGGCCCGGACCAACCGGACAGACGGGAGGCGCAGCTTGGCTCAGAGATTTCAGCTCGCAGGCGCGGTCGCGCTCATCACCGGCGCCGCAAGCGGCATCGGGGCGGCTCTGGCGGCGGGCCTCGCGGCGCGGGGCTGCAACCTCCTGCTGGTGGACCGGGACGCCTCCGGCCTCGAGAGCGTGGCCGGCCAAGCCCGCGCGCGCGGCATCGCGGTGGAGACCCGGGTCATCGACCTCGTGGACGCGGAGGCGATCCGCGCGCTGCCGGACTGGGCCGCAGCGCGGTTTGGGCACCTCGACATCCTGATCAACAATGCCGGCGTGGCGCTCGGCGGCCGGTTCGACGAGACGCATCTCGAAGATTTCGAGTGGCTGATGGACATCAACCTGCGCGCGGTCGTGCGGATGTGCCACGCCTTCCTGCCGACGCTGCGGACCCGGCCGGCGGCGCAGATCGTCAACCTGTCGAGCCTGTTCGGGTTGATCGCGCCCCCGGGCCAAGTGGCCTACTGCACCAGCAAGTTCGGTGTCCGCGGCTTCTCCGAGGCCCTGCGGCACGAATATGCCGGCACCGGGCTCGGCGTGACGGTGGTCCATCCGGGCGGCGTCGCCACCGCCATCTCCCGCAACGCCCGCGGCCGGCGCCCGCCCGACGACCCCGATGCCGCCAAGCGCGCCGCGGTGGAGGACGAGAAAGCCCGCGAGGCCTTCGGCAAGCTTCTGACGCTCGCCCCCACCGAGGCCGATGCGGCGATCATCCGCGGCATCGAGACAAGGGCGCCGCGCATCGTGATCGGCAAGGATGCCCGGAGCGCGGCGCTGATTCAGCGGCTGATGCCGGTGGGCTATTGGAAGACGATCGTGCGCATGTCCGGCGGGAAACTCTGAGATGGCGAGCCTGCGTGCCTATCTCGGCGCCTACATGGTCCGCAGCCGGGTCCGCGGCCCGCTGGCCCGGGCGCGGAGTGCGGCCGATTTCCGCCGCATCTTCGAGGCGCCGACCTTTCCGGACCCGAAGGGCGTCACCTATGAACCCGGCACCCTCGGCGGCGTGCGGGGCGAGTGGGTCCGGCCGAAGGCGGGTCCGGGGCGGCGGATGCTCTACATCCACGGCGGCGGCTTCATCGCCTGCTCGCCGCGCACGCACCGGCCGGTGACCGGGGCCCTGGCCAATCGCGGCTTCACGATCTTCGCCCCCGATTACCGCCTCGCGCCCGAGCACCCGTTCCCGGCCGCCGTCGAGGATGTCGTGGCGGTGTGGCGGGCGTTCAGCGCCGAGGGCGCGGCCTGCGTGGCCGGCGAATCCGCGGGCGGAAACCTCGCCCTCGTGCTGATGGGCGAGGCCCGGGCGCGCAACCTGCCGATGCCCTGGGCCGCAGCCCTGTTCTCCCCGGCCACCGACTTCGTATCCGAGGACGGCTCGCGCGTCACGAATGCGTGGCGTGACGCGATGTTCGATCCGAAGGCCCTGGGCACGATCCGGTCGATGTATCTCGGAAAGGCCGATCCGGCCGATCCGCGGATCTCGCCGATCAACGGGGATCTCACCGGCTTCCCGCCCCTGCTGTTCCATGTCGGCGCCCGCGAGGTCCTGCGCGACGATTCCGTGCACATGGCGGAGCGCGCCCGGGCGGCTGGCGTCCCGACCGAGCTGAAGGTCTTCCCCGTCGTCGCCCATGCCTGGCAGTTCGCCGCCGGCATGCTGCCGGAGGCCCGCGCCTCCCTCGACGAGGCCGCGGCCTTCCTGAAGGCACACGCACCGCCGTCCCACGCGAAGGCCGGGAGCTCCGCGCGATGACCGAGACCGCCTCCGGATCCCCCCGGGAACCCCTCGCCGTCCTGATCGTCGGCGCCGGCTTCTCCGGCCTCGCCATGGCGATCCGCTGCCGGCAGGCCGGGATCGGGCCGCTGCGGATGATCGAGAAATCCGACAGCATCGGCGGCACGTGGTACGACAACACCTATCCGGGGGCGGCCTGTGACATCCCCTCCCACCTCTACTCCTTGTCCTTCGCGCCGAAGGCCGACTGGAGCCGGATGTACGCGCCGCAGGGCGAGATTCTGGCCTATCTGCGCGAAACCGCCGAGCGCCACAGTCTGACGCCGCTGATCCAGCTCGGTACGACCTTCCAGGGCGCGACCTGGGACGAGGCGGGAGCCGTCTGGCACGTGGAAACCGACCGCGGGCCGATCACCGCACGGGCGATCGTCTCCGGCATGGGCGGCCTGCACCATCCGGCCTATCCTGCCATCCCGGGGCGTGACAGCTTCGCGGCGCCGGCCTTTCATACGGCGGCCTGGAACCATTCGGTAAACCTCACCGGCAAGCGGATCGGCGTGATCGGCACGGGGGCGAGCGCGATCCAGGTGGTGCCGGAACTGGCCAAGATCGCCGGCCACCTCACCCTGTTCCAGCGTACTCCGCCCTGGATCATGCCCAAGAACGACCATGCCATCGCGGAGCGCGCGAAGGCCCGCTACCGGCGCCTGCCGCTGGCCCGGCGGCTGGAGCGGGCGCGGCTGTTCTGGCTGCACGAGGTGCGCGCCCTCCTGGGCTTCACCAAGGTCTCGAAGCTCACCGGCCAAGCGGAGGGGCTGGCGCGGCGCCAACTCGCCAAGGCGGTGCCCGACAAGGCGCTTCGGGCGAAGCTGACGCCGACCTATCGGCTCGGCTGCAAGCGCGTGCTGATTTCGGATGATTACTACCCCGCCCTCCAGCGCCCGAACGTGACCCTGGAGACGGACAGGATCGCCCGGATCACCGAGGCTGGCGTCATCACCGAGACCGGGCGCCGCCACGACCTCGACGTCATCGTCTACGCCACGGGCTTCGACGTGACCGCGACCTTCGCGCGGATGAACCTCGTCGGCCGCGGCGGCCTGCGCCTGAAGGAGGCCTGGGCGGACACGATGGGCGCCTATCAGGGCATCACGGTCGCGGGTTTCCCGAACTTTTTCATGCTGCTCGGGCCGAACACGGGGCTCGGGCACAACTCGGTCGTCTCGATGATCGAGGTCCAGGTGCAGCACGTGCTGGATTGCCTGAAGACCCTCCGGCGGGGCACCCGCGCCATCGAGGTCCGCCCGGAAGCGCAAGCCCGCTTCCTCGACCGGATCCGCGCCCGGCTCTCCGACAGCATCTGGCAGGCCGGCGGCTGCCGGAGCTGGTACCTCGACGCGCAGGGCCGCAACGCGACCCTCTGGCCGGATTCGGTGATGGCCTATCGCCGGAGCGCCCGGCGGGCGCGGTTCGGCGATTACCGTTTGAGCTGAGGGCCGATCAGGCCTCGCACCCCGTCATCGCGCGCGCGACGACGGTCCTGCCGTCAGAACGCGAACCCGGCCTCCTCTTGGAAGGCCTTGAGCCCGGGCAGCGACGCATCGAACAGCGGCCGTGCCCCGAAGGCGTCACCGGCACGGACGAACACCATCACCTTGGCGTTGCGGTGGGGACCCATCACGCAGACGAGGCGGCCATCGTCTCTGAGCTGGTCCAGCAGCGCCTGCGGCCGGACCTCGACGCGGCCGTTGATCAGGATCGCGTCGAACGGCGCCTGCTTCGGTGCCCCCGCCTCGAGCGGCCCCTCGATCACCTGCACCGCGGGGCCGAGCCGGGTCCGCGCCTCTGCGGCAAGGCTCGGAACCGATTCGAGCGCCGTCACCTGCGCGCCGAGATGGGCCATGACCGCCGCCGCGTAGCCGGTGCCGCTGGCGACATCGAGGGCGGCGACACCGGGGCGCACCCGGGCGGCCTGGACCATCCGGGCCAGCACCATCGGCGCCGGCATGCAGCGGGTCTCGCCGCCCTCGTCGATGTGCAGGGTCTGATCGATATACGCGAAGGGCTCACGCCCCTTCGGCACGAAGGTCTCGCGCGGCACGTCGTCGAACGCGTCGAGCACCGCGATGTCGTTGACGTCGAAGGTCCGCAACTGGCAGTCGACCATCATCCGCCGCGCCTGCGCGTAATCGATCATCGAACCCTGTCCTCGCACCGGATCGGAACGCCGCGTCGGCCGGGCTCCGGCGGACGACCGGCTGCCCCGGCCAAGCCTAAGCTTCCCGGACGGGGGGCGTTTTCGGAGATCGGTCGCCAAAACGCAAGGCGAGGACGAGATCGAATCCGGAACCGCCGCGGGTGCCCTCGGATCAATCCCCTGACGCAGACGTGAAATGCCGGTCGGCTGAATGCTGTCGACACGCGGCCATCGCCCCCGTTTAAATCGAGGCCTGGTGCTCGTGGCCGCCGGCGAGAGCACACGGAGCGCTTCGTGCCTGAGCCGTCGCGCCGAAGCCGGCGCCGGCCCGTGCAGCGCGCCCGTCCGGACCCTCCGGTCATGGCAGCGCGGGGGTTACGTCGTCATCGCGCTGTCGCGTCCGGATCGTTCCGACGGGTCGCGTCCACCGCCGGATCGTTGAATAAAGAGTTCAGAACAAACGGCTCGGCCGGAGCGCCGACCGCATCGGGAGATACCATGACGCCGACCTACAAGCCGATCCTGTCCCTCGCCGCCCTCGCCTGCCTGGGCATGGGCGTGGCCATTCCCGGCTCCGCGCTCGCGCAGGAGACGCCCGCCTCCGCGGCTCCGCCCGCGGCCGTGAAAGCGGTCGAGAAGGGCGATGCCCTCTATGGACGGCCCGAGGGCGGTGCGGCCGCGAAGCTCGCGCCGGTGGCGGGTCCGCCACTTGCGACCCCGGTCGCCAAGCTGCCGCTGGACAAGCTCAAGGTGCCGGACGGGTTCAAGATCGAGGTCTATGCCAGCGGCCTCGCCAATGCCCGCGAGATGACCCAGGCGCCGGACGGCACGCTGTTCGTCGGCACGCGGACCGTGGGCAAGGTCTATGCGGTGCTGCCGCAGCCGGGCCAGGACGGGAAGCGCGAGATCAAGACCATCGCGTCGGGGCTGCACCGCCCGAACGGCGTCGCCTTCCACGACGGCGCTCTCTACGTCGCCGAGCTGTCCAAGATCTGGCGCTACGACGACATCGAGAAGCACCTCGACGGCTCGGAGAAGCCGACCCTCGTCTACGACGACCTGCCCAAGGATGAGGCCCACGGCTGGAAGTTCATCGCCATCGGCCCGGACAACAAGCTCTACGTGCCGGTCGGCTCCCCCGGCAACATCCTGATGCCGCCGGACACCCACGCCCAGATCCGCCGCATCGACCTCGACGGCAAGAACGCCGAGGTGATCGCCCGGGGCGTGCGCAACACGGTGGGCTTCGACTGGAACCCGAAGACCAAGCAGCTCTGGTTCACCGATAACGGCCGCGACTGGGTCTCGGAGGACATCCCGAACGACGAGCTGAACGTGCTGACCGAGCCGGGCAAGCAGCATTTCGGCTTCCCGTTCTGCCACCAGGGCACCTTCACGGATCCGGAATACGGCTGGGGCCATTCCTGCGCGGAGTTCACGGCGCCCGCCGGCCTGCTCGGGCCGCACACGGCCTCGCTGGGCATGCGCTTCTACACCGGCACGCAGTTCCCGGAGGCCTATCGCGACGCGATCTTCATCGCCCAGCACGGCTCGTGGAACCGCACCACCAAGCTCGGCGGCGCCGTCGTGGTGGCCAAGCCCGGGGCGGACGGCAAGGTCGCAGCGGTCGAGCCGTTCCTCACCGGCTTCCTCCAGGACAACAAGTATGTCGGCCGCCCGGTCGATGTGCTCGTCGCCAAGGACGGATCGCTTCTCGTCTCGGACGACTACAACGGCGCGATCTACCGGGTCAGCTACGGCCAGTGATGCGCTGCTCTCTGCGGGCGATCCCGGGTTTGGCCCCCGCTCTCGGTCTCCTTCTGTCGGGTGCGGCGTTCGCCGCGCCCGATGCCGGGATGCAGGAGCGGCTCGCCCCCTGCATTGGCTGCCATGGGGCCGGCACGTCCGAGACCGAGGGCGTGCCGTCCCTCGGCGGCCAGATGCCGGATTACGTCGTCACGCAGCTGTTCCAGTTCCGGGAGAAGCAGCGCGAGGCGCCGCCGATGAACGACGTCGCCGCCGGGTTCTCCGACGACGATCTGCGCGCCTATGCCGACGCAGTCGGAACCCTGCCGCCGCCGACCCGCACCGGGGAGCCTGCCGATCCGGCCCTGACGGCGCGCGCGCAGGCGCTCGTGTCCAAGCACCAATGCACCTCCTGCCACGGCGCCGACCTCGCCGGCCGGGACGCGATCCCGCGGATCCGGAACCAGCGCGAGGAGTACCTTCTGAAGGCGCTGGCGGGCTACAAATCGAATGCGCGGCCGGGCTACGACCCGGCGATGAACGAGGTCGCGCAGGAGCTGAGCGAGGCCGACATCAAGGATCTGGCGGCCTACGTCGCGCGGCTCTGAGGGCGTCTTATTCAGCCGCGCCGGTTGGCGCGGCTCGGTCCGTCCTCACGTGCGCGGCGAAGTGATCCAGGACGGCGCGACCTCTCAGGGCGTGGCGCCGCCTGGATCGCTTCGCTGCGCGCGCAGAGGCGGGGTGCTGAAATCTTCGGCCGGCAGCCTCTGCCATCCCTGTCCGCTGCCTCACCCCACCACCCGCAGGACGTCACCTTGCGCCAGCACACCGCCGGCGATCACCTCCGCGTAGACGCCGAGGTCGCGGTGGCCGAGCCGCGCGTCGAGGGTCCAGGGGATGTCGCAGTCGCGGAGGCCGCTCACCGGGTCGACGTTCGTGGCCGCGCAGCGCACCGTCCGTTTGGTGATCTTGAGCCGCAAGCCGCTCGGCGCCTCCACCACCCGGCCGACCATCTCCAGCTCGGCGAAGGGCGACAGCCCCTCGACCAGCAGGTTGCCGCGGAAGCGCAGCGGATCGACCGGCGTGCCGAGATAATCCTCCACGGCCGCCACGCTCGCCCGATTGATCAGCGAGACGTAGCCGGTCGGCGAATCCGTGAAGCGGTGCTGCGGCGGGGCGGCCAGAACCTTGGGCTCCCCGCGCAGGCTCTCGGGGACGAACCGCCGCATCAGATCGGCGAGGCCCTCCCGGCCCGCCTCGGTGTCGAGGCGGAAGGCCTGCGGTTCGCCGAACCCCTCGACGGTCAGCGTCGCCGTGGCGTCGTCGTAGCGGGTGCGCAGGCGGGCCAAAGCCTCGTCGCGCATGAGCATCAGGTACTTGGTCTTCGGCTGATGCCGCGGGGCGATCGCATTGAAGCCCGACGGCCCGTTCTCGATGGCGTAGAGCCGGTCGCCAGGGAAGAAGCCGCTGGTCTCGAGTTCCGTTCGCTCGACGGGCTCGGGGCTCAAGCCCTTCACCGGGTAACGGTAGAGATCGGTGACATGAATCGACTCGGTCATGCGCGGAGCGTGGCCCTGAATTGCTCTGCAACGCAAGAGCTTTGCCGCCCCTTGTGGTGCCCATTTGCAACACCACATCGGGAGGACCGGCGGCCATCTAAGGTGCCGGGGTCCTCTCGCGGCGGATAGCCGGAGGGCGACGTTTCGGTAGCGCCGCGCCTCTCTGTGGGCGGCGGATGCCGGTACGGGAGGGTTGTGCATGAATTTCGAAAAATACACCGAGCGCGCCCGCGGCTTCGTGCAGGCGGCTCAGAACCTCGCGATGCGCGAGGGACATCCCCAGCTTCAGCCGGGCCACCTGCTGAAGGTCCTGCTCGACGATCCGGAGGGCCTGTGCGCCGGCCTGATCGACCGGGCGGGCGGCCAGTCGCGCGTGGCCCTGGCCCAGACCGAGCAATGGCTCGCCAAGCAGCCGAAGGTCTCCGGCAACGCGTCCCCGCCCCAGGCGACGCGCGAGCTGATGCGCCTGTTCGACACCGCCGAGAAGGCCGCCGAGAAGGCGGGTGATTCCTATGTCACGGTGGAGCGCCTGCTCCTCGCGCTGGCGGTGGAGAAGGACTCGGAGGCCGGCCGCGCGCTCCAGGCGGCGGGCGTCACCCCCGCTTCGCTCAACGCCGCGATCAACGCGCTGCGCAAGGGCCGCACCGCCGACAACGCCTCGGCCGAGAACGCCTACGACGCGCTGAAGAAATACGCCCGCGACCTCACCGAGGCCGCCCGGGACGGCAAGCTCGATCCGGTGATCGGCCGCGACGAAGAGATCCGGCGGACCATCCAGGTCCTGTCCCGGCGCACCAAGAACAACCCGGTGCTGATCGGCGAGCCCGGCGTCGGCAAGACCGCCATCGTCGAGGGTCTGGCCCTGCGCATCGTCAACGGCGACGTGCCCGAGTCCCTGCGGGACAAGAGCCTGCTCGCCCTCGACATGGGCGCGCTGATCGCCGGCGCGAAGTATCGCGGCGAGTTCGAGGAGCGGCTGAAGGGCGTGCTCTCCGAGGTCACCGCGGCTGAGGGCGGCATCATCCTGTTCATCGACGAGATGCACACGCTGGTCGGCGCCGGGAAGGCGGACGGGGCGATGGACGCCTCGAACCTGCTGAAGCCCGCGCTCGCCCGCGGCGAGTTGCACTGCGTCGGCGCGACCACGCTCGACGAGTACCGCAAGCACGTCGAGAAGGACGCGGCGCTGGCGCGGCGCTTCCAGCCGGTCTTCGTGTCGGAGCCGACCGTGGAGGACACGGTCTCGATCCTGCGCGGCCTGAAGGAGAAGTACGAGCAGCACCACGGCGTGCGCATCCAGGATTCAGCCCTGGTGGCGGCCGCGACGCTGTCGAACCGCTACATCACCGACCGCTTCCTGCCCGACAAGGCGATCGACCTCGTCGACGAGGCCGGCTCGCGCCTGCGCATGCAGGTCGACTCGAAGCCCGAGGAGCTCGACAACATCGACCGCGAGATCGTCCGGCTGAAGATCGAGGCCGAGGCGCTCAAGAAGGAGACCGACTCCGCCTCCCGCGACCGGCTGGTCCGGCTCGAGAAGGAGCTCGGCGACCTGGAGGAGCGGTCGGCGGCGATCACCGCGCGCTGGAAGGCCGAGAAGGACAAGCTCGGCACGGCCGCCGGCCTCAAGAAGAAGCTCGACGAGGCCCGGAACGACCTGGCCGCGGCGCAGCGCCAGGGCCAGTACCAGCGCGCGGGTGAGCTCGCCTACGGGGTCATCCCGGGCCTCGAGAAGCAGCTCGCCGAGATCGAGGCCAAGGCGGAGAACGGCCGCGACGCGATGATGGAGGAGGCGGTCACGCCCGCCCACGTCGCCGGGGTCGTCTCCCGCTGGACCGGCGTGCCGGTGGACAAGATGCTGGAGGGCGAGCGCGAGAAGCTGCTGGCCATGGAGGAGGCGCTGTCCAAGCGCGTCGTCGGCCAGCGCGAGGCGGTGGAGGCGGTCTCGACCGCGGTCCGGCGCGCCCGCGCGGGCTTACAGGATCCGAACCGGCCGATCGGCTCGTTCATGTTCCTGGGCCCGACGGGCGTGGGCAAGACCGAGCTGACCAAGGCGCTCGCCGGCTTCCTGTTCGACGACGACACGGCGCTCGTGCGCATCGACATGTCCGAGTACATGGAGAAGCACGCGGTCGCCCGGCTGATCGGCGCGCCTCCGGGCTATGTCGGCTACGAGGAGGGCGGCGCCCTCACCGAGGCCGTGCGGCGGCGGCCCTATCAGGTCGTGCTGTTCGACGAGGTCGAGAAGGCGCATCCGGACGTCTTCAACGTCCTGCTGCAGGTGCTCGATGACGGGCGGCTCACGGACGGGCAGGGGCGGACGGTCGACTTCCGCAACACGCTGCTGATCATGACCTCGAATCTCGGGGCCGAGTATCTGGTGAACCAGCCCGCGGGCCAGGACACCGAGGCGGTCCGCGACGAGGTGATGGGCGTGGTGCGCAGCCACTTCCGGCCGGAATTCCTGAACCGGGTCGACGAGATCATCCTGTTCCACCGCCTCGCGCGGTCGGAGATGGGGGCGATCGTCGAGATCCAGCTCGGGCGCCTGCAGAAGCTCCTGGACGATCGCAAGATCACCCTCGATGTGGACAAGGAGGCCAAGAACTGGCTTGCCGACAAGGGCTACGACCCGGCCTACGGGGCGCGGCCGCTGAAGCGGGTGATCCAGAAGAACGTCCAGGATCCGCTGGCCGAGCTGGTGCTCTCCGGCAAGGTTCATGACGGCGAGACGGTGCCGGTCCGTCTGGGTCCGATGGGGCTGATGATCGGCGACGTCACGGTCGGCACCGAGCGCCGGCCGGTCCATGCGACGCTGAACTGACAGACCCGGAGCGAACGCGTGTCGGGCGGCGCATCGCAGATCGATGCGCCGCCCGGTTCGGACAAGTGCGGAGCGCAGCGTCTCTCTCCGGACACACGATCGCTCTGGGTGTTGCAGCTCAGGCGTGGCGTCCCTCGGGGTCAGGCCGCGCGAATCGCCAGGGCCGTGCTGTCGGTCGCGTTCAGTGCAGGCAACGGTGGCGAGCCGCGTCCTTGCTCAAGGACAGGACGTTCAACGCCAGGACCGTTCAGGCCTCCGGGCGAGGATGAGCAGCTGCACCAAGAGACCCGTCACCGCCACCGCGGCGGCCGCGACCGGCAGGGCGGCAGGCCCCGCGAATGCCATCATCATGCCTCCGAGCGCCGCGCCCGCCGCACCGCCCAGATAGTTCGCCGAGCTGTTCAGCGCGACCGCGACGCTGCCGTGCTCGGGCCTCAGGCCGAGCAGCGTGTGCTGCTGCGGTGCCTGGGAGGCCCAGCCCATGGCGCCCCAGCTCAGGAATGGCAGGTAGCCGAGGGCGCCGACGCCGATCAGGCGCGTCAGGACGGCCAGAGCCAGCGTGAGGGCGGCCAGGATCAGAACCATCAGCCGGCGGGGATCGCCCGACCGGTCGATCAGCGGACCGATCCCGAAGCTCCCGATCAGACCGCCGAGCCCCCAGCACCAGAAGTAGGAGGCCGCCGCGCCGCCCTGCCCGCACAGATCCAGCAAGGGCGCCACGTAGGTGTAGAGGCCGAGGCTGGCGACCGCGGTCAGAAACGAGACCGCCACGGCGGCGAGGATCCGGGGATCGGCGAGGAGCGCGGCCCGTGCCCGCCAGGACGGGGGCTCGGTAGCCGGAATGTCCGGTAGCCGTGTGAGGACCGCCACTGCCGCGAGGCTACCCAGGGCCGCGACCAGTCCCAGGGTCCCCTGCCAGCCGAGCCGATCCGCGATCCACAGGCCGGCCGGCACACCGATCACCGTGCCGGTGCTCATGCCGCCGAGCGTGAAGGCGAGGGCGCGGCCCTTGCGGCCGGGATCGACCAAGGCAGCCGCCGAGGCGACGGCGACCGGCGCATACAAGCCGGCGGCCAAGCCCGCGAGAGCACGGGCCGCGAGCAGGCATCCCAGGCTCGTCGCCCAGGCACTCAGCGCGTTGGCGACGGCGAAGACAGCGAGCGCCAGCGCCAGGATCTTTCGGATCGGCCGCCTAGCCAGCAGCGCGGCGCAGACCGGCGCGGCCAGGGCGTAGGTGAGGGTGAAGACGGTGACGGTCTGCCCGGCCTCGGCGGGCGCGATCCCGAAACGCGCCCCGATTCCAGGCAGCAGGCCGGCGACGACGTAAGCATCGAGCCCCAGGGCGAACATGCCGAGGGCGAGAACCGCGATTCGTACCATGGCCGGACTCGCTTTACGATGTACGACAAACACCGTACATTAGCGCCATCATGAGCCCCCGCAAGTTCTCCCACCCGGATGCCGACGACCTGACGCTGCACCGGATCCTGTTCGCGCTGAGCGATCCGACGCGGCTCGCCGTGGTGTCGGAGTTGCAGGATGGTAACGAGTGCTCGTCCGGCGATCTTCTCGCCGAGAGCGTGCCGCGCTCGACCATGACGCATCACCTCAAGATCCTGCGGGAGGCCGGCGTGACGCGCACCCGGCCCGAGGGCATGCGGTGCCTGATCTCACTGCGGCGCGACGATCTCGACGGACGCTTCCCCGGCCTGATCGCGGCCGTCCTGGCCCACAAGCCGCGGACCGACGCGCCGGGTCATCCGCCCGCGGCGTGAGCGATCGGTCCGAGCCTCAGGACCGCGCCCGGGGCGGCGGCTCGGCCAAGTGGATCGCTCCAGCCAGATCGGTCGCCTGGGTCCGGTTCCGGCAGATCAGCCAGAGATCGTCGTGGCCTGAGAGTTCGGTATCGAACAGGTCGATGAACGCGGCCGGCGGCTCCGCGAGATCCGGCCAGTGAAACAGGCGGAAACCCAGCGCTTCCAACACGGGCAGGATCGGCGCGAGATCCCACAGCATGTTGCTGGTCAGCGTCGCGTCGAGGCGCCCGGTCGCGAGGAGCGCGGCGTCGGAGATCGAGCCGCCCTCGCTCCAGGGAAACCAGCCCCTGCCGTAATCGAGGGTGCAGCGCTGAGCTGCCACGGCGAGCCAGCCGACATGGCCGGTGTAGCGCGCAGGCCGTTCGAGCGGCTGCAGGGCGCCGCTCCGGCGCCCACCCAGCGTCGGTGCCCAGAAGGCTTGGCCGTCGTGCGCCGCCAGCAGGAGACCCCGCGCCGCCTTGGCAGGCTCGGTGCGGGCGGGGCCGGCGCGGTCCTCGTTCCAGACCGGCAGGCTCATCACGCCGATGCGTGGCCAGCCTGCCCGGCAGGCCGCCACCATGACCCCCCAGCCGGTCAGGCCGCCCGCGAAGGGGCGGGTCCCGTCGATCGGGTCGGCCACGAAGGTCCAGGCGTCCCGGGCCAGGAGTGCCCGGGCCGCCGATTGCCCCAGCTCCTCGGCGGTCTCCTCCTCGATCAGGTTGGGGCCGAACCGTTCGTGCAGCAGGCGGCTGACGGCCAAATCGGCCTCTGTGAGGGCCTGACCCAGATCCGGGCCCTTGTTGGTCATGTCCAGGCCGGCCGCCCGCATGGCGAGCGCCAGCGGCGCCGCTTCTTCGGCAAAGGCGAGCATCCGCGCGAGGACATCCTGGGCGGCCGTGTCGGGCGAAGCGGTCAAGCGACGAACAGTTCGGGCGCGCGGAGCATCAGGGCCTGGACCAGGACCAGCGGCTTGAGATCGGGCAGGCGGCCCGTCCGGGCTTGATCCGCCAGCTCGGAGAGCGGCACCTCCAGGACCACCACCTGCTCGCCCTCCGCGTGCAGGCCGCCGCCGGGCCCGACCCTGTCGGCCTGCCCGTAGGGGGCGAGGTAGAGCCAGAGCCGCTCGGAGGAGACGCTGGGCATCGGGTAGGCGTGCGCCACCGGCTCGAGCCGGGTCAGGCGCAGGCCCGCTTCCTCCAGCGCCTCGCGGATCGCTGTCGTCTCCGGTGCCTCACCGTCGAGGCCGCCTGCCGGGACCTCGTCGAGGTCGGCGGCCTCACCCCAGAAGGCCGGCCCGACTCGGGCCTGCCGGACGAGCAGCGCCACGCGCCGCTCGGGATCGTAGGGCAGGACGCAGGCCGCCTCGCCGTGATCCTCCAGCGCCCGGGGCACGGTGCTGCCGTCGGGCAGGGTCAGCGTGGCGATCCCGAAGGTGTTCCACCCGCGGTAGAGAACCTCCAGCGGCAGAGCGGGCGCGGCATCGGTCATCGGGCCGTCAGCGCTTGGTGTTGGCGGCCGTCTGGCCGAACATCACCTTCTTGGCGTCCTCGCTCATGGTCTTGCCGAAGTCCGGGTTGACCTCCGGCGCCCGGGCATAGGCCGCCTTGGTGGCGGGCCGCTCGGCGATGGCTCTGAACCAGCGCTTCAGGTTCGGGTGCTCGTCAAGGTTCTGGCCCTGCTTCTCCCACGGTACGATCCAGGGGTAGCAGGCCATGTCGGCGATGGAGTATTCCGGCCCGGCGACGAACGCACGGTCGGCCAAGCGCCGGTCGAGCACGCCGTAGAGCCGGTTGGTCTCGTTGACGTAGCGCTTGATCGCGTAGGGGATCTTCTCGGTCGCATAGGTACGGAAATGGTGGTTCTGCCCCGCCATCGGACCGAGCCCGCCCATCTGCCAGAACAGCCATTGCAGCACCTCGGCGCGGCCGCGCAGGTCGGTGGGAATGAAGCGCCCTGTCTTCTCGGCGAGGTAGAGCAGGATCGCGCCTGATTCGAACAGCGGGACCGGGGCGCCGCCATCGGCCGGTTCGTCGTCGATGATCGCCGGCATGCGGTTGTTGGGGGCGATCTTCAGGAATTCCGGGTTGAATTGCTCGCCTTTTCCAATATTGATCGGACTAATTTTGTAAGGAAGTCCCGCTTCCTCAAGAAACATCGTGATCTTGTGGCCGTTCGGCGTCGGCCAGTAGTAGAGATCAATCATCGGTCCGCGTCCCGCTGCGCCCCCAGCGGACGAGAAGTGGGCCGCACACCGCCCCCGGTCAAGCATCGCGCGCCCACGAGGTGCGCGAACGCGGTTCGAGGGAGGGCGCCGCGTCCGCACCGGGAGCCCGGTGCCGCGCAGGCACCGCGGCTCCGGAGTTCCGGCGCGGCGGCGCAATCACGGAACGACCGGCTTGCTGGCGCCGAGAAACGGTCGGCCCCGTGAGCGACGCGCGCGTTGCCGGGGCCGCCCCGTGCGGGGCCCGCTCGGCGGGCGCGATCCAGGGTGATGGAAGGTCAAGCGGGCCGAAAGGGCGAGGGCCCTGCGCGGAACGCGTCTTGTAGTCGGCGGGTGACGGAGCCAAAGTCGCCGCGTGGTACGGACAGTCGATACGGTCTCACCCCGTGGCGTGATGATCGGCGGCCCGGATTTCCTTCCCGCGAACCGAGGGGCCGCCGTGAGGGTGTCCGAGCCGATGCCATCTCGCGACCGGGACCGGGGAACCCGCTCGGGGAGCGCGCCATGAAACATGTCCTGGTGACTGGGGCGGCCGGGTTCATCGGCTATCACGTCGCCAAGCGCTATCTCGAGGAGGGTCGGACGGTCGTCGGGATCGACGACCTGAACGACTATTACGACGTGGCGCTCAAGGAGAGCCGCCTTCGGCAACTGGCGGCGCACCCGCGTTTCGACTTCCGGAAGACCGATCTGGCGGATCACTCCGCGATGGAGGAGATCTTCCGGACGAACGCCTTCGATACGGTGATCCATCTCGGCGCTCAGGCGGGCGTGCGCTACTCGCTGGAGAACCCCCACGTCTACGTGAAGAGCAACGTCGAGGGTTTCCTTCACGTCCTCGAGGGCTGCCGCCACAACCCGGTGGCCCACCTTCTCTACGCGTCGTCCAGTTCCGTGTACGGGGCGGTGACGCAGATGCCGTTCTCCGTGCACCAGAACGTCGATCACCCGGTCAGCCTGTACGCGGCCACCAAGAAGGCCAACGAGCTGTTCGCCCACAGCTACAGCCACCTGTACCGCATGCCTTGCAGCGGCCTGCGTTTCTTCACGGTCTACGGGCCTTGGGGACGGCCCGACATGGCGCTGTTCCTGTTCACGCGGGCGATCCTGGCGGGCGAGCCGATCAAGGTCTTCGCCAACGGCCAGATGATGCGCGACTTCACCTACATCGACGACGTGGTCGAGGGCATCGTCCGGCTCGCCGAGACGCCGGCACAGAGCAACCCGGCCTGGGATTCGAACGTGCCGGATCCAGGCACCAGCAGCGCGCCCTACCGGCTCTACAACATCGGCACCCATCAGCCGGTGGACCTGCTGCGCCTGATCGAGATCCTGGAATCGTGCCTCGGCCGCAAAGCGCGCAAGACGTTTCTCCCGATGCAGCCCGGCGACGTGCCCGCCACCTACGCGGATGTCGAGGATCTCGCGATAGCCACCGGCTACGCGCCGCGCACGCCGATCGAGGTCGGGGTCGAGCGCTTCGTCCGGTGGTACCGGGACTATTACCGCGTCTGACCATGGGCGCGGCGCCGCCCGGACGACACGTCGCAAGCCATTCCGGCGGGACTGCCGGACCCCATATCGAGATTCGGGCCACCCTCGGGCTCCGGATCCGTCATGGCCCTTACGCGCGATCTTCTCGATATCCGGACGATCTATCACGAGCCGACGGTGACGGATTTTCCGCTCGGCCAGGAGATCCTCGCGCGCTTCCCCGATGCCGAACGCATCGTCGTGCCGTCCCACTGGAACATCCCGGACCTGCACGGGAATGCCGGCTCGGTGGAGGATTGGGTCCGGATCAAGCGCTCGACGCTGGTGCTCGGCGTGAAGAAGAGCCTCACCATGCGGCCGAACGGCCGGAGCGCCCACTTCATCGCGCCCTCGACCTCCAACGGCTGCGCGATGGCCTGCGCCTATTGCTACGTGCCGCGCCGCAAGGGTTTTGCGAATCCGATCTCGCTGTTCGTGAATCTGGAGCAGGCCTGCGCGGCGATCAGCCGTCATGCGGGGCGCCAGGGGCCGCTTCCGGAGCCAGACCCGATCGACCCGGCCTTCTGGGTCTACGACATCGGGGAGAATGGCGACCTCTCGGTGGATGCCGCGGTGAGCAGCGGCGTGCGCAGCTTCGTCGCGTTGTTCCGGACCTTGCCGAACGCCAAAGCGTCGTTCGCGACGAAGGCGGTGAACCGCGCCCTGCTGGGCTACGATCCGCAGGGCAAGACCCGGATCCGCTTCTCGCTGATGCCCGCGCGCATCGCCAAGGTCGTCGATGTGCGCACCGCCCCGATGCCGGAGCGGATCGCCGCCATCAACGACTTCGTGGCGGCCGGCTACGAGGTCCACGTCAATTTCTCGCCGGTGATCCTCTACGAGGGCTGGGAGGACGATTGGCGCGCCCTCTTCGCCGAGATCGACGGCACGCTCTCGGAAGCGGCGCGCGCGCAGCTCAAGTGCGAGATCATCATGCTGACCCACAACGCGGACTTGCACGCGGTGAATCTGGGCTGGCACCCGCGCGCGGAGGACCTGCTGTGGCGGCCGGACATCCAGGAAGCCAAGGTGTCGGAGGGCGGCGGTGCCAATCTGCGCTACCGGGCCGGCTGGAAAGGCCGGTGGCTCGCCCGCTTCAAGGCCCTCCTCGCCGAGACGATGCCCTATTGTACCGTGCGCTACGCGTTCTGAACTCCCGTCGCCGCGCGGCGTTGGAGCGCCAGCGGAAGGAGAGCGCCGGCATGGCCACGCACGAGAGTTACATCCAGGAAGCGGTGGCCCTCGCCGCGGCGAACGTCGCGGCCGGCGGCGCGCCCTACGGCGCCGTGATCGTGCGGGAGGGCGCGGTCCTCGTCCGCGCGGCCAACACCGTCCATGCGACGAACGACCCGAGCGCCCATGCCGAGATGGTGGCTTTGCGCGAGGCGAGCCGGATCCTCGGCCGCCGCGATCTCTCGGACTGTGTCATGTACGCGAGTGGACGCCCCTGCCCGATGTGCCACGCCGCGATGCGTCTGGCGGGCTTCAAGCGGGGCTATTTCGCCTTCTCCGCCGAAGAGGCCGAACAGCACGGGGCCGGCAGCGCGACGATCTACGCCGAATTGTGCCAACCCCTCGATGCGCAGCCGATGCGGCTGAGCCAGATCCGGCCTTCGGGCGACGCGCCCTATGCCGCCTGGGCGGCCCGGCGAAAGCGCTGACGGATCAATGCGTCCAGGGCGCGGTCCGGTTGAACTTGAAATTGTCCGAATAGGACAGGCCCTTGCGGGCGGCGGGCTTGGCCGGCTGCTCGACGCGGTAGGCGATGCCCTCGCGCTTGGCGTAGGCGATCGCCTCCTCCTCGGTCTCGAATTCGAGGCGGACCTGCTGCATCATGTCGGAGGAACCGTTCCAGCCCATCAGCGGATCAATCTCGCGCGGGCTGGTCTGATCGAACTCCAGGATCCACTGCTTGGTCCGGGCGAGACCCGACTGCGTGGCATCCCGGGACGGACGGAAGATGCGGGCGCTCGGCATCGGACGGGACATACTCCTGATCGAATGGTCGGGGCGATAGGATTCGAACCTACGACCCCCTGGTCCCAAACCAGGTGCGCTACCAGACTGCGCCACACCCCGACACCCCCACAGGGGGCCCAGATCCCTACCGTTTCGGCCGGCGACCTGCAAGGCGGCCGAGGGGTGTGCCAAACGCCCAAAGAGATCGGACGTTTGCGCCGGGACGGAAAACCGAGCCCTCGTTCGCCGAGAACCGGTCCGTCCCCACGGGGCCGCCTCGGCCGGAGCGCCGGATCGAGAGCGGCAAACCCCTCGGAAACCCAGATTCCGAAGGGTGGCCCCTGCGGGTTCGCTCCATGCGCATCCGACGGCCGGTGTTCCGTACCGAGGGCCACATCAGATGGATCGCAGGCGTTGCGAGGCTTCTGGATGTCTCTGCCTCGGCCCCGCTCGCGACCGGTCAAATCGACCCTGCGCTTATACCTCTGCCAAGGTGCTCTGCGCCGCCCCCATCTTCGGAGGCTGTTCGACGGCGCTCCCGAGCCGCTTGACTTCCCGCAGCAACACCGCTTGTGCGGCCTCGGCAGTGAACACGTGATCGACCTCTGGAATGATCTGGACCGGTTCTCCCAGTATCGCATTCGCATTGTCGAGCGACCCGAGTTGATCATGCAGATCGATCAAGCCGGCATCGCCTTCGCTGTAAAGCATCACGATCTTGGCGCCACGACGACTTGCGTCGCCGACAAGTGTCCGGACCGACGGCCGAGGCTCTTGGACGTGACCTCGATTTCCCATTTTATCGAGAAGTCGGCCGATGCCCCTTCGCGCGACAGCGCGTACAATACCGAAGATCGGCGTCTCGCCTCGAACTATCCGCTGCCAGGTCGATTTTTGGAAGAGCATCGTCGCGTAGGTCGAAATCTCGCGGATGGGTTTCACCGCGTAGGGCTCGGGACCGTGTTTGAGTTCCCAATCGAAACAATAAAGGTTGATCAGGACGCCTGCAGAAATGCGTTCATCTTGGCAGATCGCGTGGAAAGCGAGATAGGCCCCGTTGCACGCTCCGATGACGATCACGGGGCGCGTTTCGCGGCTGGTCAGCCAATCGACCGCGACACGGATGTCATCGAGAGCACTGAGATTGTAGTAGGGCAAGGTCCCGTCGGGACGATCGAGACTGTCCCCAACCCCGCGCAGATCGATCCGCAGGGACGCCATTCCACAGGGCGCGAGCATCCGGGCCAGTGTGGTCGTTTGCCTGCCGTAGCCGGAATGCACACTGGCGCCCATATTGATAAAGAGAACCACCGGAGCCTTGGGCGAAGCGGCGCGCGGCTGACATTCGATGGAGAACATCCCGTTCGGAAATTCGACTATCTGTTCGGTCCAGTCCGGACCCGAAAGCGTGTCGGTGCCTGCGTGCGGCGCTGTCGAGCAGGGTGAATGTGGGGGAGCGTCTTCGGACACGAACGTGACGATTTGCGCGCGCGTCGCCTCGTCCATCCGCGTGCGAAAGGCATCCGACACGAGGGAGGCCAAACCGGGAAAAGCACCGGTTACTACGGAACTGCCGTGCTGTGTATAGAAAGCAGCGAGGCCCGTCGGATCGGGCCCCAGCAACAGGACGTGCTTGCATAAGAGACGGGTGGCTTGACTGAGATCGATCGCCCGCAATTCTTGGATGAAGTCCGCATCGAAGGCGTATCCCCCCACCGAAAGGACTCCGGGTTGCTTGGGAAGTGGCTTGCGATTGGGCAAAACATCGATCAGACGCGCTTGTGCCTCGAGTTCGCGGATGTAAGACCGGCCCTTCGCGAACGGCGCCAGAAGCACCAATCTGTCGACGTCATCTTCCGCGGCAATGTGCGCAGCCAGCGTCCCGCCAAAGCGTAGGCCGATCAGAACGACCTCGTCCACCTGCGCTTCTTCTCGCAGGAAGCGGACAGCCCAGCGAATGGCCGTGAGCGCGGACTCAAGCCGGACAGAACCCGCTTCGGAGTCGCCTTCGCCCGGATAATCGAATCGTATGACGGCACAACCCGTCGCGACGACTCCCTCACTGAGATCACGCCACCAGCGATGCGCGGCGTGCTGCTCGAAACCAAACGTTCCGCAGAAGACGACGCCCCGCCGATTGAGTCCCGGGCTGAACCAGCCGACCGTTCCGCCTCCGACGACAGGCCTCATCATGACTGAATCCCACGCCGATTCAGGATGAAGGAATGCTTACAGCCAACGCCCGCGATGACCTGATGTACCGCCATCAATTGTGCCTATTTTAGAACCGGTCCAGAATGACAGTTTGGCTAACCGGGGACCGGTAGCCAATTTTCCGCGACGAATCAATCGCAACTCACTGAATTACTGATATTCTATTCCGCCCCTACCGCACAGCGCCGACCCTATGATTGAACTTAAAAAAGGCCAATGCTACCTCCTCGCTGTCTATGATCATCATTCTTTCGGGGAAAGGTAATGGGTGGATTGCAATTGTATATCGAGGCTTGAGGAAATCGCAGGCCTGATCTGCAACTCATTTGAAGAGACTGCCTGCTCAGGGAGCAGCAGTATTCGCGAGGGTCGAGGCGGAGGTCCGGAACGGCTTCGCCGGCCTGAACCACATTCTACACGAAAGACGAGCCCCGACTGTCGAAATTCGAGGGCTCGGTCACTGATACGCTTGCTTTCAAGGTATATCGTTTCAAACACTGCCGACACAAGCATCCTTTCTTCAGACTATGCTGCAGAAGGGATTGTCCCGATTGTCACGGCCACACGGCAGAGCTGCGCGCGATGCATCGGCGATGGCGCCTTTCGCGGCCGGCGCTGCGCTTGATGCCGGTCGGCGCCTCCCAACTCGGACTGCGAGGTCGATGCCTCCGGAGCGGCCCTCTCGACGGTCACTCGCCTGGAAGCCGCCGAGCAACCGCATTCACCGTAAAGAGCCGCTGAGGCCGCGAAGGGCCCCGCTCTGGAAGGCCGAGGGCTGACGGTGCCTGTAAAGACAGCGACATGGACACGCGCCTTCAGTATGGCGCGACAACTTTCTTGACGATCGACCTGAATTTGCTGGCTCGATTTTGATTGAGCCTCAACGTCAACAACGTCAAAGCCACGCCGCGCGGAAGGACCGCCGCGACAGTCAAGAACGCTATCAAGAACAGATCCCTTTTTCCCCGATACGGCCTCAGAAAGCGGGCGTATTTCCAGAGCAACGCAAATCTGGATTGATCGCCGGCCACAATGGCCGCATATAATTTGCACTCAATCGTGTAAGCGTATTCCTCTCGGACGGCAAACCCATGCGTTGGAATATTCTGTTCCCTCAGTAATCGATCGAGATGCCTCAGTCTCTTCATGAAGACCGACTCATTTCTGAGGAACTTTCCTTCGCTCAGGCTCGAAGTTGACATGTTTTTGTCATGAATTCTGTAGTTCGCCAACACTTCCGATAGGTGAAACACCTTCCCTTTAAAGGGGGCCAGCAAGTAGGCCACACCATCGATGCCATAGTCGTAGCTTAAATCGCCCAAAGACCGATAAATATCGCTGCGGTATGCGTTGCCGGATGTCGGAGGCGTTGCATAACATCCAGATGTCTTGATATCCTCAATGAATGAGCGCGAACATTCTGAGAATGCCAAATTTGGGAACGGGGAGCCGAACCGAGCACCCGACTGATCAATCGGCTGCATCAAAAATTGAACCTTCGTCACATCGGGATCGCGAAATGTCTGGACAATTTTGGATATCGCGGTCGGCATAAGTTCGTCGTCCGCGTCCAGAAAAATGATATAAGCGCCGGAAGAAAGCGATAATCCTTTGGCGCAGGCCGCGATAAAGCCTCGGTTTTCAGTCGAAATCGCTTTGATCCGACCATCGTATTTTGAGATGATATCCCACGACGAGTCCGTCGAGCCGTCATCGATCACGATGACCTCAAGATTTTTATAGTCCTGATTGAGCGCGCTCGAGATCGAGATGTCGACATAGCGCTCGTAATTATAGCACGTTATGACAACACTAAACAGTGGGTCGCGATCGGTTAAAATTGGCATTATTGCGAACTCTGCGAAGTACTAGATTCAGCAAAATGGAATTATGAGATCCTAGCGGTTAAAGAGCTGCTGTGCCGAGCAGGGCGTCCCCACTGATTGTCCCTCTCGAAGGCCGGATCGAACCGTACCATGCACCTCAGTCAAACGGACGCGACCCGCTCGAACCCATGATCGGCGCGGCGCGGCGGATGTGAGACCGCACCGTCGGTCATGACTTCGGGAATGGGCCGCCCACCACATGGACCTCATAACCGGAAGCTCCGACACCCTGCGGTGCCGGATCCTCTTCCGTGACGCGCGCGGAGGCGCAGGCAGCAAATACATAAAACAGCAAACCTTGATCGACCGTGGGCCCGGCGATCACAGTGCCGACCAACATGATCAGGCACGCGACGCGAGCAGCGGCGCGGATATCGCTGAATTGGTCTCGCGGCGCGTGGAGTCCGACGGTAAAGACAGAAATTATAAAGATCGCATAGAAAATCGCGCCGGGCGCGCCAATGTTTGAAAGGACCGCCAGCGGGAAGCTTGACGTGCGATTCGAGCCCAGACCGACGCCAAGCCCATAGGTCTCAAAAAAATTCCGCCACGCATACGCGTTCCATGAGGATCGCTGGATCCCTGAGAGTGTCGTGGATTTACTAAATATCAGCGTATCGAAATAATCGTATATCGTCTCCGCGATACCTCCGATCGAGAGGGCCAACAGCAGAAACAAGCCGGCAAGGAGCGGCCCTGCCACGACGGCGGCAGCGCTGTAGCGGTCTTGCCAACGCGTGCTGCAGCGGAACAAGGCCGCCATGTAGAGCAGGCCGATCAAGACCACCGACCCGACGAGTCCGGTCGACGAAGTCGAGAAGACGACGAGCAGAAACGAGATCAGTGCCAGTGGCCCGTTGACAGCGGGGTTGCGACCGCTGAGCCAGAGCATGCTGGTAAACGCACAGGGTCCGAGCGTGATCCCGGCGAAGGCCGAGGCCTCGGGCCACGAGCCAATGATCCGTCGCAGGTTTCCGATCGATTCTTCATCGTGAAATGCGTAAGTTGCGTTCCGAATGAATGACAGAGCCTCCTTCGTCCCGGTCGCTGCGGTAATCAAATCGACGAAGCCGAAGCTAATATTGACTGCTGCGAATATGATGAGGGCCTTTTCCAAATTTTTGAACCCATCCCCCGTCGATGCGAGGGCTCCGATGATCGCGAAGCACATCAAATCCCCGAGCAAATAGATCGTTTGCGTCAGGTTACTGGAGAGCGGACTGAGCGGAACCAATCCTTCAGCGGATATCAAGTGCTCCGTCGTCCCGAGAGGCACGATCAGAATTTGCCCCGCAAACAGTCGGGGCATCACGTAACTGCTCGCAAATCCATAGAGAAAGAGGCAGAGCAGCCAAAAGCCCGGCGCGGGCAATCGAAACTGCTCCAGAACCCTGATTGCGATCGGTCGCCAGAAGAGCGTCGAGATCGTCAGATAGATCAAGAAAAGGTGGGCCGGCTGTACGCTCGCTCCTCCCAACAGAAGCGCCGCCGCAGAGCCGAGGTCGCAGAACAGCACGAAGGCCGTCACGACGGACGATGTGCCGAACAGCAGGCAAAAGAGTCCGACAACGATCGTGATGGCGCCGATCGGCTCGAAGCTCATGATACTTTGTGCCGCGGCCGATCAGGGAGGCGCCTGCCATTGCCGATGCTGACGGGATCACCCGAGCGCATCATCGACGCCGTGGGTCGGCTCGGGGAAGCGCTCGGCCAGGCTTGCATCGTCGGGGGGCCGCTCAACGGTTCACGGTCTCCCCGGGAAATTGCATCACTTCGGCAGCCGCGGACCCTCCCCGTCCGGACACGCCATTGGTTGAGGGCGCGCGGCTCGGCGCGATCGGCTGTGCGGGTACGGAGATCCTGGGCGCTTGCTTGTGGAAAAGCGTGACCCGAACCACGTCCCCCGGCGCGACCGCGTTGTCTTCGGCAGCAAGCCACGTTTGCGATTTGCCGCCGTCCTTGCGCGTAATTTCGTACCGCGGAATGATGGTCTCGCTGTTCTCCTCACCGCTGCCGACAGCTTCGGACTCGATCGTCGCGGCGAGGCGTTCGGCCGTGCGCATCTTCTCGTCACTCTGCGCCAGCTTCTGATTGATGTCCGCCAGTTCCACCAACGCATCCTTACGGAAACGCGATTTCAGGTCGATGATATCCCGCTCGGCGCGGGTGAGACTTTGCTGGGTTCGCAACACGGAGAGCTGAACGTCGAGGCGGTTGCTCTCGAACGACGCTTGGCTTTGCTCAGCCGCGAGTTTGCGCGATCCGATCGAGAGACCTTTCATAACCAAGTCGCTGACCAAGCTCAGCTCGCCGCGGCTGAGTTCGAGCTGACGATCGAGGGTCTTCGACTTGCTGTCCAGGGTGCTCATTTCGCTTTTCAGGCTTCCGAGCGACGACTCGATGGCAGCGGTCTCGGCCCGGAGAGAGTTCCGGCGCGTGTCGAACAGGAGCTGCTCGGCGCGCATCGCCTTGTCGGCGCGGGCCTTATCGACGTTCCCCTTAAGCTCGTCGCCGAACGTGATCGCGTCCGCGCCGGCGATCTCGGCGTCGAGCCGCGCCTGTCGAGCGAGCAGAGAAATCCGATCCGTGGCGAGCGACCGCAGCTCACCGCGCGAGGTGACGACGTCGCGCTGGAGCCTGCGTGAATCCTGGGCCCGTACGAGGCCTTGCGCGGTGCTCACGGCCTGCAGCACGGTGAGGCCGGGCTGATACTCGTATTTTCCCGGCTGCTGAACGGCACCCAGGATATAGAACGGACGATATTGGGCGACTTCCACTGAAGCGGCCGGCTTCTCCGCAAGATCGGCCGCTTGCTTGAGTGAATTACCAATCAGCTCGGCAAGCTCAGCTGCCGTATGACCTTCCGCCTCAAGCGATCCCACAAGAGGGAGCGAAACGGAGCCATCGGCGCCCACGGTGAAATCGCCGTTGAGCGCCGTCCACGAATATGCTTCACCCGTGTTGCGACGAAGATCGTAGACCCTGATTCTCAGATGATCCTGCGGGCCCAGCAAATAACGTCCCTGGCTCGGGTCAGCCCAAGACGCTGATGAGCCGGCGACTAACCAGGCAAGCGATGCGGCGATGGTCCGCAAATACATTTCATGATCCCTGATCAGGTTTCGAACGCTGGAGGCCGTTGGTAAAATCCCTGGCCGCCAGAATTCGGTGCTGTGCGCTCGAGCCGCGGTTATAGTCCCGGAATGACTATCTCTCAATCCGTACTCAATCGGTACGCAAGGGGATCATACACCCCTTCAGGATCGCGGATCGGTGAGTCGATGAGCGCTGTCGGCGCGCAAATGCGCGGGCATGGACAATGATATGATAACGGCTTCCGGGCAATGCAGACGACTGTTCACCGGTCGGTGCGGGAACGACTTGAGGTCGCCCGGTCGGTCGCCGGCCGTCGGAACTGATTCTTCGCTCATGCTCTGAGGCCTTGCAGGCGAAAGCCCAGCATGTGCATGCAACCCGCAAAGACGGCAGCTCCGCTCAGGCTCATGGCGGCCAGGAGACCGATCAACCCGACGCCATCGCCCTCGAGGATGTGCTTCAACAACAGCACGGAGGCCGTCATGACGAGGCAGGATGCGCAAACCTGCCATAAGTTGCGCATCTGCGCAAAGAAGCCCGCCGAGATCAATTTCTTGCTGTAATACATCGAGATGAAGAAGACGATGATCGACGCGAGCAAGCGCGCGTAGATCATGAGCAAAATTCCGCCAATATAAAAAGCGGCCGTCATGAGCACGACCTTGATGATAAGCTCGATCAGGCAAAGCTTAAAAATCATGTCCGGTCGATTCCGGGCGATGCAGAGCGATCCCACCGGCTGATTGTACGCCGTAAACATGATCGCCAAAGACAACCACCGCAGATAAACGGCCGCAGCTGCCCATTGTTCACCGAGAAAAATCTGGACGATCTGATCTGCGGTCAGCGCAATCCCGGTCCCGGCGGGGAGCGCGATCAGCATGGTCAGGCGTGCTGCCTTCAGGAAGGCGGCATTCAAGCGGCGCGGATCGTCTGCGATTGACGCAAACGCCGCCATGACCGGCCGCATCGCCGGACCGATGAGCGCCTGGGTGGGCATCACGGAGAGATCGCTGGCGACCCCATATCGGCCCAGTACGGATTTTTCTACATGATACCCCAGGAAGACACGCTCATATTGCCAGCTGAATGCCAAGACGATCTGTGAGGACGTGAACCAGCCGGTAAAAGACGAGAAGTCGCTCAATTTTTCGAGGGATATCCTAGGCTTATAAGGCGCCAGAACATAAGACAGAATTGTCGGCAGCACCGCAGAAATGACGTTGTTGATGACCAGCGCCCAATAGCCCGCCCCGAGATACAGAGCATAGAGAGAGACGAGGACGGCGACCACTTTTCCGGACAGGTCGGCAATGAAAGAGACATGAAATTCGATTCTGCGATAGAAATACAGCATGGCAGGGCTGGAGAGACCCCGCGCCATCGGAATGAGCGCCAGCGCCAGCAGGATCAGCGAGAGTCGGTGGTCTTGGTAGATCAAGGCAATCGGCCACGCGGCCGCCGCCATCAAGACGGCGATGAAGACGCTACGGATCAAACCGATGGTAAAGGCTGTATCCAAATGAACTTTTTCAATGTGCGGCAAGCGCAAGAGTGCTTGGACGAGCGGGATTTCGAGCACCATGTCGGCAATCGAGACGAACGACGCGGCGATGGCCGTCAAACCGAAATCGGCCGGTGTCAGGACACGGGCGAGGACGAGCAGCGTGACGAGATCGATGACCCGGGCGAAAAGGCGACTGGAGATACTCCAACCGGCGCCTCGCAGAGTTTTGTTGGCGAGCATGAGTGTGTCCGATCGCTTGCGCGCGTCCTTGACTTCACGTTACGTTTAACGATCCTTTGACTTTCAAGACAGGTCGCCAGACCCAGCTGGCATGCAGTTCCCATTTACAG
This sequence comes from Melastoma dodecandrum, assembly GCA_029817715.1. NCBI lineage: Eukaryota > Viridiplantae > Streptophyta > Magnoliopsida > Myrtales > Melastomataceae > Melastoma > Melastoma dodecandrum. The sequence continues at coordinate 932,161 of JARUPY010000292.1, read as the reverse complement.
CCAAAAGTAGAACTCTTCGAGGCATGCACATGCCATGTGGGTTGCCGTTTCATGCGACACGGTTTTCTGGGACTTAAGGAACTGGACATCACGTCAGACCGCGCCGAGCTTTTGGCAAAACGCCCGATTACGGTGCGCCTCTGCTCTGCGCACAGCGGCGCGGCAGGCATTGTGTGAGAGACCCAGCGCCGTCAACGCCACCATCGATGAGTTCCGTCCAGATTCCAGGATTTGGCCCGTCTCCGGGATCTCATTTGCGAATTAGCTTATGTGCGGCTTATTAACCCCACGTTGCCGGGCCAATTCACCGCCCACTTGGTCGATATACGGGAACAGCAAGCTGAACAACTCCGGCCGTTGTTTTATGCTCCATTAAGGTTCACGTCGCGCCCTGACTGTGCGGTCGACTGACGGCGCGGTAAATATTATTGATTGACGCGATCTTGGTCGGGCGGACCTTCACGGCCGCGAGCGATCACCCCACCCATTCCCAGATGGTGCGACGACCGACGTCGGTATCGCTGTCCAGATACGGCTTGTGGTTGAACGCTTCGGTCTGTCCGGCCCGGACGGTCATGGGTATCGGCTCGGGCCTGCGCAACCTTGGAGTTCGTAGCGCGGGCCGAAGGACTTCGCTCCGCACGCGGTGGTGCAGCGGGAGCTTTAGGAGCGTCTCTCGAACCCGTCGCTGCACAACGCGGCGAACTAGGTTCCGGTTTCGCGCGCCGCCTTCCGCCGCTGGAGGCGTGTGGACAGTTCGAGTTTCAACGCACGTCCCGCGTAGATGAGTTCGATCAGCGGCAGCATCGACCGCCCAACGCGCGGGAAGCTGCGGACAAGTGCTCCCTCGCGCCACAGACTTTCGCGAACCTGCCGGAACGGACTGGCCGACGAACGACTGGCAAACTGAGAACTCAGCTCCGTGCGTCCGAAATCCCGCGATCGACCGGCGAGGCTCAACGAGGCGACGGTCCGGTCGTCCGGCCAGACCACGGCGCTCTTCAGCGCCTTCCACGATTGACCGGCGTCACCGGTGATGCGATGCACCGTGGCGGGTTCGAGACCATCGATGTAGGCGAGGACGCCCGTGAACAGGCCCGGCGTCTCGGGCTCGATCCGGGCCTCCCATCCGCTCACCTGAAGGTTCGCCCGTGGCGCCTCGGACCCGGTGGCAGAAAAGGTGCGAACGCTCGCCAATTCCGGCTCGAGGCAAGCCTCGATCAGATGCCAAAATCGGAGGGCAGACGTTGTGGTGTCCCAGGGCTTGTACCAGTCGCTCTCGACGCTCAGACCGAGGGTGCGCGCGAAGTGTGGTGTGGGCAAGCGCTTGTAGTTGCAGCGCGCGAATTGCAGCCCGGACCAATTCCGCTCGGGCACACCCTCTTGAAGCATGCGCACCGTGCTGCCGTACAGTCCGGTGTCGATGAGCACGCACTGACGCGCCGCGCCCGCGGATGCAGAGAGATGGGCGCGGAACAGGGCGTCTTGGTGCGCCACGGACGCATGGAGCTTGGCCACCCCCGGATCGTCACCTGCGAGCAATGCGACGAAGGTCGACCGCTCGAAGGCTGCATGCCACGGTGGCGGCAGCGCTAGGTCGTCGCGCTGCGCCAGCGCGGCCGCGATGTCGGCCATGGTTTGGCCGCTGAATTCGCGCTCCAATTCGGAGAGGACTCCAGGGCTCGGGGGCGCGAACGCGGTCCGGGCCGCCACGAGGCGCGACACCATCAGCGCGGCATGGGGCACCCGCTGCGGCAGCCCCGTCCGGGTCAGGAAGCGTTCGTAAGCGAGCTTCATGCGCAGACCGCCCCGCGCACAAAACAAAAACACGGTGTCGTCCGGCGGCAGGAAGCGTTCGAAGAGCCAGAGACGCAGGCAGAACTCGGCCAGGATTGGGCCGAGCGTCCGCTGCCCGAACGTCACGGCGTCCTGCCGGTCAGACGTGATCGAAGTCATAGGGCCGCGCTCTTCTGCTGACGGCGGTCGACACGGATCCGCATCGCGTCCGCGACCCGGGCCCGCAAGGCGTCGGCTCGGCGGCGCATGACGAGATGTCGGGGCCGCAGAAGTTGAAGGGAGCGCAACCCCGCCGCCTGGGCCATGGTCACGTCCGCCCGGGTATCGTCGCCGAGATGCAGGATCTCGCCGGGTGCGACCGCCTCCTCGCGCAGCACGGCGTCGAACAGCGTTCCCATCCGCTTCGTCGCGTCATAATCGGCACTGGTGTAGATTTTGGCGACAGGATGGTTCCGGGCATGCGCCGCGAGAAGCAGCGCGATGGTCGCCTCGCGATGATAGGTGTCGCTCACGGCGATGATCCTGCACCCGGCGCGCGCTTGCTCGCGCAGCCACGCGATCAGTTGGGAATTCGCGCGCAGCTGCGCCGTCTCGATGTCGATTTCCGCGCGATACAGGATGTCCGCTGCCCGTCCGTCCAGGCCGAGGAGGCGCGTCATGCCGTCCAGCATATCGGCGAAGCGCACGTCACCCGCAGGGTTGGACAGGTCGAGCGCCCGGTAGGCCTGCCGCTGCACGTCCCGCCGCGCGTCGTAGATCGCGCGCGGATGCCGTTCGGCTCCGAGTTCGGTGCGGATGCGATGGGCCGCCAGCACCGCGATATCGTGGACGCGCCGGCGCTCGGAGCGATGGTCCCGATAGAGCAGCGTGTCGAACACGTCGCACGAGATGATCCGAGCGCCAGCGGCCTCAGGCAGTGACGTCATTCTCAGGGCCCCTCAATTCCATTGCCGCAACCGGATCGAGGCGGCTGCGCCGGACGATCGCCGGCGCCCCCGTGCACCCGCGATCTGTGACGGCGCGTCTCACGCGCGGTGCTATATCCCCAGCTTTAACAATTGACACAGCGCCGAGCCCAAAACGGTTTTCATCGATCAGAGTGGCGCAGAAGAGGCGGCTTGAGTGGCTGTGCATAATCGACGCGCCGGCCTCGATCCACAGGGCAGCGCACGGCGCGATGTGTCACCTGAAAGCCCCATCCCGGCACATTCGACTAACCTCTAGGGTGTGTACGCAAGCCAGAGCCAACATTTTGCGCTAAGCGTGACGGTGGGGTGGGCTTGATCGGATACCCAGGGAACGCCGTACCTTGGCCGTTCTCGTCACGGAGATCCGGCTTGAAAAGAGACCGCAAGGGCTTGTTTATCGTGACACTGCGTCCTCCAGCGCGTTGCCTGAAGTTCCGCCTCGTCGGAATGGTCTCCGCGCTCGCGATCTCGGCAGCGACACCATCCGCTGCGGAGACCTTAGAAAGCGCGCTTGCGAAAGCCTATCAGGGTAACCCGTCGTTGAATGCCAGCCGCGCCGGCGTGCGCGCGATCGATGAAAACGTGGCCATCGCCCCGTCGGGGTACCGGCCGCAGGTCAATGTCGGCGCCTCGATCGGCGTCCAGTACCTCCAGACCCGCAGCGGCACCACGCTGTCGACCGCCAGCACGACCGGCACGGGCACGACAGCGACGGGCACCGGCAACGCTCTGGGGACGAGCGCGAGCACGGCATCGGGCCTCGGGACGTCAACCGGGATCGGAACCACGTCGGCCACGACCGGCACGGGAACGGCCGGGTCATTCACGACGGGCGGGACCGGCCAGACCTCGTCCGGCGTCGGCGGCACCGTCGGAAACTCGACCGAGATCGCCGCGCAGACGATCGGGTCCAGTCGGACAATCCGGACGACCTATCTCCCGAGCACGGCGAGCCTCACCGTCTCGCAGACGCTCTTCAACGGGTTCCAGACCGACAACCTGACCCGCCGTGCGGAATCGACCGTCTACAGCCAGCGCGAGACCCTGCGGTTGACCGAGCTGCAGGTGCTCTACAACGCCGTTCAGGCCTACATGAACGTGCTGAGCAACACCGCGACGCTCGAGCTCAACCGGAACAACGTCGAGGTTCTGGAGGAACAGCTCCGCCAGACCCGAGACCGGTTCAACGTGGGCGAGGTGACCCGCACCGACGTGGCGCAGGCCGAGGCCCGCCTCGCCGGGGCGCGTTCGCAGGTCAGCACGGCCGAATCCTCCCTCCGGACCAGCATCGGCATCTACCGGCAGAACATCGGCGTCGAACCGCGCCAGCTCGCGCCCGGCCGGCCGCTGGACCGGTTCGTGCCGTCCTCGCTGGATGCGGCCATCGCGATCGGCCTGCGCGAGCATCCACAGATCGTTTCGGCCATCCACGCCGTCGACGCGTCCGAGGCGCAGGTCAAGGTCCTGGAAGGCCAGCTCGCCCCGAACCTGAGCCTGCAGGGCTCGCTCAGCCAGGTCTACGATCAGACCGGTCCGAACCAAGCCTATTTCGTCGGCTTCGTGGGCGGCCGCCTCAACATCCCGATCTACGAGGGCGGCCAGACCTACGCCCAGATCCGGCAGGCCAAGGAGACGGTCGGCCAGAATCGGATTCTGGTCGATCAGGCGCGGGATCAGGTTCGGGCGCAGATCGTCAACTTCTGGGGCCGTCTGGAGGCCGCCAAGGCGCAGGTCATCGCCGCTCAGGCGCAGGTTCAGGCCAACGAGGTGGCGCTGAACGGCGTACGCGAGGAAGCCCGCGTCGGTCAGCGCACCACCCTCGACGTTCTGAACGCGCAGCAGGAGCTGCTGACCTCGCGCGTGAGCCTGATCGCCGCCCAGCGCGACCGCGTGATCTACTCCTACGGGGTGGTTCAGGCGATCGGCCAGCTCACCGCCCGGTTCACCGCGCTGCCGGTCGAGTACTACAGCGCCAAGGTGCACTACGACCAGGTCAAGGATCTGTGGTTCGGCCTGCGCACGCCGGACGGGCGCTGACGCATTTCCACGGGGAGTGTGGTGAAAGCACGCTTGCCGCAACGAAACGGCATGGAATACTGATTGAACATCGATCCGATCGGATCGCGTTCCAGTCTCCCATGCCGAGTGCGCCTGCCGATGAGTGCAGCTAGCCCCAAGATCCCGGACACGAAACTCCAGGACAAGGCTGCCGATAAGGCGCAGGAGCCTTCGATGGAAGAGATCCTGGCCTCGATCCGCAGGATCATCGCCGACGATCAGGCGACCAAGCCGGCCGACGCCCTCCCCGAACCCGAGCCCGACGACGTGCTCGACCTCGCCGAGGTCGCCCAGCCGGTGGCGCGCCCCCGCGCCGTCGTGCCCGAGGCGGAGCCCGAGCCGCTCGATTTCGACGCGATCGACTTCGACGATCCGGAGCCCGTTGCGCGGGAGCCGGAGCCGCAGCCGATCCCGGCGCCGTCCGCACCGCCGAGCCCGCCACCGCAGCCGGCCTTCCAGGCGCCGCGGCCGGAGCCGCAGCCGGAGGCTCTCGTCTCGCCAGCGACCGATGCCAGCGTGAGCGGTGCCTTCAACCTGCTGGCCCACACCGTCCTGACCCAGAATGCCCGGACGCTGGAGGATCTCGTCAAGGAGATGCTCCGGCCGATGCTGAAATCCTGGCTCGACGACAACCTGCCGGCCGTAGTGGAGCGGCTGGTGCGCGCCGAGATCGAGCGGGTCTCGCGCGGCCGCTGAGCCGCGCCCTCGGGCGCGGAAACCCTGCCCTGCCCCCCGCGTGTTGACGGGAGCGGCGTGACGGTCGAAAGCGGGTCCAACCCTGTTGGACAAGCGCCCGCCCGTACCCGCGATGATGGACAAGACCTTCGAGCCCGCCTCCGTCGAGGCGCGGATCTCCGCCGCCTGGGACGAGGCGGGCGCCTTCCGCGCCGGCCGGCCCGAGCGCGCCGGGGCGCCACCCTACTGCATCGTGATCCCGCCGCCGAACGTGACGGGCTCCCTGCATATGGGCCACGCCCTCAACAACACGCTGCAGGACGTGCTCTGCCGGTTCGAGCGCATGCGCGGCAGGGACGTGCTCTGGCAGCCCGGGACCGACCATGCCGGCATCGCCACCCAGATGGTGGTCGAGCGGCGGATGATGGAGCGCCAGGAGCCCGGCCGCCGGGAGATCGGCCGCACGGCCTTCGTCGAGAAGGTCTGGGCCTGGAAGGCCGAATCCGGCGGCGCGATCGTCAACCAGTTGAAGCGCCTCGGCGCCTCCTGCGACTGGTCGCGGGAGCGCTTCACCATGGACGAGGGCCTGAGCCGCGCCGTGCTCAAGACCTTCGTGGATCTGCACCGGCAGGGCCTGATCTATCGCGACAAGCGGCTGGTGAACTGGGACCCGAAGTTCCAGACCGCGATCTCGGACCTCGAGGTCCAGCAGATCGAGACGAAAGGCCATCTCTGGCATTTCGACTACCCGGTCGTGGACGAGACCGGCACCGAAACCGGCGCGGTCATCACGGTGGCGACCACCCGGCCCGAGACGATGCTGGGCGATACCGGCGTCGCGGTCCATCCCGAGGACGCGCGCTACACGGCACTCGTCGGCAAGCGCGTGCGCCTGCCGCTGGTCGGCCGGCTGATCCCGATCGTCGCCGACGAGTATTCCGACCCCGAGAAGGGCACCGGCGCGGTCAAGATCACACCGGCCCATGATTTCAACGATTTCGACGTCGGCCGGCGCCAGGGCCTCGGCCTGATCAACGTGCGCGATGCAGAGGGCCGGATGCTGCTCGACGGCAACGCGGCCTTTCTCGAAGGGACATCGCCCGAGCCGGAGGCCCTGGCGCTCCACGGCCTCGACCGGGCACAGGCCCGCAAGGCGGTGATCGCGCTGATGGAGGCGCGCGGGCGCCTGCGCGCCGTCGAGCCGAACACCCATGCGGTCCCGCATGGCGACCGCTCTGGCGTGGTCATCGAGCCGTACCTGACCGACCAGTGGTACGTGAACGTCAAGCCGCTGGCCGAGCGCGCCCTCCAGGCGGTGCGCGATGGGCAGACCCAGTTCGTGCCCGAGGCCTACGAGAAGACCTTCTTCCAGTGGCTCACCAACATCGAGCCCTGGTGCATCTCGCGCCAGCTCTGGTGGGGGCACCAGATCCCGGTCTGGTACGATGAGGACGGTGGCATCTTCGTCGCCGAGAGCGAGGACGAGGCGCTGGCCCAGGCCGCCGCGAAGCACGGTCGGCCGGTGACGCTCAAGCGCGACGAGGACGTGCTGGACACGTGGTTCTCCTCGGCGCTCTGGCCGTTCTCGACGCTCGGCTGGCCCGATTCGACGCCGGAACTCGCCCGCTACTACCCGACCAACACCCTGGTGACCGGCAAGGACATCCTGTTCTTCTGGGTCGCCCGGATGATGATGATGGGCCTGCACCTCACCGACCGGGCGCCGTTCGACACGGTCTACCTGCACACCCTGGTGCGGGATGCGTCCGGCGCGAAGATGTCGAAGTCCAAGGGCAACGTCGTCGATCCGCTGGACCTCATCGAGAAGATGGGCGCGGATGCCCTGCGCTTCACGCTCTGCGCGCTGGCCGTCCAGGGCCGCGACATCAAGCTGTCGGAGGACAGGGTCAAGGACTATCGGAACTTCGGCACCAAGCTCTGGAACGCGGCCCGTTTCGCCGAGCTGAACGGCTGCCGCCTGGATCCGGCCTTCGATCCGCGCGCCGTTACCGGTGCCATCAACCGCTGGGCGCTCACCGAGGCGGCCCGCGCCGTGGGCGAGGTCACCGCAGCGCTGGAGGCCTACCGCTTCAACGACGCGGCGGGGGCCGCCTACCGCTTCGTCTGGAACATCTTCTGTGATTGGTACCTCGAACTCGCCAAACCCGTTCTCCAGGGCGACGCCGTCGATCCGGCGATCCGGGCCGAGACGCGGGCGACCGTGGCGTTCCTGATCGATCAGGTCGCCAAGCTCCTGCACCCGTTCATGCCGTTCCTCACGGAGGAGCTGTGGGCGATCAAGGGCGCCGACCTGCCGGAGCGCGGCCTCCTGACCCTGTCCTCCTGGCCGGAGCTCGCGGGCCTCACCGATACGGCAGCGGAAGCCGAGGTCGGCTTCGTGGTCGATCTCGTCAGCCAGATCCGCTCGGCCCGCTCCGAGACGAACGTGCCGGCCGCGGCGCAGATCCCCCTGGTGATGGTCGGCTCGAATTCGGAGGTCCGGGCGCGGGTCGAGGCGTGGCGGGACACGCTGCTGCGCCTCGCGCGCCTGTCCGAGATCACCTTCGCGGACACGTCGCCGAAGAACTCGGTTCAGCTCCTGGTGCGCGGCAGCGTCGCCGCGCTGCCGCTGGAGGGTGTCGTCGACCTCGCCGCCGAGGTCGCCCGCCTCACGAAGGAGAAGGGCAAGGCGGAGGGCGAGATCAAGAAGGTCGACGCCAAGCTCGGCAATGCTGACTTTGTGGCCCGGGCGCCCGAGGAGATCATCGAGGAGAACCGCGAACGGCGGGAGACCGAGGCTGCGCGACTCGTGAAGATCGAGGAGGCGCTGGCCCGCCTGAGCGGAGACTGATCGCGTCTCCTCAGGACTGGTGCCGCGGGCGGTGCCGTCCATACCGTTACGCGGCTTCCGTTCGAACGCCTCGGCCGATGCGCCCCTCCGTCATCACCAGCGAAGCGAAGTGCCCCAAAGCCGCGCGACCTTGAAAGTCGTAGCGGCAACCGGATTGCCACGCTCCGGCCGCAGGGACGGCCGAGCCGAAATCTCGGTCGGATGTAGCGACGCGACTCCCGCGGATGCATCTTCTTGAGCATCAGCCGATGCGTTAGATGATGCTCCGAGGAGGGCTGGCCATGCGAACGACGGTCAATCTCGATGACAAGCTCGTCGAGGAGGCACAGCGATATTCCGGCATCAGCGAGAAATCGGAGCTTCTGCGTGAGGCCCTGCGGGCGCTCATTCAGCGCGAGGTGTCCCGGCGCATGGCCCTCCTCGGTGGAAGTGATCCGACAGCCGAGGCTGGCCCACGCCACCGTTCAGAATCGTGATCATCATCGATACGAGTGTCTGGATCGACCATCTCAGAAGCGCCGACCCAGTCCTGATCGCGCTCCTCGGCGATGGGCGCCAGCGCGTTCATCCGTACGTGATCGGCGAACTCGCCCTCGGAAGCCTGCGAGACCGTACGACCGTGCTGGCTTTTCTTACGCCCATGCCGCGGGCCCAGCTGGCTGAACCGGAAGAGGTCATACGCCTCATCGCCGACCACGCCTTGCACGGTCTCGGCATCGGCTACGTCGATGCTCATCTCCTGGCGTCCGCGAAACTGATGCCCGGTTCCCGGATCTGGACGCGCGATCGCCGCTTGGCCGCCGTCTGCGACCGGCTTGGACTGGGCTACCGGACAACCCATTGAGATCACTGGCGCCATCGATCCCGCGGAGGGGTGCCGAGGGAGTCGCCATACAACTGGCTGGCCGATGCTCCGAAGCCGTCCCCTGCGAGGCTGCTCGGATGGGTGTTGTAACCCGGCCTGTAGGCTCTGGCTGGGGCTTTGTAGCCGGATCTCACGTTATCAGGGTTCTTGGACATCGAGTCCTTGCTATAGTCGTCATAGCGCCGCGTATTGATGGCATAATTCTGTCGGACCGTCTTCCGCAAATCCTTCCGGTCGGCTCGGTGAACCGGATCCGGTTCAGAGCCGAAGTAGTCGCGGTCACCCGCGTACGTCTCCGTCGCTGTCGCGGCGACAACGGATCCGAGAACGAGCAAACCCGCGAACAAAATCCTCATCACAGCGCTCCATCCGATCTTGTGCGACGGTTTCGAAACCCTCGAAACATCTCGCTGCCTCGATCGCCATCGAGAGACCGTAGCTCGACTGCCCTGGACAGCAGGTGCCGGTCGACACGGGCGGACGGCCCTTTTCAACACCGACGAAGGTGGTGCCTCAGCTTCGTCCGCGCGGCGGCTCGGAGCCGGCCGCGTCCACAAGCGCCGCCACCTGTCCAAACCGTAATGTGACCGCCACGCCCGGGTCAGGGGCCACCCTCTAGACCGTTCGCATCGACCGCCGCGTCTGCCGGCGTCGTCCCGATCGTCCCCGAGAGGTTGAGACTCCCCATGACCGAGACCCGTCCTTCCGGCCGCACCTCGCGCCGCGCCCTCGCCTCGGTGGCCGCCGCCGCGCTGATCGCCGGCGGCGCGCTTGGCAGCGGATACCTGCCGGCGGCCACCCCGGCCTACGCCCAGGCCCTGCCCAAGTCGCCGATCGAGGCCCCCGAGCACCCGCCAGGCTCGTTTGCCGGCATCGTCAACAAGGTGAAGCCGGGCGTGGTCTCGGTGAAGGTGAAGCTCGACGACTCGGCGAGCAGCGACGACGAGGACGGTCCGGGCCAGAACCAGGGCCAGAACCTCCAGAACGTGCCACCGCAACTGCGTGAGTTCTTCAAGCGCTTCGGCCAGAACGGCCCCGGCGGCATGCAGCCCCAGCACCAGGGTCCGCGCGGCGCGGTCGGCTCCGGCTTCATCATCTCGGCCGACGGCTACGTGGTGACCAACAACCACGTGGTCGACCACGCCAAGACCGTGCAGGTGACCCTGGACGACGGCCGCACGCTGGACGCCAAGGTGATCGGCAAGGACGCGAAGACCGACGTCGCGCTCCTGAAGATCACCGAGGGCTCGAACTTCCCCTACGTGCAGTTCGGCAAGGCGGCGCCGCAGGTCGGCGACTGGGTCGTGGCGATCGGCAACCCGTTCGGCCTCGGCGGCACCGTGACCGCCGGCATCGTCTCGGCGCGCGGCCGTGACATCGGCGCCGGCCCCTACGACGACTTCCTGCAGATCGATGCCCCGATCAACAAGGGTAATTCCGGCGGTCCGACCTTCAACGTCAACGGCGAAGTGGTCGGCATGAACACCGCCATCGCGTCTCCCTCGGGCGGCAGCGTCGGCCTCGCCTTCGCGATCCCGGCCGAGACCGTGCAGGCGGTGGTCGACCAGCTCCGCACCGACGGCAAGGTCGCCCGCGGCTATCTCGGCGTGCAGATCCAGCCGGTGACGCAGGACATCGCCGAGGGCCTCGGCCTCGACAAGGCCAAGGGCGCCTTGGTCGACCACGCCGAGAACGGGACCCCGGCGGCGAAGGCCGGGTTGAAGGCCGGCGACGTGATCGAGAAGGTCAACGGCGATACGGTCGACAGCGCCCGCGAGCTCTCGCGCAAGATCGCCGGCATGAAGCCCGGCGCCAAGGTCGAGCTGAGCTACCTGCGGGGTGGCAAGTCCGACACCGCCACGGTGACGCTCGGCACCATGCCGACCGACGGCACCAAGATGGCCAGCCGTGACGCGGATTCGGGCAACGGCCAGCCGCGGCTCGGCCTCCAGCTCGCCCCGGCCGGTGATGTCGGCCTCGCCGACCAGGGCGTCGCGGTGGTCCAGGTCGATCCCGACGGGCCGGCGGCCGCCAAGGGCATCGAAGCGGGCGACGTGATCCTCGATGTCGGCGGTCAAAGCGTGTCCCGTCCCTCGGACGTGGCCGCACAGATCCGGGCCGCCGAATCGAACGGCCGTAAGGCCGTGCTGATGCGGGTAAAGAGCGGCAAGGGTCAGACCCGCTTCGTGGCGGTCTCGCTCAGCAAGAACGCCGGCTGAGGCCGGTTCCTCCCGGCGCGCGGTTCAGGCCCCGCGCCGTCTCTTGGTGACCTCCAACTGGCGCCGGCCGAGCAGGCCGGCGCCTCTTTGCGCCTTCGGACCGGTCGTCTTTGCGAGCGCTGCGAAGCAACCCGGTGAACCACGACATCGACGGGCGTGGCGCTGCTGGATTGCTCCGCTGCGCTCGCAAAGACGATGGGTGGCCGCACCCTCAACCCGAAGCCGGATTTTGTCCCGGTATCGGGATCCCCAGCCCCGGCCCCAGCCGCGCCCGGCACCGGCCCAGCGCCGCGAAGGCGGCATTCGAATCCCGGGCGAGCCGCATCAGGTCCCCCAATCGCGCCCGCCCCCGGGCGAAGGCAAAGAATACAGCGGCGATATCCGGCTCCCCGTCTGCCGTGAGCGCTTCGGCAGCGAAGGCTGGCAGCGCTTGACTGGCCGGGTCGCAAATCACCCGTAGAGCCGCAAAGGGCAAGCCGTGCCGTCCCGCGAAGGACGCGGCCACATGCGATTCCATGTCGACCGCTGCCGCACCCGTTGTAGCCCGCAACTCCGTCTTGCCGTCGACGGACAACACCGCCGTGTCGACACCTGCCAGATCCGCCGCGATCACACGGGATCCGACGCCCGAGATCATGTTGAGGAGCGCGGCCGAGAGATCGAGATCGGCCGCCCGCCGGCCCTCCTCGCTGACGACGCCGGTCCCCACCACGACGTCGCCGGGCTTGAGCGCAGGATCGAGACCGCCCGCGATGCCGAAGCTCACCACGGCCCGGCAGTTGTGCGGCACGCGGGCGTCCAGAAGCCGACGCAGCCGGTGCGGATTGCCACCGGCGCCCACAGCCTCGACTCCCGCGCCGGCCGCCATGCGGCGCTCGCGGGCGAGGCCAGTGACGGCGAGGACGGGGGCTTTCGGATCGATCATGGTCCGCTGGTGGACGAGTCCTGCAAGGTCCGCAAGGAGACGCGAACGCCGTGGGGCGGTGGCGGGTTGATCCGGCGCGGGGCGGGGCTCGCCCGCACCGGCGGAATCGCTGTCTGTGGAGGCCACGTGTCGGATACCGGGGCTCGCAGGTCGGTCACCGGGACGGTCGAACGCGCTGCGATCCGGCGGGGGCGGAGCCGGCCCTGGCAGCCGGCCCTCTCATGTCACATGCCGAACTGGACGCGCCGGCTGTTGCCGCGCTTGAGGTTGCGGAAGCGCGCCATCGCCCAGAGCGGGAAGAACTTCGGGTAGCCATGATACCGCAGGTAGAACACCCGCGGGAAGCCCGTCGCCGTGTAGCGCTCCTCCTTCCAGAACCCGTCCGCGCCCTGCGTGCGGGTGAGGAAGTTGATGCCCCGGGTGACGGCCGGATCGTCGACCGCGCCGGCCGCCATCAGGGCGAGCAGCGCCCAGGCGGTCTGCGACGCGGTGGACGAGCCGGGCTCGAAAGCCGGATCGATCTTGTACGAGTTGGCGTCCTCACCCCAGCCGCCATCCGGATTCTGGATGCGGATCAGCCAGGATACGGCCTTCTGGATCCGCGGATCGGCCGGATCCACCCCAGCGACGTTGAGGGCGCAGAGCACCGACCACGTGCCGTAGATGAAGTTCATGCCCCAGCGGCCGTACCACGAGCCGTCCTCCTCCTGGTCGTTCAGGAGGTAGTTCACGCCGCGGTCGAGGGCGCGCGAGGTCTCGCGGGTCTCGCCGAGCTGAGCCAGCATCCCGACCACGCGGGCGGTCACGTCCGCGGTCGGCGGATCGAGCAGCGCGCCGTGATCCGAGAACGGGATGTGGTTGAGGTACATGTGGTTGTTGTCGGCGTCGAACGCCGCCCAGCCGCCATCCTCCGACTGCAGCCCCTCGACCCATTCCCGGGCGCGGGCGATGGCAGCCTTGTAGTCCGGCATGCCGGCGACGAGGCCGTGCTGGTGCATCGCCCGGTCCATGGCCATCACCACCACGGCGGTGTCGTCGAGGTCGGGGTAGTGGGCGTTGGCGTACTGGAACGCCCAGCCGCCCGGCCTGACCTTCGGCTTGCGCGCCGCCCAGTCGCCGACGATGTCGAGCACCTGACGGGGCTTCAGCCAGTCGAGGCCGGCACGCGCCTGCGCCTCGGCCTCGGGACCGCCGGCCTCCAGCAGGGCATGGCTCGCGAGCGCCGTATCCCAGACCGGCGAGACGCAGGGCTGGACATAGGCCTCCTCGGCCTTCTCGACCACGAGCTTCTCGATGGCGTCGCAGGCGACGCGAACCTGCGGGTGATCGGGCCGATAGCCCATCACCTCGTACATCAGCACCGAGTTGACCATGGCGGGGAAGATGGCGCCCAGGCCATCCTCGCCGTTCAGGCGCTCGCTGACCCAGGCGCGGGCCTTCTCCATGGCGCGCTGCCGGCGCTTGCGCGGCATGCGGTCCTCGACCAGCTGGAGCATCCGGTCGATGAAGCCGAAGATCGGCGTCCAGGGCCACGTCGCGTGGGGCGAGCCCGGCCAGCGCCGGACGCTCTCCGGCGGCGTGACGAACAGCTCCTGGATGCTGACGCCGCGCGGGTTGCGGGCCCGGGGCTTCGTCGCCTGCAGCACGAACAGCGGCACCACGGTGGTGCGGGCCCAGTAGCTGATCTTATCGAGGTGGAACGGGAACCACTTCGGCAGGAACATCACCTCGACGGGCATCACCGGCACGGCGCGCCACGGCACCTCGCCGTAAAGCGCCAGCAGGAAGCGCGTAAACACGTTGGCGTTGGCCGCCCCGCCGCGGGCCAGGATCCCCTCGCGGGCCCGGCGCATGTGCGGCGCCTCGATGTCGTCGCCGATCATCTTCAGGGCGAAATACGCCTTGACCGTGCAACTCATATCGAAGGGCCCCTCGTGGACGAGGGCCCAGCCGCCGTGACGGCCCTGGGTGCGGCGCAGGTAGTTGCCGATCTTGGCCTCGAGGCCGTCGGCGACCTGCGTGCCGCGGAAATGGTGGAACAGCACGTACTCGGACGGGATCGTCGCATCCGCCTCGAGCTCGAAGCAGATATGCCCGTCGTCTTGGGCCAATGCAGTAAGGGCACGCGTCGCCTGCGCGACACCGCGCTCGACGTCGTCGAGCGAGATCCCCTGCGTCTTCGACCGCTGCAGCGGCTCGACTTTGCTTACGGCCTCTCTCATCATCCTCGACCTCGAACACCCGCCTTCCGGCGGACGTATGCCTCAAGCTGCGCCGCGCAGCCGGGTTCCGGCGCGCGCGACAGATCCCGCGCGCAGGGCGCGCGCGGCCGTTTGGCCCGAGCGGATCGCTCCCTCGATCGTCGACGGCAGACCGGTGGCGGTCCAGTCGCCTGCCAGGACGAGATTCGCGCAGACGGTTTCGGCCCCCGGGCGTCGCGCGGCTTCCGCCGGCGTCGCCGCGAAGGTCGCACGCTTCTCCTTTACGATCTGCCAGCTGGGCAGTTCCGGGGCAAGATCACACAACCGTGCGATCTCGGACCAGATCTGGCGGGCGAGATCCTCGCGGGCCACGTCGAGGAGCCTGTCGGCACCGCTGATCGTCACCGAATAGCGATCCGGATAGGCGAACAGCCACTCCGTCAGGCTGTTGACGACGCCGAGCACCAGCGGGCTGCCGGGCTTGGGCACGATCGCGAAATGCGCGTTCACGATGGAGCGGAATTCCACCGGGGCGAGGAGACCGGGCAACACCTCGCGGGCGACCCACGGGGGCAGCGCCAGCACGATCCCGTCCTCGGGGCCGATCGCCTCGGCACCGTCCGAGAACTGGAGCTGGGCGACGCGCCCCTCCGCCAGATCGAGGCCACGCAGGCGCCGGCCGAACCGGATCTCGCAGCCGCGCGCCGTCAGGTAGCGCAGGGCCGGATCAACGAAGGCGTAGGACAGGCCCTCCACAGCAACCAGCGGCCGGCAGGCCCTGCCGCCAGCCCCCAGGGTCTCGCGCAGGATCCGGGCGGCGAGGCCGACATCGCTGTCGCGCGGCTCGGTGTTGAGGGCGGCGAGCAGCACCGGATGCCAGAGCCGCCGGTACAGATCGCCCTCGCACGCCATGTGGGCGCCGATCGTGCCGCCCGCCCCATCGGCCTTGCCGGAGGCTGCCCGCAGGATGCCGAGCGGGGCGAGGTAGTCCCGCGCCTTCGTGCCGGGGACACGGCGCGACGGGCTCATCACCCACCAGGGCAGCCGCCCGGCATTGGGACGCAGGCGCCAGCGCTCGCCGGTGGCGAGGTCGGCGAAGTCGAACGCGGCTTCGTCCGGCCCGACGAGGGCGTCGGCGGGTGCGCCGACCGTCTTGAGGAACCCCAGGGCGTCGGCGTTGCCGGACAGGAGCAGGTGGTTACCGTTGTCGATGGTCAGGCCCAGGGCCGGATCGTAGTAGGAGCGGCAGCGCCCGCCCGCCTGCTTGGCGGCCTCGTGCAGAATCACCTGCGCGCCGGACTCGGCCAGCGCGACGGCGGCGGACAGACCGGCGAGGCCGGCCCCGACGACGTGAACCTTGCCCATCAGACGATGCCGTGCCGGAGGACGACGCCGAGCAACGCGAGCTTGCCGGGCTTCACCCGAGCCCGGGGCATGGCCCAGCCGCGGGCCAGCACGGCCTTCAGGTAGAGGTGATAGGCGGCCGCCATCAGCCGGGCGGCCTTGGTGGCCTTGCGCGGGCTGCGCCGGATGATCTCCCAGGTCGCCTGATAATGCTCCTCGGCCTCACGGGCCAGCGAGATGCAGACCTCGCCGATGCGCGGATGGCTGATCGCCTGGATCGGGGTCGGATCGGTCAGCCCGATCGCCTGGAGCTTCTCGCGCGGCAGGTAGAGGCGGCCGCGCTCGGCATCCTCGTCGATGTCGCGCAGGATGTTGGTGAGCTGGAGCGCCCGCCCCTGATGCCAGGCGAGCCGGATCCCGTCCGCCTCCGGCATGCCGAAGATCCGCACCGAGAGGCGTCCGACCGCACTCGCCACCCGGTCGCAGTAGAGATCGAGGGTCTCGGCATCGGGGGCGACGATATCCTCCATCGCGTCCATCGCCATGCCGTCGATGACCGCCTGGAAATCCTCGCGCTTGAGGTCGAAGCGGCGCACCGGCTCGGCGAGGCCCTGCACCCGCGGGGCCGGACGGCCGGCATAGAGGTTATCGATATCGGCCCGCCAGCGGTCGAGCTCGGCCTGCCGCACGGCCCGGGTGCCGCCATCGTCGGCGACGTCGTCCACGGCCCGGCAGAAGGCGTAGACCGCGTACATGGCCTCCCGCCGCTCCTTCGGGAGCAGTCGCATCGCCGTGTAGAAGGAGGAACCGGCGGCCGGCAGCGCCAGGGCGTCGCTCTCGGCATTGTGGGCGGGTGTCGCGGTGGCACTCACGGGCGAATTCCTTGAGCCGCGGCCCGGACGATGCGGCCCCGGAAGGGCCGGCGCACCAGCGTGGCGGCGACCCCGCCGAGCGCCGTAAGCGCGAAGGCGCGCTTGCTGTGGTGGACCGTCTCGGAGAGCGGATCGCGCTCGAGCAGGCCCCGGGCCAGGACGACCGCGAGACGGTGGATCGCGGCAATCTCCATCGAGAGACGCAGGTCGTCGATCAGGTTCGGCAGGGCCGCGCCCTCGTCGAGCAGATCGAGACAGTTCTGCGCCAGCTCGCGGATCACCGCCAGGAGCTGCGGCGGCGCCTTGGCCTCGCCCAGCATCGCGACGGTGGCGCCATGACGGTCGAGGATATCCTGCGGCAGGTACACCCGGTCGAGCGTCGAAAAGTCCTTGCCGCAATCCTGCAGGTGGTTGATCACCTGCAAAGCCGCGCAGATCGCGTCGGACGGACTCCAGACCCGGGTCGGATCCTCGCCGTGGACGTCGAGGACGAAGCGCCCCACCGGCATCGCCGAGTAGCGGCAATAGTGGATCAGCTCGTTCCAAGTGGCGTAGCGGTTCTTCCGGGCATCCATCCGGAACGCGTCGAGGAGTTCGAGCGCGTGGCGGGGGGGAAGCACCCGGGCGGCGAGCTCACGCTTGAGCGGCGCGGCTTCCGGATCGGACGGGCCGGCCCCGGTCAGCGCATCCGCCAGCCGGTCGAGGAGCTCGATCTTGCGCTCGGGCGACAGCTCCGCGTGGTCGGCGACGTCGTCGCCGGCACGGACGAAGTTGTAGAAGGCCAGGATTGCGCCGCGGTGATGTGGATGGATCAGGTGCGAGGCGACGGGAAAGTTCTCGTCGCGGTGGCCCTTGCCGGAGCGGGCCGCTGTGGCAGTGTCGAGGGTGCTCATGCCAGATATCCGGCCTCTCGAAACCATGCGATCGCGTCCGACAGGCCCTCGCGGTAGGGCCGGGCCGTATAGCCGAGCTCGGCGCGGGCCTTGCGATCGGAAAAGAACATGCGGTAGCGCGACATGCGGATACCGTCGATCGTGGCGAAGGGCTGCCTGCCCGTGACCCGGGCGGCGAGCTGGGCGAAGAACGCCACCGGATAGACCGCCGCCCGCGGCAGGTTCACGGTCGGCGGCTTGCGTCCGACCATCCCGGCAATATCGGCCAGCATCTGCGACAGGAACACGTCCTCGCCGCCGAGGATATAGCGCTCGCCGATCCGGCCCTTCCGAAGGGCGAGCAGGTGCCCGTGCGCTACGTCGTCCACGTGGGCGAGGTTGAGGCCGGTATCGACGAAGGCCGGCATCTTGCCGAGCGCCGCCTCCTGGATGATCCGGCCCGTCGGCGTCGGCTTCACGTCGCGGGGGCCAATCGGCGTCGAGGGGTTGACGATGACGGCCTTGAGCCCGTCCCGGGCGACCATCTCCTCGACCACGCGCTCGGCCACGACCTTGCTGCGCTTGTAGGCGCCGATGGCGGTCTCGGGCGTCAGCGGCATGGTCTCGTCGGAGGGCGTCACACCGTCGGCCGGCGGTTTGATCGTCGCGACGCTCGACGTGTAGACGACCCGCTCGATGCCGGCCTCCAGCGCGGCGCGCATCATCAGGCGCGTGCCGTCGCGGTTGGTCCGGACGATCTCTTCCATATCGGGCGCCCAGAGCCGGTAGTCGGCCGCGGCGTGGATCAGGTAATGCTGACCGCGCATCGCCGCCGCCACCGCGGCCGGATCGCGCATGTCGCCCTCGGCGATCTCGACATCGGTCCACGTGAGATTGGTCCGCGGGCTCGACGCGCGCACGAGGATGCGCACCGGGAAGCCGGCGCGACGGAACACGTCGACCAGGGCCGAGCCGAGGAAGCCGCTCGCGCCGGTGATCAGCACGGGACCGACCTCGGAAGCGCCGGGGGTTATGGCCTCTGCCATCACGGATCAGGAGGGTTACAGAAAATCAGCGCGGCCGGGGATTCCCAGCCGCGCCGCGCTTGTGTCATCGAACGCTTTGGGCGGCAAGCCGCGGGGCTTGGTGGAGATGAGGAGCCGCTTCGCGGCAGATCCCGTGCTGGGTCCCGGGTCGCATTCCACTGACGCTGCATGCGCCCGGGAGAGGGCGTCGCGTTTCAGTCCGAAGCGCGCCCTTTCCCGGACAGGTGAAGCGAAGCGGCATCTGATCCGGGACCCAGCGCAAGAGTCGCCGCCGAAATCAGGCAAGCCGCAGGCGCGACCGGCCTTCCTTGCGCTCCGGCAGGGTGTCGAGGGCCATCTTGACGATGCTGCCGGCGTCGAGCCCGGCCTCGGCGTACATCTTCTCCGGGCTGTCGTGGTCCTGGTAGGCGTCCGGCAGCGTCATCGTCCGCACCAGCACCCGCCCGGCATCCAGCGCCCCCCGCTCCGCCAGCAGGTGCAGCACCATCGCCCCGAACCCGCCCCGCGAGCCCTCCTCGATCGTGATCAGAACCTCGTGATCGCGCGCCAACTCCAGGATCAGACCCTCGTCCAGCGGCTTGGCGAACCGCGCATCCGCCACCGTCACCGCAACGCCCTGATCCGACAGCGTATCGGCCGCCTTCAGCCCCTCCGCCAGACGCGTGCCCAGGCTGAGGATCGCAACCCGCGCCTCCGCGTCCCGACGCACCACACGCCCCTTGCCGATCGGCAGAGCCTCGCCCCGCTCCGGCAGCTCGACCCCGACACCCTCGCCGCGCGGGTAGCGCAGCGCGATCGGGCCGCTGTCGTGCGCGTGGGCGGTCGCCACCATGTGCACCAGCTCGGCCTCGTCGGCGGCCGCCATCACCGTCATGTTCGGCAGGCAGCACAGGTACGCCAGGTCGAACGCGCCCGCATGCGTCGCCCCGTCCGCGCCGACCAGGCCCGCCCGGTCCATGCAGAACCGCACCGGCAGGTTCTGCAGCGCCACGTCGTGCACCACCTGGTCGTAGGCCCGCTGCAGGAACGTCGAGTAGATCGCCACGAACGGCCGGTAGCCCTCGGTGGCCAGACCGCCCGCGAACGTCACCGCGTGCTGCTCGGCGATGCCGACGTCGAAGGTCTTGTCCGGGTGCGCCTTGCCGAACAGGTCGATGCCGGTGCCCCCCGGCATCGCCGCGGTGATCGCCACCACCTTGTCGTCGGCGTCGGCCGCCTTGATCAGGCTCTCGCCAAACACCCGCGTGTAGGCCGGCGCGTTCGGCTTGGCCTTGGCCTGCACGCCCGAGACCACGTCGAACTTGACCACCCCGTGATAGCGGTCGGCCGAGGCCTCGGCCGGGGCGTAGCCCTTGCCCTTCTGGGTGACCACGTGCAGCAGGATCGGGCCGTGCTCGGCGTCGCGCACGTTCTTCAGGACCGGCAGCAGGTGGTCGAGGTTGTGCCCGTCCACGGGGCCGACATAGTGGAAGCCCATCTCCTCGAACATCGTGCCGCCGCCGACCACCAGCGAGCGGGCATACTCTTCCGCCGCGGCCGCGCGCTGGTAGAGCGCCTTCGGCAGGAGCTTGCCGAGCTGCTTGGCGGTCTCGCGCAGGGACTGGTAGGCGCCGCCAGAGGCCAGCCTTGCGAGGTAGGCCGACATGGCGCCGACGGGGGGCGCGATCGACATGTCGTTGTCGTTGAGGATGACGATCAGGCGCGAGTGCAGGGCGCCGGCGTTGTTCATGGCCTCGTAGGCCATGCCGGCCGACATCGAGCCGTCGCCGATCACCGCGATGGCGTTGCGGCGCTTCTGCGCGCCGCCGGTCTGCCTGGCGGTGGCGTTGTCGAGGTCGCGGGCGACCGCCATGCCGAGGGCGGCGGAGATCGAGGTCGAGGAATGGGCGGCCCCGAACGGGTCGTAGACGCTCTCGGAGCGCTTGGTGAAGCCCGACAGGCCGCCGCCCTGGCGCAGGGTGCGGATGCGGTCGCGGCGCTCGGTGAGGATCTTGTGGGGGTAGCACTGGTGGCCGACGTCCCAGACGATGCGGTCGTCGGGGGTGTCGAACACGTGGTGCAGCGCCACCGTCAGCTCGACCACGCCCAGGCCCGAGCCCAGATGCCCGCCGGTGACCGAGACGGCGTCGATCATCTCGGCCCGCACGGCGTCGGCCACCGCCGGCAGCTCCGCTTCCGGCAGACGCCGCAACGCCGCCGGGTTCGGGACACGATCCAGCAACGCCGATTGCTCAGGTGATATCGCCAATGGTCGCATCCGCTCGTTCGAGTATGGCGACAGCCCCGCCACGCGGTTCGGCTGTCGCAACGTCGGCATCCAGGGGGGCCTTCATGCTAGAACCCGCCCGTCCGCCGCTGTCATGATAGTGCCAGTTACGGATGATCGGCGTCCCGATCAATGTCAGGGCAGCGTTTTTTTCAGTCACGTGCCCTTACCGCCACAAGAGGTCCACCTTTGAGTCCGGCTCGTCTGTGCACAATCCTGCTCACGCTCGCGATTACGGGTAACGGCCAAGCTTACGCCGAGCCGCGACCGGTGGACGGCAACCTCGACTTCCTCTGCAACTTTCTTGGCGATTGCCCGCCGCGGCTCGCCCCGGGTGGGCCCGATCGCGACGCGCGGCCCTTCACTGGAAGCCTCGGCCGACCTTGCGCTTGGCGGGAGCGCCCGACTCCGGAGGGTGTGCGGCGGGTGCGCGTATGCTGGTGAGAGGGAGCCGCGGGCGCCGCGCCGGGAGGGGCCTTTCGGCGGCGCTGATCCTGACGGCGTCCGGCGCGGCGGCGACCCGCGCGGACGAGAGCTGTCCGGCCCATTTCGCCGACGGGAAGGTGCCGGTGCTCACCAACCCGAAGCTCGCAGCGCGCACGATCCCGCTCTGCTTCGAGGCCTTCGCGGTGCTCCATTCGGGGGTGACGCACACGCCGCTCTATTCCGCGGAGCACCTGACCCGGGCCAGCGTCGCCGATGCCCGCACCGTGGCCCGGGACGATTCCTTCCACGAGGAAAGCCGGCTGCCGGCCGAGGACCGCGCCTCCCTGGAGGATTATGTCCGCAGCGGCTTCGACCGGGGCCACCTCGCCCCGGCGGGCGACATGCCGACGCTGAGCGCCCAGGCCGAATCCTTCAGCCTCGCCAACATCGTGCCGCAGAACCGGGTCCTGAACCGCGGGCTCTGGGCGGATATCGAGGAGAGCACCCGGCGGCTGGCGACGCGGCGGGGCGCGATCTTCGTGGTCACCGGGGTGATCTTTTCCGGGGAGGCGGTGCAGCAGATCAAGGGCGGCGTGCTGGTGCCGACCCAGCTGTTCAAGGCGCTCTACGACCCGGCGAGCGGCGAGGCCGGCGCCTATCTCGCCCGGAACGACGATTCGAAGGACTGGCGCGTGGTCTCGATCGACGACCTGACCCGGGAAGCGGGGATCGACGTGTTCCCTTCCCTCCCGGCCGCGGCCCGGACCGTCGCGATGAGCCTGCCGGACCCCCATACCCTCTCGCGCGCGGACGAACGCCGCCCGCGACAGGACCAATCGTGGCAGGACTGGCTGCAGCGGGAAGGACGTCGCGCCCTGCGCAAGTTCGTCCGCGACGTGATCCGCGCGATCTTCTGAGAGGGACTCCGATGCCCGAGGACAAGCACCGGCGCAGGGCGTCCACCGAGGCCGGGCAGCCGGGTCCGTTCGAGCCCTTCGCGGACGATGCCGCGGTGCGCAATATCGGAGCCCTCAGCTTCGAGAACGGCACCGACCGGATCGCCCTTCACGGGTCCCTCGACCTGACCCGGGACAAGACCGGCCTCGCCCAGGCCCGCCTGCTCAAGCAGACGCTGGACGCCATCGTGAAGGCCCTGGAGGGCGAAGACCTGCCCGAGGCGGTGGCCGAGGCCGGCGACGAGGCGCCGACCGCCGTCCCCAATCCCTTCGCGTGAAAGGCGGCGGCGCCTGCGCCGTCACCCACGGCCGCGAGCTCGGTTCAATGAGACTTGGCTGCGCCAATGATCGACAGCCCCGTCGTTCCGGGACTGCGCCGCAGGGTCCGGAATCCAGATCCAAAGCGCGCGCAATCCTGGCACCGCCGGCGCTTCCGGATTCCGGGCTCGCCTGCGGCGCCCCGGAATGACGGTGGGATCGTCAAACGGATCTTGACACACCGAAGCGTGGCCATGCCTGAACCGACGTCGTAGCCGAGCGCCGCCGTCCGGCAGCCTTGCCGCTGCCCGGCGGGGCTGATACTCGGTCGGCGTCATTCTATATCGTGGAGAACGCGCGTACAGGACGGGTGCAGAAGCCCCCGCACCTGACCCGTGCCGCTGGCACGCACCGCGCATCCCGCACACCACGCCGAGGACGTCCGCGATGGCTCGCGAATTCATCTACCACATGCGGGGCCTGACGAAGGCCTATACCGGCGGCAAGAAGGTCCTGGATAACGTCAACCTGTCCTTCTACCCCGACGCCAAGATCGGTGTCCTCGGCATCAACGGGTCCGGCAAGTCGACCCTGCTCAAGATCATGGCGGGGATCGACAAGGACTTCACCGGCGACGGCTGGGTCGCCCAGGGCGCCCGCGTCGGCTACCTGCCGCAGGAGCCGCAGCTCGATCCGAACAAGTCCGTCCGCGAGAACGTGATGGAGGGCGTGGCCGAGAAGCAGGCCATGCTCGACCGCTACAACGAGCTCGCCATGAACTACTCGGAGGAGACCGCCGACGAGATGACCGAGCTCCAGGACCGGATCGAGTCCCTGGGCCTCTGGGAGCTCGACTCGAAGGTCGATCAGGCCATGGAGGCGCTGGGTTGCCCGAGCGACGAGCAGCCGGTCGCGACCCTCTCGGGCGGCGAGCGCCGCCGCATCGCGCTCTGCCGCCTGCTCCTGTGGGAGCCGGAACTTCTGCTCCTCGACGAGCCGACCAACCACCTCGACGCCGAGACGGTGAACTGGCTCGAAGGACACCTGCGCCAGTATCCGGGCGCGATCCTGATCGTGACCCACGATCGCTACTTCCTCGACAACGTGACGAGCTGGATCCTGGAGCTCGACCGCGGCAAGGGCATCCCGTACGAGGGCAACTACTCGGCGTGGCTGGTGCAGAAGCAGAAGCGCCTGGAGCAGGAGGGCCGCGAGGACATGGCCCGCCAGCGCTCCATCGCCCGCGAGCAGGAATGGATCGCCGCCTCCCCGAAGGCGCGCCAGTCGAAGTCGAAGGCGCGTATCACCCGCTACGAGGAGCTGGTCGCCCGGCAGGCGCAGAAGATCGACGCCGCCGCTCAGATCGTCATCCCGATCGACGAGCGCCTGGGCAACAACGTCATCGAGTTCGAGCACCTGAACAAGGCGTTCGGCGACCGTCTGCTGATCGAGGACCTGTCGTTCAAGCTGCCGCCCGGCGGCATCGTCGGCGTGATCGGTCCGAACGGAGCCGGCAAGACCACCCTGTTCAAGATGATCACCGGCCAGGAGAAGCCCGACGGCGGTAAGATCGAGATCGGCGAGACGGTGAAGCTCGGCTACGTCGACCAGTCGCGCGACGCCCTCGATCCGAACGCCACGGTCTGGCAGGAGGTCTCGGGCGGCAACGACATCATCTATTTCAACAAGCGCGAGATCAATTCGCGCGCCTATTGCGCGGCCTTCGCGTTCAAGGGGCCCGACCAGCAGAAGAAGGTCGGCACCCTCTCGGGCGGCGAGCGCAACCGCGTCCACCTCGCCCGGACCCTGAAGGGCGGCGCCAACGTGCTGCTGCTCGACGAGCCGACCAACGACCTCGACATGGAGACCCTGCGCGCCCTCGAGGACGCGCTGGAGGATTACGCCGGCTGCGCGGTGATCATCAGCCACGATCGCTGGTTCCTGAACCGGATCGCGACCCACATCCTCGCCTTCGAGGGCGACAGCCACGTGGAGTGGTTCGAGGGCAACTTCTCCGAGTACGAGGCCGACAAGGTCCGGCGCCTCGGGGCCGATTCGATCATGCCGAAGAAGATCAAGTACAAGCGGTTCTCGCGTTGAGCGCCGCGGCTCGCACCTGAGCGGGTTTCCCCCGGCCCGCGGTTCAGCCCAGGCGTCCCCGCGCGTCCGCGAGGATCGCCGACAGGCTCCGGGTGAGCGGGATCGCCGCCTTCCACCCGGTGGCGGCCGCGAAGGCCTCCGGGTCGCAGCCCTCGCTGCGCACGCCGGCCGGCCGGACGCGGTCGGCCGCCACCCGGACCGTGAAGTCCGCGTCGGTCAGCGTCCGGAGCGCATCGAGAATCTCCGCAACCGGCGTCACCACGCCCGACCCGACATTGTAGATGGCGCCGTCCGGCAGATCCGCGATCCGCTCGGTCAGGCTGATGCAGGCGGCGGTGAAATCGGCCACATCGAAGAAGTCCCGGCCGGCCGACAGGGCGCCCACCTCCAGGCTCGGCGGCGCGAGACCGCGCTCGATGCGCGCGATCTGCCCGGCGAAGGAGGCGACCACGAAGGTCTCGGCCTGCCCGGGTCCGATATAGTTCGCCGGCCGGAGCACGAGGTGCTTGACCCCGGCATTCGCCAGCACGTCGCGCAGGATGTACTCGCAGGCGGTCTTGGTCCGCCCCGAGATGGTGTCGGGCCGCGGCGTCACGCCTTCGTCCGGGCACGGCCGATCCCGGAACGCCTCGCCGTAGACGACGGTCGCGCTCAGGAACACGAGGGTGGCGCTCGATTTCGCCAGCGCCTCGGCGAGGTTCAGGGTGCCGAGGAGGTCCGCCCGCCAGGCGTAGGCCGGCGTCTCGCTCGATTGGGCCACCGAGGCCAGGGCGGCCAGGTGAAACACGAGGGTCGGGTCGAAGGCTGCGACCGCCTCGGTGAGCCGGTCGGCGTCGAACGGGTCGACGGCGAGGAACGTGACGCCGTCCAGGGGCGGTTGCGGAGCCCGGTCGATGCCAAGGATGCGGCTGCCGGGCGGCAGATCCCGCCGCAGCGCGTCGAGCAGGCGGCGACCGAGATAATCTCCGGCTCCGGTCACGAGGACGCGCATGAACCCTGCCCCTGCCCGGCATGGTCGGCGGAAGCCGGGTTCGATCCGCCGCGTCTATACCGGCCGCAGCCGCGACGCGACATCCGCCGGGCGCCGGGGCGCCGAGGGCGGGGTTCTGTCACCGTCTGAACAAAGGCGCGTGATCGACGCAGTCTCCTGCGGCACGCGCCGAGCAGCGCGCTATGTTGCAGTGCGGTCGGCCACCCCGGGTGTCGGCCGGCGAACAGCGCGGTGATGGGCTGAGTGGCGACCACCGATGAACTTGAACGGCCCGCGGCCGCCAGTCAGCCGGCCTCCGAGCCGCGGCCTGCCAAGCCGCTCCGGGACGCACGGGTCGACGTGCTGCGCGGGCTCGCGCTGCTCACGATCTTCGTCGACCACATTCCGCGCAACGCCCCGGCCCTGGTCACGCTGCACAATTTCGGCTTCTCGGACGCGGCCGAGATCTTCGTGCTGCTGGCCGGCTACTCTTCGATGATTGCGTATGGGGGCCTGTTCCGCCGGGCCGGGGCTCGGACCGCCCTGGTGCGTATCGCCCGGCGCTGCCTGCGCATCTACCTGTTCCAGGCCGGGCTGCTGTTCGCCACGCTGATCATCGTCCGGATCTGGATGGATCTCACCGGGCTCGTGCCGCGCTTCGGGGTGGCGCCGCTGCTGCAGATGGGGCTGCTGTCCGGCCTCGTGCGGGGGCTCGCGTTGAATGCGCTACCGAATTATATCGACATCCTGCCGCTCTACATCCTGCTGCTCGCCCTGTTCCCGCTCGTCTATGTCGGGATGCGGCACGGCGTCTGGGGCGTGCTGGCGCTCTCCGGCACCGTCTGGCTCGCCGCCAACGTCGATCATCAGCTCAACCTGCCGAACGCCGCCGCGGTCGATGACGGGTGGTACTTCAACCCGTTCGCGTGGCAGTTCCTGTTCGTGATCGGGGCCGCCCTCGCGGTAGCGGTCCGTGCGGGAGACGGGTTCCTGCCCTGGCGGGGCTGGGCCGTGGCGGCCGCCTGGGCCTACTTGGCCTTCGCGCTACTCCAGGGCGGGTCCGGGTCGGACTGGGGCCTGCCGGATCTCCGGCCGCTGGCGATCGAGGCGCCGGACAAGGGCCATGTCGGCCCCTTGCGCCTGCTCGACATCCTCGCGCTGACCTATCTGCTGTTCAGCGCCCCGGCGGTGGCACGCCTCTGCCGCTGGCGCGCGCTCCGGCTGATCGATGCCTGCGGCCGCCACTCGCTGGAGATCTTCGCGGCCGGCTGTCTGGCGGCGCTCATCGGCCGCATCCTCTATCGGACCTTCGACGCCACATGGCCGCTGCAGATCGCCGTCAACCTCGGCGGGATCGCCGTCATGCTGGGTCTCGCCCACTGGCAGGATGCGCGCCTCAAGCGGCCGGCGGCGTCGATATCCGGCCGCTCGTGACCGGCCGAAGGATGGAGTCGGCGGATGCCGCGCATGCGCCGCAAGGGCGACCTTCCGCAGAAGATCTGCGCGCAGTGCGGCCGACCGTTCGCGTGGCGGAAGAAGTGGGAGCGCGTCTGGGACGAGGTGCGCTACTGTTCCGACCGTTGCCGTGACGAGGCGCGGACGGCGCGCAGGCACGGCGACGGGCGGCCTTGAGCGTGCCCGATCACGAGCGCTCCGCCTGTAGGGCGGCGAGGCCCGACGGCGTGTCGATGTCGAGGCCGGTGGCGGCGTCGCCCGGGATCTCCAGCACATCGGAACGCCCCTTCAGGAGCGGCCCGGCGCCGTGATCGCCGCTCAGACGCGCGATGTCGGGAGCGAGCCGGCGGAGGTTGAGGAGGACAGGGTTGCCGCGCCGTCCCGCCTGAACGGGGATCACGGCGGCCGGCTCGGTCGCGGCGCCCGAGAAGGCCGCGGCGAGGCGGTCGATATGGACGGCCGTCACCCGCGGCATGTCACCCAGCATCACCACGGCCCCCGCGCAGGCGGACGGCAGCGCCGCCAAGCCGGCCTTCAGCGACGCGGCGAGGCCGTTTCGGTATCCCGGATTCGCGACGCGGATCAGGTCCAGCCCGTCGAGCGCCGCATGAACCGCCTCCGCGTGCGCCCCGAGCACGACCACCACCGGACGGGGGCCGGCGCGGAGTGCAGCCTCCGCGGCGTGGCGCACCAGGGGCTTCCCGTCGAGGCGCGCGAGCAGCTTCGGCTCCGGACCGAACCGGCTGCCGAGGCCGGCGGCCAGCAGGACCGTGCCGACCTCACGCATCCGCGCCGGGATCCTCGTCGTCCAAGCCCTTCTTGTCCAAGCCCTTTTCGTCCAAGCCCTTCTCGTCCAAATCCTCGTCGGCGGTCTCGCCGCCGGCCCGGGGCTGCGGCCGGGAGACGATCTCCATGAGCAGGCCGCCGACACCCAGCGCGACGATGTCGGCCCGGGTCACGGTCAGATCGGCCAGCAGGCGCTGCAGGATCCAGTCGAAGCCGTTCTCCTTCGGCGAGCGCGCGCAGCCCGGGGCGCCGATCACAGGAATGTCGCCGCGGCTTCCCACCAGCAGCAGGTTGCCGGGATCGACCGGCATCCCGAGATGCGCGACCCGACCGCCGGCGGCCTCGATCCCGGTCGGGATGACGTCGCGCCGGTCGGCAATGGCCGAGGCGCCGAACACCACCACCAGATCCGCCCCGGCGCCGTCGATCGCGCTCGAGAGGGCCTCGGCGACGGCCGCGTCCCCGTGCGCCACCCGGATGTCTGTGACGATCTCGGCGCCGGTCGGCGCGAGGCGCTCGGCCAGCACCCGGAGGGTCTTGTCGATCGTCGCCTCCTTGAGGCTCGGCAGCCGGGTCGAGACCACGCCCACCCGGCGGCGGCGATAGGGCGCCACCGCGAGCGCGCCGCCCCCGGCCGCCGCGCAGGCGCGGTTCAGCACCGGTCCCGGCACCGCGTAGGGGATGATCTTGACGGTCGCCACCATCTCGCCCGCCACGACCGGCTTGAACCGGGGGAGCGTCGCCACCGTCACGGCCTCGTCGACCGCGTTCGCGGCGTCGATCCGGGCCGGGTCCAGGGTCAGGACGCCCGCACGCTCGGCGAAGAGGTTGCAGCGTCCGGTGAAGGGCGTCTCCACCCGCAGGTTCGCACCCGCCAGATGGCCGGCCAGGCGCGCGGCGGCCGCGTCCTCCCCGACATCGCCCGGTTCGAGGGCGGCCGTCACGATCTCGGCGAGGCCGGAGCGCGCGAGATCGCCCGCCACGGCGCGCTCGATCACCGCGCCCTTGCGCAGGGTGAGGCCCGCGCATCGGACCGTGTGGGCGCTGATCAGCCCGGCCGCCTCGGCGACCGGGACGGGGCCGAACCTCACGCCGCCTCCGGACGCGGCACGCGGCGCAGGGCGGCCACGACCTCGCCGAGCACGGCGAGGGCGATCTCGGCGGGACTCACGGCCCCGATGGGCAGCCCGATCGGGGCGCGGATCCGGCCGATCTGCTCAGGGGTGAAGCCGGCCTCGGTGAGCCGGGCGACGCGGGCCGCATGCGTCTTCCGGGAGCCGAGGGCACCGACATAAAAGCAGTCCGCGGCGAGCGCCGCCTTCAGCGCCGGATCGTCGATCTTCGGGTCGTGGGTCAGGGCGGCGAGCGCGCAGTAGCGGTCGAGGGGCGGCACGCGGGTGCCCAGGACGGCATCCGGCCATTCCGCCACGAGTTCGACGCCCGGGAAGCGCTCGGGCGTCGCGAAGGCGGTGCGCGGGTCGATCACCGTCAGCGCGAGATCGAGCCCCGCGGCCATCGGCGCCAGGGCCTGGGAGATGTGGACGGCGCCGATCACCACGAGCCGCACCGGCGGCACCTGCACGGTGAGGAACAGCGTCCGGCCGCCAGCCTCCACGAGACCGCTCCGGGCGGAAGCGAGATGTCTCCCCAGCACATCGCCGAGGGGATCGGCGGGGATCTCGGGCTCGCGCACGAGGCGCTGGCTGCCGTCGGCGATGGCGGTGACCAGGATGGCGGCCCGGCGCGCGGCCCGCTCGGCGTTGAGCTCCGCCAGGAGATCGGCACGCATCAGTCGACCCGCTCGACGAAGACCCGGATTCGCCCGCCGCAGGACAGGCCGGCCCGCCACGCGGTCTCGTCGGCGACGCCGAATTCGAGGACGCGCGGCGCCCCGGCCTCGATCACCTCGATCGCCTCGGTGATCACCGCGCCCTCGACGCAGCCCCCCGAGACGGAGCCGAGGAAATTGCCGTCCCCATCCACCACGAGGTGGCTGCCCACGGGCCGTGGTGCGGAGCCCCAGGTCTCGATGACGGTGGCCAGCGCCACGGCGCGGCCGTCGCGCCGCCAGGATTCGGCGGCGGCCAGGATGTCTGTGTCGGTGCTGAGCATGGCCTCGAGGACCTTCGGCCGGCGGGCGCCCCCCGCGCCCTACAGGTATGGCCCGGACGGCGCGGTGCAAGGCGGCGAGCGACGTAAGGAGTCCCTCACCGGCTGTTGCGACTTTGCGAGCGCAGCCAAGCAACTCAGGGCAGCGCGAGTTCGGCGAGTGTGGCGCCTCTGGTTTGCTGCGCTGGGCTCGCAAGGACGGGGGGCGGCAACGATCACCGTGGGGCTAGACCGCGCCGCGATCGGCGGCTGCGTCGCGCCTCGACCGCCTGCCTCGACCGCCTGCCTTGGCCGGCTGCCTTGGCCGATCCGAGGCGCGATGCGATAACGGAACGGCATCCGCACCCGCTCGGACCATGCCGCCCTACGACGAACGGCCCCCTCGCCCATCGATCTGCCGCCGCTCCCGCGGGCCGGATCGGCGCGGGTCAGCCGTCCCATGAACGCCCCCGATCCTGCCCTGGCCCGGGCGCTCCGGACGGATCCGCCCCGCTCGGCGCCGCGGCGGCTGTGGAAGCGGATCAGCCGGGCGATCGGCGATGCGCTGCCGAAGGGGCTCTACGCCCGCTCGCTGATCATCATCATCGCGCCCGTGGTGCTGCTCCAGTCGGTGATCGCCTACACCTTCATGGAGCGGCACTGGCAGCTCGTGACCAAGCGCCTCTCGGCCGCCGTGACCGCCGACGTCGCCGCGCTGATCGACATCTACGAGAGCTACCCGCAGGACAAGGACGCCGACACCCTCTCGCGCATCGCGGGCGAGCGCCTGAACCTCGACCTCGACATCCTCAAGGGCGCCAAGCTGCCGCCGCCGGGGCCGCGGCCGTTCTTCTCGATCCTCGACGAGGCCCTCTCGGACGAGATCCAGCGCCAGATCCGCCGGCCCTTCTGGATCGACACGGTCGGCCGCTCGAACCTGATCGAGATCCGGGTGGCGATCCCCGACGGGGTGATGCGCATCACCGCCCGGCGCAGCCAGGCCTACGCGTCGAACTCGCACATCTTCCTGGTCTGGATGATCGGCTCCTCGCTGGTGCTGCTCGGTGTCGCGATCCTGTTCCTGCGCAACCAGATCAAGCCGATCCTGCGGCTCGCCGCCGTGGCGGAGGGGTTCGGCAAGGGCCGGGAGATCGAATTCCGACCGCGCGGTGCCCGCGAGGTGCGGCAGGCCGGTCACGCTTTCATCGAGATGAAGCGGCGCATTGAGCGGGCCATGGAGCAGCGCACCGCGATGCTGAACGGCGTCAGCCACGACCTGCGCACCATCCTGACCCGCTTCCGCCTGTCCCTGGCGCTGATCGAGCGGACCGACGAAATCGAGGATCTCAGCCGCGACGTCGACGAGATGAGCCGGATGCTGGAGGGCTACCTCGCCTTCGCGCGGGGCGATTCGGCCGAGCCCGCCGCCGCCACGGACATGCGGGCCCTGCTGGAGGATCTGCGCACCGACGTCGAGCGCCTCGGCGCCCATGTCGCAGCGGTGGATCTCGTGGGCGCGCCGGAGATCACCGTGCGCCCGGACGCCTTCCGGCGCTGCCTGTTCAATCTCGCCTCCAACGCCGCCCGCTACGGCGAGACGGTGGCGATCTCCGGCCGGCTAGAGGCCCGGGCGTTCTACGTCTCGATCGACGATGACGGGCCCGGCATCCC
The DNA here is from genome assembly GCA_029817715.1 of Melastoma dodecandrum. Classification (NCBI taxonomy): domain Eukaryota; kingdom Viridiplantae; phylum Streptophyta; class Magnoliopsida; order Myrtales; family Melastomataceae; genus Melastoma; species Melastoma dodecandrum. Next base: position 900,492 of record JARUPY010000292.1, on the reverse strand, counting down.
GGCCGAGAGCCGCGAGGCGGTGTTCAAGCCGTTCGTGCGGCTCGACGACGCCCGCCAGGATGCCGGCGGCTCCGGATTGGGGCTCGCGATTGCGCGCGACATTGCCCGCGCCCATGGCGGCGACATCACGCTGCAGGACAGCCCGCTCGGCGGCCTGCGGGCCACGGTGCGGGTGCCCGCCTGAGGGCGGGCGCCGCACCGCTCCGGCGCGCGCCGTGTCCAATCGCGGTGCGATCCGACACGGCGCCGAGCCTTTGGTCCGACGCTCTGCGCCGCACCGGTGCCCGCTTCGGCGCTGAGCGCCCTAAGCGTCGCTCGGCTGGCGCAGGCGGGTAATTTCAGCCTGCACGTTCCGGATGAGATGGTCGATGCTCGCCTCGTCGAGGGCGGATGCGGCGAGGCGCGTGCGCAGGGCCGCCTCGCCGTTCCAGGCGTAACCGGCATCGAAGGGGAGATGGCGCCGCAGCAAGGGGCTCACGACGCTCTCGCGCCGATAGGCAGGATGCCGCAGGAGCTGGCCGATATGCGTCGCCAGCCTGTCGATGCTGGCCGGGCCGTTACTTGAGAGGGCGGCATCCTTGCCTCCCCACGTGACCGATGTTCGGCGCATATCTGTCTACCCTCCCGGAAAAGCAGTCTCGCGCCAAATGATTGCGTATCGGTGAGCGGCCGTGCGATCCGGCGAAAAACTGCAACCTGCGGGGTCCCAACCTTTGCGGCACGGTGCTATGCAGGCGCACGTCCCACGGGCCGCGGCCCGCCGCGCGCCGGATCCGAGTGCCGAACATGAACCCGCTCGTTCCCCTCTTCATCCTGCTCCTACTGCCGCTCTCGGCGATCGGCCTCGTGCTCTACACCGACACGGGCATCGAGCCGGCCCTGTTCTACGCCTCGGTGAAGACCTTCGTGATCCTGGGCCTGATCGCGGTGGGCATGTCGTTCGCCGCCATGAAGCTCGGCGAGCGCACGAAGCCCTGACCTTTCCTCCCGCGGAGGGCGCGATGCTGCACGTGGTTCCGGCCTTCTCGCGGATCGGCGAGGAGAACGCCTTCGCGGTTCTGGCCCGCGCCCAGGCGCTGGCGTCCCAGGGTCGCGACGTGATCAATCTCGGCATCGGCCAGCCCGACATGCCGACGCCCGCGCACGTGGTCGAGGCCGGCATCAAGGCCCTGCGCGACGGTCACCACGGCTACACGCCGGCGGTGGGCATCCCGCCGCTCCGTGAGGCCGTGGCCCGCGACATCCACCGGCGCCACGGCGTCGCGGTCTCGCCGGATTCCGTGATGATCGTGCCGGGCGGCAAGGTCACCATGTTCATGGCGATCCTGATGTTCGGCGCGCCCGGCGTAGAAATCCTGTACCCGGATCCCGGCTTCCCGATCTATCGCTCGATGATCGAGTTCACGGGCGCAACGCCGGTCCCGGTGCCGATCCGCGAGGCGAACGGCTTTGCCTTCTCGGCGGCCGAGACCCTGGCGCTGATCACCCCGAAGACCCGCCTGCTGATCGTCAATTCCCCCGCCAACCCCACCGGCGGCGTAACGCCGAAGGCGGAGATCGACGCCCTGGTGCAAGGGCTGACCGACCATCCCGACGTGGCCGTGCTGTCGGACGAAATCTACGGCACGATGACGTATGACGGCGAGCAGCATCACTCGCTGCTCACGTACGAAGAAATCCGCGACCGGCTGGTCTATCTCGACGGCGCGTCCAAGACCTACGCGATGACCGGCTGGCGGCTCGGCTGGTCGGTCTGGCCGAAGCCGCTCTACGAGGCGGCGCGCAAGCTCGCGGTGAACGCGCATTCCTGCGTCAACGCGGCGACCCAGTGGGCCGGCATCGCGGCGCTCGACGGGCCGCAGGATTGCGTGGGCGAGATGGTGGCCGAGTTCGACCGGCGCCGGGCGATCGTGGTCGACGGCTTGAACGCCCTGCCGGGCGTGTCGTGCATCGCGCCGAAGGGGGCGTTCTACGCCTTCCCGAACATCTCCCGGACGGGCTGGAAGGCCAAGGCCCTGGCCTCGACGCTGCTCGAAGAGGCGGGCGTGGCGGTGATCGGCGGCCCGGATTTCGGCGTCCACGGCGAGGGCTACATCCGCCTGTCCTATGCCAATTCGGCGGAGAACATCCGCCGGGCGCTGGAGCGGATGGGGACGTTCCTGAGCGAGCGCAAGCCAGGCTGAGATCACCGGCCTGATCCGGATCGCCTCCGCATCCTGAGGTGGCGGAGCGGAGCGGAGGCCTCACGAGGGTACCGCGATCCCTGGAACCTTCCTTCAAGGCCCGCTGACGCGGGCATCTCAGGATGAACCGGTGAATGGCAAAGCCCGGGCCGGCCGCCTCAGGATTTGCCCGGCGCGCGCTTCTCGATCCAGCCCGACAGCCAATCGGCGATGTCGAGGCTGTTCTTGTCCTGCATCAGCATGTGCGAATTGCCGTGGATGCCGATCTCCGGCAGCAAGATCAACTCGGCACGCCCCCCCGCGGCATTGGCCGCCGCCACGAAGCCGCGGCACTGCTTGAGTCGCGGCGCCCAGCGCGGCGAGGCGTCGACGTAATCGCCGAACAGGACCAGGATCGGCAGGTCCTTGTAGGGTGCGAGGTCGTCCTTGGCCGGGTCCGGGCAGGCGGCGGGCTCGATCGCGACGATCGCCCGAATCCCCGTCCGGTCGAGGGCGGCAGTCTGGAACGGGTAGATCCCGGATTGCGAATGCGAGACCAGCACCGCGCCCTTGAGCCGCTTGGCGAGTTCCGACAGGGCCGGCACGGTCGGGTTCGGCACCGGCAGGGCCGCCGACCAGTCCGGGACCATCTGCTTCCAGAACTCGGCCTGGGCCTCGATCGGAAATTGCATCCCCGGAAAGACCTTCGGGTATTCCGGGCCGAACCGGAAGATCGCCCAGGCCGGCTCGCGACCGGCCGAGAAGACCGGGGGCAGCGTGTTGGGCTCGGCCCGGCCCATCTTCACCGCGTCGATCTGGGCCGGGCTCGCCGCCGAGCGGCCGCGCCAGGCTTGATCGATCACGTAGGTCGGGAAGCCCCGGCGGACGAAGAACTCGTCCCAGCCCATGCGGCCGTCCGGGGTCGTCTCCCAGGTTTTGCCGGTGAGGCAGCAACCATGGATCAAGACGATAGGCGGACGGCTCGGACCGACCGGAAGCTGATAGCGGACATAGATCTGGTCGACGCTGATCGTGCCCGAGGGCGCGTAGGCGGGGAGCGTCGAGAGCGTGTCGGACTGGACGTCGCGGCCGCCCACGAAGAAGCTGCCCTGCTCGGCGATGGTCAGCGGTCCCGGCGACGGGTCGGCCGCGCGGGCGGAGCCGCCGCCGATCAGCATGGAAGCGACCGCCGCGCAGGCGGCGCGCCGGGCCCGCGACCGGGCGGGCACTGACGATCCTGCCATGAGATGTCCCGGCCCTCCGCGCTCGGGTCCTTCCCGGACCGCTCAAGCATGGGGAAGCCTAGCATGAAGCGCAGCCATAAGGGGACGTCCACAGGCCGCGGCGGCGACAGGATCAGGCCGCAATGTCGCGCTCGATCCGCTCGATCGCCTCGCGCGGCAGGTCTAGGGCCTCCGCCAGCATCTTGAGGAACTGGCGCTCCTGCAGCGTGTCGGGATCGATGGCGAGACGGGCTGACGCGTAGATCCGCGCCGCCGCATCCGGTCCGGCGACGCGGTCAGCGATCTCGTCGACATCGGCGGGGCTCCCCAGCTCCCGCTCCAGCCAGGACTGACCGTCCGCGTCGAGGCCGGCCTCGGACACGGCAGCCTGGAGCCGTTTGCGCTCCGCGGCATCGACCAAGCCATCGGCCGTGGTGGCTGCGACCATCGCCCGGAGCATCAGCCGGGCCTCATCCTCGTCGACGGCGGTGAAATCCGGTCCGCCCTTGGCCGGCGCCGGCGGCTCCGTGCCGCGCAGGGCCCGGAAGGCGAGGCCGCCGATCAGGGCGAGCCCGCCGAGCGCCGCGCCCGCGGCGAGGCCGCCGCGCCGTGAGCGCACCAGCGCGTCGACCATCCGCCTGCTATCGGCCATCCCATCCTCCCGGTCACGATACCAAATCGGTTCGGAAACGGCCCGGGAGGGACTTCGGTTCAGCCGCGCTCAGGCGTCGGCCTCATCCTCGTCCTCGTCGATGTCCACGAGGAAGACGATGTCGGCCTCGTCCTCGTCCTCTTCGTCATCCGATGCGCCGCCGGAATGGTGCGGGTCCTCGACGTACTCGCCCTCCCCGTCATCTTCCGCGAGGGCGTCCTCGAAGATCTCGACCTCGTCCTCGGTGGCGGGCCGGATCTTGAGCGCCGAGGTGCCGTTCCAAAGCGGCTTACCCTCACTCGTCATGGTCCGGATGTCCTCCTTGAACCCTGCGCAGGTGAAGAGGTCCTTGGCGGACGCCTCGTCGCTGTTGATCACCGCCACGGCGGTGCCGTCGATCTCGAGCGTGAACATGGCCGGCATCCCTCTCGTAACCGTCCTCAGGCGCGCCCGGTCAGCGGGATCGCGCCACCGCGGCGCGCTCGCCACGGGTGACCCACGGATTCCACTCGATGGTCCCGCGCGCTACACCGGATGCTGTAGGGACGAACCGGACGGCCGCCAAGCCCGATCGCCGCGAAGAATCGCGGGCTCTCCAGCGCCCGCGCGGACGCCTCAGACGCCGGCCCCGCGGGCGATGGCGCGCTTGACGACCCCCTGCACTTCCGGATTGGACAGGAACAGGTCGTGGTTGATCAGGCCGCCGGCGTAATCGGAGGCGTCGGCGACGCGCACGCCGAGGGCCTCCAGCTTCGAGCGGTCCGCCGCACCCGCGCGGACGCCGCCGGCCAGAGCGGCGGAGAGCTCCAGCGCCCGGTCGTTGGTCGCCGAGATCACGGTGATCTTCGAGACATCGGGCCCGAGCCGCGCGACGCCGTTGGAGAACAGGTCGAAATCGATGTCGGGGGCCGCCAGAACCACTGCGCCGATCCGCCCCATGGCCGCCTCGCCGGCTTCGGCGCGCAGCATGCGCAGGGTCTCCAAAGTCAGGAGCGTACCCATCGAGTGCGCCACGATGTTGATGCGCCCACCGCTCGGCGAGGCGGCAAGGGCCTTGAGCAGGTCCTCGAAGGCGTCGCGCGACCACAGGGCGCTCTCGCGATCGTAATTGTAGTCGAGGGTCGCGGCCGCGGAGGGCCACGTGAACAGGCCCGAGACGCCGCGGAAGCGGATCCCGTCCGAGAGCCGCGCCGCGCTGACGGCGGCCGATTCGAACGATTCGCGGTAGCCGTGGACATAGATCAGCACGTCGCGGCCGAGCGCCGCCTGGGCGAAGGCCTCCGCCGCGCCGGGCCCGGTCTCGGTCTTGGGCACGGCGCCGATCGTCCAGTCGCCGGTGATGACCGAGGAGACCTTTCCGAGGAGCGACCTGTCGGGGGGCGACAGGCGTACCTCCGCGAAGCTCAGGCCCCGGCCGCGCTCGCTGTTGAAATACGGCGCCTTCGGCGGATTGCCCACGGGCTTGCGGGTCGTGGCGACCAGCAGCACCGGCATGACGTCGAGCGCCGACTGCTTCTCCGGCAGGGCCCCGCCGGTTCCGAGATCATCGGTGACGCAGCCGCCGAGCGACGGGGCGAGGCCGGCGGCCCCCGCGAGGGCACCGAACCGGAGGAGGACGCGACGTGAGACGGTCTGGCTCGACATGATCCGGTGACGCTCGGGCGGGGCGCCCTCCGTCGCCCAGGATCGTGACCTTGGCGGGGCACGCCTCCGGTCGGTCGTTGTGGAGAACCCACAAGACGCGGCTTGTGGTCCCCTGGCCACAGGGCGCCGCGAGCCGTTCGCGGCTCTCACCCCCCTCGACGGCGGCCCGCGCCCCCGCCATGAAGAGCCTATGACGCCGTCCATCGATATCGAGAGCCTGCGCGAACGCCTGCTAGGCGGCGACCGCGCGGCCCTGGCCCGGGCCATCACGCTGGCCGAGTCCAAGCGGGCGGATCACCGGGCGCTCGCCGCCGCGCTGATCGATTCCGTCCTGCCGCAGACCGGCAAGGCGATCCGGGTGGGGATCACCGGCGTTCCCGGCGTCGGCAAATCGACCACCATCGACGCGCTGGGCTCGAACCTGACGGCGGCCGGCCACAAGGTGGCGGTGCTCGCGGTCGATCCGTCCTCCTCGCGCACCGGCGGGTCGATCCTGGGCGACAAGACCCGGATGGCCCGGCTGTCCCACGATCCGAAGGCCTTCATCCGCCCCTCCCCGTCCTCCGGCACGCTCGGCGGCGTCGCGGCCAAGACCCGCGAGACCATGCTGCTCTGCGAGGCGGCCGGGTTCGACGTGATCCTGGTGGAGACGGTCGGCGTCGGCCAGTCGGAGACCGCCGTGGCGGACCTCACCGACTTCTTTCTGGTGCTGATGCTGCCCGGTGCGGGGGACGAGTTGCAGGGGATCAAGAAGGGCATCCTCGAACTCGCCGACATGATCGCGGTCAACAAGGCCGATGCGGGCGAGGCCGAGCAACGGGCCAATGCGGCGGCCTCGGAATACCGGGCGGCGCTCCACATCCTCACCCCGGCCTCCGCGACCTGGACGCCGCCGGTGGTCACCATCTCCGGCTTCCACAACCTGCGGCTGGACGCCCTCTGGGCCAGGATCGTCGATCACCGGGAGAAGCTCACGGCCACCGGCGAGATCCAGGCCAAGCGCCGGACCCAGGACGTGAAGTGGATGTGGGCCCTGGTGGATGAGCGCCTGCACCAGCGCCTCGTCGGTTCGCCGGAGGTTCGCCGCCGGACTGCCGAGGCCGAGGCGTCCGTGGCGCGGGGCGAGACCTCGCCGGCCGCAGGCGCCGCAGCCATCGCGGAGCTGATCGGCCTCTGAACCGCCCCTGGGCGCCGGGCCCGGGAGGCGCAGGCCGGCAGAAATTCGTGGCCGGTCGGGGGCACAAACGCGGTCTCGTGCGTTCCGAGGACGACGGCGTATCGAGCGGCGCCGGGTCCCGGCGCCGCGCCCACGTCCAGGAGAGTGCCATGGTGGATACGGATCGGATCGTCGGCGGCGCCAAGGAGGCCGTCGGCAAGGTTCAGGGTGCGGCCGGCGATTTCGTCGGCTCGAACCGGGACTCGGTCGAGGGGCGGTTCCGCGAGGCTCAGGGCCAGGCGCAGAACGTCTACGGGCAGGTGAAGGACAAGGCCCGCGACGTCGCTGACCGGGCCGGCGATGTCGCGAGCGACGCCTACGACCGCGCCGGCGATCTCGGGGGGGATGCCTACGAGCGCGGCGGTTCCTACCTGCGCGAAGGCCGCGCCGCGGTCGGCGCCCGGGTGGAAGAGAACCCGCTGGTCGCCCTGCTCATCGCGGGCGCGGTCGGCTACGGTCTCGCCCTGCTGATCCACAGCCGCCGCTGATCGCACGCGGCCCCGTCCGGTGGCGGGCGGGGCCGTACATTCATCTCCGGTTGCCCGCCTCAGGTGAAACAGAGGGGAATGTTCACCTTCCGAGGCGGCGATCGTCTCGATTCCATCTTCGGTCAGGACGCATCGCCGCAACCTCGCGCCGTCATCCCGGAGCCGCGCAGCGGAGCCCGGCATCCAGATACGTCGACACGCTCAGGATCTGCATCGACTGCGGTTCCGGGTTCGCCTGCGGCACTCCGGAACGACGGTGCGGAGAGGAATTGCCTTACCTGTGAACCTCCCGGGCGCCCGCCCAGGAGGCATGGGGGCGCGGAGGCCCCCCTTCGGGCCGCTCTATTGCGCCGTCCAGCCGCCATCCATCGGGATGTTGGCGCCGGTGATCTGGCTCGCCGCGTCGGAACACAGGAACACCGCAAGCGCGGCGACCTGATCGACCGTGACGAATTCCTTGGTCGGCTGCGCCTTGAGCAGCACCTCCTCGATCACCTGTTCCTTGGTGAGGCCGCGGGCCTTCATGGTGTCGGGGATCTGCGCCTCAACGAGGGGCGTCCAGACATAGCCCGGCGAGATGCAGTTCACCGTGACCTTGTGGGGCGCGAGTTCCAGCGCCGCCGTCTTGGTCAGGCCGGCAATGCCGTGCTTGGCGGCGACGTAGGCCGACTTGAACGGCGAGGCCACCAGCGAGTGAGCAGACGCCGTGTTGATGATCCGCCCCCAGCCCCGCGCCTTCATGCCGGGGATCGCGGCGTGCATCGCGTGGAAGGCCGAGGACAGGTTGATCGCGATGATCTGCTCCCACTTCTCCGCCGGGAACTCCTCGATCGGCGACACGAACTGGATGCCGGCATTGTTGACCAGCACGTCGACGGACCCGAACGCCTCTTCCGCCTCGCGCACCATGGCGGTGATCGCCTCGGGCTTGGTCATGTCGGCGGCCGAGTAGTGGGCCCTGACGCCGTGGGCGCTCTCGATTCCGCCGCGCGCCTCCTCGATGGCATGCGCGTCGCCGAAGCCATTCAGCACGACATTGGCGCCCTGTGCCGCCAGCGCCTGCGCGATGGCGAGGCCGATGCCGCTGGTCGAGCCGGTGACGAGGGCGGTCTTGGACTTGAGGGACATGGGGCCTCCTGGGCCGGGCGCCGTCGATCGGAACGGGCACCGCAAGCGCGGCGGAAAAGGGCGCGGACCTAACTAGCGCGGGACGGCGTCGCCGGCACAGGGGCACCCGGTTGCGGCGCGGTCCGGATGTCACCGATGCCGTCCTCCGCGCGCGCCAGAGCCGGAAGGGTGATCTCGACCCTCAGGCCTGGGGCATTGTCGGAGAGGCGCAGCGTTCCGTGATGCAGGCGCACGACGGCGTTGACGAGGCTGAGGCCCAACCCGAAACCCGGCCTTGAGCGCGCATCCTCCAGGCGGACGAAGCGGTCGAGCACGTGGGCGCGCTCCGCCTCCGGGATGCCCGGCCCGTGATCGGCGACGGCGAGACGGATCGCGTCGTCGGCCCGCCATGCGTCGAGGGTCACGCGGGCAGCATCTCCCTCGGCGGCGGCTCCATATTTGAGGGCGTTGTCGATCAGGTTGGCCAGTGCCTGGCCGATCAGCTCACGGTTGCCGGCAACGAGGAGCCCGTCCTCCGCGCGCACGTCGAGGACGAGCCCCTGATCCTCTGCCAGAGCCTCGTACAACTCGCCGACGCCTCTGACCGCGGGGCCGATATCGAGCGGCACCAGGATCTCCCGGGCACTGCCGGCTTCGAGCCGCGCAATCATCAGCAGGGCGTTGAACACCCGGATCAGCCCGTCGCCCTCCTCGATCACGGCCTCCAGGGCAGCGCGCAGCTCGTCCGGCGTCGAGGGGCGGCGCAGGGCGTCGTCGGCCCGGTTGCGCAGGCGGGTCAGGGGCGTCTTCAGGTCGTGGGCGATGTTGTCGGAGACCTCGCGCATCCCGCGCATCAGCTCGCCGATCCGCTCCAGCATCTGGTTGAGGCTCGATGCGAGCCGGTCGAGCTCGTCCCCGTTGCCGGCCACGTGGAGCCGGCCGTCGAGATCGCCCGCCATGATGGCCCGGGTGGTCTGCGTCATGGCGTCGACCCGACGCAGGACCCGGCTCGCCGCGAGCCAGCCGCCGATGACGCCGAGGAGCACGATGGCGGCCACGGAGGTGCCGAAGGCCCGGCCGATCACGGCACGCAGGCGATCGCGCTCCTCGGTGTCGCGCCCGACGAGCAGGCGGAAGCCGCCCGGCAGCGTGAAGACGCGCACGATCGCCCGATGCGCCTCGGCGTCCGAATCGTTGCGGCCGTAGCGTGTCTCGCTCTGGCCGGGCGTCGCCAGGATCGCGGCCGGCACGTATCCGACATTCCCGACGACATGATCGCCGCCGGCCGTGGTGACGAGATAGAGGGACGCGCCGGGCTCCCGCGATCGGCGCTCGACCACGGTGATCAGCCGGCGCAGGCCACCGGCATTGTACTGTTCCGACAGGCCGTTGATCTCGGCATCGATGGTCGAGACGATCTGGTCGTCGAGCACCGCGCGGGCGTTCCACGCGACGTAGCCGAGGGCCAGGAAGGCACAGAGGGCAAAGATCGCCAGATAGGCGAGCGACAGCTTGAACGCGGTCGTGCGGAAGAGTTTTTGGACGCGCGCGCCGCTCGTCTCGGGCGGGGGCGGCGAGGCGTCGGCCCGTTGCGTGCTCACCCGGGGCCGCCCTCATCGACGCGCAGCACGTAACCCGCCCCCCGGACCGTGTGAATGATCGGCGACGGGAAACCCTTGTCGAGCTTGCCGCGCAGGCGCGAAACGTGAACGTCGATGACGTTGGTCTGGGGATCGAAGTGATAGTCCCAGACGTGTTCCAGCAGCATGGTCCGCGTGACCACTTGGCCGGCATGGCGCATCAGGTATTCGAGGAGGCGGAATTCCCGCGGCTGCAGCGGGATCTCGCGCCCCGAGCGGGTGACGCGGTGTGACAGCCGGTCGAGTTCGAGGTCGCCGACGCGGTAGCGAGTCTCTTCCGCGGCGCCGGACCCGACCTGCCGCCGGGCCAGGGCCTCGGTGCGGGCGAGCAGTTCCGAGAAAGCGTAGGGCTTCGGCAGG